>JANKKI010000107.1:3949203-4607403 GCA_025175665.1 Cinchona pubescens | reverse complement strand
AAGGTGAGGGTTATATAGGAAGTTTAAATAATAACATCACATCTTTTTTAGAATGACCTATCCAATGACAAGTATCTTGGAGGTGGATGCATTTCCCATAAACAATTATTCACCGTCCACCTCTTTATAGGTAGAAAACATCATCTTCTCAGCACAAACGTGTCTTGTGGAACCAGTATTTATCCACTATTGTTCAGGGTTGCTTACTAAATTGACTTTAAAAACAACTGCAAACAAGTCATTTCTGAAACATTATTTGAGAGGCCATCAATCTCAATAATATGGACAACATTTCCTTTCTTGGATTTTCCATATTAAAATGCAATTTTGCAATCATTGGTTGGATGCCCAACCTTATTGTAAGAATAGCATTTGCCTTTGAATTTCTTGACAATGCCTTTTCCCTTCACAACAAGCTTTTTCTTATGGTTCTTTTTGTGAGATTTCTCTACTTGTGTCAATCATATTTGCTTTTGCATCAAAAGATGAATCTAGATTTTCTTTCCTTTTGGTCACTTTGTTGTCCTCTTCTATCCTTAACCTTAAAGTAAAATTTTCAACACTCATCTTCTTATGTTTGTACTTATGGTAGTTTTTAAAATTCTTCCAAGATGGTGGCAATTTTTCAATGATTGCAGCCACTTGGAAAGATTCACTAAGAACCATACCTTCGGCATGAATATCATATAAGATGAGTTGAAAATTTTCAACTTGGCTTACTTTGAATCAATCATTTTAAAGTTAAGGAATTTGCCGAATATGAATTTCCTCAAGTCAGTATCTTCAACCTTGTACTTTCAATTAAAACTTCCTATAGTGCCTTATCACTAGCAATGGATCTATACATATCATAAAGTGCATTGTCTAATCCATTCAAAATATAGTTTTTGCATACCAAATCACTATGATTCCATGCATCCACAAGAGCCATATCAATGGGATCTGATTCTTCTCCCGAGAGGGCTTAGTTTGCATTCTCAGTCAAGAACTTAACCAAGTTTAAGGTTGTTATATAGAATAACATCTTCTGTTCCCACCGCTTGACTTTCAACCCATTGAACTTCTCAAATTTCTCACCATGCACCATAGATGGTGTAGGTGAAATCTTTACCTCAGAAGAGATGGATGTTGAAGCATTTACAGTAGTTGTCATAATAATCTAAAACCAATATATAACAAACATATATTGGTTACAAACAAAATTTTGATCAAAATTAGATATAAGAGCAATTACCAATATTTTTTAACAAATGAAATATTTAACAATATGCAAATGATTAATAAAGAAAACGAATAATAGAATTATGCCTTAAGACGGTTCGAAAAATAATAAAATATTATTTGTAATTTTTGTTTGAATATGATTATATGCTGTAAAATAAATATTAAACATATAAATACTTACTTGATAAAGATGAATTCGATCAATATGAATCAATCTATATAGTTGTTGTTAAGGATTCAATTCTTATATGTCCTTTGTCCTTAAGACGTAATTGCCTGTCACTTGATGCAAACAGATACTATGCAATTCCCTTCCAAGATTTCAATAACTCTACCTTGTAAGTTGCACTACTTGACAAGGTCTACGAACTTGTGAAATTTTACTCAACTTTCTCTCCACGAAACACGATTCTTAAAACTCTAAAGTAGGAGTAGAAAATTAAGAAAGAATGAAGAATAGAAAGAAGACTCTTGATGATACATCCCAAGGACTTGATGGTGATCAATTGTCCACAAAGGCTCGATATAGGCTCACGGAATCCGCACTTCAAGTTCCACAAGGTCCAATTACGAGATCAAGAGCTAAGAACCTCAATAAAGCTATGTTGGGCTTAGTTGAAGTTGTTGAAGATTAAGAAGAGCTCACAAACCTTTTGGAGATGAAGTCCACTAAAGAGTCTAAGATGTTCTTAGTAATGGACGTCCAAGTCATTGAAGATCAAGCCTAGGATGAGAAGCTAAAGGGCCGAAATGATTAGACTCATTATTTCGGCCATGGAATATTCTTTTATTTAGTTGTTCTAGTCTTTTATTTTGAGCCCAATTGTTTTAAGTGTTAGTGTGTTTAATTGGGCTGGTTTCAAGACGTAATTATTTGTTTTTGGGCCATGTATTTCGGCCATTAGTTAAGTGTACAAGAATTGGGTTTAAAGGCTAATAGGCTATAGGATCCAGCCCAACTATTAAATCTAGCTATCCCACATTGAATAATTTAGTCCTAGAATCCTCCACCCTCAACTATAAATAGAGGGGTCTTGTACACAATTGAAAGAATGAATTTTGGCAATAAAAATTTCAGTTCTTTTTTTTTCTTTTTCCTCTCATATGAGTGAATTAGAATTTTAGATTTCTCTTTAGTCTTGTCTAGACTAGGAATCTAGTTGGGACTTCAAGATTGAGCACTTGAGGTTATAACCAACACTGTTCTGTAAACTGAATTAATAGTTGGATTCAAGAACCTTGCTCATCTTTAAAAGATTGTGCCTAATGGCTAATCAAGGAGGTCTATTAACAACTACATTTCGCTTGTGCATATAAACCCTAGTCCGTCCTTTTTTTTTGATCATAAAGTTGGGATCTTTACCGTTTGTGATCAAGTTCTACATATCCTGGGTATCAACCCGTATCACTTGAACTTGAATGTATATATCAATTCCTTTACACCACACCTATTTATAGGATTTTTGGAACCAATGAATAGACACAACATTAATACATAAATGAACATTCCTAGTTTATGAATACATAATTCATGAATATTGCATTAATCACACATGAATGAATATTTATAATTCATGAATGTACAAAATCAATTAACACATCATTAATTACTCATAAATATAAATTCACAATTCATGAATGTATAAAATTTATGAATACAACATTAATCACACATGGATGAATGATCATCTAATTAATGTCTTATTCATATATAAGAAAATAGCTAATTAGACAAAGACTAAATCAATAATTAAATTACCATTCAATATGATATAAAGATTTATTGAGAATAATTTCTCATTCACCATTTCTAACATAAGATTCAAATCATTCAGAAATCCAAGTTGTTTTCGCCATTATGAACCAAATTTGCAAGCATTTTTATCTTTGAAAAATGCCACACTCAAATAGACTTTCCCTTTATCGTTAGTTTCATACTTTCATTCCAGAAGTCCTTACCTGGAGCATGACTTTTGTGAGAGAAAAAGGAAGTTAAGGTAACACATGGAGAAGGAAATTTCCGTTTACGTTTTTCTAGTATAGGACAGCACAATTTGAACTTGGCAAAATTTTTATTGTATATGACAAACTAGAATAAAGAAAGGAAGTATTATTGATATAGAAGTTTTATTCACTACTTTTGTTTGTGAATTGTTTTTCTTCAACTTCAAACACGAAAAAAATGTTTTCTTCTTAAGAAAAAATTAATGCAAAGTATTACCTCCATTTTGTTTATCTGTCATTTTCGTCAATTACTTTATTCCAAACTATTTGTTACATTAAATATTCAAACTTTACCCTTAGTTCAAAAGTTAATATATGAATATCCTCTTAATCATCATTCTCCTTCTCACTTACTATTTTTTTATCTGTCTTTTACTTCCTCCGTTTCAAAATAATTGCAGCATTCAGTTGGTGCACACAAATTAATAGCTATTAAATTGCATGAATTTCACAAAAGATAGTTAAAATTGACTAAAATATCCTTCTACATTAACATCTTAACTACATAATTTTCCCTCCATTAATGTAGTACTAAGGGTAAAAGTTAGAAAAATATCATTTAATACTTTCATGATTTCCTAAGATGACAGATATTTTAAACAAAACAAATTGCTTAACGCGACAATTATTTTGAAACTAAGGGAGTAACCCTCCATTTCAAAATAATTGTTGTCTTTGATAAATACACAAGGATTAATAAAATTATTAAATTATCAATTTTACAAAAAGATAGTTCAAATGATCAAATACCTTTTTACATTAATATCCTAACTATATACAAGATATTCTCCCTCTATTAATATGGCACTAAAGATAAAAGTTGAAAAAAAATCATTTAATACTTTCTTGATTTTTTAAAATGACAAATAATTTGAAATAAATCAATTTGTCTAAAGCGACAGTTAATTTGAAACAGATGGAGTATTATTAACTATTGGTAATTCTAATATCAACATCTAATATTTTGTAATTTCTAAGAAATATTTAAGATTAATCTTAATTATCTGTTGTGTTAATAGAGGGAAGGGATTATGGAGTTGGGGAATGTTAATATAAAATAGTAATTTTGTTACATTGAAATACTCTCTCCATTTCTTTTTTTCTATTGCTTAAGAAAATTCAAGAAGTATTAAATTATGTTTTTTTTTTTTTTTTCTATTTTTACCTTTAGTGTCATATTAATGGATAGATGATTATATAGTTGGAGATACTAATAATCACTTTGAACCTTTTTTTATATAAAATTAACATAATTGAATTGTTTTCTTAATTTTTGTACATCAACCTAAATCGACAGACTAAAAAAAATAAAGAATATTTTTTTTTATAAAATTGAGACAATTAAATTTTTCTTTAATATTTGCGTACCAATCTAAAACCAGAATATAAATTAGAGGTGAGGGAGCATAAGATTGACCCCGTGGATTGCTTTTTTTCACCTCTTTTTTGCTACTTTTTACTTTACTATCCATTTTTTGTTACAGTTATTGAAGAACTTGTTTGGTTAGCACAAATAATTTTTAGTAAGCTTTTTTAGTTTTTTCTAAAAACTCTATTCATTATTTTCATAATTCAAAATTTTCTTTCATTATTCATTACCAACACTTTTCAAGCAATTATTTATGCTATTCACCTATATATACACGTATTTGACTATTCACGTATATGATACATTAGCATTAATTTTTTTGTACTATTCATTTTTTCTGGCAAAGGAAAAAAGAGAATGTAGGTTCAGACTTCCAAACCTAAGTTGGAAAGTCTGAACTATGGGTAGGACAGTAGAATTTAAAATGTTATGTAAGGTTCAACTACCATGGACTTCCAAACCTAGGTTGGAGAGTCTGAACTATGAGCGGAAAAGTATAGCTTAAAATAGTATATAAGGTTCGGAATTCTGAACCTAAGTTGGGGAGTCCGAACTATATAGTTGAGAAATTAGAATTTAAAATGGTATATAAGATTCGGATTTCCGACCTATGTTGGGGAATCCGAACTATGAACAGAAAAGTGTAAATGTTAAATTGTATTTTTATTTTGTATTGAACAAATACATGTTTAGCCTATGCATAAGGTTACGGGCATTATCGTGTTTTCCGATATTTGAATTTTAAACAACAAGAATGCAACTACTTTTGTATGTGAGTTTTAGTACATGGTTTGATGGTACAAAAAAGAAAGTGAATGAAATTATTTATTTTGATATTTCTAACTTTATTCGATTTTCATATACGTATTTTGTCTTTTAGTGAAAAAAATATACTAGAGTAAATTTTAAATTATATTTTTTATTTTATATTAAATAAATATATGTTTAGTATAGTCTGTATAAGTGCATATCTCATTTTGTGAGTTTTGAATTTCAAACGGTGAAAAGACAATTATCTTTGTATATGGTTTTAGTACTTGCTTTGATGATACCAAAAATAATTCAAACACTTATACAAATTATTCAAAATTTTTCTTACTTTTCAAATAAGTTAAATAATACCTCGAATAATGTGCTAAAATAATATCCCAAATAATTCAATCCTTGTCTCCTAAAATATACACAAATTTGTTCCCCAAATTCTGACTTACGGGCTATGCATCCGCTCTTGCATCATCCTACTTAATTCAGGTAACAAACAAAAGGAGCTCTACCTATATAAATTGCATTAAAGGGAAGAGAATCAACAAATTTCTTATATGGGTTAAGATGTATGACTTTATCATACATCTTATGATCTAAGAGAATTGTTCATATTCTTTAATTTTTTTAAAATTTAAAAATTACAATATTTTATTTACAAGTTAGAAGATATGAATAATTACAGATTATATGGTGTATAAGTTATACCAGGGTCATATACTGTGATTCATATAAATTTTTTTTTAAAGAACCAATGATTATCTTTCCTGCAAAAGATGTCGGCTAGCTTTTTCTTTCTTAACCAAAAAACAAAAGAAAAAGAGGCCCAATAAGGGACAAAGTGAAATAGGTTAGGGAATTTGAAATTGCCGTCAACTAAGGAGGGAGCATGAAACTGCAAAAATATTTATTACTATTTTAATAATATACGAGTTTTTTTGGTGTAATTTTATAAATAATTACTCCTTCCAAATAATTTTTTTCAATTTATTCCAAAATTGCATATGCATCCTTACTTTAATTTTGGTCTTTTTAAAAAACTTTGATACAATTTTGTACACACATCGAGTGTGCCAATAGGACTAATGTAAAATAATGCAAGAGTATTTTTTGAGTGATTTTGAATTTTGGTGTAATTTTTTAACTTCACACCCTTTCCCAAATAACTTCCCTAAAATTGCACACACATCCCTAAATTAATTTATATTTGTTATACAACTAAAATCAAAATTATTAACCTTGACTACAAAACTAACTAAAGTAGAAAATTTACAAGTGTGGATGAGAGAATAGTAAACAGAGAAATAGTAGAAAATTCGTCAATATCCTCTATTATAAACTTTTCATAAGTCTTCAAAAGACTTATACACTTACAAAAATGTTTAAATGACGTAGCAAAACCCCTATTTATAGGGTTACAAGTTTAGGGGATTCATAAATATGATACATGAATCACGGGAACCAATAAGCCTTCACAGGAATCAATAAGCCTTCACGGGAATCAATAAGTCTTCACGGGAATCAATAGTCTTCACATTAACCGATGAGTTTAGAAAGATGAATGGACATCCACCTTTATAGAATTTATAACACTCCCCCTTGGATGTCCAAGCGTCAAAGAATACGCGAAGAATTACTGCATCGTTAAAAACCTTTACCAGAAAAAAAACCCAGTGGGAAAAAGCATGGTAGAGGAAAAAAGAGTACAGTGCGTATTCCATGTTACTATAGTACACTTTTGCATGCTGCCTCGTTAAAAACTGTACCAGGAAAACCCATTGGGACAAAATCATGGCTAAGGAAAAAAAAGTACAGCGTGTACGATCCTCCCCCTCATAAAATATCACTTGATATCTTTGAGATGATGCATCACAATTTTACAAACAGACTTCTCAAACGTTGTTGCTGGTATCACCTTTGGATAAATCCGCTAGACCATTGCATGAGTGAATTTCGTTGGATGTCAATTTCATCATTCTTCTAAAAATCATGAGACAAGAAAATTTTCAAAGAAATATAGCCTCCCTTTAGCTAAGCAACATATTCAGCAACGTCTTTATATAATGTCATTAGAAGTCTCACTTCTAATATTAAACACATATCTTCTGGATATGTTAGGTCAATAACTGTAGCCAAACGTATTCACTACTTGTTTCATATATTGCAATTATGTCAACAATGATTGCAAGAAGTAGTGACTAGAATTTTGATCGCCATGATATTAATTTCTGGGTCATAACTCATTTGAAACCGAACTTTGTGTTGGATCAAATGAATATCCAACATATGCTTGATGTCATTCCAATATTTTCATTTCAAAAAAAAACTAGATCGTTCTAACGAATTTACAGTACATGTTAGCACTGAGTGATATGGTACTTCAGGACCAATAAGTACTTCATCATTCTCACAATGATGAGAAATTATTATTCTTGACATCAATCAATCTCACAACCATTGGGATACTCAATGGATGTATTTTATCCAAATAGAATCATTCTAATACCTTTTTGGTATAAGTTCATTGATGAACAAAATTTTCATTCGATAAGTGCTCGAACTATAGATCTTTGTCAAGATCAATTTATTCTATTTGAATCTCTTCAAGAGTTCTAACGAAAGCTCTTCGGGAGTTCTAACGAAAGCTCTTCAGGAGTTCTAATGAACTTCTTCAGGAGTTCAAATAATATTTATATCATTAACATATACAGTAGTTATCACAAATTCTGATTTTGTGGTCTATGTACAGATAAATTAGATCATTTTATAACTCTTATTCAAGAAATACTCATTGAGGCGATTATTTCATATTCACCTAGATTGCTTTGAACAAATCCAAACAAGGATTTTTGCAATCTCATTGAACAATGTTCCCGGAAAACTTTACATGCTTCAAGCATGTTAAATCTTTCAGGGATTTTCATACAGATATCGATATCAAAATGAGCCATACAAAATATGCTCAATATCCATTAGACGCATTTTAATTTTTATGAACCGCCACACAAATTATATATCAAAAGGTGATTATATCCACCATAAGAGCATAAATCTCTTTATCATCGATGCTAAATTTCTGAAAACTTTTTCTTCAAGGTGTGCTTTATATGGCACAATTTCATTTATCTCATTTCATTTTCGCACAAATATATTTGTACCCAAACGACTCTATCATTTAGGAATTTGGACTATAGGTCCAAAATCTTCACGTTTGAACGTGAATTTTCTTATATTGCATCAATCATCATTTCTATGTCGATATTCTTCGACAAATATTTACTCAAGTTCAAGATCCTCGATTTCTATTCAAAAATCAGCTAATATTATAAACAATAATATGTTGTCGACAACAATCTCTTTTCGGTTCCATCTTTTTCAGTAGTGACATAACTTATCGAGATCTCTTTTTCATCAGGTACTTGATCCACTTCTGGGATTTTATGATTAGTTATGTCTAGGGTCTCTTCAGGAGCACCCGCCTCCACTTTATGACCATCTCTAATATATGCTCATTTCCTCTAACAAGAATTTTTATTATTTGGAACCGATTAGTTAACCACAATTTATGCGTGGCTAACTATCATTTATGGCTGTCCTGCTGGGACACCAATTGGATCATTTCAGTTGGTATATGAGATTTTTCTCATTTTAGGTCAGTAATGAATTTGACAGTTGATTCATAATATTTTGATCCTCGTACGATGTATGTGAACTTGAAGTTTAACCGATGAGTTTAGGAAGATTAATGGACATGTGAAGTTACCACCTTTATAGAATTTATAACACTCTTATGGATGTCCTGCGTCATAAGAACAGATATGGGGCCACTCACTCTTCATGTGTACTATGAATCAACTGTCAAAAAATCATGGTAGAGGAAAAAAGAGTACACGTATTCCATGTTTATAGTACACTTTTGCATGCTGCCTTGTTAAAAACCTTGCCAGGAAAACCCATAATTACAAAACCATGGCCAAGGGAAAAAGAGTACAGCGTGTACTTATCCTCCCCCTCATAAAAGTATCACTTGATATCTTTGAGATGATGCATCACAATTTTACAAACAGATTTCTCAAACGTTGTTGCTGGTATCACCTTTGGATAAATCCGCTAGATCATCGCATAAGTGAATTTCGTTGGATGTCAATTTCATCATTCTTCTAAAAATCATGAGAGAAGAATTTTTTTGAAGAAATATAGCCTCCCTTCAGCTAAGCAACATATTCAGCAATGTCTTTATATAATGTCATTAGAAGTCTCACTTCTAATATTAAACACATATCTTTTGGATATGTTAGGTCAATAACTGAAGCCAAACATATTCACTACTTGCTTCATATGTTGCAATTATGTCAACAATGATTGCAAGAAGTAGTGACTAGAATTTTGATCGCCATGGTATCAATTTCTTCATAACTCATTTGAAACCGAATTATGTTGGATTAAATGAACATAAGAGAACATTTGATGTTATTCCAGTATTTTCGTATCGGAGTCAACTAGATCGTTCTAACGAATTTACAGTACATGTTAGCACTGAGAGATATGGTACTTCAGGACCAATAAGTACTTTCATTCTCACAATGATGAGAAAAGATTATTCTTGACATCAATCAATCTCACAACCATTGGGATACTCAATGGATGTATTTTATCCAAATAGAATCATTCTAATACCTTTTTGGTATAAGTTCATTGATGAACAAAATTTTTATTCGATAAGTGCTCAAACTATAGATCTTTGTCAAGATCAATTTATTCTATTTGAAGGTCTCTTCAAGAGTTCTAACGAAACTTTCATCAGGAGTTTAAATAATATTTATATTATTAACATATACAACAGTTATCACAAATTCTGATTTTGTGCCATTTGTGAAAACGTATAAACAAATTAGATCATTTTTATAACACTTATTCAAGAAATACTCATTAAGGCGATTATATCATATTCGAAGATTGTTTTAAACTAATCCATACAAGGATTTTGCAATCTCATTGAACAATGTTCCCGGGAAACTGATTCTGTTTCAGGCATGTTAAATCCTTCAGGGATTTTCATATAGATATCGATATCAAATGAGCCATACAAAATATGTTCAATATTCATTAGACGCATTTCAATTTTTATGAATTGCTACACAAATTAGATATCAAAAAGGTGATTACATCCACCACAAGAGAATAAATCTCTTTATCATCGATGCCGAATTTTTGCGAAAACTTTTTGTTCAATGTGTGCTTTATATGGCACAATTCAAGGTGTGCTTTATATGGCGACAATTTCATTCTTCTCATTTCGTTTTCGCACAAATATATTTGTACCCAACCGGCTCTATCCTTTAGGAATTTGGACTATAGGTCCAAAGTCTTCACGTTTTGAACGTGAATTTTCTTATATTGTATTTTTCAATCATTTCTATGTCGATATTCTTCGACAAATTTACGTTCAAGGTCCTTTTTTTCATTCAAAATTTCAGCTGAAATTATAAATAATAATATGTTGTCGACAACAAAGAGACATCGATTCCATCTAGATGTGTATAGTGACATAACTTATGAGATCTCTGATATACGATTCTGTATATGATCCACTTCTGGGATTTTATGATTAGTTATGTCTAGAGTCTCTTCAGGAGCACCCGCCCCCATGTTTATGATGATCTCTAGTATATGCTCTTTCCTCTAATAAGGATTTTTATCATGTATAAGAGATTAGCCAACCAGAATTTATGCGTGGCTAACTATCATTTATATCGATGTGTCCTGCTGGGACACCAATTGGAGCATTCTCAGTTGGTATATGAGATTTTTTTAATTTAGTTCAATAATGAATCTGACAGTTGATTCATAATATTTTGTAAATGAATTATCTTGTAAACTTCAAGTTCACATACTTCTCTTTTTGGAGGCGGGTGCTCCTGAAGAGACCTACATACTTCTCTTTTTGGAGGCGGGTGCTCCTGAAGAGACCCTAGACATAACTAATCATAAAATCCCAGAAGTGGATCAGGTACCTGATGAAAAAGAGATCTCGATAAGTTATGTCACTACTGAAAAGGATGGAACCGAAAAGAGATTGTTGTCGACAACATATTATTATTTATAATATCAGCTGATATTTTGAATGAAAAACGAGGATCAAAATATGATAATTCATTTCATTCAAATTTCTATCCAACTGCTTATTTTCTCCCCCTGATGCTGGGAAATATATTTTATTCCAATCGACAAATTATGTCATATATAAGTGCCCTATAATATTTCAAAATATTTATATTTCAAAATATTTAATCATAAAGGACAACTCTATATCATGCATATATTCCCAACTTTCTTTTATAACCTATCTTTGTGCGTTGCGATGGAATAACATATATCGCACAATTAAAAATTCATAGATGAAAATTTTTGGCTCCTGGCCAAAAGCCAATTATAATTGGGAGAATTTAAAATCTTTGTTTGCTTGATGCGTATAAATGCTGCAGCAAGCAACATAACATGTTCTCATAAACAATGGTTTAACTATTGTGGAGGCATTTTATAAATAATTTTATTAAACCATAAAAGTATGAACACGTGCTTCAGGACGTTCATACAAATATAATCAAATATTTGAAATATAAATTCACTAGTATTATCAAGACAAATTTTCTTGATTTCATAATTTAGAAATTGTGCTCTTAATCAAATTATTTAAAATAGTAATCACGCAAACTTCAGGTTGCGAATCGGTAATAAGCACACATGTGACCATATGGTAGATGCATCTATCAAAATTATAAAATATCTAAATAGTACACATGAAGATGGTGAGTGGCCCCATATATATCTCACCCTTATTTCATTCCAACAATAGAAAGGATTCAATCCCAATTTTAGCTGGTGATGATTTAATAATTAATTTCTTTGAGAACAAGCAACACAAGAAAATTTATTGAATTGAACAATCTTCTGGTTCTCCAATATATGTTTATGTGAATTTTCAATAATTTTTACGCATCATAAATATCTCTGGATGGTCTAACCGGTCATTGCCAAACAATAAAAGCATTTGAATCAGTAAACTTCAGGTTTACTATAACATGTGTTTCAATTGTATAGTACAAATCAAAAGAAAGATATGCAACTTTTTCATAGTAGATTTCTTTTCTAATGTTGCATAAATCTCAATAATTTTCTCATTCATATTCTCAAAATGATATCCTTTTCAGCGGATATCTTTAATAAATTTCTTCAAAACTTCGTAGAGAAAGTGCATTATTTGTAATTAATTTTGTTCCTTCAGGAAGATATATATTGCTCTACCGGAGCTATTCAATCTTCAAAACTTAGTAGAGAAAGTGTATTATTTGTAACTAATTTTGTTCCTTCAGGGAAACATATATTTGCTCTACTGGAGCTTTCAATTAATTTTACAAGAACACTTATAGTATTAACAATTATTTCTCTCAACTTCAGGTGAAAAAATATTTCTTACTTTTGAGTATTATATGTATTGTTACATTGTCATATACATATTCTCATACCTCAGATACATTTAAATGTATATCCATATATTTCTCTTTAAACAAAATAAATATAACAGTAAAACAATATAAGATAATAAATTATGTAAAACAACAAGACATGTGTTGAACCCCAGTTATGTTAATCATGTTTTGATGATGATCAAATCATACTAATGGTTTGAAAATAAGTGTGCAGAAAAACAGGTAGGTTCGGACGCAAATGATCGTCCGAACAAAACAACCACAAGACTTCACGGACGCAAATGACTGTCCGAATGACAGAGCTTCGGACGATGGTAATCGTCCGACACTGTCAAGAATTTGAAGCAAGCCTCGGACGAATAACAGCGTCCGATATTTAGAGAAGAAAAATTCGATATACGCAAATTCGGACGCATCCTCTGACGTCCGAACGAATACCCTCAGAGAACGGACGCAGTGTCGGACGCAGGATTTAGCAGCGGCCGTCCGAACGGTCCAACGGCTAGTTTGTTCGGACGCACTCCTGCTGCATCGACCGTCCGAAAGGTCCAACGGCTAGTTTTCCAGTAAACAGAAAATAGCCGTTGGGAAGTTGTTGGAAGCAAATATTTGGCAACTATATATACCCCTAGGTCTGATTTAATGGAAAATAGACTTCTACATTGATTACAAATCACTCTTGAGCTATTTGGGAGAAATAGTTGGTACAAGTGTTGTAATAGTGTAGGTAGTGAGAAAAGAGCTTAGAAGTGTAAGAGTTCTTCAAGTGTAAGAGTGGAGAGATAACATTTGTAACAAAGGGAGGTTGTGAGTGTAAAACTCTTGGCTCAACTATAAGAAAATTAGTGTGAGCAAGAGTGATCCTCATTTGTGTACAAGAGGTTATTGTCTCACCTACTTTGAAAAGACTTTTAGGGGCTGAACTTCAAGTTGTGAACTTGGTAGTTGCCTTGTAAGAAGCTCTTTGTAGTTGCAAGCTCCAAGCTTGAGAAGCTAGGAGTTTGGTTTGATTCTCTTAATCTCAATATTCTTATTTGTTCTTTAAGCTTAAATTGTTGAATATCTATTGTATTCATTTGTGCTTAAGTTTTCATTTGGTGCATAAAGTTTGAATTTCTATTAAGCACATAAAAAGGTTTGTTTTTAGAGACAACCTAATTCACCCCCCCTCTTAGGTTGCTTTTGGGGCCAACAACATGTAACATTCTAAAATTTTAATGAAAACATATAAAATATCACGTTATTTTCTTTTTAAGTTATTTTTATCGTCAACAAAACGGTCAATACTTCCTTCAGGGAATAAACCAATAGCACAACAACTGTGGTCAAAATCATTATACGAGATAAGTTATTTCTATGATTTTCTCTTTATCTTCCAATGATTCTTGAGAAAATTCAAAAAGACTATTTAACGTACGATAGGTACGTGACCAATGGTATTTCACAGCATAACAATAACGTTTATTTTTCATATCATTCTTAATGTACGATTGACATCTTTTCTTTTATATTTTACTAATCTACCACTTCTGGTGGTGTGTTGTAGTATTATATCAGAATAGAGTTAACTGATAACCATCATGAATATGTTGGTTTCGATTATCACCACGTCCACAAGTACTATTTAAATTTTTGTCACATTCACTTCGGGGAACGGAGCAAATTAATTGAATAAGATTCATTTGAGTAATAACTCTTTATTTTATTCAGTCATAAGAAGATATAAAAGTTGGAATATTTTCTAAAACTCTTTGCCAGTATTGCTTCTTCAAGATTTTCTATTTGAGGTAAGAAAATAGAGAACATATTATCTAATATGTATTCACAAATGATCTGTATAACTTTACTGATCTCATAGATCTACTGGATCTTTTAAATAAGAAAATTTTGAATCCTTCAGGGATATAATAACGAAGTATCATACATTTTGTTTAGTGTACTTGGATATAGCTTTTTGCCTTTTCTGATTATGTATAAGAGACATATGAAATTTGAATGGATTTCAACATCCATTATCTAAAAATCCATTGATTATTAGAATGTGACCATTATATTCAAATTTGGTATAATTTGACATGATTAAAACTAATCAAAATAATTTTTAATAATATTATGTTGATACAACTGAAAGTATAAAATTTTTTGTGGTAATAGAGAGTATCCAAAAAATTTAAATCATACCTTGACTATGATAATTAAAGTTCCATATATCTTCGTTGTATTGAAAGTTCTACATACCATTGTTGTGTTGGTTTAAATTCCATCTCAGTTGGTCAGAGTCTTGTGCTGATAAAGTGTTATAAAATTAAGTCAAGATTATTAACCTTGACTACAAAACTAACTAAAGTAGGAAATTTACAAATGTAGATGAGAGAATAGTAAACAGAGAAATAGTAGAAAATTCTTCAATATCCTCTATTATAAACTTTTCATAAGTCTCACAAAAGACTTATACAAGACTTACAAAAGACTTTTTAAATGACGTATCAAGACCCCCTATTTATAGGGTTACAAGTTTAGGGGATTCATAAATATGATACATGAATCACGGGAACCAATAAGCCTTCACGTGAATCAATAAGTTTTCATGGGAATCAATAAGTCTTCACATTAACCGATGAGTTTAGGAAGATGAATGGATATCCACCTTTATAGAATTTATAACAATATTTTAGTTTTTGGTATTTTTTAGAAAATTTTGATACAATTTTGCATGCACATCAGATATACCAATAGGACTAGTTTATGGGACAAGGATCCTACTCCATTTAGGGAGGTAAATAGAGGATTCTCTATTTACCCCTCTAAATAAGTGACACATCATCTAAGTGCATAATCTTATACACATCTAGATATTTGTCAAATCAGGGCAATATATTATTTTTATAATTTTTTATGACAAAACTAAGTAATTTTCATTTTCTTCTCCTTGACAATTAATTAAATTTAAAAATCATTGTCATTTAAGAAAATTAATCAAATTATTTTATTAAGATTCGTATTATTCAATTAAAAAATATAAGTAATTGATTTCTTGAAAAAAATAAAGCATTTATAGCCAAAATTTTAGTATGTCATTTAATTGGAGTAACATAATATTATAATTTCATTACATTTTTTTAGTATTTATTTATTTTTCTTATACTTAAACTTAAATTTGTTATATAAATAAAATAACAATTGAAATTATGTAATTTTGAGTGTTAAAAAATAGTAAAATAGTAATGTAGATAAAATTTAACCATTAAATGAAGAGGATCCTTATCTCTAGTTTGTGTAATAGCCCACATTAGAACACATTTACTCCACTCCACCTCATTATATTTATCTCATCGTTTTTAGCAACCGTTCCTCTTTAAATTTTTGTAACTCACTCCATAATCTGGTATATTAAATATATATAAACTACTCTACTTGATAATTAAAAATTAATTAGAATTCTCTATTTTTATAGAGCAAGTAGCATGAACTTATTCATTCCTATCTACCACCTCCTAAACTTTAAAAATTATATTTTATACCCTTTAATGATTTGAATTATTATTCATATCTTCATAAATTTCTCACTTAAAATTATGAGAAAAACATAATAGTCCTACAACAAATGTGAAGTGTTACCCCTCAAATTGAACTTTCTAGGCCTACCCGTGATAGTAGGCAAATTTTGTCAGTTTCATTAAATTCTCTATTTTTTCTTTTTATTTATTAGTACTTTTAATAATTTTATTATACTTCTTTCGTCTTATTAAAAGTATCGTATTTATCCATTTTTTGCTTATATTAAAATATTTGTTTATTTATTTTTAACTTTTACTTTTTGTCTTTTTATAGACAACTATTTCTATTCTTTGTCTTTTTATAAACAACTATTATACACCGTTCAAATTTTAAATAATTCTGAGAAAAAATTGAAAATACTACTTTTACTAGTGTTAATTACATTTAGCCCTCTTATAAAATTGACTTTGTCTCGATTTACCTCTACACTTAATCCCCTCTGGCTCATGGTTATATCCAACTGTTATACAAGTTAATTGGTTCCTTGATACAATTACGAGTATTTTTTCCCCTAAAATACTCACATGCGTATCAAATATTACATTTTTCATGGGCAAAATTAACAATACACAAAAACAACACTACTTAGAACCTTCTCTACCATCACCCCAAAATTATCACCTACCATCACCACTTTCATTCCTTTTTCTCATTGTTTTTCCTTCGCCACTCGTACTATAATAGCCACAATCCTCTTCTTTTTTGGGATAATTTAGCATTTAAAATTATGTATTGTTAATTTTGCACTTAAATATGTTACATTTGATAGGCATGTGAGTATTTATAGACAAAATATGCCCGCATTTATATTATGGGACAAAAATAGTGTGTTTTGAATTTGTGAAGGATGACTAAAATACATCATTTTAAATTTGAGGACTAAAAAAGTACAAATATGAAATGTAAGGAACTATTAAGGTCATTTCCCATACTAAATTGCCTTTGTATAATTTTAGAGTTAGTTTCAGTTTACCCCCTGTAATGCTACAAACTTGTATTTTATACCTTATAATGTCCTCATAAGGAATTTTTTACTCCAAAGTGTCTTTCTTAGTTTTTTGATTAATTAATGTGTTAATCCATCTGTCATCATCCTTGTGATGACAAAAAAATGACCATTTTTTAATTTTAGGATTGAAATTAATGTAATTAGAGTTTTAGAGTAGGTATCTTAGTCAACTTCACATATGTTCTCTATTTTATTAGTAAAATTGTTTTTTTATCTTTGCTCTATAACACTAGTAATTATATAATGCAATTTTGTACATGATTTATATATGTTTTACGTGTGTATAAGGAAAGTATCATAACGAGTCTATCCTATTTTGGGGCTCTTTAGTAATTTCAGCAAATTTTATATTTCTATAATTATAATCTTGGCAAAAATTTGAGTCTAGATTTTGTAACAAATTTTTTTTTTCAATTCTGGTTTGTTACGCATTCCCATTGTCGTCACTGGCAAATCAAGAATATAAATAGAAAATAAAATATAATTTTACAACATTATAAAGAGTGAAGTACAATCAATTATAAAATTATATAAAAGTAATTTAGTAATTTTATAATACTATTTAACATTTTGACTATGAGAGGAACTAATGAATATAAATTTTTTACAGAGTATAAATTGAGACATGACGAAATTTATAAAAAAATTGAACTCTGGAAAACATCTAAAATATGTATTTGATTTGGTACAAGCGGAATTGCTTTTATATCCGGTAGCTTTCCCTTCTCTGTTTTCTCTATCCAACATTGTCAGTTTGAAATTGACGGCCCACGTGGCGCGTAAGGAAGAATACGCCGTTACTTTCTTCTTGCGGTGGTGGTATTCATGCGGGCCCCGTTATTTCCACTCCCAATGAGGAATTTCCCCAACGCAGCCGACTCAGCCGGCGTAACTGTCTGTCGGAATCCGACAAGTCACCCGGCATCACGCTCATCTGCGCCGTACTCTCTGTAACTAATCATCCCCTTAAAACTTTTATTTAATTACAATTTACTTCCTAAATATTTGCATACGTAAAATAATTTATAAAGTTATAAATTCAGAATTATTTTTTAAAATTAGTTGTGTAATAAGATTTTATTGATTCATCAATTTTTAATTTTAAATATTTGATTTTAAATTTAATAATATTTTAATAATTTTATCATTTTATATAAATCTATTCTTTATATACATCACTTAGAGCAAATGTTATTGCCACAGCAAAAATACTACTAAATGATCAAACACCCTTGTCCCTTTATTCTTTCATAATAGAAGAGTATTGTAGTCATTTCACACCAATTTTGATGTGACAATAAAATTGTTGTTGTGGCAATAATATTTGTCAAGTACTAGTAAAATAACCCGTGATATGTATGAGGGAAGAGATATAAAATTTTTATAATGATACAGTTATTAATTAATGTCTATCTATTTTTCTAATTTAAAAAATGATAATATGAGAAAAAATGAAATTTTTAATCCCTACCCTCTCATCATTTTTCTCTTATTTCAACCAAAAGAAACAAAAATCAACTAATGAGAAATTAAAAATTAGCAATCCATTTTTAATATCTTTAATAAAGAGATAAAACATTTACAAAAAGAAAAAGAAGCCCGTTTTGGAATCACAATCCACGTAGTCGCACATCGATACATCCACAGTTAAAATAGCACCTCGTAGAATCATTTTTTATCATTGAAAAAATAGAAAAATAAATATCTCTATATTGGAAGTAAATAACGATCCTGATTAATAAATTTGAGAAAATCAACAAACAAAATTCCATCAGAAAGTTACTTAACTTATCTATCTTATAAATTTTGCATATCAGAAAAGCTAATCTATTATAGGAAAAAAACTAACAAAAAATCAGAAAAAATGATAGTGTTGAACTTTAAGAGAATATCAAATCAAAAGTAAAAATTTACCTTCATGGATAAAGAATAAAGTGAATAGCTTATGATCCCAATTCACTTGAGCAATCTGAAAAAAAAAAAAAAAACACACACACACAAAATTGATATCTTAGGAGAATGCCAATTCGAAAATAAAAATTACATGATAAAGAAGAAAGGAAGCAGATCACGATTATGCAAAATCATGATTCTGGAAGAACTCTTTATCAAAAAATCACAAACTTTTTTTAATATTTACTAATAAGTGCAGATGTGTATTATAGACAATTAATTTAATATGGAAAACCTTTTGAATTTGAAAAAATATAGATGGATAAATGGATTGAGAGATGGATTTTAATTTTTTAAATTTTTTTTTAATCTTAAATTATTATCTAGTTTGTTGTATATTAAAAAGTATTAATTTATTAATTAATTAGTTTGATGATAGGTAAATATAATTGTCGATAGATAAATATTGTGTAAAAAAAAGAGTAAATTATATTACGATATGATAAGTTAGACAATAGTAATTGTTGTTTTAAAAAGTTTTAAAGTTATCGATAAATAATTATTGTTTTGAATAAAAAAAGAATTAGTTGTAAGATATAATTAATAAGTTCGACATTAGTTAAATGTTATTTTGAAAAAAAAAAATAGTTGTTTGCTATGATTAATGTAGATAAAGATTTCATTTTAAGTGGAATTTGTTTAAGATATAGTAAACTGAATCAAGATCTTTTTTGAAAAATATAACCGTAACATTTATTTCTTTGAAAAAAATTATTAAGAATGATTACTATTAGTAATTTGATAATGATAGGCTACGTAAATGGTTGAAATTAGTTAAAATAATTTTTGTAAAAGTTCATATATTTTTTAATAGTACTGCATTATTTTAAGGGCATTATCTACATAATAGAATTAATATTGTATTTTGTTATAAAAAAAGGTAGTAGAAAAATGAGAGCATGACAAATGTTGTGAAGAAATGTAGATATAGTTTTTTTTTTTGAAAATTGAGGACTAAAGTTTTTTGTGAATATAAATGGTTTAACAATATAAAATTAAGAATTATCTTTTAGAATGTCTAATTAATTTGTATTCATTTTTCCTAATAAAACTACTTGATTGGTGTATATGCATTTAAAATATTTATTTTAGGATCAAAAACTCATTTTGTTTTTTCTTGAAAATAAGCTAACTTTTTACGGATATACATAAGTCGAACTATATAGAAGTTAGAATTATTTGCTACAGTTTATAATTAATTTGTATTCATTTGTTCTAAGATATAACTACTTAATATGTATGAAGATAAAGTTAAGATTTTGAATATTTAAGCCTATATTAATTTTTTAGTTAATTAGTGATAGAAAATAAGTCATATATATATATCTTTTGGTAAGTAAAATATAAAAGAAAATAAAACTAACTAAAATTATTAATATGATGTAACTATAGAGTAAAGAGAGAAACAAATGATTAACTAAATCAGTATTTAGTATCAATTTAAAAATTTTTGAAAATTCAAAATTTATTAAGCTTGTTAAAAGCAAAATCATTATAATTTTTGAATCAACTATTAATAATTAATTAGTCATAATATGTTAGATAAGAAAGGAATAACAATGATGCTATGTGTCATGATCACTTGTGGTGAAAAGGGGTTTTGCTATAATTAATATATATATATATATATGAGGTAACTATATTTATATATATATATATATATGAGGTAACTAATTTGCCAAGAATTTGGATGATGTCTGTATGGGTTTAAAGTTATAGTATTTGTGAGTGATGTAAAGGGGATTAGTTTCATGATCAATGATCAGCAAGAGGATTTTGTGTCCAATGGTCACTTGATTGAGTTGATTAATTCCAATATTAATTCATTCAATTTCCTTGTTTTGGAATTTCGATTGTATGCAGAAAGTTAACTATGCACAAGCTGATTTTTTAAACTAAATTAGTTCATTTTCTTCCTCACTTGTGTTCTTGGAGGAACTCCAACCATTGTAATGCCAACCATTATGGCTATCTTGACTCCTAATTAATTTTTAATCTATGCTGTTCACCAAAAAAAGAAAAAAGAAAAAAATGTGAAATAGAACTATAGATTTCTCTCACATTAGTTATTGTTGGATGAAAGACTTAAATAACCATACAATGTCAACATTAATATTGTATTTAATAGAATTCTTCTATGTCATAAATTTTATATTTTTGGCATCTAGTTGAAGAGTATTAATTGCTTACTCCCTCGTAATTGTAGAGCTTAATTAAGTGTTCATTAAAATTCCTTTGTATGACTTCACTAGTCCAGAAGATATGAACAATTGGTGGGTTATTAAGTCATACGTTAAAAAAAAAAAAAAAAAAAAAAAACTAATTTGATACGTTCAAAAGGCTAGTAAACAATTGTAACCCAATTAATTTCCGATGAGTAAATTGTAATAAAGTAGAAAAGTTCTCAAAATATTGTAACAGAGGTGTGACCGTGAAAGCGTATAATGACACGATTCTGATATAGATTTGTATCCAATCATTTATAAGGGCCAAAAAAAAAAAATTTCTATCCAGATTCGCAAATCTTATCAAATCCAAATGCGGATCTGAGTTTTATAACATTTTTTTTTTAATTTTTAAAATTTTGATATAAAAATTTTATTTTATTTTGTAATTATAAGAAATATTTATTTTAAAATTTATATTTATGTACATATTCCATAATAAAATATAATTTATATTGGTAATTTATACAACATATATATATATATATATACATATAAAATAACACTAATTATATATAACTTTATTATATATTAAATATTTTAATTAGATCCAGATCCTAATTAGGTCAGAACAACAAGATTTATATCTGATCTGTTTATTATAATAACTAAACGGGTCTGCATCATATTCAAATCATCAGAATTTTTCATGAATGCAAATCCGGATAAACGTGTTCAGATCGGAACCCATTGACAGGTCTATCTCAAGCTGAATAAAGGAAATTGATATATAATTATGATGAGGGATGGTGAAGAAAATTTTTATGAGATGTCATGTTAGCGATTCGAGTAAATTTGTGCTATTCACTTCGTATTATAGAGTGGGTATCACAATAATTAAAATTACAAGAAAGCAACAGGTTTCTATTATTTTTTAATTATTTAATGATCTTAAATACCCATCCTACATTGCACGGATTGAGTAATAAAGAATTTTTCTAGTCACTTTATGTTCATATTTTAAGGAAAATGATCTATAAAATCACAAATTAATAACGACTTACTAAAACTCATCAACGTGATAAAATCATATTGAATCACAAATTTCTGATTTTTTTTATACTTGATCAAATTTTATTTTTTCTTTTATAGATTTAATGATATGTAAATAATTTTGTTACTTTATATAAATGTACTTATATTTTAATTTTATAAATTCAACATGTCATCGTACAAAAACTCCATACTCTCGTGTTTGATAACTCTATGCCCGTGGGACGAGAAAATTCTTGTATGGATTAAGGTATTACACGGTTGTACTGTATATTTTGTGATCCATATTTATTTACATCCTCTAATTTCTTTTAAAAAATTAAAATTATAATACTTCATCTATAAATTAAAAGATGTAGATAAATATAAACTCTATTTTATACCTTGATTTATACAAAAATTTCCATGAGCGTGGGTTAATGTCAGGTTTTTGATAAATAATGGATTTGCCATCATACATAAACTCCATACTCCCTTTTGCCAACTGGTCATTAGTAAGTTCAATTAGGATTGAACAATCTAAAATCAGCCAACAAGTATTGTCATAAGAGATGACATTTTGAGAATTAATTAAAATAAATTCATTAAAAATTTGTAACATCTTAATCAATTCTAATAACGGGGTTTGGAAAATTTGTACCAAAAGGATATTGGATTATTTGTTAATCTTTTATATTGGATTATATATATATATTTTTTTCAAAGATTAATTGTTAATTAATGTACTAAAATATACTCACTTTTTTTTTATTATATATATTATATTGTCACATTACATATTTGTATGAATTTTAGACATATAATATTTCTACTAAATGATCATAAATATCGTTATTGAATTGAATTGACTTCACATAATTAAATGATAAATATTTGAGAGAAAAGACAGAAGAGAGAAAGAGAGGAGGGATAGACATGAATTGATGTGTGACTCATTAGCTGTTAGGATTAGAAATATTTTGAATATTTAGAATGATAATTTGAAATTAATCAATCCAAATTATTTATTTTAAATAAAGTAATATTTTTTATTGAGATATTTTAATATAAAAAGTGTGATCAATATAAATAGAAATTTTTATACTATCCAATTTAAATTAATGGTATATATGTTATTTAAATTTTAAAAATTATTTATATATATATTATATATTTAAATTCGATAGTGTAAAAATTTTTATACATCAATAAAATGTTACTCATCAATGTAAGGAAAACTAGTTAATAACAAATGAAACTTGGTGGGCAAGAAATCTTCGCCATGGACTATGGACGACCGACGTTGGACCCACCAAAAGCGACAGGAGCGCTTCCTCTTCGGACGTACC
Organism: Cinchona pubescens; assembly: GCA_025175665.1. Lineage (NCBI taxonomy): Eukaryota > Viridiplantae > Streptophyta > Magnoliopsida > Gentianales > Rubiaceae > Cinchona > Cinchona pubescens. Next base: position 4,583,488 of record JANKKI010000107.1, on the reverse strand, counting down.
GCACACGTGGGCCCGTTTGCTGTCTAATAAGCTGCTTTTTTTCTGAATTGATGTTGTTTGGACATCGTTAAAAATATTATTTATAAAAATATTGTAATAATTCTTTTGATAAAATATATATGAAATAAAAAAATGCATAAAAAAATGTGTATGAAATGATTATAAAATATTATTTAAAAAAAATTAAATATTATTTATTATACTTAAATTTTTTTTATATAAATTCTGTATATCTCTTAATTTATATTAAATCATATCACTTATCTCAATAAATGAAATAATAATGAGTGATGAGATTCAATGTAAATTAATATATTTATGAGACGGAAAATATTATCATAAATTCTATTTTGAATTTTACTTGTAAAATTTATAGTTATGATTAAATTTTATAAAATTTTACTAACATTAATTAATGTCATAAATTTCATAATATTTAATATAACATACTATAAAATTTATAAATAAGATTATAAATAAGGGTACTTAAATATTTTCCTTACAAGACTATTATGTAATGTGCTGTGCTGGAATCCTAATGACCTAGCTAGTCAACTCAAAATGCTAAATGCCTTCCCCCAGTCCTCACCTTCGGTCTTGCGCGTGTTCACACTCTACATGTGAGTCAAATTTTGGAGTTGGGTGAAATATAATAAACCCTCTGACGTTTTGGAGAAAAAAAATAAAATAATAATAAACTCTTTAAAATTTGGATTATTTTATAATAGATTCCTTAAAATTATATTTTTTTTACTTTACTCTTTATATCGATTCAACTCATATTTTATAATAGATTCCTTAAAATTATATTTTTTTTACTTTACTCTTTATATCGATTCAACTCAAAAAATTACTGTTATACATCATCAAATGATAAAATTACCCTATTTTAAAATTGATATATTTTTCATTTTCTCCCTTTTTTTAAAAAATAGCTTAAAACAACACAGCATAATCCGGACTTGTTACAGACATGACAATAGCAGATTCTGTGGACGGCTCTCAGCAGCAACTGCTGGGGATGCCACCGCGGAAAAGATTCAAACCACATTTTTTAAACAATTATACGGTTTAACTCTTTATTTTTATTTTTTTTCAACAAATTCTATTTTGCTATCAAAATAATCAAATAAGAGGAAAATAAACAGATATTCAAGAGCCATATGGACATATTAAAATTACATTAATTTCCCCACGTTTTTTGTTTTGGAATAATTATAGATTTATAGAGGGACTAGATTAACAAATAATAGAGTCTTGAAAGAAACTATAACCTTTCATATCAGTGATTCAGTAAATGACTTTTCAAAAAAAATTTGTCCAGCAGGAAACATGCAAAAAATAAAATAAAACTCACTAATTGTTGTGTGCAATCTTTATTCATTTGGGCTTATATTTATTCAACCTACACTAATCATATCTTTAGTGTATAAAATCTAATTATAGTCTCTTTTGCCTATGCAGGAATCGACGATTACAAGATGGTGCTGCAACATATGTGCACCATTAAAGCTTTTTAATGATGCAATACTTTATAAATGATGGTTTTGGCGAAATACTTGCAACCAAATTTGGATATTTTTCCTGAGAAATGTTTATTTGCCTTCTAGTATCATTATTTATTCGTTCTCACAAAAGGGTGTGAATAAATAGTAGGAGTAGTAAAATTTTCAGTCATTGGGTGCATGTCCTAATCAAGATGACAACGTTGGTATAATTTCAAGAAGAATTGTTAAACGATTTATGTTAAACAAATTCAAAGTAAATGATTATGAAAAGCCACAAATAAGGTGATTTTTTTTTTTCTTTTTTTCTAGGTTCACCTCATAATAATTGGTTTCTTAATCCAACATATAATTTGGTAAACACAAAATTTAATTAAACCCATCATCTTCTAATCCTTTGTGCACATATCAACCCTTCTGCCTTTCTTGTATGGGTCAGCTATATAATATAACGTTATAAACTCTTAGGTTTAAAATTTTTAATATCATTTATTCAGAGAGACGTAATATAATGTGAGTTGATATGAAATATTTTGAGTTAAGGGAGTCTATGATATTATACTATTGATCGACTGCAAATATTTTTTTTAATTTAATTTTTGATCTCATTTATAAATTTTGTGATAAGTTGATATAAATAAATTTATTTAAAATTTAATTTTGATAACAAATTTAAAGGTGAATCAAAAATCAGATTTATGTAAATATTTTCCTATCTCCATGTAAACGGAGGCACACTACACGTGGCTTTATGTCCATTATCGCCACAGTCTCTCACATCAACTCCACTCCTAAATCCTAAGGTCTGGCCTGTGTCCGTACAGATCACGAAATTGGACCACACGTGATTTAATTTTACAGCAATTATCTCATCGCCTCAACCCCCAAAAAAAAACCCCAGCCCACAACCACTCCATATACCGGGGAACCAAAAAAAAAGCACTGGGTTTCTCAGTCGTCGGTCACTTCTCCGGCGAGTTGAATTTAAGTTAAGGCAAAAATTAACGGTAATTTAATTTAAAATTTAATATTGAGAAGTTAAAAGAAATGAGATCTCATAAAACAACAGGTCGAAATTATATTATTGATTTCTGTTTCTGTTGCAAAAAGGGAAAAGAAAAGATTAGCTTCTCTATTTACATTCATGAACCACTGGTAATTCTCACCTACACCTCCTTTTCTCTCTCTTTTTTTTTTTTTTTTCTAAAAAGTTTTTGGGCCAAAAAAGGAAAAAAAGAAAAAAGGGAAGGATGGTAGCATAATTAAAGTCAATATTGCGGTCGTCGGTCGAAGTCAAGCATTTTCCGGCGGTGGAGGCAGGTTAAGATCAAGATCCAGCTTGATCTCTTGCTTAGTATTCTTGGGATTTTGTTGCGGTTTGAGATTGTCGTAATTGAGGTCGATGACGACGGAGGATGAGTCAGACTCGCTCTGAACGACATTAGCTCCGGTGACACCATGGAGGGCGATAGCGTTGAAGTACAATGTTGGCTGAAAAGGATCAGCCCTCATCACCGGCGTTTGCTTGACACAGGCGAAACGTCCGGCGAGTGGAGAGATGAGAAATGGTTGGTCTTGGTTCACGGTAGTCATGGACCTCATGGTACCACCGCCACCGAGGTTGAGATCCAGCTGTGGAGGAGATGAATCCGTCAACACCACCTCCGGCGACAGCGCCTCACGGCCAGAAGACTCCACCGTGCTGTTCTGGCTACTAGGACCCCCGTTCACGTTACTATTTTTAATATTGTTGATGTTGACTTTGACGAAATTGCCCTCCTCCGGTGGTGGAAAGTTGGTCTTGGCCTTGGCGCCGCGGAATTCTCTGGCGGCGGCGTCGTAAGCACGGGCGGCCTCCTCCGCCGTATCGAAAGTTCCGAGCCAAACACGGCTCTTCTTATTAGGATCCCTGATCTCAGCCGCATACCTTCCCCATTGCCTCTTCCTTACACCTCTAAAATGTACCGCCGTTGCTCCAACACCTCCATTCACTCTCGTCGCCGGCTTCTGCTGTCGGCACCATATTATAATATATAGATACAAAATTTGTGTATGTAAACGTGTGTTGGTGGCGATGAGGAAATTGAAGGAACTTATATAAGGGAAGGGAGGAGACACCCCTGAGGGTGGGTTTGGATGAAAGAAAATGGAAGGAAGTGAAGAGAAAGGGGGGGAAAATTAAAGTTTTTATATTGTTTGGGAGTTTTAATTGAAGGAAAAAGAAGGGAATGTGAAGAAAATGGACAAATCAAATTTTTAAAATTTTTTCTTTTGGTAAGTAAAAAGAAAATGGAAAGAAAATATTAATTATGAAATATCATATTTGTCTTTTAAATACAGTATAAAAATATTAAAAATAAAAATAATTTAATAAAATATTAATATTAAATAAATATTTTCTTTCCACTTCTAGATAACTTGAAATAAACTTTCATTTCCTTTTCTTTCTTTTTCATTAAAAATTTTCTTTTCTTTTCTCTTCCTTTCCAGATTCCCAAACATAGTTTTAAGTCAATAATGGTAAGCGATTACGTGGCACGTGGATTATTGTTGGCGGGTAATACGTAGTATTTTGTGTATACCTGCGTGTGTACAAAGAAAGGAGTATTGTACGAGTGTATGAGAGTAGATGAGATAGATATGCATTGCATCTTGTCTTAATAGAGTAATTGTGGGAAGATTACGTATGCTTATATTTCAACAATTCTTTGACTCTTTTACGTGCCAATTCCTCATTCTAAATTATTAGGTTGAATTCATCTTTAATTTTTACACACGTATTTATTGAAATAAATTTTTTTCATAAGTATCATAAATAGTGCCAACGATTTTGAAAATCATAATATTTGTGGTACTACCATCACTCATAAAATAATTGTTTGGAATGATGGGACGGTTATTTGCTTTAATAGCACTTTGAGATTTTCTTCTTTTATTCATTTTTTTTTTTTGGTTAGGTGTTCATCTGTGAATTTTTTGAGATATCTCAACGTGAGATAAGTACAGATTTTGAATTTTATTTCTGGGTAAATTTTCTAAACAAAAATTTCTGTCAGAAATTGGCAATACCTAAGGTGTGTAGTTGATTATACATGAAAATATATTTCCTTGGAGATTAAGATTTTACTGATTAAATCATATAATTGAATAATTAGAATTATGATTAAATTTATTTTTTCAAATGGGTTCAATAATTCAACTAGTTTACTAAATTAGAAATCTGTTGTGTTAGATTAGGTTACAATTAAAAAATGATGTAATTTAAAGTTTAAATTTGTCGGAAGCCTATTTTTGGAATTTTTCTGTGTCATATTAGGTCTAAATTAAAAAAATAACATGATGTAAAGTTTCATTTTACCAAAAACCTTCTTTAGGAAACATAATTATAGCAGAGAAAAAAAAAAACGTACAAATAATGGTAAACTAACAAAATCTTTTATTTTGTTGATTTTTAAGGGTCGAATGAAGTCGTGTAACTTGCTTCCGACAAAACTACAGAATAAAACATAAGACATAAGTAATTGATTATATATCGACTTCAGAATGTTCGATATATATGTTGTCGGAGATAAAATGACAAACTTGAATAAAATCAATTTCGTGCATAATATTTAGATGATAAAAAATTAGATTTGTCTGATATTGTAGTAATAGTTAAAAAGAATAATCGGCAGACATATCAAAACTTTAATGTTCTACAAAAAATTAAAATCAACTAAAATTTCCTCTTTTTTTTTTTGTTGTTGTTGGATTGCATAACATGTGAAAATTATGGAATCGTTTTCTCTGGTGCTCTAATTGATTGAAAACATTGATAATAATTTTCTTAAATATTTTATGCAAATATTAATTGATGCAACGTAAATTTTATGTGTTATATTAAATGTTTTTGTAATTCCATGACTTCTTTGAGGTCTTTTTATGGTTATATTTGATTCAATGATTTTTGTTGAGATCATATTACAATGTAAAGTAATTAACTACTTGATAAATTGCTTACTGTATCCTAAAACAATTGTTAAAAATGTTGAAAAGATTATCCATATAAACAGTGAGTAAATTGTAAAGTAATTTAAACCTCATTGTTTCTGATAGTTTCATATGTTCATGAAGTATAAAGTCATTTTCTCGACAAAATACACATAAACTTAATTAAAAATCCAATTAAATATTTAATTAATGTTATGAGGCTTGCATGTCATCTTTTCTTGATAGAATAATTGTTTTGGATGATGGGATGGTGCTTACTTTAAAACATTCTAAATTTTCTTCTTTCTCTTTTTGGTTAGGTCTTCGTTTATGTAATTTTTTGAGATATTTTAACATGAGTAAGTAAAAATTTTATATGCGCATTTTAAATTTCATTTATAAATTTTCCTTAAAAAAAAAATCAGTTGGCAATTGGCATGTATACCTAAATGATACAATCAAATGTGACTTATTTTTCATTGAGATCACAGTTCATTATCCGAGTTAAATAGAAGCAAATATGATTAATTATTTTAATTCAATAAATGAGTTCGTTGATTCAATTAGGGAACTTGCCTAACCTGGAAATCCACACTGTTAGATTTGGGTTTCAATAAAAATAATTACGTGATCTAAATTTTAATATTGTTGGAAGCTAGTTAAGAAATATTTGATTGTCGCATAAGGAAGGCATATGAAATAATTTAAAACCAACAAATCAAACTATTTTGTTCAACTTTGAGTTTGCATGAAGTAGTGTAATTGTAGTACTGAAAAAAATGTACAAATAACTGTAAATAACAAACTCAAATTATTTTGTGGATTCAAGAGAATTGAAAGAAGTAGTGTAACTCGCTTCTATAAAATTAAAGTATTAAACACATGATGTAAGTAACTAATTGTAACTTCGTATTGTTTAAAATTTATATTCTCAAAGACAAAATAATAACAAAATTGAACACAATCAATTCGGCGCATATTTTTTTAAATGTTAAAAATTGAATTTTTTTTTTTCCAAAACTGCCATGACCATTATAAAGATATTTAGCGAACATATTAAATTCATTAAGTTTGATTGTTTTTAATTTGAATTTATGTTTTCGATGAGTAAAAAATTTCTATATAAAACTTTAAAAAATCTAAAAATTCATTTTTTTGAACAGTAGAACGCGTAAAACATATGTAGGCCTTAGAGAAGGCAAGTTCTTTGATGCTTTAATTAACTAAAAATAATGATAATGGTTATGTTAATTATTTAATGCAAATATTGAATAACGCGACAAACAATTTTTATGTGTGATATTCCAAAATACATGTTTCTATAATTCCATGACTACTTTAAAGTGATTTTTTATATGGTTTTATATCTGATTAAATGATTTTGTTGAGACCATAATTATAATGTATAGTTTTAAATTGCTACATATATTTCTTAATCTTTCCAAAAAAAAAAAAAAATTTATCAAAAAACGGTGAAAAAGCCATATAACATTGAGTAAATTATAAAATAATTTCAACATTGTACTTTTTGAAACTTAATGTGCTCATGAAAATGGCACATAAATTTTATATCTTACTGACTACTTAATATGTGTTTATCAACATACAGTGCCATATCATTTATAAATAATCATTTCCTTCCCATTTTGTTCATAATTGCCTTTTCCTATGCCTATGGATGCATCATATTTCACGAGACGGTATATGATCTCATCCAATTATTGTTATTCATCCTGATATTATAATTGCAAGCTCAATTATGTCTAATTTCTCAATATTTACCTTCTATATATGAAGTACCAAATATTGTTTTGGTTGTAACAAATAATTTATTAATTTTCCACAATTACCCTGAATTTGAGATGTTATTTTTTTAGTAGTAATATTTTAAAATTTAACCACCTACCAACTACCATACTTTTAACCGTACATATTCATTGAGTGTTGTTTATAAGAGAGATGAAATAAAGTACAACTATAATATTGATGGTGTGGATCTACCATTCAACAATTTTTTGTATTCCAAATATATATATTTTATAGAACGTCAAGAATTAGTACATTTTGAACTCTTTCAAAATTGAGATTCACTTGAAAAGACAACCAAAATCATAAAGTTAAAAAGAACTTAAACTAGAATAATCGCCAATCTTATAACATAGTAACATTAAAATGTTTACATAAGAAAACAGCTACACTTTATGGTGGCCCTAACCACCCATGAATATAACTCCATGCAAAATCGTCACTTGTCAATTATAAAAACTTGTCATTGTTTAAGAAAAGCAAAACCAAAATGAACTCCTATTATTCCCTTCATTCCTTTTAATTGTCGTTTTATATTGGTGCATCAGAATTAAAAAATTTATTAAATTGCATAAACCTTACAAAAAGATAACTCAAAGGGACTAAATTACCCTTTACATTAATATTCTATAATTGCATAATTTTTGCTCCATTAATAGGGGACAAAAGTAAAAGTTGGAAAATTTTTATTTAATACTTGATTTTTTTTTTAAAACGACAAATGATTTAACTCAACAAAAGTTATCTAAAATGATAGATAAAAATGAAATAGAGGAGTATCAATTTAAGGTAGATGAATGTAAGAAAATTCTTAGATGAATCGGAATAATGGTAGATGCAATGAATTTCTTGATTCACACTTATCCATATCACCTTAAACTATTAAAATAAATCTCCTTATAATAATTCGGATGTGGGATTATCAAATGATACATAGTGCGATATAGTCAAACCAAAATACAACTGGGGCGTAGCCCCACTTTTTTGTTCGTAACGAGGGAGAGAGAGAATAGAGTTCTTCATGAAGTTCGAAACAAAGGAATAAAAAAGACTTTTTCGAGGGCCTTCTCTTTGTGAACCAAAGGTTTTATGATACTTATTATAGACCTACTCCACTTAAGAATTTCACGATAATGTACACAGTACACTCGGGAGGAAGGGAGATTAATTAATAGAGTAACGGGTGGTAAGTGGTTCTAACCAGTTATCTGCATGCTCAGTTGTCTCGCCGCATGATATGTGGAAACAAATATTTGTTTTTTGCTTCGGGAAAAAATGATTGATTATAGTAATGGAAATGTTATATAAGTAGACTCGAATTACGATTTTATTTGTAAATCTTATAATATAAACTAAATATTAATTAGAGTTTAAATGACATCACTTAATACAAATAAAATCTATATATTAGCTTCAAAACCGGATCTAGATGCTCTCTTGACATGACTCCAATTTCTTATCTATTTATCTATTACTATTAAGAGTTTAAGCTATATTCGGTTGATCCGAATTAGTACTACCTTCGGCGTCCATTAATTCGTTGCCACTCATCCTTTTATTGTTTTGGCTTATGAACCATTGTATGCTGTTGTACAGCAAGTGGGAAAGGGCCGCTACACAAAGGTTAACGTTAAAGTTTTATCTTATATACAGTTCGATGACGTCTTGGGGAAATTAAATTCCATCCGGTTTTTGATTTTTAAGCACTAGTATTATTGGTACACTATATGCGTGTGTAATATTGTATTTAAAATTAATTAGAAAAAACAAAAAAACAAAAAATAAAAATTAAATTAAGATTATGGGATAACAGTTATTGAATTGAAGAGTAGTTGTGTAAGTTATGTGCATGAGTTTTTTTTTTTTTTCAAAACAAAAAATTACACTTGAAATACAAATTACACCAAAAAAAAAAACTCTTCTATTATATATAGTAAAAATATTTATCTATTTATTTATTTATTGCAAAAGCAAAATATGTAAGCGAAATTGTTGTCAATGCTTTTACCAATAAAGACTATTTTATACAATTTTTTGTCCTCAACTGCGTTCAAGAATTTAATTTACATACGGGCTTTACTTTTTCTGTGCTACAAAATCTGAAGATTAATTAATTAACTGGTGAAGTGAACTAATAAACATAAAAGACTAGATTGAAAATATAATTGGAGAATTTTTTTTTACTAACAAATTTGCAACCAAAACAAACAGTTGAAGTGTGAAAGTTGATGCTCAATAATGCTAGTTTGGTTTTTGAGCGGTACATACGTACATATGGAACACAAAAGAAAAGAAAAATCTTAAAAGAAAAAATAAATTTAGAAGTTTCTTCCAGAGGTTGGACAAAATAATTTGACTGGATTACATTCCTCATTAATGTTTCTTCGAAGCCTCCAACAATAGTTCCTAATTAAAAAGAGAAATTTATCAATAGCAAAACAGTAGGACATTTCCATTTATTATATGTACCTAAAAAATTGTCACAATTACCATGAAACTTTGATTTGAGTGGTATTTTGATGAAGTAAAACAGGAAGAAAAATCTCCCAATAGTGATTCCTAAGTCAAATTAAGAATTGATAAATATTAAATAGCAACGATCAATGTAGCAATATCCACATTAGAAACAAAATATTTAGAATTAATATCACATTGAATTACTAAACATAATGTATTTGATTAAAAACACAAGTTAAAGAATATTTAATCTTCTACCTATACTCGGTTTGATTCATTAGACAAGTAAGGTGATACTTCTCCAAATTGTTCTTGTCCCGGAAAATTGACCATATTTTAAAATATAAGTATAATTAACTATTAATAGAATTTACTTTTAAGAGTAGGATATTAACTCCTTTTACTTGATTAACAGTTGACTCCTTTGAAGAATTCAACATTAACGATGTTGTGGGATCATGATCCCTAACAAAAAAAGCATAATCTCAGAAAAAAACGATAGTGTACTAAAAATAAGAAAAGAAAATTTAGAATGTTTCAAGAAGAACATATAGATATATTTATTTTGCATTGTACTTGGTAAACATTAGAAAGCAAGTAATGCATCCAAGTGCTTATTAAATAAAAAGATATGCAAAAATTCAGATTACTTGATTTATTACATGTGCTTAATGAGGAATTCATTCATATTCACATAGAGGAAGAGTATAGTAATGTACTTCTTGATTCATTAAATAACATTTATAAACCATATTAATATAATGTCATTTTTATACCATAAAAATTAGAGGTGAAAAACTTCATATTTAAAGAAACTTAATAGTATAAATTACCTAACAGAATCAATAGAAATTTTTTTATTCAACAAGAGTTTTATTTTATACACATCTTGATATCAAGACAGTTACCTATGTCCAATTAACTGGGTAGAAAAAGTACTTTTTTTTAACTCTTTTGTTTTTTGGAAGGGCAACTGAATTTGTCATGTCCTAGCTTTTGACAAGTACTGCATTTTCTTTTCTTTTTTTCGACAAGTTTTCTTTAGGATTCTTTTGTCTCAATGATTTAGGATGCTCTCTTGAAGTAATATGGGAAGGATTTTGTTAAACAAAAGTAACATCGGGATTTACTTGTTCATTAATTTATGAAATACTGGCCAAACCATTGATATGACCACTTGAACCAAACCCAGTTTGATCCTCAGTATCATCATCCATAGTTAGGAGCTCATGCAGGATTGACATGATTTAGTTTTTCTTGTGAGTCATCTCCCAATTTCACAATTTCTAAAAATTTCACGATTAGATTATTTCTCACCAATGCAAAGGGATATTGTGTCTCTTCTTCTAAATTATCTTCAATTATTTCACCGGAGTCACAAGTTTTGGCATTAGTGGTCCACCTATTCAAGATGTAATCCTTGGGAAAGCAAGTAACTAGAGATTTCTTAACAAACACCACAAGAATATGCCTGCACAAGATTTCACAAAATTCAAACATATGACATGTACAAGTAGTTTTATTCTTTGAAACATCAAGAACCACATCATAGATTGACTTTTCTTTTCCATTTGGCATCACCTTATAAATCTTCTTTGTTTCTTCTTCCTGATATTCAATGCCTTGTATTTTTGACATGAAAAGAATTCTTCTTGAAATTTCAAAAATATTTTTCTTCTGTAAATCTTGGCTGCTTCTGTTTCAATTTCATAACATGTTTTTAGAATAGGATAAGAGTTTTTCATTTTTCATATCCTTTTCCTTTTCTTTAAGATATCTTGAATTCAATGTTTTCTCATATTAGGAGACAAAATCACATACCAATGTACTAAAATGAGCAAAACCCTTAAAAAACTTATTCATACTTTCACTTATTTGTGTATTAGAAATGCCAGCAGACAAAATGTAAGTCTCACATAAATAGGAACCCATTTTTTAGGACACATATATAAATCTCTCAACCAAAGATTTTTATTCTAATTCATATTTTACAACTAAATCATTCTACTCTAAGACAAACTCTTCAATAGTAGTTGTGTCATGTATACAATGATGTACCTTAGATTTAAAAGAAGGATGTTTATTATATGTTTGAGCCAAGTGTTTTGGAAACTTTTTTAGTACGTGCCACATACACAAGTGATGAGTAGTTTTAGGTAATACTTGAGTAATTGTCTTACCCATAGATTTATTATCATCTGTGATTTTTGTTTTTGGAGTACGTCCACCCATTTCTTCAAGCCAAGCTCTAAGTAACCATATATATGACTCAATACTCATTCACAAGCAATGCACAACCAAACATGATTAATTGATAGTGGTGATTTACTCTAGTAAAAGGAACAAAAGGTATGCAGTAACAATTTGTCAAACAGCTATAAGATAATCTTGATCTTATATATTCTCTATCCAAAAATAATTTTGTATATGATTATCCTTGTTTGCTTGGATAGCATAAAAGAATCCTAGATTTTTATCGAGTCTCTTTGAAATAATTATACATTTTTGTGCATCTCTCTCTTTGAGTAACTGCTTTTTTTGATTACCTAGATAGGATTGAATATCAAATGAAGTACAATTAATATTGTTCTCATCTCCACATTATTCACTTAGCACTGACATTATTTTTTTTGCTGGTACACCAGGTTCATTAAGGGGATTAACAAGATTTTTCTAAGCCGGTGTTATCGTTCCATGTCCATGAAGAAGTCATGTACTTTTTGGAGTACAAAACGCATGATTATGCTGATCCATAGACTTACTTAAACTCATCATTGCTTTTCATCCTACTCTGGTTATTGCATGCTCCATACCAATTCTATCTTTTTTATTTTCAAAACTTTTTTTATACCCTTCTCTTGATCAGACATAATCTACAACAATTAAAGATTTATTTTTACGAGAAAGTGGTGTGGTTAGATTTTTATGTACACTAAAACCTTTATGTCTTGAATATACTTTATAACATGCATAAGCATCTTCAGTGTCGTCAAAATCCATACTTTCACATGCCTCAAGAGAAGTGTTGTATATGTTCGAATTTCCAATTTGTTTCGAATCATTCTAAAAAAAAGTTTCCTCATCTTGCTTTTGTTGATCAGCATCCAATTCAAATGGCGCTTCAATTGAATTATCGTAACACAAAATTTCATCACTATCAAAACTCCAATCAATCTCCATATTAATTTATCATGTAACATAGAAAAAAAGAACACTTTAAAAGTGATCAAATAAAAACTTATTAGTGTTACTTTGTTTTATAATTGATTGATAATAAGGAACTCAATAGCATATTTTTATTTTTATAGTGGTGCCAATAATTTTAATTGATTTATTCTATATTTGTGTTTAGTTTTTAAAGAATACTTTAATAATGAAAGAATTGAAATAATAGAATTATCTTTCCTTCTTAGTTATTTTATTGAAAAATTTTAAGAGAATTCAAAGCAATAGATTATATCAAAGAATAGCATTGCAAATGCATATTGGAGTGGCAAGAAATTAGATGTGAATCTAGATGTTATAAGAGAAAAGTATTGTACGTATAGGGTGTTTACGGTTCCGATTCCCAAACCGGACAATGTAAAAATCGATAGTTTTGAAACCAGAATCGTTGTTGACGATTCTTAAAATTGGATTCGGAACCGTGGACAAGGTTTCGGTTCCAGTTTTCTATTGTTTGGAACCGAAACCAGGAACCGGTGGTTCCAGAAGCGAAATCGGGTAAAAAAAAGAAATATGTGTGTGTATATATATAGGCCATTGTAATTAATACATTTAATTTTTCTTTAAATGATCTTTTTGTATGAATTATCTAAAATATATCTTTACTTTAATTTTAAGGGTTCGATAAATGATGTAATAGTGTATTTTTTTTTTTCAAAAACAAAGTATATAATTGAAATTTAAATAAAATATAAATTTTTACTTCTCATCTAATACTTTTTATTAATTTTTTTAATATTATCCAAAATTAAAAAAATTCAAAATTAGAATCGTGATTAAAATTAGATAAAATCGAAAAATCGATTGTAATCGCCGATTCCAATTCCAACTCTTTATGGAATCGAAACCGATGAAACCGAAACCATAATCATGCCTAATTGTACGAGAGTGCTGAAGCTTAGAATTTTAGAAGGATAGTCGTAGTGCAAATTTGTTTTTAAGTGTTAGATCTGCCAATCACAGAAAAAAAAACCCTTTGAAAAAGATTTATTGTTACATAAGGATGATAAGGTACAGTGGCTGATGTCATCCAAGTGCATTAACCTCTTGTGGCCCACGTCCTTTTTTTTTTTTTTTTTTTTTTCTTTCTCTTTCTCTTTCACACAGAAGCTAAACTGGTCAAAAAAAAAAAAAAAAAAAAAAAAAAAAAAAAATGAGGTGACAAGTATTTAATGGAATGCCGAAGAGGTTGTTAGTTCCGATCAGCCGACTGTACCTTATACTGCAGCTTCCTCGTTTGTAATGTTTGTCTGGCTGCGTCCGTATCAATTACGAATTAGACCATACGGATTTAATTTTACCGGAATTATCTCGTCAACCACCCCCCAAACCCGGAAAAAAAACCATTTTCCCAGTTCTTGTTCACTTCTCTGACGAGTTGAAAAATAGAATGTACCTGTAATTTAATTTAAATTTAATAATGAAAAATTAACAAGAAATGAGAACACATAAACAACAGCTGGAAATTACACTGATTTCTGTTTCTGTTGCATAAAAGGGAAAGAAAATATTAGATTATCTATTCACATCCACCGGTTGAGAATATATTGATCACAGCCATTTTCACTTACAACTCTTTTTCTCTTTTTTCTAAAAAGTTTTTGGTGACATCATTAAAGTAAATATTCGGTGGTCGGTCGAAGTCAAGCGTTTTCCGGCGGTGGAGGCAAGTTGAGATCAAGATCAAGGTTAATCTGGCGATTGTGGTTGATGACGACGGAAGATGTGTCAGACTCTGTCTGGATTACGGCATTAGCTCCGGCGACGCCGAGGAAATCAATAGCCTCCGTAACACGGGGGGGATTGAGGATGCCATGTTGAGGTTTCAGTATACCATGGCGGGCGCGAGAGTTGAAGCACAATGCTTGCTGAAAAGGATTCATCACCGGCGTTGGCATGACACTGGAGAAGCGTCCGGCGAGTGGAGAGATGCCAAATTGCTGGTTTCGGTTCATGGTAGTCATGAATCTCATGGTACCACCGCCACCCAGGCTGAGATCCAGCGATGGAGGAGATGAATCCGCCACCATCACCTCCGGCGACAGCGCCTCACGGCCAGAAGACTCCAGCGTGCTGTTCTGGCTACTAGGACTCCAGTAAACGTTAAAATTATTAATGATATTGTCGATGTTAACTTCGACGAAACTCTCTTCCGGTGTAGGAAAGTTGGTCTTTGCCTTGGAGCCGTGGTATTCTCTGGCGGCGGCGTCATAAGCACGGGCCGCCTCCTCCGCCGTATCGAAAGTTCTGTCGAGCCAAACACGGGTCTTCGTACCTGCATGATTCCTGATCTCAGCCGCGTACCTTCCCCATTTCCTCTTTCTTACACCTCTGAAATGTACCCCCGTAGCTCCACCACCTCCATTCTCACTCGTCGCCGCTGCCGTCTCTGTCGGCCGCATATCACAACGCTAATATACAAATACAAAATTATGTATGTAAAAAGTCTTTGGGGTTAAAGGAGCGGTGGTGGTGACGAGAAAATTGAAGAAACTTATATGAAGGAAAGGGGAGAGCCGCCGTGCGGGGCCGAATGGATTACGTGGCACGTGGGTTTTTGTTGGCATAGTTTTTTGTGTATACGTGTGAGAGTACAAAAGAAAGGAGTAGTTGTACGACTGTTTTGAGTGTACAGGAAATTGGTGTTACGAGAATGAGATAGACATGCATGGCATCTTGTCTTAATACAGTAATTGTTTGGGAAGATAGGATAGTTATTTGCTTTAAAAGATTTTCTTCTTTTATTTTATTTTGTTGTATTAATGATCTTTTATTTTATTCTCTATTTTACTTTTGTCATATCATTAAATAAATTGTCAAAATTCTTCTACTAAAATCACTCCACAAACTCTTGATAATTCATTAGTTGGCTTGATAGATACTAAAACATGATGTGCGATAGAAGATCTTGTGTACTCGTTTTGTTAGTTTGGTGTTTATTAATATGAAATTTTAGAAGAAAGTTGAAAATTTGAATTTCATTTCTATGATTTTTCTAAAACGAAAATTTTCAGATGGAAATTGGCAATACCTAAGGAGGCATAGTTGATTATATATGAAAACATATATCCTTGAGAGGTTAAGATATTATTGTTTAAATTATTTAATCCAATAAATTGTAATTATGATTAATTACTTTTTAGAAATGAGTTCATTACTTCAAGTAGTTTACTAAATTGGAAATCTGTTGTGTCGAATTAGGATTCAATTGAAAATTAATGTCATCAAAAATTTAATTTTGTCAGCAGCCTGTTTTAGGACAACAATCTGATTGTAGCATAGAGAAAAAGCGTACAAATAATGGTAAGTTAAAAAAATCGAATTATTTTTGTCGATTTGTTATTGTTGAATAAAGTAATGCAAATCAATTCCAACAAAAAAAAAATGATGCACGTAATTAACATAACTTCACAATGTTTAATATTTATGTTGTCGGAGATAAAATAACAAAATTGATCATAATCAATTTAGTGCATAATATTTAAACGATAAATCTTAGTTTTGTCAGAGATTATAGTAATAGTTATAAAGAATAATCGGCAAACATATTAGAACTTTTGCTTTTTAATTAGCAAAAATGTTCTTCACAAATTAAAATCAACTTTCTCTTTTTTTTGTGTGGTAATTTGCCATAAATCCCCCCATGGTGTAGTCATTTGATTCACAACCCCTATATATTTTGGAATATACATTAAACTCCTATATAGTTTGAACCAAAAGATTACATATATGAAAATTATCCAATTTAACAGATTTTACTAAAATTACATAAATATACCCCTGATCCATTATTAGCTAGATGGGTTTTTTTTTTAACCCATTGACCCATTAGCCATCCCCACCAATAGCCAACCCTAATCACCTTATCTCTATCTTTCCCTCTCCACCACCTACCATCACTACCATTCTTTTCTTCTATTATCCATAACTTTTCTCAAACATCAATCCAACCACCATTTACATTTCTATTTGATTAAAACCACAAGCACATTCTGCACACAACCAAATGTTTGCTGTTTTAATTTTTTCCCCTTCTCCTTGTTGCTCCTTTTGCTTGGCAACTGTAGTACTAATATCACAACCTTTGCCATCTTTTTCCGATCAACCTCATTTATCTCTTTCATCCCATATTTTTTCTAACAAAATAAACACAGATTCTTTCTACAATAAACCAAAAAAATCCATTGGAATTTTGCATCATACTCATTGTTTCTTAAAATTTTTTCAAACGAAACATTTGCATCAAACTCATTGCATCAAAAATTTGGGCGAAACTTTTGAGTGAGCACTATTTCAAACGACTAATGGAAATTTTAAGGACAGTTAGTACCTATATGGTGGATGTTTTGTATTATTGTCAAAAATTACCAATACATAGGATTCATATTTCAAGATGGAGATTATACAAAATCATGACTATTGCCCAATCAATCATGACTATTTTTCTGCAAATACTAAAAAAAGAAAAAGAAAAAAAAAAGATGCAAAAGTCTTATGACTGAAGCTTCCGAAGACACTTAAAGAAGATAGGAAGGTACTTTACATTTTACTCCAATTCGTTTCTTGATATTGATTTTCAATTCGGCATCCAAATTTGCAAACTCCCAAACACTTTCTGAAATTCATTATTTATTAAAATCTGGCCATCTACCACACTCACGAGGCAAGCCCAATATTTCTTCAAACCCACAAAAGCACTCGACTCCACAACCATTGATTTGCACAAGTTAGAAGGAGAAGAAGGGGTTGTGGTGAGGGGAAAGAATTGCAGGGAGAGAGAGGGAAATGTCGGGAAGAGGAAGATGAAGGGGGCTAGAAGCTGGGAGCTAGACCAAAAGAGAAGGGCTAGTGGCAGTGGAGGGTGGCGGAGGTTTAAGGTGCAGGTGGTGGTAGTGGTCGTGGTGGTTTTTTTAAGAGGAAGATATGCAACAAGGGGTATTTCGGTCATACAAAGAAAAGATTTTTGGTAAAAATTTGATATTTTTCATTAAACATTCGTACATATGCAAGTGTGCGTCAAATTCCATTAATTTGGATGGTTTTCATCCATTTCACTATTTAACCTAAACTACATAGGGTTAAAGGTATATTTTTAAAACACATGGGGATTATGTAAACATAACACATGTGGATTTATGGTAATTTACTCTTTTTTTTTTTGGTGACATTGCATAACATATGAAAATTATGTAATTAGTAGTTTTTCTTGGTGCTTTAATTGACTGAAAGTATTGATAATAGTTTTCTTAATTTTTTAAAACAAATATTGAATAACGTGATGCAAATTTTATGGTATAATGTTAAATATTTTTGTAATTCTATGACTTCTTTTGAGACATTTTATGGTTTATAAGATTATATTATTTTGTTGAGATCATTTTAAAATGTAAAGTAATAAACTGTATCCGAAAACAATTGACTTGTTGAAAATGTTGAAAAAAATTATATAAAAATAAATAAAATATAAAGTAATGAAAACCTTTTATTTTTTGATATTTAATATGTTTTGTAAGAATAAAGTTGTTTTTCCACAAAATACACGTAAACTTAATTAAACATCCAACTAATTATTTAATTTACAAGGTGAAATACACAGAACCCCATTGTGGTTTGTCAAACTTACAAATTATTTTCTCGTGGTTTAAAATATACATTTCACCAATTGTGCTTATAATAATTTGCAAAATAGATGGAAGTAGGCTACTGTAACGGAATGTGGGACACACGCACATACTGTGCAGTTGTTGCTGTGAGCTTAGGGCAGTAAATTAGTTAAAATGACATAAATACCCTTCCAGGATTTCTTCTCTCCCTTCTTTGTTCTTTGTTCTTTTTGTTTTTTTGATGTCTTTTCCCTTAGAGCAGCCATAGCTGTCTGTGTCAATCGGAGTAGGACATTGCCGCCCCTTTACCCCCACATGCCATCTCTACAAGCAATCATACAACAACTAAAACAAAACCTAGATTCATATTTTCAAGTTGATTATAACTACCAACAATGCTATTAACAGTGATGGCTCTTGGTTTTCTTCTTTCCAAATCGAAGCCAAATAAGTAGATTTTTACTTCAAAATAGTCATCTTATACACATCTAGATGAGTCAATAGAGATCTGGAATGGATCTTATAATGCTCTAAAATGGGTCTGCTGAGAAATATAATTAAAAAATGCAAAAAAAGAAAATGGAAAAAAATGGAGCGGGGAAAGAATTGCTGGTTCTGTAACAAAACTGGATTGCTGCCATGGTGAAAGAGGTAACCAGCAGCTTGTTGCTGCAAAAATTTGGATCAAATAATAGCAGTATGGCAGTGGTTTGTAGTTTAAGAATAAGGTTTTTGGAGTTTGGTCATGAGAAAAAAAGAAAGCTTCCTGGAATTACCATTTCGACCTACATCCAGTAAAAGATTAGCTCGTGCCTCTCCCACTTATGCCATAAACCGATCCTTCTCTCCGGTTTTTCTTTTCATGTCTTCTATAAAAATGTCTAGGACACATAGGAGTGATTGCAGATTCAACCCCCGATTTGAAAAAATTGTTAGACTTCTTTATTGCGTTACGAATAGAGATCGACTGCTCTTAGGCTTAGACAGCTCCATCTTCAACTCATATTTAGCAAATAAACGTATTCCTGAACTCAACGTGCGAAAACAATGAGAGATTAGCTCCAGGAGAATCCTCCAGTGCCTCTATGATCTTACTTTTCTTTGGAAATTTCAGCCTAAAAAGAGCTCTTTGTTGGCATCCGGATTCTCAGCATCCCAAAAGTTAGTAGCTACTTGTCCTTCATGGAGTTTCTTTTTTTTTACTATATGAGATATGACCTGTTCTTATAGAACAGGACCTTACTAGCTCATTTAGGACTGTCGGTTCCCTCCTTACTGAGCTTTTTCTTTAATCTTGCTTTGCTAGTACACGAGGGCCAAAGCTCTGCTTCGGTCCACCACCTGGGGTGTCTCAGTATTGAAAAATTCCTCAGTAAGCTGGGAGCTACGAGTTGGTTTTGTTGTTCTACATATTCCCACTCTCCTTTCCTTCCATTTCTAGGAGTCTCACCAAATGACAGAGAAGTTTTCATATATTTACCTTTTCTTGGCAAGGAAATTTTGATTCATGGGTACAGGACCTAGCGGCATACCATCAATTCGAACTGGAAGTAGGCGAGCGCTTTTTAGGCCAGTTCAATTCTCTTATCCATCAGTCCAATGCATTGGGCTCATCTAATGGAGGTTGACCATTTTGTTGTGGAAGGATGATTCTGAATTAGAAGACAAAAATTTTGGTGAAGAGACGGACATAATGTTTGGCAAGAAGAAGAAAAGAGACAGAAAATAAAATTTCATTTTGACCCTAAAAGTTTTTCATAATTTTATTTAGGCATTAGTTTAAAATATGATAGAATAATTTACCATCTTCTTATAAAGTTAGGGATATTTATGACTTTTAACATAATTCTGTTACAGTTGATTATAACTTCTATTTGTTTTACACAACAATACAAAATACAAGGGGTAAATGTATATTTTTAAACTACAGGAAAGTAAGATGTAGTTTTGTAATATCACATGGGGGTTCCGTATAATTTATCGTAATTAATATTATGAGACATGCATGGCATCTTGTCTTGATAAAATGATTGTATGGGATGATGGGTGGTATTTTATTTAAACAATTAATTATAAAATTTCTTCTTTCTCTTCTTGGTTAGATCTTCAATTATATAAATTTTTTAGACATCACAACATGAGTAGGTACAAATTTCATATGTGTATTTGAAATTTCAATTACAAAATTTCTAACGGAAAATTTAGTTGGCAATTGGCATGCAGTTATACCAAAGGCAACATAGTTGATCATATATGAAATTTGTTTTAATTAAGAGCACAAATTAATTATCCTTGAGTTCATTAATTCAATTAGGGAACTAAATCCAAGAAATCCTCCATGTTGGATAAAAGTTTTAATAAAAACACAAATTTCATGATCTAAAATTTAATTTTGTAGGAAGCCTAGTTTAGAAATATTTGGTCGTGGCATGTGTACCTACGGTGACGTAGTTGACTGTATATGAAAATATATTTCCTCGGAAGATTAAGATCTTACTGATTAAATTAGTTAATTGAATAAATGAGAATTATAATTAATTATTTTTTGAATGAGTTCATCAATAACTATTTTAAACTAAATTGGAAAAATTTTGTGTCATGTTAGGTTTCAATAAAAAAATGATGTGACCCAAAGTTTAATTTGATGGAAGCCTATTTTTGGAAATCTTTTGTGTTAGATTATGTGTCAATAAAAAATGATGCGATCTAAAGTTTAATTTTGTCCCAAGAACCTAGTTTAGGAAATATAATTGGAGCATAAGAAAAAAAAAACATACAAATAACGAAAAACTAATAGAATTGAATTATTTTGTCAGTTTACAAGGGTAGAATGAAGTAGTGTAACTTGCTTCTAACAAAACTACAGAATAAGTAATTGATTGTTACTTCAGAATTTTCAATATTATGTTGTTGGAGATAAAATAACAAACTTCTATATAATTAATTTATTGCAAAATATTTAGATGATAAAAAATTAAATTTCTTTGATATTGTAGTAACTGTTATAAAGAATAACGGTAGACATATTAGAATTTTTTTTTTTTAATAAGCAAAAATGTTTATATAAAATTAAAATCAACTAAATTTTCTTTTTTTTAGACTGCGTAACATGTGAAAATTATGGAATAGTTTTCTTAGGTGCTTCAATTGATTGAAAACAACGATAATAATTTTCTTAATTATTTTATCCAAATATTGATTAATAAGATGGAAATTTTATATGTAATATTAAATGTTTTACACATTAGATGTAATTCCATGTCTTCTTTGACGTATTTTTACAGTTATATTTTATTAAATGGTTTTCTTGAGATTATGTTACAATGCAACGTAATTAACTACTTGACAAATTGCTTACTATATCCTAAAAAAATTAACTTGTTAAAAATGTTGAAAAGATCATATAACAATGAGTAAAATATAAATAATTTAAACCTTATAGTTTTTGATATTTTTATATGTTCATGAAGAATAAAGTCATTTTTTCCGGAAAATACACATAAGCTTAAGGGTTAATAACACTTTACCCCCCGAACTAGATGGATAATTATTATTTGTCTACCTAAACTAAAAAAATATACACTTTGAACTCCTTGACACTATTTATCTGATCTTAACACTGTCAAAGAAATCTAGTTAAATGATTGAAATGCCCTTAGTACTGTATCTTTATATCGTATATATTTAATTTTTTATAGTGTTTTGATAATTATTAAAAATAAGGAAAAATAAATTATAAAATATATCTATATGAAGGATTATCCATATCAACATATTTGTTTGGTCAAATTTTTGTAATGTTTAGAGTTCAATTAATATTAATTCTAATTTGAGACTAGTGATCGCACGTTTCCCAAAGTCGTGCTCTTTTTAACTAAAAATTTTTCTTCAAGGGTCTTATATGACAATACATTTTTCATATAAGTTTTTAGGGGTTTTGAAATCTCACAGTCATTTTTTATTTTTTACATTTTTAAAACTTTGCATAAAACATGTGCAAATTGCAACGTTGGGTAAAATTTGATTTAATAATTACCCATATGTTCACTCCCTATAGACAAAGATATTAATATTGTTATAATTTATTTTTCTGAATTTTTCTTTGGGAAGATTACATACGTTAATTTTTTCACAAATTTCTAACTCTTTTACTTGCTTATCTCTCATTCTTAATTGTTAGGTTGACCTCATTTTTAATTTTTAAACATATTTGTTAAAATAAAAATTTTCCTGTAAGTATTATTAGTGTCAAGGACTTTGAAAAGATTAGACTTATAATGTTTGTGGTACTACTATCAATCATAGGGTCTATTTGGTTCATGGGATGATGTGAAATTTGATAACTATCTTATGTCATCCTACGTTCGGTTAGTTTGGGATGATGGGATGGTTATTTTCATTGAAAGCACTTTGGGATTTTCTTCTTTCACTCTTTTTGTTGGTTAGGTGTGCATTTGTTTGAGATATCTCAACGTGAGATGAGTATAGATTTTGAGTTTTATTTCTAAAAATTTTCTAAACAAAAATTTCAATAAAAAATTGGCATACCAAAGGTGATATAGTTGATTAAATATGAAAAGATATTTCCTTGGGAGATTAAGATATTACTGATTAAATTATTTAATCAAATAAATTATAATTATGATTAGTTATTTTTTTAGAAAAGAATTCATTAATTCAACTACTTTACTAAATTTGAAATCTGTTGTGTCGAATTAGGTTTCAATTAAAAAATGATGTGCTCTAAAGTTCAATTTTGTCGGAAGCCCATTTTACAACATTTTGGAAATCTTTTGCATCATATTAGGTTTGAATAAAATAAAAAAAAAATGTTCTAAAGTTTAGATTTCCCAAAAACCTATTTTAGGAAACACGATTGTAGCATAGAAAAAAAAAAAAAAGGCATATAAACAACGGTAAACTAACAAAATCAAATTATTTTGTCAATTTATGAGGGTTGAATGAAGTAATGTAACTTGCTTCCCACAAATCTACAGAATAAATCATATGATGCAAGTAATTGATTGTAATTTCAGAATATTCGATATTCATGTTGTCGGAGATAAAATAACAAAATCCAATGTAATTAAATTGGATTTGTTTGATATTTTAGTAACCATTATAAAGAATAATCGGTAGACGTATCAAAACTAATAGTTTTCTTTGGTGCTTTAATTGATTGAAAACAATGATAATAATTTTCTTATCTATTTTATGCAAATATTGGTTGACGTAATGCAATTTTTATGTGTAATATTAAATGTTTTTGTAATTCCATGACTTCTTTGTTTAATTGGTCTTTTTATGGTTATATTTGATTAAATGATTTTGTTGAGATCATATTACAATGTAAAGTAATTAACTACTAGATAAATTGCTTACGCTATCCTAAAACAATTGTTGAAAATGTTGAAAAGATGATATAAACAACGAGTAAAATTATAAAGTAATTTAAACCTTATAGTGTCTGATATTTTCATATTTTCATGAAGTATAAGGTCATTTTGTCAACAAAATGCACATAAACTTAATTAAACATCCAATTAATTGTTTAATTAATGCTATGAGGCATGCATGGCATGCTTTCTTCATAGAATAATTGTTTGGGATGTTGGGATGGTGATTGCTTGAAAGAATTTAAGATTTTCTTCTTTCTCATTTTGGTTAGGTCTTCTTTAAAGAATTTAAAGAGTTTAAGATTTGCTTTAATGAAATTTAATCATTTATGTAATTTTTTGAGATATCTTAGCATGAGTAAGTAAAAATTTTGTATGGCATTTTAAATTTCATTTATAAGTGTACCTTTTTCTAAAGAAAAAATTTAGTTGGCAATTCGCATGTATACCTAAAGTGATATAATCAAATGTGAACTTATTTTTCATTAATATCACAATTCATTATCCTAGTTAAATAAAATCAAATATGATTAATTATTTTAATTAAATAAATGAGTTCGTTAATTCAATTACGGAACTTAGACCTTGAAATTCGCACTGTTGAATTTAGGTTTCAATAAAAAATTATGTGATCTGAATTTTAATTTTTTTGGAAATAGTTCGGAAATATTTAATCGTGGCATAAGAAAAACATATGGAATAACTGTAAACCAACAAATCAAACTATTTTTTCAAACTTTAAGTTTGCATGAAGTAGGGTAATTGTAGCATTGAAAGAATGTACAAATAACTATAAATAACAAACTCATATTTTTTTGTCGATTCAGGAGGTTTGAATGAAGTAGTGTAACTTCCTTCTACAAAATTAAAGTATTAAACATATGATTTAAGTAACTAATTGTAACTTCATATTGTAAGGTTGAAAATTTTATTGTAAAAGACAAAATAATAACAAAATTGAACATAGCGCATATCTTTTAAATGTTAAAAACTGGATATTTCCCAAAATTGCCATGATCGTTATAAAGATATTTAACGAACATATTTAATTCATCAAGTTTGGTTTTTTTGATTTAGCGAACATATTTAATTCATCAAGTTTGGGTTTTTAAATTTGAATTTATGTTTTCAATGAGCAAAAAAATTGATATATAAAACTTAAAAAAAAAAATCTAAAAATTCATTTTTTTCGAACAGTAGAACATGTAAAATGTATGTAGGCCTTTGAAAAGGCAAGTTCTTTGATGTTTTAATTAATTAAAAATAATGATAATGGTTTTGTTAATTATTTAATGCAAAATACTTTTGCGTGTAATATTCCAAAATACATGTATCTATAATTCCATGACTACTTTAAAGTGATTTTTGTATGGTTTTATATCAAAATAAAATGATTTTGCTCAGATCATAATTATAATGTACAACTTTTGAATTGATACATATATCTTTTAATCTTTCCAAAAAAAGTTAAATTATCAAAAACGGTGCAAAAATCATATAACATTGCGTAAATTATAAAATGATTTAAACATTGTACTTTTTGAAACTTAATGTGCTCCGGAAAATGGCACATAAATTTTAAATCTTAATGATTACTTAATACTGTTTACCAACATACAGAATTTTCTGTCATATCATTTATAAATAATCATTTCCTTCCCATTTGTTCATGATCATGGCATGCCTTTTTTTTTTTTTTTTGCCTTTTTCCTATGCCTATGGATACATCATATTTCACGAGATGGTGTATGATCTCATCCAATTATTGTGTATAATGCATGATATTATAATGGCAAGCTCAATTATGTCTATTTTCTCAATGTTTACCTTCTATATGTAAAGTAACAAATATGGTTTTGGTTGTAATAAATAATTTTTTAATTTTTCACAATTACCCTGAATTTGAATGTTATTTTTTGGTAGTAATACTGTAAAATAAAATTTATCACCTGCCAACTGCCATACTTTTAAGCATATTCATTGAGTGTTTTTTATAAGATGGATGAAATAAGGGGCAATTCTACAATTTCGTTAAAAAAATTATTTTGTTGACTTTAAGAACTTGTATAATATAAATTTATAAAATATATAGTATTGTAATTATAAATCTTTAAAACACAAAAGGATAGTTCTTCCAACAAAACTGTAAAAATTTTTTAACAAAAGATACAACTATATTATTGATCGGTAAATCTAGCATTCAACAATTTCTTGTATTCCAAATATGTAATAGGATCAAGAATTACCAAATTTGAGATTCACTTGGAGATAACCAAAATCATAAATCTTAACCAGAACAAAAACTAGAATAATCACCAATCTTATTACATCTTTCAATAGTAGTAACATTAAAATGTTTACATAAGAAAACAACTACACTTTATGGCGGTCCTAACTACCCATGCATGTAATTCCGTGCAAAACCATCACTTGTCAATAATATTAAAACTTGTCATTTTTTAAGAAAAGCAAAACCAAAATGAACGCCTATTGCTCCCTCCATTTTATTTTAGTTATGGTTTTAGATTGATACATTAAGATTAAAAAAATATTAAATTGTATCAACTTTATAAAAGACAGTTCAAAGAGATTAAATAATTTTTACATTAATATTCTGCAATTGTGTAATTCTTTCTTCATTAATATAGTACGAGGGTAAAAGTTGAAAAAAATTCATTTAATACTTCATTGACTTTTTTAAAGCGACAGATGATTTGACGCAAAAAAAGTTGCCTAAAACGATAGATAAAAATAAAACGGATAAGTATCCATTTATGGTAGATAATGTAGGAAAAGTTTTAGTTCGATCATATTCGTGGTTGGTGCGATAGACTTCTTGGTCCACAATCGTCCACATTAACTTAACTATTAAAATCTCCTTATGGTGATCTAATTGATTGTAGGCCAAAGGTTCCATGACACCCATAATGGAACACCTCCACCTAAAAAATTCATGATCAATAGTCTACACTAGAGAGTGAGGGAGATTCATTAATAGGGAACAGGTGGTAACTGGTTCTAACCAGTTATCGGCATGCTCAGTTGTCTGGTGGCATGATATGCGGTCCTTTTTATTCAAGAAACAAATTTCTATTTTCTGCTCTTGGGAAAAAAAAATGAATAATTAGTGTAAATGCTCTCTTAAAAAATTTTATTTTGATCAGAATTAATTATTTAACGTACTTTGTAATTGTTCTTTTACTAATAAAAACTTTTTATTTAGAATAGGAGTTCGTATTTTTAAAAAATAAAAGAACTAATCTATTCAAAAATTAAACCTTTCCTTTTAAATAAAGAGATTACATTAATTGGATTTATTGAGTCTGAGCAAAATAAAAATTTTCTTATCTATTTATCTATGACTATTAAATATGCAGTTTGACTACGTCTACTCATCTGATACGGATAAATTGTAACAGCGGAGTTAATCTTCTGTGCAAACTGTCTGCCTTACACTTCTACGAAACAAAATACACAGCACTCCGTTATGGAGGCAACCATACACGTGGCGTTATTCCAATTATCGCCGCAATTTCTTGCATCAACTTCCTCCGAATGTCAGTCTTGCTGCTAGGGCTGTGATTCAATAGATATTTAATTAATTTATTTATTTAATTTTTAATTTAAAATCAAGTCATATAAATTCAAAATTGGTTAAAATGAAGTCTTTTAAATTTGACTTATTCGATTAGTAAATGGAACAAATTGAATAAATTAAATATTTAATCTATTTCCATTTCATATTGTAATTTTAAAATTTAATACATTATCCCACAAATTCTATATTGTTTTACAAAAGTATACTAAATTTATAAGTGTATAACTTATTAATGTGATACTTTTATTTTAATGATTCCAATACAAAAAAACATACATGAATAGATATATTATATATAGATATTACAATAAATGCTTAAATATATATTACTTAATTCTAATATCTATAAGTATTAAAAAGAATTTAGTACATTCATTTAATTAATTATTGAAACGAAAGTGTTGTATTAATAAGTTGAACTCTTATATTAATGTATAAGTACATAAAATTGTACAAAACAACAATAATTATACAAAAAAAATATTTAAATATTAAAAAAA
Organism: Cinchona pubescens; assembly: GCA_025175665.1. Lineage (NCBI taxonomy): Eukaryota > Viridiplantae > Streptophyta > Magnoliopsida > Gentianales > Rubiaceae > Cinchona > Cinchona pubescens. The sequence continues at coordinate 4,555,429 of JANKKI010000107.1, read as the reverse complement.
TAATATTTTCAATTATTAACATATTTAATTATTAATAACTAAGAAAAAATAATATCCCCAATTCATGGTCACTTCTCTGGTGAGTTGAAACTAAAATTTACCTGTAATTTAATTTAAATTAATAATGAAAAATTAACAAGAAATGAGTACACATAAACAACAGCTCGAAATGACATTGATTTCTGTTTCGGATGCATAAAAGGGAAAGAAAATATTAGATTATCTATTCACATCCACCGGATGAGAATATATTGATCATCGCTATTTTCACTTACAACTCTTTTTCTCTTTTTTCTAAAAAGTTTTTGGTGACATAATCGAAGTTAATATTTCGGTTGTCGGTCGAAGTCAAGCATTTTCTGGCGGTGGAGGGAATGTTGAGATCAAGATCAAGGTTAATCTCGCGATTGTGTTTGATGACGACGGAGGACGAGTAAGACTCCCTCTGGACGGCATTAGCTCCGGCCATGCCGAGGAAATCAACAGCCTCCGTAATCCGGTGGGGATTGAGGATGCCATGTTCAGGTTTCAGTATATCATGGCGGGCGAGGGCGTTGAAGTACACTGCTGGCTGCAAAGGATTCATCACCGGCGTTTGCGTGACGCCGGCGAAACGTCCGGCGAGAGGAGATCTCAGAAATTGCTGGTTTTGATTCATGGAAGTCATGGATCTCATTGTATCACCGCCGCCGAGGCTGAGATCCAGTGATGGAGGAGACGAATCCGTCATCACCGCCCCCAGCGATAGCGCCTCACGGCCAGAAGACTCCACCGTGCTGTTCTGGCTGCTAGAACTCCCACTCGCGTTACTATTATTAATAATATTGTCGATGTTGACTTTGACGAAATTCTCCCTTTCCGGTGGAGGAAAGTTGGTCTGTTGGCCTGGGCGCCGCGGAATTCTATAGCGGCGGCGTCGTAAGCACGGGCGGCCTCCTCCGCCGTATCAAAAGTGCCTAACCAAACACGGCTTTTATTAATGGGATTCCTGATCTCAGCCACGTACCTTCCCCATTGCCTCTTTCTTACACCTCTAAAACGTACCTCCGTTGCTCCACCACCTCCATTCCCTCTCGTCGCCGCCGCCGTCTCTGTCGGCGGCATATCACAACGCTATAAACAGATACAAAATTATGTATGTAAAATGTCTTTGGGGGTGGTGATGAGAAAATTGAAGGAACTTATATATCAGGGAAAGGGAGAGCTGCCGTGAGGGGCCGAAGGGACACGTGGCATGTACTCCTTTTGTTGGCATTGTATTTTGTGTATACGTGTGAGAGTACAAAAGAAAGGAGTAGTTGTACGACTGTTTTGAGTGTAGAGGACACAGGTGACGTGAGAATGAGCTAGATATGCTTGGCATCTTCTGTTAAAGGAAAATTAGTTTTACATGAATTTAATTTATGGTAAGTGAAATATATCTTTTGATTTATATTATTTACATTACTCTAATTTATTAAAAATAAATTTTTTTACGGTGATGTGGATGAATATAGACCAAAAGATCTATCCTACTTGTCGTAGATTGGGTTCATATAAAAAATTTTCTTCTGTTAATAAAGTAATTATTTAGAAGGAGATTTTTAGATGAATTAAATCTATTCAATAGTGGATGAGCCTTTTGGTCGTGAATTAATCACATTATCAAATTGGATGATGTGGTTGATCGAGCATCAAGAGATATATTTTCTTCTTTCACTATTTTTGCCCGAAGGATCTTCTGTCACACACTCTATTTTCATTCACTGTCATATTACCAAATAAATTATCAACATTCTTCCATTAAAAGTTTAAAATCACTCCATAAAATCTTGACAATTTTTTAGATGGTGTGAAGAAGAGTGGGACAGAGTGTGGAACAGAAAATCTCGTATTCTTCTTTTGTTGGTTATGTGTTCATTAATGTGAAAATTTAGAAGAAAGTGTAAATTTTGAATTTCATTTCTATGATTTTTCTAAAATGAAAATTTTTAATTGGAAATTGGCAATACCTAAGGTGACACAGTTGATTTTATATGAAAATATATTTCCATGGGAGAATAAGATGTTACTGATTAAATTGTTTAATCGGATAAATTATAATTATGATTAATTATTTTTGAGAAAATGAATTCATTGATACAACTAGTTTACAAAATTCGAAATTTGTTGTGTCGGATTAGGTTTCAATTAAAAATTAATGTCATCCAAAGTTTAATTTTGTCAAAAACCTATTTTAGAAAATTTGATTGTAGCATAGAGAAAAAACGTACAAATAACGGTAAACTAACATAATCGAATTATTTTTTTCGATTTACGAGCGTTGAATGAAATAATGTAACTCGCTTCTGACAAAATTAAAGGAAAAAAAATATATGTCGTAAGTAATTAATGTAACTTCAGAATGTTTAAAGACCTTTATGCTTTCGGAGATAAAATAACAAAATTGACCATAATCAATTTGGTGCATAATATTTAAACAATAAAAATCAGCCAGAATGGTATGATGAGAATAGCAACATAGCAAAGGGCCAATCTTCATATTTGACAAGAGGCGATGCAGGAGATGAAAATCAGCCAGGATCTTCACATTCTCAAGTTGCAAAAACTTTGGAGACAATTGAAAACAATTGGACAGTAGGTGCTAGCCGCTGGTAGAACTTGCCTGGAAGAGACTAGATAAATTTGTAATATCAAGCATTTGATTTTGTATACAAAAAGTATACAATTGAATCTCTCCTTTAATAGGTTATTGTTGAACTTATTATTGTGTTTCTTGGACCAGTTTAGTGATGAGTGTTTATGCTTTTAATGGACATAATTCGATTCTCAAATTTGTAGTACTGCTGGTATGCTTATGTGAAAAAACTAGGTTATTTAAGTTGGACAACCCAACTAGCAGTTGAGTAAAAAAGTTCCGTGGCAAAAAAGTTAAACATTAGTACCATTTCCTGGATAGTTTAGACTAGAAATGAATATACTATGTAGTTAAAATGGTTAATTTGATGGGATGGAAAAGCTTTTATTAATCTTTTTTATATTTTGAAGGAGGTCAACCTATATAATATAGCAAATGAATGTCATAACTAATTATAGAAAGTGTGAAATTTTCTTTTTCAAAAATAATCCCTAGTATCCCATTATTTATCGAATATTAAAAAGAATATAAATATTCCCACCTATTATACCATTCATATTCCAATTTCGCCTTTATGCGACTTTACATGGCATAATATTAATCGTCAAAAGAATATATATACACTTTCCTATCGCACCGTTTATACTTCATCGCGACTCCAGGTGACGTAGACGCATAGTACTAATCGTTTAACGAATATGGATACTCCCGCCTATCGAACCATTCATACTTCACCTCTTATACGGCTTCACGTGGCAATATACTAGTCGCGAACGAGTTCTTTAATTTCTTTAAAAATGTTGTGACTTAGAAAAGAAAGATGAAATAAAGGCGGTTTAATGGTACTCAGCATCTTTTAAATTGGAAATAGGTGCACAAACAAGTCTAATCACGTCGAACATTCTAGTGTTCAAACATATTTACTTACTTTTATGAGTCTAAAATTACTTTAAAATTTTGTTTATTTTTCCAGCTTAAACTCAAACCAAAGTTAAAAATTAAGCTCTAATAGCTTTAATTTTTTGAATATTAATCCAATTTTATGCTTAGCTAGTCGAGTTCAAAATTGAGTTTACAATAGTAACAAACACTAAATCTTGTTTATATTTGACTTAATTAGTTGGTGAATCATGCCCTAACTACTTTTTATCAAACTAAGTTTGATTCGAGTAATGAGTAATTTCTATATAAAACTTTAAAAAAAATCTAAAAATTCATTTTTTGAACAGTAGAATGTGTAAAACATATGTAGCCCTTGAGAAGGCAAGTTTAATTTTGTCGAAAGCCGCTATTTTAGGAATATGATTGTAGCATAGAGGAAAAGTGTACAAATAACCGTAAGCCAACAAAATCAAATTATTTTGACGATTTATGAGCTTGAATGAAGCAATGCAACTCACTTGCAACAAAATTAAAGAAAAAAAATATGACAAAGAAGTTAATGTAACTTCAAAATGTTCAATTTTTATGTTGTGAGAGATAAAATAACAAAATTGACCATAATCAATTTGGTGTATAATATTCAAACGATAAAATCTTGGATTTATCTGATATTGTAGTAATAGTTATAAAGAATAATCCGTAGACATATTAGAACTTTTATTTTTTTAATGAGAAAAATGTTCTACATAAAATTAAAATCAAATAATGTTTCTTTTTTTGTTAGATTGCACAACATGCGAATATGGTCTAATAAGTAGTTCCCTTTGGTGCTTTAATTGACAGGAAATATTGATAATAATTTTCTTAATTTTTTAATGCAAATATTGAATAACGTGATGCAAATTTTGTATAGTGTAATATTAGATGTTTTAAAATTCCATGAATTCTTTGAGATATTTTGTGGTTTATTAGATTATATGATTTTGTTGATAATCATGTTACAATGTAATCTATAAGCTATTAGATAAATTGCTATTTCTATCCTAAAACAATTAACTTGTTGAAAATGTTGAAGAAAATCATATAACAATGAGTAAAATATAAAGTAATTAAAACCTTATATTTTCTGATATTTTAACATGCTTTCTAAGAATAAAGTTATTTTTCCACAAAATACACATAACTTAAACTAAACATCGGACTAATTATTTAATTAATATTATGAGACATGCATTGCAACTTATCTTGATAGAATGATTGTATGGGATGATGGGACAGTATTTTCTTTAAACAATTAATTATAAGATTTTCTTCTTTCTCTTTTTGGTTAGGTCTTCAATTATGTAAATTTTTTAGATATCTTAACATGACCAGTACAAATTTTGTGTGTGTATTTGAAATTTCAATTATAATTAATTATTTCTAATAGAAAATTCAATTTGGCAAATGGCATGCATACCTAAGGTTACATAGTTGATGATATGTGAATTTTTTTTAATTAAGATCACAAATTAACTATCCTGGAGTTCATTAATTCAATTAGGGAACTAAATTCAAGAAATCCACCATGTTGGATACAGTTTTAAATAAAAATACTAATTACATGATCTAAAATTTAATTTTCTTGGAAGCCTAGTTTAGAAATATTGATGGCATGTATATCTATGGTGACATAGTTGACTATAAATGAAAATTTATTTCCTCAGGAGATTAAATCTTACTGATTAAATTAATTAATTGAATAAATGAGAACTATGATTAATTATTTTTTAAATGAGTTCATTAATTCAATTATTTTTTAAATGAGTTCATTAATTCAATTATTTTATGCTAAATTGGAAATATGCTGTGTCGGGTTAGGTTTCAATAAAAAAAAATGATGTGATCTACAGATTAACTCAACGGAAGCCTATTTTAGGAAATATTTTGTGTTAGAATAAATTTCAATAACAAAAATTGAGGTGATCTAAAGTTTAATTTTGTCGGAAGCCTATTTTAGGAAACATGATTGTAGCATAGAAGAAAAAAAAAAAAAAGCATACAAATAATGAAAAACTGATGGAATTGAGTTATTTGTTAAGATTTATGGGGGTTGAATGAAGTTATGCAACCCGCTTCCAACAAAATTAAAGAATAAAACGTATGATGTAAGTAATAAATTGTAACTTCAGAATGTTCAATTTTATGTTTTTGGAGATAAAATAACAAAATTCAACATAATCAATCCACTGCATAATATTTAAATGATAAAAATTGGACTTATCCGATATTGTATTAACCGTTACAAAATTTAATCATATAAAATTTTAGAAATTTTATTTTTATCAAAAAATAAAATCAATGAATTTTTTTTTATCGGTCAGCATAACAAGTGAAAATTATGCAATGGTATTTAGTATAATGGTTTTATTAATTACTTAATACAAATATAAGAGACATTCCTTGATTAACGTGATGAAATTTTATGTGTAATATTAAATGTTTTTGTAATTCCATGTTTTCTTTGAAGTACTTTTACAGTTATATTTGATTAAATGCTTTTCTTGAGATTATAATACAATGTAAAGTAATTACCTACTTGATAAATTGCTTACTATATCCTAAAATAATTAACTTGTTAAAAATGATGAAAAGATCATATAAGAATGGGTAAATTATAAAGTAATTTAAACCTTATAATTTCTGATATTTTTATATGTTCATGAAGAATAAAGTCATTTTTCCCACAAAATACACATAAACTGAAGGGTTAATAACACTTTACCCCTAAACCAGGTTACAAGTTGTCTAACTAAGCTTAAAAAAGTATACACTTTGAACCCCCTGACACTATTCATTTGTTAACAATGTTTGCACTATAAAAAAAATTAATTTAAATGACTGAAATACCCTTGTTACTATTTCTTTATATTTTATGTATTTAATTTTTTTTTATAGTAGTCTGACACTAATTGTTAAAAGTAAGGAATAAGAAACTATAAAATATATTTGTATAATCCATGTCAATATATTTGTCCAGTCAAATTTTTGTAATTTTTAAGTTCAATTAATACTATTTTGAATTTGAGACTAGCAATAGCACGCTTACCAAAGTGCGGTTCTTTTTAATTGAAAATTTTTATTTAAGGGTCTTATGTGACAATAGATTTTTCATATAAGTTTTTTTATTTTTTGAAATCTCATAGTTTTTTGCATTTTTTAACTTTGCATAAAAAAAAGTGCAAATTGCAATGTTGGATAAATTTTGATTTAATATTTTCTCATATTTTCACTCCTTATAGACAAAGATGTCAATTATTTATTATAGTTTATTTTTCTAAAATTTTTTATAACTATCAAACATCTATAAAAATACATGAAAAATAAAAATAGTGCTTTGGGAAATTCAGTCGTTTATTTGGTTTTTATTAATGGTGTTAAAGTTGTTAATGGATGAATAGTGTCAAAGGGAATAAAGAAATTTATATTCTTTTAGTTTAAATGAGCAAAGTGTAATTATCCACCAAGTTCAGGGACAAAAGTGTTATTAACCCTAAACTTAGTTAAACATCCAATTAATCATTTAATTAATGTTAATGGCATGCATGGCATCTTGGCTTGATAGAAAAATTTTAGGGATGGTATTTACTTTAAAGCTAGAATTTTAACATTTTCTTCTTTCTCTTTTTGGTTGGGTCTTCATTTATGTAATTGTTTGAGATATCTTAACATGAGCAAGTAAAAATTTTAAATGCATATGTCAAATTTAAGGGTTAAATACAGTAAACCCCTTTAAGGTTTGGGCTGTTTTATACTAAATTTTCTAATTTTTAAAAAGTCAAAAAAGACATTTTTACCCCTAGACACTACAAGAATATATAAAATCAACCCCTTAAAGTTTATTATATTTGCCATATTAGTCCCTAATTCAAGTTTTGTATCAATTAACCTATTTTAGTCATTAATCAATATAAAAATATTGTAATCTAAAACAACTAAAAATATAATAATGTCCACCAACACCAGTGGTTCCTTAAAAATACTTGTGAAAAAAATTTAAATATAAAAATTTCTTAGCACTTTTGGTATTTTTTGTCTTTTTATTATATTTTATTTTCATGTAAAAATAAATTGTTAAATATACGAGACTTATAACCATTTATTTAAGTTATATTAGTCTATTTTTCTTTTACTTTTCTTTATGTTTATTTAAAATGATTTCTTCTCACTTTTTTCCTTTGTTAATATAATTTAACTAATAGCTAAATTATATGAAGGAACTTTATCATATAAATAAAAACTTAAATTAAAATAATTTAGATGAAATACCTTTAGTAATTCATCAAAATTTTTAAAATTAATTATTTCATCGTACTTTTAAATTTTAAATATTGAAGAAAGTATAGTTCAAGAATTAGAATATTAGTAATTAATTTGGAGCATATTTATATTTTTAACAATATTGATAACATTATTAAATTTTATTTTTATTCCAATGTATTAAATGTTACAAAATTTATCAGAGGGGGTAAAGTGAAATTTCGCTTAAAGCTTAAGGGGGTTTACCACAATTGCTCTTTAGGGGTAAATTTATCTTTTTGAAAAATTAACGGCAGAGTTACATTTGACCGTTAGTCAAAGGGGTAAAGTGAGAACAAAATAATGTTAGGGGTTTTAGTGCAAAATAGTCCAAAGGTTAAGAGAGTTTATTGTATTTAACCCTAAATTTAATTTATTACTTTTCTAACCGAACAAAAATCAAGTGGAAAATGGCATGTATACCTAACGTGACATAATCAAATGTGAAATTATTTTTCAATAATATCACAAATTAATTATCCTAGTTAAATAAATGCAAATTATGAGTAATTATTTTAATTAAATAAATGAGTTCATTAACTCAATTAGGGAATAAAAACCTAGAAATCTACTATGTTGTATTTACGTTTCAATAAAAAATACGTGATCTAAAATTTAATTTTGTTGGAAGCCTAATTTATTTGAAATATTTGATCGTGGCACAAAGAAAACATACAGAACAACAGTAAACTGGCAAATCAAACTATTTTGTCGAACTATTAGTTTGCATCATGTAGTGTGATTCTCACGTTGAAAAAAATGTACAAATAACTGTAAATGACGCACTCAAATTATTTTGCCAATTCATGAGGTTTGAATGAAGTAGTGTAATTCGCTTCTACAAAAGTAAACACATGATGTAAGTAGCTAACTTTAATTTCATATTGTTCAAGATTTATATTGTTGAAGAAAAAATAATATACAAAATTGAACACACTTTATTTGGTGCATGTCTTTTAGATGACCAAAATTAGATTTTCTCCAATACTAAGTAACCGTTATAAAGATATTCGAAGAACATATTACATTGATCAAGTTTGATTGTTTTAATTTGAATTTATGTTTTCAATTAGCAAAACATTTCAATATAAGACTTCTTTTTTTTTATAAAAAAAAATATAAAGATTCATTTTTTTCGAACTATATAATGTGCAATCAAAATGTATATAGGCCTTTAAGAAGGCAAATTCTTTGATGCTTTAATTAACTAAAAGTAATGATAACGTTTATGTTGATTATTTAACTGAATAGCGCGACAAACAACTTTTATGTGTAATATTCCAAAATACATGTTTTTGGAATTCCGTGACTACTTTAGATTGATTTTTATATGGTTATATATCTGATTAAATGATTTTTCTAAGATCGTAATTATAATGTAGTTTTAAATTACTAAATATATTGCTTATTCTATCCAATTAACAGTTTTAAACAGCTCATGAAGTAGTTCAGTTGATGCGAATCGGAAGTTAATTTTTTCGGCATTTCGAACCTAATAATGTATTACCGATTTATTTCCTGACACAGTGCATTGTCTAATAAGTTTTCCTAGTTTATATGTTTTTTTCTTGTCATTTGTTGATGAAATTAATTCAACTTGCACACCTGGATAAATTTTGCAGTTAATCTATTTAACGTCATGCGTAAACTATTTTAAGTAACGAAGGATCAATTGTAAAAAACTTCAATAGCACTTAATTTTAGAGACTGAAAGAATTAATTAGTAAAAGAGTGAAGGCTGTAAATAATGGATAGGACAAATAGTGAATATTGCAAATAATAAATAGAACAAAACACGAATAGTGTGAAATGTTATTTGAAAAATAATAATTTTAACCAACTAGACTTTATAGCTAACCAAATATTAATTGGCAAACAGTACAAATTGTTTGCAAACCAATCGGATCCAGTTGAATTTGGTTAGAGTTTTTTTTTTTTTTTTTTTTTTTATCAATATTCAGATAAGAAGAGAAATAATTGAATCTTTCGTGAAGGGGTAAGGGGTGATAGGCAAGAGGAAAGAAAGAGATGGGTAAGGGTGTTCAAAAGTTAATCAAGTCGAATTATCAAGTTGAATCAAATTAAAAAAAAAACAAAAATTGACTTGACTGGACTTGACTTAACTTGTTGGACTTTTTACTCGACTTTGACTCGAAATCAATTATGTAATTGACTATCTCAACTAGATTTTAACTTCAATTTTCTAGTCAAATTACCAGTCGAATAAGCCAAATAGCTATATATATATTCAAATATTTTAGCCAAATATATTAGTATATTGTAATAATATATTAACATATTTATGTACATTAATATTTTATCCATAATATTATTAATTCATAATAATTAAACATCTTAATAACTGATAATATTCTTAATCTTAATACATATATATTTTTGCTTTTTATACTTGTTGAAAGTTATTAATATAATACTTCACATTATGTACAATTTGTATACTAGTACACTAATATAAGTGCACAAATTATTAATGTAACACATTTATTTCAATAACTATATATTATATATATATATATATATATTGCTAATTTCCTTTTACTACATACAAAAACTAGAGTCAAGTAATTATATATATTTTAATACTTATTGAAATATATATATATATATATATATAGGTACATATATACACACGCGCATACATATAAATGTGTGTGCCTATGTGTCTATATGTGTGTATATATATATGTAGTTTATAATGTTCATATAGAAATTAGAATTAAGTAATTATATATATTTTGATGTTTATTGAAAAATATTGTGATTATTATCTTTTGAAACTTGATTATGTATTTTGCTTATATTAGTTATGAACTTGTAATATTTGAATTAATTTCTATTTATAATATGCCATATTTTGAATTTGCATAATGATATATTAAATTTTGGAATAGAATACGGAAATCTGGAATTACGTACTAAATTTTGAAATTAGATATAGAATGAAAGTAGATTTTGTTCGACTTATTTAATTTATTGGACTTACTGACCGAATAAGTCAAATTTAAACAATTCGACTTTAATTGACTTTAAATTTATATGACTTGACTTTTAACTTTGAGACTTTCAAATCAAAAGTCAAACAAGTTAAGTCAAAAAGTCAAATATCGGTTGAACGAACACCCCTAGAGATGGGTAAGTATACCCATACAAAAAGAAATCTATGGTAGTTTAATCATTTGTAAATTTATTGTTTTTTGTTAGTAATTCAAGATAATAAATAACAAGGAAATTTTTGTCTTTTGACTTGTTATGTTAACTAGGGGTGTGCATGAATTCGGTTAAACGAATTTGAAATCGGTTTCAATTTTAAATTGGAATTTTGAAATTGGTTAATCAAATTTCGGTTAGTTAATCGGTTTGATCGAATTCCAAAATCAAAAATTAAATATAAAACCAGAATTAATTTTTGAATTGAGAATTAATCGATTTTCAATTTTGGCATTCGGTAAATGAAATTGGTTAACCGTATTATTGATTTCGTTAACTGAATTTGACTCCATAATGTAAGTGCTACACTATCTTTGCAAAAATGTAGGCGTAGAGTTTAGACCTCTGAAGAATAATCTTTACTAGATGCCAAATGAGCAAACTGATGGTTGCGTCATTATTCTTTTTTTAAATAAATATCATTTTTAATATAATATGATTTGTATAAACTAATACTTTAATTTTACTTAAACAATACATATATAATCACACAAATGATATAATATGTGTGCACATGTATATATGCAACTTATTTATATAAAGTTTCAAGAAAAATCTCATTCATTTAAGTATAGTTTTTGTGATATTATCGGCTTATTGTTTTCTATATAAACTATGAATCCAAAATGATACACTGATCTATAGTCTTAAGAAAATTTTATATTGGTCATATTTATATATATATCTTGATCATATCTTATATGTATTAATGTGTATAGGTATAAGTATATGCGTAATAACATATATGTAGTTATAATTAGTATTAATCATAATAGTTATAAGTATATATGTAGTTATAAATAGTTCACTGATCTTGTTTGCAACGACCTAATAGTTTGGTAACCATTCATGCATTTGTTCTAAACAGTAGTACATGTATGTTTGTGTTAATCATTAAGACATCAATTGTTTGCATGTATTGGTTTTATCTTAAAGATATAGAAAACTTATGAGCTATTTTATTATTGTTGGGTTTTGTTTTAAACAGAATTTTTAGTTTTCATATAAAAGATTTCAGTCTAATATCAATAGGTTCAATTGGCAAATTCGATTAATTAAATTTGAGACCGATTCTTGAATTTGAATTGGTTGACCGAATTTTATTTCGAAATTGAAACTAGTTAATAATTGGATAAAATGCAAAAAAAAAACCCGTGGTTTGCTAAATAGGCACTTTACCCTCTTTGTGGTTATTAAATGTGCATTACTCCCTTGTGCTTCAATTCTTTTTACAAAATGGACGAAAACCATCAAAATTAATTGTGGCTTGTGAAATGTCATATTTGCCCTTAATTAATTGATGTGTATAACAATGTACATTGGGGTAAAATAAAAATTGACAATTTTTAAGATTAAATTGAAAATAAAAAACAAAAAGTGTGTCAAAGTAAAAATAAAAAAAAACCTAAACCTCCTATTTCCTCCCAACAGCCATCACTATCTAACCCCAGCATCTAACCACCAGGAAAAACCATCACTACCCTTCTCAATAGCCACCACCACCACCCCAACCTTTCTTTCCCTATTCCCGATCCTTCTATTACTCTAAAATGGGGGTGGTTTGATTGATTTGAAAGGTAGGAAGGCAAAAATTATTTGGTTGAGCCTTTCCTTCTTTGTTGACCCATTAGAGCCCCTATTCATAAATGGAGAAAGATTGGACTTTTTTCCATGTAAGAGAGAAGGGAAGGGAATTAGTTGGAATTAGTGGTGGAATGGATTTTGAGAGTTTGGAATTTTGACATTTTTAATTGGTTTGACTCCAATGAACCAAAGGTGAAAGGATTCAACGGTGGAGATGGGTTTTTCTTCCAAAGTGAAATAGCACCTTTGGTGCAGCAGCAATAGGTGCAGTAACTATGATGCCCCAACTAGATCTTCAACTTTCGAGACTTAGTCGAGTGCCTGCCTAACTCTTGCTAGGACTGAACAAATAAAATCATTCTTGTAACCCATGACATAATAATGAAAATTCAAACTTAGGTTGAGTACATGTCTCAAACAAACTTTAGTATATAATATAAGCTATCAAGGTTTCCAAGATACAAGAAAAAGACAACCTTTGTACTTGTACAAACATACAACCAACCTATAGCTACAAATGAAAAATTACAAAGATTAAGCTACTAGCACAATCAATACAAACAACTATGTACCAAGAAAAACTTCTATTTATTGCATGATCTTCTCACAAAATCTTTAGATCTATAAGAAAACCAAATTTCAAAAATACTATGAGTTTATGCCTTGTGAGGTCCAATAAACGAAAATCATTTTATGTTATTATAAGCGAAACTTAGTAATGCAGATAAAGAAGTAAAACATGCTAACAAGTGAATACATATAGAGCAAAATAAAATTCACATGATGTTATTATAAGCGAAACTTAATAATGCAGCTAAAGAAGTAAAACATGCTAACAAGTGAACACATATAGAGCAAAATAAAATTCACATAGAGGTGGATAAGAGACAACAGTTGGCCTCAAATTGAAACAGTATCTCTTTGTTCACCAATCTAATAGAAGAACTCTATTATCCACCTTTCACCTTTTCAATCCGAGTAAATCCCTCCAAATAATAATTTTCCAGCCATGAAACTCAACACCAACTGGTCACAACAAGATTGGTAAACTCGAGAGTACCGATATAAAATCGCACGCCCAAACACCGACGATCATCCCGTCCAAGGTGTTTGGGTTGCATAGCCATAGTTGCTAGAACATTTCGACCAAGTCCCTTACTGGTTCCACATGTTTAACTCACACATGGCAAGGGCTCAGTTGTCCCTAATGTGATAAAATAAATAACCGGGTGTATATCATGTACAAGTAATTTTACATAAACCCAAGAATCATATTCGAGACATTGAAAGTAAACTAATCAATATTGTATACTTAAATTAAAAATTCAAAGATCATATAAAATTCCTATGAATTCCAACCATGACATGAAATTCATTATAAACATATTTATGTACAGCCTCTTAAAACAAGAACTAGGATCACTCATAACTCAGGTAATAGTTTTCACGAGAACATCTTTTTTTTCTTTAACCTGTCCAATTAACTATAAATACCCAATTTAGGTTATTTTTCCCATGAAAATTAAAGAATATAATGGACACATACATAAATTACAACATGGTGCAATACACAAAGACGTAACGGCATAGATAGTGTAAAGTTATTACTCTAATTTTCAGTTTGCATATGTAAACTTTAGGTTAAACTTTACTAAGTTGTACAACGCTAAATTAGCACACAAATCTTTAAAACCAATAAATACCTATTACGGTTCTAAAGTTCATGAAAAGTCTAAGAAAATTCAGCTCTTAAGCACTTCATTTTTTCTAATTGACCTTGAACAAGGAGTGTGAAATTTAGTTCGTTTTATCAACACCTTAGAATGAGCAGCCTACACCTGCGATTACACTAAACCAAAGGTTGTGCCAACACCTAAAAGCAGTCTATAGACCCTTAAAATAGTCCTTTACAATCTTGCTTTTGCTAAGGGTTTAATAGAACCAACACCTATATGATGATGATATGATACTAAGTAGCAAATTAAGATGCTAACTCCCTTGATTTGCAATCTGCAAGGATTTTAATCACCCATGAAACATCATGATTTCATATTATATAAGGCACACACATGGAAATCTTGCTGCTACACATATTTAACTTGTTGGCCAAGGATATGTTAAGCTGGAAATTCATCCCAACAGCCCCTACAACTCTATTATTAAATCCTTAGCCAAACTTGATACAACCTTATTTCTATTGTACCAATATAAATGAATTCATATCACCAAACATAGGTTAAAACCTTAACTTGAATCAATAAAAACCTATAGATTGTGCAGTAGCATACTTGAACCACATGGTTATACATGATCAATTGTTCAACTAGTGTAAAATTTTAGCGTAGAGGGAGCTTTAGCAAATTAGTTTTAGCCTAGGGAAGGGATTAGAAAGTTACCCTTTTTGTTTGCCATTTGCTTCTTCTTCCTTCTCTGGACTCCCTATCTCCCTTTCCTTTCCTTTTCTTGCTTCCTTCCTCACGGTTTTCCAGACTCTCTCTCTCTCTCTCTTTTATGGCTAAAGCTGAAGTAGTAGTTCACGATGTGAGGCTATAGGGAAGTTAGTTTGCAAGGTGTAGTGTATGTAGGACATCTCATGATAGTTATCCTTGTCATGCTTTTATTTTGTTTGATTTTGTTTTAGTTATTTATTGGTTTCACTATTTATTTAATTATCATTTTAACTAGGTGAAACTTATCTCAGTCTAGTCCCTAAGAGTCTTAAAATTATTTATTCAAACCCTAATATTTTTGTTAGTAATTATACACACAACTTATAAGAAGGAATTCCAAATAATCGCACCTAGAAAGATAATATTTAAGAGAATCATATTACTTTTATGCATGCCCTTACAATCCTCCATCCTTGAAGGAATTTTGCCTCCGAAATTCTCAACTAAATTTGCTACAAGTTTGGGATACCTTGTTCTATTGAATCTCCTCCTCTAGTGCCCAAGATGCCTCCTCTATCCCATGGTATCTCCATAATACCTTAACTAAGGAGATCTTCTTGGTTCTCAATACTTTTACTTTATGATATATTATTTGTATTGGTTTCTCTTCAAATGAAATATCATCTTGTATCTCCACCTCTTTATGATGTAAAACATGTTGAGGATCTACATGATATTTCTTTAGAAGTGAAACGTGAAAAATATTATGCATCCTAGATAAGTTAGGTGGTAAATTACATCGATACGCAACTTTTCCAATTGGTTGCAATATTGCAAATGGTTCTAGATACCTAAAGCTCAACTTTCCACTTTTCTTACGCTTAATTATACCATTTTGAGGTAAGACCTTGAGGAACACCTGGTCCTCGACATCAAATTCCAAGTCTTTTCTTCTATTGTTTACACAACATTTTCTGCTGTCTTTGAGCTACGCACATCCATTGCTAGATGAGTTTAACTTTCTCATAAGTTTCACCCAATCCAAGTACGTTAGTTGTATCAATAATCTTTCTTTCATCATCTTTATCCTGATATATTGGTGAGGACATTTTCTACCATATAGATCCATTATTGCTAAAGGTGGCGGTGGGCTGGGTCAGGTTGGAAGCCCGTCGATTTAGGACCATGATAACTTGTGAAGGGACGGGTTGGAGTAGGCTGCTTTATTATTGATGGAAGGGATGGCTCGTAACCGTTCTTGGTTATAAGAGACAGGCCATCGTGAGGTTACCCTATATGCTGAGCCGTTACCAGCTAGCCCACGTAATATAGTAAAAGCTTAACAACGTGCCAACCCCCAAACTGGCCCTCTAATTTTAGTTCTTACTTAAATTTTAAAATATTTTATCGAGAAATTTAAATATTTACTTATTCATAATTTATATAATTTAAATTATTACTTATTAATTATTATTTTAAAATTAATAACTTATTAATTGTTTGAATTACTACTCACTAGCTAATAGTACTTTATTAATCTAAATTGGTACTTATTATATATTAGACTAAGTTATTAATAATTAAAGTTCAAAATCTAAACTAATACTTATTATTCGAAACTAAAGTTCTTAGTTAATATTCAAAAATAAAGTTCAAAATTAATTATTAGTACTTTATTATTCCAAATTAGTAATTATTTAACCAAGTTATTTTTTGTTTGTATAAGTCAATACTTATTATTATAATTTATTATTTATTAATCATATAGTAAATTTTTTTGCAATATTACCCTAAAAAACTAGTCATTTTATAGCTGTTGGAGGAGTAAAACTGTCATTAATAGTCTTTTAAAAGAAAAAAAATTCCAACGGACCCACGGATCCCAATGGGTTGACCCGCGAGCTAAACCCGTTAGATTTTTTAGTCGGTTCAACAGATTGAACGATTGATCGAGACTAGTTACAGTTAATTATACGGGACGGCCAGACTGCGGGATGGAATTCCCTGGCCTGGCCCTATTCCTGGATCGGAATAGGGTCGGTTGCTACACTATCTACGGCCGGACTGTTGGGTTGCCCGGCACAGTGCCATATCTAGTTACTACCATGAACTGGAACCAGACATTTGGCATCTCTCCACACGCCGGACTTTTCTTCAGCGTCATGCCAACGCTGGTGATGAATCCTTTTCAGCAAGCATTGTACTTCAACTCTCTCGCCCGCATGGTATACTGAAATCTGAACATGGCATCCTCAACCCCCCCGTGTTACGGAGGCTGTTGATTTCGTCGGCGTCGCCAGAGCTAATGCCGTCCAGAGCGAGTCAGACTCATCCTCCGTCGTCATCAACCACAATCGCGAGATTAACCTTGATCTTGATCTCAACTTGCCCCCCACCGAAATATTAACTTCGATTGATGATCGAAATATTAACTTTAATTGTGTCACCAAAAACTTTGTAGAAAAAAGAGAGATAAGTGTTGTGAGTGAAAATGGCGGTGATCAATGTATTGTCAACCGGTGGATGTGAATAGATAATCTAATATTTTATTTCCCTTTTATGCAACAGAAACAGAGTAATCAATGTAATTTGAGCAGTTGTTTATGTGTTCTCATTTCTTGTTAATTTTTCATTATTAAATTTTAAATTAAATTACTGTACAATTTTATTTTTCAACTCACCAGAGAAGTGACCAAGAACTAGGAAAAGTGCGGTCCAATTTGTATTTGGTACGGACGCAGCCAGACAAACATTGGAAGGAGAGGTTGATGTGAGATAATTGTGACGATAATAGAAATAACGCCACGTGTATGGTTGCCTCCATAACGGAGTGCTGTGTATTTTGCTTTGTCGAAGTGTTACTCCGCTGTTACAATTTATCCTTGTTAGGTGAAGTCGTAGACTAACTTTTCGTGAAGTAGATGTAGTCAAACTGCATATTTAATAGTAATAGATAAATAGATAAGAAATTGGAGCCATTCCAAGAGAGCATGTAGAACCAGTTTCAAAGTTAACTTACATCATTATATGTTGTGATAATAATTAATTTTTATAAAATTTTATTTGTATTAAGTGATATGTATAAGACATTTAAACCTTGAAATTTTATTTAAATTATAAAATTATAAATTTAGTTTACTTAAATATTTCCTTTACTATAATCACTCATTTTTTTCCCAAAGCAGAAAACAGAAATTTGTTTCTTGAATAAAAAGGACCACATATCATACGGCGAGACAACTGAGCATGCAGATAACTGGTTAGAACCAGTTACTGTCCGTTCCCCTATTAATTAATCTCCCTTGCTCCCAAGTGTATATTGTTGTGAAATTTTTAAGTAGAACGAATTCATGGTAGATACCATGGAACTCTTGATTTACAATCATCTAAATTATTATAAGTTTAAGGTGATGTGAATGAATATGGATCAAGAAGTTTATTACACGTACCACGAATCTAATCTACCTAAGAATTTCTTATATTATCTACCTTAAATTGATACTCCTCCATTTTATTTTTATCTATTGTTTTAGACAACTTTTCTTGTGTTAAATCATCTGTCGTTTGAAAAAATCAAAGAAGTATTTAACGGAAGTTTTTCCAATTTTTACCTTTGTGCCATATTGATGGATCAAGAATTATCCAGTTATAAAATATTAATGTAAAGGATAATTTAATCCCTTTAACTATTTTTTTGTAAGATTTATGCAATTTAATATTTTTTAAACCTCGATACATCAATCTAAAATGACAATTAAAATGAAACGGAAGGAATAATAGGAGTTCATTTTGGTTTTGCTTTTCTCAAAAACTGACAAGCTTTTATAATTGACAAGTGACGGTTTTGCATAGAATTATATGCGTGGGTGGTTAGGGCTACCATATAAGTGTGGTTGTTTTCTTGTGTAAACATTTTAGTGTTACTACTATTGAAAGATGTAATAAGATTGGCGATTATTCTAGTTTTATTTCGTGTTAATTTTAGTGTTACTACTATTGAAAGATGTAATAAAATTGGCGATTATTCTAATTTTATTTCGTGTTAATTTTATGATTGTAGTTATTTCCCAGTGAATCTCAATTTTGCCGAGTGGAAGGACCATCCACTCAACGAATAAAAGTTACTTTAGGAATAACTCGCTGATCTTCCTCAAGAGCTCACATCTACAAAAAGATTTACGTTCTATAACATATTTAGAATACAAGAAATTGTTGAATGCTAGATTCACCCATCAATAATATAATTGTACTTTATTTCATCAGTCTTATAAACAACACTCAATAAATATGTATGCTTAAAAGTATGGCAGTTGGTAGGTTGTTAAATTTTACTATATTACTACTAAAAAATAACATCTCAAATATAGGGTAATTGTGGAAAATTAATAAATTATTTATTATATATGAAAGGTAACTAATGAAAAGTAAGACATAATTGAGCCTGCAATTATAATATCATGATGAATAACAATAATTGGATGAGATCATATACTGTCTTGTGAAATATGATGCATCCATAGGCATAGGAAAAGGAAAAGAAAAAAGAAAAAAAGGCATGCCATAATCATGAACAAATGGGAAGGAAATGATTATTTATAAATGATATGGCCTCAGAAAACTCTGTATGTTGGTAAACAATATTAAGTAGTCAGTAAGATATAAAATTTATGTGCCATTTTCATGAGCACAGTAAGTTTCAAAGAGTAAAATGTTTAAATTATTTTATAATTTACTCAATGTTTTTATGATTTTACCTTTGAAAAAACTAACGTTTCATATGCTCAAACGGCTTAACTTGACAATAGCTTAACTTGACGAAATGAGCAAGAATATCCTCTCTTTAGATTTCGATGACCAAATTTATAAAATTAATAATACACTGACCTTAAATCAAACATACAAGCAGTTTATTAATTGTTTATTGAAATCTAAAATTCTATTAAGAGTTTAAAATTTTTAATTAGTTTTGATTTTGAATTCATATCGGTTGAAAAGCTCAAGAATTATTGCTTATTTAAAGTTTGAAGGATATTTAAAGGGGGTGGTTTTTTTTTTTTTCAAAATACACAAGTGAAAGATTTTAAAAATTAAAGGACAACCTTGTAAAGGTGAAACAAAAATTTACAAAGATATTTTGATTTGTGAAAAAGTAGGCTAGCTAGAATGTCTGAAACTTATGTTGGAGTTCCAAATTATTGGTCTTTCATAATTGAGAAATTAGAAATAATTGAGCTTTCAATTATAATATTATAATGAATAACAATAATTAATTGAGATCATATATTG
This sequence comes from Cinchona pubescens, assembly GCA_025175665.1. Lineage (NCBI taxonomy): Eukaryota > Viridiplantae > Streptophyta > Magnoliopsida > Gentianales > Rubiaceae > Cinchona > Cinchona pubescens. The sequence continues at coordinate 4,535,104 of JANKKI010000107.1, read as the reverse complement.
TCCCGTGATATATGATGCTTCCATAGGCATAGGAAAAAGACAAAAAAAAAAAAAAAAAAAAGGAGAAAAGGCATGCCTTGATCATGCAGAAATGGGAAGGAAATGATTATTTGTAAATGATATGGAAAAAAAAAATTCTATATGTTGGTAAACAATATTAAATAATCAGTGGGATATACAATTTATCTTCCATTTTCATGTACACATTAAGTTTTAAAAAGTAAAATATTTAAATTATTTTATAATTTACTCAATGTTATGTGATTTTTCACCTTTTTTTATAATTTAACTTTTTGGGAAAGATTAAGCATTATATGTAACAATTTTAAACTTCTTCACATTCATAATTATGATCTCAGAAAAATCATTTAATTATAATAAATTTATATAAATATCAGTCTATGTATAATCATGGAATTATAGAAACTTGTGTTTTTGAGTGTTAAACATAAAAGTTGTTTGTCGCGTTATTTAGTATTTGCATTAAATAAACAACATAACCAATATCACTATTTTCAGTTAATTAAAGCATCAAAGAAATTACCTTCTTAAATGTTTTACATGATCTGCAGTTCGAAAAATGAAATTTTAGATTTTTTAAAGTTTTATATAGAAATTTTTTACTGATGGGAAACATAAATTCAAATTAAAACAATCAAACTTGATGAATTCAATATGTTTGCTAAATATATTTATAAAGGTTACGACAGTGTTGGGAAAATCAAAATTTTTAACATTTAAAATATATGTGCCAAATTGATTTTGTTCAATTTTGTTATTATTGTGTCTTCGACAATATAAATATCGAATAATACGAAGTTATAATTAGTTACTTACGTCATGTGTTTTAATAGTACTCTAATTTGGTAGAAGCGAGTTACACTACTACATTTAAACCTATTGAATCAGCAAAATAATTTGAGTTCGTTATTAACAGTTCTTTGTACATTTTATCTTGCAAACTCAAAGTTTGACAAAATAATTTGATTTGTTGGTTTACAGTTATTCCGTATATTTTCTTTACGCCGCAATCAAATATTTCTGAACTAGATTCTGGCAAAACTAAAATTTAGATCACGTAATTCTTTTTTATTAAAACCTAAACCATAACAATGTGGATTTCCAGGTTTTAGGTCCTTAATTGAATTAATGAATTAATGAATTAATTTATTTAATTAAAGTAATTAATCATATTTGCATTTATTTAACTAGGATAATTAATTTGTGATCCTAATGAAAAATAATTCCACATTTGATTATGTCACCTTAAGTATACATGCCAATTTTTAACTAATTTTTTTTGCTAGAAAAGTTATAAATGAAATTTAAAATGCGCATAAAAATTTTTATATCTTACTGATGTTAAGGTATCTCAAAAAATTACATAAATGAACCTATCCAAAAAGAGAAGAAAAAAAATCTCCCAAACAATTATTCTATTAGGACAAGATGCCATGCACACCTCATAATATTAATTAAATAATTAATTGGATATTTAAATATTATGCGCCAAATTTATTGTGGTTAATTTTGTTATTTTATATCCACACATAAATATTGAACATTCTGATATTACAATTAACTAGTTCTGTCATATGTTTTATTTTTTAACTTTATCAGAACTGTGGTACAGTTATTGTTATACTTACCTAAAAAATAAAATTACTTTACTCATTGTTACATTTTTTTTCAACATTTTTGACAAGTTAATTGTTTTAGGCTAGAGTAAGCAATTTATCTAGTACAGTAGTTTATTACTTTACATTGCAATATGATCTAAACAAAATCATTTAATCAAACAACCATAAAAATGAATCACAGAATTACAAAATATATTATATATAAAAATTGCATCGCCTGTTATTCAATATTTGTATTAAATAATTGAGAAAATTATTATCATTGTTTTTAGCCAATTAAAGCACCAAAGAAAACTACACGTTATGTAGTCTGACAATAAAAAAGAAATTTTACTTGATTTTAGTTATATGTGGAATATTTTTGCTCACTAAAAACAAAAGTTCTGATATGTTTGCCGATTATTCTTTATAACGGTTACTACAATATTGAACAAATCTAATTTTTATAGTTTAAATATTATGCGTTAAATTTGTTATTTTATCTTTGGCAACATAAATATCTAACGTTCTGAAGTTACTATTAATTACTTACATCATATGTTTTATTCTTTTATTTTGATGGAATCGAGAACAATACTTCATTCAATAAACGTAAATTGATGTGTATAATTTGATTTCATTAGTTTACCGTTATTTGTATGCATTTTTCTATGCTACAATCAGATTTCCTAAAATATCTTTCAGATACAATTAAAATTTAGATCATATTAGTTTTATTATTAATGAAACTTAATCTGGCACAGCAAATTTCCTAAAATAGGCATCAGACAAAATTAAACTTTAGATCACATCATTTTTCTATTGAAACCTAATCTGGCATAGTACATTTCCAATTTAGTATACTAGTGGAATTAATGAACTCATTTAAAAAAAATAAATTAATCACAATTCTAGCTAGTTATTCAATTAAATAATTTAATCAGTAAGATCTTAATCTCCCAGAGAAATATATTTTCATATACAATCAACTATGTCACCTTAGGTATTGCCAATTTCCAACTGAAATTTTAGTTTAGAAAATTTATATGAATGAAATTCAAAATCTAAACTTACCTCACGTTAAGGTGGCGGTTATAAACATCTTAGATAAATTGTATATCCTGTAACCGGCCCTTGGTCTAGCCCCATGGTGGGCCGGGGCGGGTTGGCCAGTGGGCTAGCCCACGAGCTGGTCTTCCAATTTAATTTCTTACTTAAATTTTAAAAATATTTTTTTCGATAAATTTACATGTTCTACTTATTAATTATTATTTTAAAATTAATAACTTCTTAATTTAAAATCATTAACTTACTATTCATTAGTAATTTATTAAATTATAACTTATTAATTGTTCAAATTACTACTTACTAGTTAATAATAGTACTTTACTAATCAAAATTGGAACTTATATATTAGACCAAGTTATTAATAATTAAAGTTCAAAGTCCAAACTAATACAATTCGAAACTAATACATTTCTAGAAATTTAAGTTTTTACTTATTAATTATTATTTTAAATGTAATAACTTATTAATTTAAAATCATTTACTTACTATTCATTAGTAATTTATTAAATAATAACACATTAATTGTTCGAATTACTACTTACTAGTTAATAATAGATGTTTATTAATCAAAACTGGAACTTATATATTAGACCGAGTTATTAATAATTAAAGTTCAAAATCCAAACTAATACTTATTATTCGAAACTAAAGATCTTAGTTAATATTCAAAACCAAAGTTAAAAATTAGGCTCTTATTAGTATTTTATTATTACAAATTAGTACTTATTTGACCAAGTTATTTCTTGGTTGTATAAGTCAATACTTATTATTATAACTTATTAATTATTATTTGTTAATCATAGAGTAAAAAATATTTAATTAGGAAAAAAATCACCTTGAGATGGTGGGGGGTTTGGCATAGACCCCTACCATGTATATTAATATTATAAAAAAAGGTACAAGGAGGGGGCATTGAACCTTACCTCCAAATCATTACAAGTTATAAAACTAATTTAAGAATTTAAATAAAATTAATAAGCTATTTACTACATACATAAGGAAGGGGACATAGAACCTTACCTCCAAACAAAAAATTATTGAACATTAAAAACCTATGTATACTATATATCAATTTGGTGAACTACTACTACCTTCATCTTCGTCGATATCTTGCATCATTAATCCTTGTTTTCTTTGTTCAGCGTCTAACCAATCCTTTAAGCACACTAACATTTCCAAAGTTACAGGTGTCATTCGAGGCCCTTCTATCATCTAAAACTCTTCCACCTCCACTAAAAGCACTTTTCGATGCAACTGTAGAAACCGGAATTGTTAACAAATCTCCAGTAATTTGAGATACAATAGGATATTGACATTTATGCTTTTGCCACCAAGAAAGAACATCAAAATTGGGATTGAGCTCGTCGTCTCCTGTATGTAGTGGATCACTTAAATATTGAGTTATTTCATTAATATTTTCAATTCTCGATCTTTTCGAAGCAAAGAGTAGTTGGTGAGGATCAAAATATGTTCTAACATTTATATGAGGCATAGCATATTGTAAATCTGATGTAGATAAGCTAGAAGATGCATCTTGTTGAGTGGGGGAGTTTTGTTTGTAAATTTCATATAATTCATCAAAAGTTGTTTTAGTAGCTTCTATGAGCAACTGTTTGTTTATAATATTTATAGTAATATGATTATTAAAATAATCTATGAAAATATTTAACTTATACAATTTATTACGCGGATCAATAACACATGCGCAAATAATACAACAATGGAATATTTTCATAATACTTCTCAAATTTTTCTTCCATTGCGTTAATCATATCATCAAAAAACTCATTCATTTTATGATTAAAAAAATAACTTTAATAACACTTAGTTTAGGTAAAATAGCATGAGAGGAAGGTCTATAAGTAGTAGAGAACAAGTTTGTAGCATACTCAAGTTGTTTTAAAATTTCTACTATTGTTTTAACTAGATTAAAATCCTCATTGCCCAAATAAGTTGCATTAACTGAGCCATTGTGCTCGTTGTAAAATGTGGAAAGTAATTTTTCATAACCAAAAGTACTTGATAATATATGACAAGTAGAATTCCACTTAGTGGGTACATCTATTGGAAAATATTTAGGTTTCATGCTATTTTCTAAACAAAGTCGTTTGAAATCTTGTTGACGAGCAGTAGATGAACGAATAAAACAACTAGCACCTCTAATTGGACTAATAACATCTTCAACCATTTTAAACCATCTTGAACACAACATATTAAGTACATGACATGCATATCTATTATGAAATAATTCACCACCTAAAATAGGTTTGAAAACATTTTTTAACATAGGCACGCTTGCAGTATTATTTGAGGCATTATCAAAAGAAATGGATATAACTTTTTCAAGCAAACCATATTCACGGGCACAATTAGAAATCAACCTTGTAATTTGGAGGGCATTGTGAGGGTGTTCAAAAATTTGAAAACTAATAATTCGCTTTTGTAAATGCCAATCTACATCTATCTAATGTGCAATGATACAAAAATAATTTTCATTTGTGATTGCTTTCCAAGAATCGGCAGTAAAGACAACTTTACAATTAGTCGATGCAATAGTACCTATCAATTCATTTTCTTTTCCTTATACATTATTTTAATATCACTTTTCAAAGTACTTCTACGAACCTTTTTAAATTGTGGGTTCACGGCTTTGTGCATGTGGTGTTCTAAATTGGAAATTTGACTCAAAATAAAAGGCAATTCATCTCTAACACTATCCATTTAGCCACTTCCTCTCTATTTTTTGTCATGTGAATATTTAAAATTCCCCGTTACCATACCTTGTGTGGTGTGAATTTGTGTTTGAACCATTTTTGATTTTTCTTGAGCTTCACTATATTTTTACTAATGTGCCTATTAAGTGTTCCATTTCCTCCCCCTCTTAAATGATATAGGTGGAACATATAATTTACAAGTAGCAGTTTCATTTTCTTCATCTCTTTCAAAAAATTCCCAAACGAGACTTTTCGTTTTAGTAGTAGTGGATTTTTTACTAGGTGCTTGTTCATTTTAGTTATCTATATCATCTAAATCAACAAATATTGTAGGACCATCTAGTAAGGTGTGGGGTGCTTGTGATCCTTGTTCCATTTTCTTGTAACAGAAAATTTTTTTAAATAGAGAAACAAATAAAGTGGTAATATGAAAACTAAAGATGCAAGCTACTAAATTTTCAAAATAAAAGAATATAACAAAACAATAATAAAGAAAAAAAAAAGTTGACCTAAAGACAATTAATAAATTAAAAAGTATGAAAAAACCTACTTGGAAATTGAAATGTTGAATTTCAATTTATACACTTGAGTACTTGAATTCCACTTAAGCACTTCACTACTTGAATTTTGGATAAATATCCAAATCTTCAATTGAGCTCTCAACTTAAGATAATTTTAAATTTCTAAAATACTATATATTATAATTTAAGTAGTATGAAATAAATTATAATAGCACTTGGAGATAAAATTAGAGAGTAGAAAGAAGAAATAAGAGAAAGTAGAGAGAAATTGTTGTGTGATTTGTAGAAAAACTTGTGTGGTATTTGTAGAAAAATTTTCCAACATTACCCCTAAAAACAAGCCGTTTTATAGCTGTTGGGGGTGTAAAACTGTCACTAATTGCATTTTTAAAAAAAAAAAACAACGGTCGGCCCTTTGATCGGTGGCCCAGCCCGGCCCAGCTCCCGATCTCGGGCCTAGCCCGAGTTGCTACAGTAACTCCCCCGGGCCAGGCTGGTTAAAATGAGCGTTCAGGTTGGGCAGGCCGGGCCGGTGGGTTGGCCCAGCCCACTGCCACCTCTACGAGATATCCCAAAAATTCACATTAATGAACACCTAACAAACAAAAAGCATGAAAGATGAAAATCTCAAAGTGCTTTTAAAGCATATAACCATCCCATCATCCCAAACAAATTATTCTAAGAAGAGTAATAGCATCACAGATACTGTTATTTTCAAACTCACAAATATTTTGTTTTTGACGTGAGAGTTTTTATTTTACTTATGAGTATTTAATAACTAGAGTTGAGGTCAACTCAATAATTAAGAATGAGAGATAAGCATTTAAAAAGCGAAAAATACCAAGATTACAGTTTGTAACATTTCTCCAAGTTACAGACTCTTATAAATACTTATCATTCATTTCTAAATTTTAAGTATGGCTCCATTTCTTATTTTTAGACACTCAATCATTGAATTAAAAACTCTTTCAATAGAATTATAATTAGTATTTATAATTTTATAGTGTCGTCGTGTATTGCTACTTCTACTCTTAAAAATCTATAAATTATTGGAAAATTACAGTACATAACCTTCCTAAACAATTATTGTATTAAGACAAGATGCCATGCATATCTATCACATTCTCATAACACCAATTTCCTCTACACTCAAACACTCATACAATACTCATTTCTTTGTACTCTCACACACGTGCAACGCAATCCCTTGACCCCCCTGGGCAGCTCTTATATTTCCTTATAAGTTATTTCAATTTTCGCATCGCCACCATAAGCAAACTAACAGACATTTACATACGTAATTTTGTATCTATATATTGTGATACGGCATTGATAGAGAAGGCAGCGACGGCAGCAGCGACGAGAGTGAATGGAAGTGGTGGAGCAATGGGAGGTGCATTTTACAGGTGTAAGAAAGAGGCCATGGGGAAGGTACGCAGTTGAGATCAGAAATCCTAGTAAGAAGAGCCGTGTTTGGATTGGAACTTTCGATACACTTCCGTGAAAGAATTTCGTAGTGCCAAGGAGAATTTTGTCAAAGTTAACGTAAAAAATATTAATAATAGTAATGTTAACGGGAGTCCCAGTAGCCAGAGCAACACGCTGGAGTCTTCAAGCCTGGTGGCGTTGTCACTGGCGGTAGTGGTGGTGGTGATGGTGGTGGCGGCAGCAATGGATTTGTCTCCTTTGCCGTTGGATCTCAGCCTCGACGGAGGTGGTATTGGTACCATGAGGTCCATGACTTCCATGAACCAAAACCAACAATTTCACATCTCTTCACTCACCGAGCATTTCGATAGAGTTATGCAACCGCCGATGATGAATTTGTCACCTGTCATGGTATTGTGAAACTTGAATATGAATCCTCGATCCCCACCATGTTACGGTGACTATGGATTTTTGCGGCGTTGCCGGAGCTAATGCCATCCGAAGCAAGTCTGACTCTTCCTCCATTATCATCGACCTCAATTGTGACAATATGAAACCGCAACAAAATCCCAAGAAAACTAAGCAAATGGTCAACCTGGATCACGAGTTGCTTGATCTCAACTTGCCTCCACTGCTAGAAAATGCTTGACTCAATGATCGGAATGTTTCCCTGATTATATTAACTGTAGTTACATAACCATTCTTTCCTTTTTTTTTCTTTTTTTTGGCCCAAAAACATTTAAGAAAAGAAGTGAAAAAGAGTTGTAGGTGAAAATTCTATTGATAATTATTTTCTCAATTAAATCACCGTGCAATGAATAGACAAAGTTAATTTCCTTTGTTTGCAATAGAAACAGAAGTCAATGTAATTTCGAACTGTTGTCTATAATATTTGTTTACTTGTTAATTTTCAATGTCAATTTTGAATTAAACTTTGCGTTCAACTTGTCGGAGAAGTGATCGGAGACTGGGAGAGCCGGTGACTTGGGAGAGCTCATTGATGATGCTCAGAATTAGCACGTGATACATTCCCCGAGAATGTTCTAGAAGTGCTTATGTGGTGACCTCATTAAGGGCAAATATGTAATTTCTTTGTAGGTTCATCTAGTAATCTAGAGCCTCAACCCCCCTCATGTAAATCTATAAATAAGAGGGTTGGGTGTAGGGATATCAATCTGAAAATTCACTTGTAAACCCCCTCATAATACAAAAATTCCCGGTTCATTGTACAGTGCCTTAAATCCCATTTTCAAGATTAATACAACTAGTCTAACAAAGAATTGTTCGAGCCACAAATTCTTCCATACATCATGGTGTAAGGTTCATTAAAAGACAAACTACCTACAATGGGGTTTATGTGAAACTCACACTTTTGAGTCTTGGTATGTCATATACATTAGTACACACAAGAATTTGTCTCGAGTAGGGGTGATGAGATAGTTGCGATAAAATTAAGGGTAAAATGCAAAAAACCCCCTTGTGGTTAAGCGAATAACTACTTTAACCACTGTAGTTATCAAATGTGTGTTTGACCCCCTCGAGCTTCCTTTTTTATTTTTGCAAAATGGATGGAATCTACAAAACTAATAGCCACTCGTGAAATGTCATATATGCCCTTAACCAAGCTAATTAAAGTATTCCACAAAGTTTTGTGGTCAAATTGAAAATAAAAATACAACAAAGTTTTGGGGTCAAATTAAAAAACAAAACGAGATAAAACTGAAAATAAAAGAAAAAAAAATTGTGTATAAACCTTCTCTTTCCCAAGCCTTATCTTCTCCCCCCAATGTGCCAGTCATCCTTACCATTATCCCAACTCCATCATCACCACCTCAACTCCACCACCATCAGACCAACCCAACCTCTCCTTTTCCCCATGACTCATCCCAATTCGCTCCCCCACCACCATTATCCTAGATCTCCATCCCTAGTTCTATCTTACCACTACCATTCTCTCCTCCTCAACCACCATCTCCGCTATTCAAGCACTCTCCTCTTTCCCTGCCTTCCTTCATCCCCCCCTCTCCTGCCATATTCACCAGTCTCCAATCCACTGTCTCTTATACACTCTCTAGACCCTAAAATCCACCACCCTCTTTCATTCCTCACAAAATCCAATTCTCCAATCAAAGAAAGTCCAATAATTATATTTCAGAAACACCTACTCAAATCAAATAAACTGATTCACATTTAACAACGGCAGAACCCATCAAAGAAACCAATAACTAAATTCCCATAAAAATTGCAAAAAAAAAAAACAAAAAATTCACTGCCACTCTAATCCAAGATAAATAAATTTGGAAAGGTTCTTGCAATAACTGCAATCTACAAGTCCTTTCTAATATGTATTAGCATTGATCAAAAGAAAGGAAAAAAATAAAGAAAACCCATAAATAAGAGCTCTAGAAGAATGCAACATTTTATTTTTCTTTTTTTAAGGTTTTCCCAACGTTTTCAATACGATTAAGTGGTGGCTTCTACAGTTAATCGGATGACCTGAGAAAATATTGGTGGGAAGGTTAAGTTGTGGCCACTGGTAATACTTAGAGGGCAAGGGAGATTAAGGGATAGGGTTAGGGAGGTAGTAGTTATAGAGGAAGGATAGTGAATCCAAAGGTGGTGAGGGGTGGTTGACTTTAATTGTTGTGATGCCGTGGTGGCGGTGGCTGATGTGGGAGAAGGAAGAAGGTGAAAGTTGTGTAGGAGAAGGAATTAGGGATGTTTTTGGGAAAAAATGTCCATTCACATATTATTCTAATGTAAAAAGTTTTTGAAAACAATTTAACATGCTATACCACGCATGACCGTCAATTTTGACAATTTTTGTTAATTTTACAAAAATAATTGAATTACAAGGACCTAAAATGCAAATTTGATTATGACAAAGGGGTAAAACACATATTTACCTAACCACAAAGAAGTTATTGACATTTTATCCTAAAATTAATTAGTGTGGCAGTGCAATTCATACGGGCATCGCCAAATATTAGAAGGAAGTTGATGTGAGAGATTGTGGTGATAATGGACTTATTGCCATGTGTATGTGATGCCTCCTTTATGGAGTGCTGTAGATTTTGCTTTATAGGAGTGTAGGCAGTTCGGGTAGAAATATGCACAAAGGATTAGTAGTGGGGGTTTAATTAAATTTGTGCTTAGCACTTTGGAATGATATGGGATTAAGGAACCAATTACTTTGAATTTGTTTAACGTAAATGGTTCAACAACTGTTCTGAAATTATTGCAACGTTATCATCCTTGATAAAGACATGCACCCAATGAATGAAAATTTTAGGATTAATTATATTTAACTGTCTTGATGTTTGACCATATTACCAAACAGACTATGTTGTTTGATCAAATTACAAACATCCTCTTATCATTAACTTTTGTTGACATTAGAAGTGTGCATACAAATATCCTCTTATCACTAGCTACAGTTGATAGCATTGGTTAACCGATCGATTAATTGGTTAAATACTTCATTCAAAAATTTAAAAATGAGTTCTCAAATTATTAAGGATAAAATGCAAAAAAAAACCCTTCCTTGTGCTTTGTTAAATAGGCATTTTACCCCCTTGCGCCTATTAAATATGTGTTGGAACCTCTAGTGCTTCAATTTTTTTTAATGCAAAATTCACAGAATCCATTAAAATTAACATTTTTGTTCGTTCACTCGCCTTAGAGGCTTGTGACATTGTTTAATTTTTTTCTTTTTATATTATATAATATTTAAATTTATATTTTTACCCCTAAAAAATGTATCCCTTACCTCCCTCCTCTCTTACCTCAGCCACTATCACTACTACTACAACCCTGCCATCTCCCACCCCAACCCCTTCAGTCCTCCACCACCAACCCCACCCTTATCTCATTAGCCATCACCCCACCATCTCAGTTAACCCATCCCTTACCCTTACTCCCACATCCCAAATCAGTCAAACAACCCCTACCTCAAATTAGTTGGAGGGAGAATGAGAAAAGAAATGGGACTAGAGGATAAAGGCGGCGGTAGGTTGAAGTTGCAGTTACCACCACTGCATCGAAAAGGGAAGGGTGAAGCTGCAGCTGCCACCCCGCTACAGCTATTATGTGGGCATGCATAAAAGTAATATGATCCTCTTATATATTATCTTTCTAGATATAATTATTTGGAATTCCTTCTTATAAGTTGTGTAGTCCTAATTACTAACCAAATTCTAGGGTTTGAATAAATAATTTTAAGAGTCTTAGGGACTAGACTATGATAAGTTTAACCTAGCTAAAAAGATAATTAATAAATAATGAAACCAATAAATAATTAAAACAAAATCAAACAAAATAAAAGCATGAACCTAGTTAAAAAGATATTGAATAAATAATGAAACCAATAAATAATTAAAACAAAATCAAACAAAATAAAAGCATGACAAGGATAACTAGCATGAGGTGTCCTACATACTTAAACAGTTACACTACACCTTGCAAACTAACTTCCCTATAACCTTACGTTGTGTACTACTATTTCAGCTTTAGCCGTGAAAGAGAGAGAGAGAGAGAGAGAGAGGAAAGCAAGGCTAAAAAACCATAAGGGAGGAAGCAAGAAAAGGAAAGGAAAGGGAGATAGGGAGCTAAAAGGAGGAAGAAGAAGCAAGGCAAGCAAAAAAGGGTAACTTTCTAATCCCTTCCCTAGATTAGCTGAAACTAATTTGCTAAAGCTCCCTTTATACTAAAATTTTACATTAGTTGAATAATTGAAAATGTATAACTATCTGGTTCAAGTATGGCACAATCTATAGGTTTTTATTAAGTTTAGGTAAGGCTTTAACCTATGTTTGGTCATATGATTTCATTTATGTTGGTACAATATACGTAAGGTTGTATTAAGTTTAGCTAAGGCTTTAATTATGGAGTTGTAGGGGCTGCTGGGATGAATTTCTAGCTTATCATAACCTTAGCTAACAAGTTAAACATGTTTAGAACCAAGATTGTCATGTGTATGCCACATATAATATGAAATCATGCTATTTTGTGGGTGATTAAATCCTGGCAGATTGCAATTCAAGTGAGTTAGCATCTTAATTTGCTACTTAATATCATATCATCATCATATAGGCTTTGGTTCCATTAAACCCTTAGCAAAGGCAAGATTATGGGCTATTTTGAGAGTGTATGGCATGCTTTTAGGTGTTGGTACAAACCTTTGGTTTAGTATAATTGCATGTGTGGGCTGCTCATTCTAAGATGTTGATAGAACGACCTAAATTTCATACTCCTTGTTCAAGGTCAATTAGAGCAAGAAGAGTGCTTAAGGGCTAAATTTTGTCAGACTTTTACTAGAAATTTAGAATCATAAAAAGTATTTATTGATTTTAAGGAGTTTTGTGCTAATTTAGGGTTGTATAACTTAGCAAAGTTTAACCTACAGTTTACATAAACAAGCTGAAAATTAATGTAATAAACTTAAAACTAACTATGCCGTTACGTATTTGTGCATAATATATTGCACTATGTTATCATTTATGTACGTGTCGATTATATTCTTTAATTTTCATGGGAAAAATAATTTAAACTGGGTATTTATGGTTAATTGGATAGGTTAAAGAAAAGAAAGACGTTCTTGTGAAAACTATTACTCGAGCTGTGAGTGTTCTTAGTTCTTATTTCAATAAATATGTCTATAATGAATTTCATGTGATGGGCTGGAATTCTTAGGGATTTTATATGCTGATTGAATGTTTAAGTTAAGTATACAATGTGATTAGTTTACTTTGAATGCCTCGAACGTGATGCATATATATGTAAAACTACTTGTGCATGATGTATACCCGTTTGTATACTTTATCACATTGGGGGGAACTAGACCCTTGCATGTGTAAGTTAAACATGCTGAGCCAGTAATGGATTTGGTTGAAACGGATTACCTACCATGTTTATACAACCCATACACCTTCGATGGGATGATCATCGGTGTTTGGGCGTGTGATTTTATATCAATACTCTCAAGTTTACCAATCTTGTTGTGGTCACTTGGTGTTGAGTGTCATGGCTGAAAATTTATTATTTCAAGGGATTTACTCGAATTAAAAAGGTGAAAACCTGGATAATAGAGTTCTTCTATTAGATTGGCGAACAAAGAGATACGGTTTCAATTTGAGGCCGACTATATCCACCTCTATGTGAATTTTATTTTGCTCCATATGTATGTCGTTCACTTGTTAGCTTGTTTTACTTCTTTAGCTGCACTACTATGTTCTACTTATAATAACAGGAGACTATTTTCATTTATTGGACCTCATTGGGCATAAGCTCATAGTATTTTTGAAATTTGTTTTTCTTTACAGATCCAATGATTTTGTGAGAAGATTATATACCAAATAGAAGTTTTTCTTGGTTGTACATAGTTACTTGTATTGATTGTACTAGTAGCTTAATATTTGTAATTTTTAGTTTATAGCTATCGGTTGGTTGTGTGCTTGTACAAGTACAAAGGTTGTATTTTACTTATATCTTGGAAACATAGATGGCTTGTATTATGTACTAAAGTTTGTTTGAGATATGTAAGCAACCTAATTTTGAATTTTCAATCATGGGTTATAGGCATGATTTTATTTGTTCAGACCTATTGAGAGCTAGACAGGCCCTCGACTAGGTCTCAGATGTTGAAGATCTAGTTGGGGTGTCACAATTAGTATTAGAGCCTAGGTTGATGCATAGTGGATGTTTGAACGTTTCTAGTATGCCTATTATATTTGGTATATAAAACCTTTGCTTGTTTGGACTTATGTGATGACTTTAGTTTACTAATTTTATTTATGATGATGGACGTAGATTATGGGCAAGCATTGAATAAGCTGGCCAATAAAGGGATAGAAGGAGTTTAGCTATTAGATACTAGCTATGAGGAAGATCCATTGAAGACCGAATCTAGTACTGGTTCTATGGTTAGACCTATTAGACTTCCTAGAGTTGATACTTGAGGGTATGACATTATAGGAAAAATGGAGGGTATTTTTGGGTCTATATATATATTGATAACCTTTAACTAAGATTACTTGAGAGACATTTTTTGATATTTTTAGGAGGTCTCTTGGGATATGAATAGGTCTTAGGAGGATATTTTGTTTTGTAAATATTGACCTATTCTTGATTGTAAGATTATATATAATATATTTTGCAGTATAAAATGGTGGATAGGAACTTATGTATCTCTTAGGTGATGTGTTAAATGCTTGAGTATGTATTAGGAAAAAAAAAAGAAAATGTTTTCGTTTGTTAGTTGCATTTTTGTGCGCTATATTCTTTATATGTTTGATGTTATATGTTATTAGAATGGAGAGAGAGATGTAATTGAGGGAGACCCGTGTGCTAGGGAGGAATCTGCACAAGAACAGGGTGTAGCCGTAGCTCAATCTGAACAAGAAAATGACACAGGGAATAACCTTGCAGTACAGGTGGTAGCAATCCTAAACTGAATGACGTAATATTTGGAAAGACGAGAGGCTCGTCAGGATCCGATAGCCAATCCTCATCCTATAATTCCCCCAGCCGGCGACTCAATCTGTCAATAATGATGTAGGTGAAGATATGGCCCTTCAATGATTTCAAAAAATTATGCCTCCAAAATTTAGTGGAAGTCCCGATGCTGAGCAAGAAGAAAATTGATTGGAGAATATTAAAAACATCTTTTCTACCTTAAAGTATTCCGAAGAAAAAAAAGTTTCATTCACGGCGTTTCAATTTGAAAAGCTATCTGATCCTAATGGAACGTAATTCAACAAAAATGGGTAGTAGAGAACACACTCCTTGGACGTGGGTTAATTTTACTAAGGAATTTAATGATAAGTTTATACCCAAGATAATACAAGAAAGACAGGAAGATGAATTCATAAGTCTCTGTCAAGGGACCATGAATGTGGCTGAATATGAAATGCAATTCAGCGGACTCTCAAAGTTTGTGACTGAGATAGTCGAGTTGGCCTAGAAGCATAAAAGGAAATTTCTACAAGGACTCAACTTATAAATTCAATATGGTGTAGTATCAGCATGGTTAGAGACTTATGATGAAGCAATAGAAAAAGCCTTGTGTGTTGAGAGTAGTGCAATACAGAATAAGGCCTTCCAACCTTGTAAAAAGGCCTGTCCAAATAATTGGCTGAAAGTAAAAGAAAGTATACATTCTCAGAAGCCAAATTCTAGAGGCCCCAAAGTTCTACCATGGACAACTCTTCAGCACGGTCCAGTAATGTACATAGAACCTAGCATTCGACACCAATACAACAAGGTTGTGGATATTGTGGGAAACCTAATCATTAGGAAAGTGAATGTTGGAGAAAAGCAAGGAAATGCATTCACTGTGGGAGTGTCGAACACCAAATTAGGAGTTGCCCCAAAATATGTAAGGAAGAAGGTTCTTCTGGTCACCAAGGTAAATTGAGTCAAAAGAAACCGGAAGAAGAGGCAAACAAATCGAAATTTCTTACGAGAGTGTTTGCAATTGACAAGAAGGATGTCCCAAATCTTTCAATGTAGTTGAAGGTATGATCCCTATATTGCATCAATTAGCTGAAATTTTAATAGATCCTGAATCTACACAATCTTTTGTGAGACCTAATTTCATGCATGACATTGGTGTGCAAGTTGAAAAGTTGCCCTATCAATTATAAGTTAATACACTTATGAAAGATCATGTGATGATTACAGATTTATTTTTTAAGAATTGTGATGTCCAAGGTTAATGCAAGAAAGTTTCCAGCGGATCTAATAGTTTTGTCTATTCAAGGTTATATGTTGTATTGGGGATGGATTGGTTATCTAAGTATCATACTCAATTAGATTCTAGAATGAAGGTCATTATATTTTGTTTACCTGGGAAAATTTTTAGAATTTGATGCACAGTGAATGATAAGTTCTATAGCACTTATTTCGGGTGTACGTGCTAGAAAACTCTAATGGAATGGAGCTAAAGGATATCTAGCCTACATGATAAATAAGCTAATGGATAAGGCTAAAATAGAAGATATACTTGTTGTGAAGGATTATCTTAATGTTATTTCAGAAGAATTAATCTTCTTATCCCCGGAAAGAGAAATTGAATTTGTGATTGAATTGACCTAGATCGGGCACCGATCTCAAAGGCACAATATCGCATGGTCCCAGTAGAACTAAAAGAGTTGAAAACACAGTTGCAAGACCTATTGCAATGCAAATTTATTCAACCTAGTGTGTTTTCATAGGGCTGCACCTATTTTATTTATAAAGAAAAAGGATGGAACCTTAAGGTTATGTATAGATTATCGAGGGTTAAATAATATTTTAGACATTAAAATTTTAAGTTAATATTAGTTAAGACAATAATTAAATAATTGTCTTGACTAATTAAATTAAGTAAATAGTTCAAGTCAAGGCCCAGGGTAGATGAGTGGACTTTCCTTATATTTGGGTTCAGTCAAGTAAATTAAATAGAATGATTAGAGTCCATTAAAATGTTTGGACTATGTTCTGTGCCGGTCCAATATTTTATCTTAAATCATAGGTGACTTAAGTCCCAAGTAACCCATTAGGGGTAGGAAACCTTATTTTTACCTATAAATAGAGGTACCTTCCTTAAAGCTCTTCAAGTTTTATGACCGTCAAGTTCTCGAAATCCTACAAGATCTTCATTCCAAGTCTTCAAGTGATTAATCTTCAAGTTGTTCGTGTCAAGTGTTCAAATCTTCAACCTTTGCGTAGATCAAGAGACGTTGTCTTTCCTCAAGATCTATTCAATTTTTCTGCTACAAGTGTTCGACAAATCTTCTTCCAGTCACTAAATTACCGCAAAAAGATCTATCATCCTTACATCCACAATCTAGAGAAGCAAGAATCAAGGGAGTATTTTGTTTAAAAAAAAATACAAAATCAGAGTTGCGTACCTTTAAATTAATTAAATTGATTCTTATTTTTTGTTCATGATTTTTAGTATATTGTCCATACTTTGAAAATTGTGTGAACAAGTTTTTGGCACGCCCGGTGGGACCAACTCTGCCCTTTATCTCTTCTCTTAAAGTTTCATGGCTACACAAGAAAATCAGTCTGCCCAGGATAACATCTCGTCCGAAACTTCTTCTGTAGAGTTATACTTTGGACCAACGACCTGAGCTAAAGTTAAAGCACTCGCTACTAAGATAGTCCAACAAAAAATTGCAAGTACGGATACAAGTGAACGGCTCTATGTAATCTCATCGGAGTCACTTGCGTCCAACCAATTCACTACAGACTTTCAAAGGGAGGCTTCCATGGTATGTGTGATGGATCCTCTACCAGGGAAAACGTTTCGGATTCATTTGCAGTTAATCTTCCAAGTTCCAAGGCATCAAATGGAGATCTGCGTAGGATCAACTCTAAAGGCATCACTTTTGAACAATCTAATGTTAAGCCATCCATGGTGACGAATGCTTCACACCTGGAAGAACAAGTGTGCAACATGTCCAAGACGATCGATGACTTGAAAAAGATTGTTGAAGAGAAAGATTTGCAAATTGCAAAGTTGATGAACAAGTTAGAAATTCTCAGTGAGGGAGAATCTAGCCACAAAAATAGTGACAACTCGATCGTTAAAGGTAAAAATACTGAAAAGAAACCCCACAAATCTGCTTCTTTTCAAGATGATCAACAACTTATGTCTGTAGCTTCTCTTTCAGTCAAGCAACTTCAGGACATGATAGTTAATTCTGTGAGAGCTCAATTTGGTGGCCTATGGCAATCATCTATTCTTCATTCTAAATCGTTTGTACATAAAAAGGATCGATAGTCTAAGGATGCCACTTAATTACCAACCTCCAAAATTTCAGCAGTTCGATGGAAAAGGTAACCCGAGCAACATATTGCACACTTCATAGAGACGTGCAATAATGCTGGCACTGAAGGTGACCTTCTTGTAAAGCAGTTTGTTAGATCCTTGAAGGGTAATGCTTTTGATTGGTATACGGACTTAGAGCCTGAGTTAATTGACAGCTGGGAACAAATGTAGTGTGAGTTTCTGAACCGTTTCTATAGCACGCGCCGAACCGTTAGTATGACGGAACTTACTAATGCAAGGCAGTGGAAGAATGAAGCAGTTATCGACTATATTGATCATTGGCCCACTCTATGCCTTAACTGCAAAAACAAACTATCCGAAGCTTCTGCCATTGAAATGTGCATACAAGGTATGCATTGGGGGCTATCCTATATTCTTCAAGGGTTCCAACCTGCAACTTTTGATAAATTGGAGACTAAAGTGCATGACTTGGAGTTATAAACATTGCTAATCATGGCATGAATGTCCCAATTGAAGAGAAGAAAAATGTGAAGAAAATAGAAAAGTTTATAAAGAACGGAAATAACAAAAAGGCTATGACGGTGAATACAACTCCAATTAGAATTTCCTCAAATAACAAGGCCAAAGTTAATAAGAATAGTGAGTCGCGACCCCCATTCAATAGACAATGAGCAATTTTGAAAGAGATGGAAGAAAAGCATTATCCTTTTCCCGACTCAAATGTATCCGACATCCTGGAAAATTTGATAAAAAGAAGCTGATTTAGTTACCAGGAGCCGAAACACCTCGAAGAGATGGGAAAGGTTGATGATTCAAATTATTGCAAGTACCATCGGATAGTCAGCCATGTGTAGAAAAATGTTTCGTCCTTAAAGACAAAATTATGAGATTGGTTAGATAGGGAAGGATTATCCTCGACATAGAAGATGTAGCTGGATCAAACCTTGCAAATGCTATTTTTTCACCCAAGAGACTTAACACTGCATCAGCCACCAATGAATAGCCCTACAATATTTCCTTTGCATATGGAAACAACTCTATTATAGTTCGGGAGCCTTGGATAGGTTCAAGTTTGCCTAGGTATGGAGAGGTCAAGAGATAAACGTGAAAGAAATTTTGATCCAAATACCCAAGAAGAAGGAGAATGGATTCTTGTCACCAAGAGAAGGAAAGGACGACAAAGTCCTACTCAAAACAAACACCGTCTTTGTAGACAACTCCAAAAAATTTGGCTACCTCGGCGCCAACGTTCTATGGTTTGTAGAAAGACCTCTTTGAATAAAGGTGATCAGAATGCTCAAAGAGGGTGTATGCCAATCACAATTGGAGAATATTTTCGAAAAGGGTTCTTGAGGGAACGTCTTCAATAGAAATTGAGGACAAGGATGTGACCAAAGAAGTTGAGATTCTAGCAAAGCCGACAAAAGATAATGGCTTTTCCGTGGAATTGGATCTATCTTCACTAGAATCAATTATTCATAGCTTATTCGAGGGCTTCCACAAGAGGCTAGGCACTTGCTTGTCGACGTTCTTCAAGAATGTGACAGTAAAGACAGTACTTTTGAAGAACCTATTCCAAAGAGTAGTTGTCCAAAAGTAAATTGTGCAACCATTACTTTCATCGACGAATATCTTTGCTAGGACCAATGTCACATAATGTCCTTTTTTCATTTTGGATTTCGTCAAGGAGCAAAAGGTAAATCGCATACTCATCGATGGTGGTTCTACTGTCAACATCATACCAAAGTCGACTATGAAAAAGCTTGGTGTTTCATTCGATGACCTATCTGCAAGTCGCTTAACGGTCCAGGGCTTCAATTAAGAAGGCCAACGAGCAATTAGGATGATTCGTCTAGACTTGATCATCGGTGAATTAAAGACTAGTACTCTCTTCCATGTGATAGATGCAAGAACGTCCTACAATTTGTTGCTAGGGAGGCCTTGGGTGCATGAAAATAGGGTGGTACCATCGATTCTTTACCAATGTTTTAAATACAACTATGAGAAATGGAATTGTGGAGAAGGTTTGTGCTGACATCAAACCATTCACAGCAGCAGAATCACATTTTGCTAACGCAAAATTGTATGTCGACAACAACAATAAACAAGAGGTCATCGCTTCAAAGGAACGCCAGTTCGCAGTGGCAACACAAAAGAAAGGTTAGATGGAGTATCTATTACCTTGGATAGATGTGTGGAGAAACTCGCAGGTATAGGAATTGCCTCAACGCCTCAAAAAGGAAAAGAGAAAGTCGAATCTACAATAGTTCCTCATGTCTTTCGATATGTACCTCGATCAAAATGAAAACAAGGGCAATTTCCCTTCGTTCAAGAGAATGTTCCTCAAGTGATCGAACAAAATTGTGTAAGTCACCTTAGAAAATCTCAGCCATTACGACAGGTTCACCTCCCAGTAGAAGTGTTCAAGAAAATTTTGATGCTAAGGCTTACAAATTACTTGAGAAGTCTGGATATAATTTCTAAAGCCCTGCAAAATTAGGTGAACTGAGTGCCGGAGGTAACTGGTGAAAGAATTTATGGACTCAATGAAACCCAAAAAAAGTTGAGGGAACAAGGATACCATGTTGATACTCCTAGATCGGTGGGATTTATACCGAATGAGCCCGTAAGGATATCTATCAAGAAGAGAAGAAATGCAGCCAATACCCAACACATTACTGTGGAAGAAGAAAACAATGACACTAACGTGCAAAAGAAGTCACAAGCTCAAGTATTTGCCTTTGATCGCATTGGAGAACCTTCTTCACGTTCTTCGATATTTAAAAGATTGGGGCCCTATTCACAACTTCAAAGTGGCAGTAGTAATGGCTCTCACAAGTCAATTTTTAATACACTAGGTTCTGTATTTGATCGACTGGGAGCAAGAAAGTCCACCTTACTAGGGAAAGATGCCTTGACTCTGATAGTGAAAGTTTTCTAAAGGATGCAGATAATAAAGAAATTTGAAGTGTTGTCCCGTCACGCATGAAATGCCAACAAACATGAGAAATTTCTTACTGAAGGTTCTTTGATACTTAAGCAGCGGACAATTGTTCATATTGGCCCTGTTGGTGAAGATGATGAAGAAGAAGTGGTAACCTTACGTCATATCTCAGTGGAAGAAGATCCTACTGTCAGTCAAAGATATGGGATTGAAGATGCACCTCCTCAACTAGAGGACGGGAGGTAAGCAACAATTGATGATCTCAAAGAATTAAATTTGGGAACTCCAGATGACCCGCGTCTAATCTTTATTAGTGCACTTTTGAATTCCAATGAAGAGAAAGACTACTTCGACCTACTTTTGGAATACAGAGATGTTTTTGCATGGACATATAAAGAAATGCCCAGTTTAGACCCAAAGATCGTAGTTCACTGCCTTGGAATTAAACATGGTGCTCGACCGGTAAAACATGCACAGCGAATGTTTCGACCTGACCTAATCACTTGTATTGAAGCTAAAGTAAATAAGCTCATCGAAGATGGATTCATTCGTGAAGTTAAATATCCAACACAGATATCGAGTATCCGTGCCTATTAAGAAGAAGAATGGTCAAATTCACATTTGCGTTGACTTTCAAGATTTAAATAAAGCATGCCCAAAAGATAACTTTTCTTTGCCTATCATTGAGCTCATGGTTGATGCTACCACTGGGTATAATGTCTTGTCTTTCATGGATGGATCGTTTGGGTATAATCAAATCAGAATGGCACCAATGGATGAAAAATGTATAATTTTTGGCACTCCTACGGGATATACTGTTATAAGGTGATGCCCTTTGGTTTAAAAAAGGCAGGTGCCACATACCAAATGGCCATGCAGAATAACTTTGATGACATGTTACATAAGAGAGTCGAGTGTTATGTAGATGACTTGGTTGTCAAATCTATGAAAAAGGCAAATCATTTAAAGGATCTTCGGATTGTGTTCGAGCAATTGAGGGGGCACAATTTAAAGATGAATCCTCTCAAATGTGCATTCGGCATTTCTTTTGGCAAATTTCTTGGATTTGTTGTTTGACACCATGGTATAGATGATTGAAGGGCTTGGTGGATCCAATCAAGATTAATGCTATACAACGGATGTCTGCACCAAAAATTTGTAAGAACTAAGGAGCCTTCAAGGGAATCTAGCATTCATTCGAAAATTTATCTCTAATCTCGCCGGTCATTGTCAACCATTCAATCATTTGTTAAGGAAAGATGCCGAGTTTAGATAGGACAAGTCTTGCCAAAATGCCTTTGAGAGCATCAAGAAGTACCTTTTGAACCCACCTATACTTGGAGCTCCTGTTCCAGGAAAACCTTTAATCCTATATATTTCAGCACATGAAAATTCTGTAGGTGTACTCTTGGCACAAGAGAATGAAGAAGGAAAGGAAAGAGCATTGTATTACCTAAGTCGTTCACTAACTGAGAATGAGATCAAGTATTCCCCTATCGAAAAGATATGCTTAGCCCTGTTCTATGCAATTAAGAAGTTAAAGCATTATTTTGAGGCATATACTGTTCATTTAATCTCGCGAGTAGATCCAGTAAAGTTTGTTATGTCAAAGCTTAAAGAGTACTTTCTGGATGTCTTACACGATGGTTCGTCATATTCAATCAATACGAAATCATTTACGTACCTCAGAAAGCTGTTAAAGGACAGGCGGTAGCTGATTTTCTGGCTGACCACCCTATTCCTGCTGAATGGAAACTCTCTGATGATTTTCCTGATGAGGATGTTTTTCTCATAGAGGTTCTACCGCCTTGGATGATGGTTTTTGATGGTGCAGCTAGATCAACCGGAGCGGGGGCAGGAATTGTGTTTATTTCACTAGAAAGATTTATTTTTCAATTTTCGGTGGTGCTGACTGAGTTATGCTCTAACAATGTGGTTGAATATCAAACCTTGATCATCGGGCTTCAAATGGTAATAGAAATGAACATTCTGGAGCTTGAGGTGTTTGGAGACTCTAAATTAGTAGTAAGTCAAGTATTGAAGCAATATGATGTGAAAAAAGATGACTTGCTTCCTTACTTTCATTATGCTACCCAATTGATGGGACGATTCAATAGTATTTCTTTAGAGCATGTTTTCCTAGATACATTGTATGAAGCATGAAAAGTTACCAGAAGATCTCCGACATCGAACTGAAATTCGGCGTCGATCTCCCAGATTCGTACTTTACAAAGATACATTGTATTGTCTATCTTATGAAGGGAACTTCCAACATTGTTTGCATGGGGCAGAGACTACCGAGGCCATGGAAGAAGCGCACTCAGGTATCTGTGGAGCACATCAATCTGGGCCAAAACTTCACTTTCGAATTAAGAGAATGGGCTACTACTGTCCGACTATAGTAAAAGACTGCCTAAATTATGCAAGAAGATGTGAGGCTTGTCAACTTCATGCAAATTTGATTCATCAACCGCCAGAGCCGTTACATCCTACTGTAGCTTCATGGCCTTTTGATGCATAGGTTCTAGATGTGGTTGGTCCATTACCTAAATCTTCGCCAACTTTACATCTTGGCCGCGACAGATTATTTCTCCAAGTGGGCAGAAGCTATTCCATCGAAAGAAGTAAAGAAGGAGAATGTTTTTGCTTTCATCAAGACCTTTATCATCTTTAGGTATGGTGTTCCTTGATACATTATCACCGATAACGGAAAGCCGTTCTACAATAGTTTGATGAACCAATTGTGTGTCTAATTCAAATTCAAGAAGCACAATTCTTAAATGTATAATGTACCAGCGAATGGCTTGGCAGAAGCTTTCAACAAGACCTTATGCAATTTACTAAAGAAAGTGGTATCTAAATCCAAGAAAGATTGGCATGACAGGATCGGTGAAGCGCTTTGGGCCTATAAGACAACTTTTAGGACACCTACACAAGCCATGCCATATTCGCTTGTCTATGGAGTTGAAGCGGTATTACCATTGGAGTGTCAAATACCATCTTTGAGATTTTCAATTCAAGAAGGTCTTGCGGCTGAAGACAGTGTTCGTTTGCGACTGGAAGAACTAGAAGCTCTTGATGAGAAGAGGTTGCAAGCTCAACAGCAACTTAAGTGTTACCAAGCTTGAATGTCCAAGGCATTTAACAAGAAAAGTGCGGCCGCGAACTTTTCAAGTTGAGGACTTGGTTCTTCCAATAAGAAGGCCAATTATCACCAATCGTCACATGGGAAACAAATTCACCTCAAAATGGGATGGGCCTCATATGGTTCAAGAAGTTTACTCTCATGGTACGTACAAACTAGTAGATAACGCTGGCATTAAGATTGGCCAGATCAACGAAAAGTTCTTAAAGTGGTTTCATGCTTGAAGGTTGACTCAGTAAACACTCCTGGCCCACATGAGTATAAACTGTGAATGGCATTCAAAAAAAAAAAAAAAAAGTCCGCTAGGTTGAAAACCTCATAAGAGACGACCTAGGGAAAAAAAAAAAAAAAAGACACTCTTAGCCCGCATGAGTTAAAACTGTGGACGACATTAGAGTCCTTTGAACTATGTGATGACTTGATTCCCTCCTTTTGGGATACGTAGGCAGCTTAAAAGTCACTTTCAAGTTCAGTCACATCAACATCAAAATTCCATTTTGGCTTAGGCTAGTTTGTCATGGTGCTTGAGTTGTCAACAAAGTTACTGAAAAGAAAAAAATAAAAAAGGTACACATGTGAATTTGAACAAAAGGGCATTTTTATTCCATGTAAATGATCTTTATTACATCGGCAATGCCAAAGTGGAAACATGTCAAGACTAATCCTTTCCTACTTGTCCAAAATAAAATTGCTGCAAAAAATAAATAAATAAAAGAGCTATTTGAAAAATTGAAACCTTGCAAGTTCATTTTGATCCTCTTCAAGCAGACGTTCCATTTTGCCTAAAACCTTCGCATCTTCTTCAGATAGGCGTGGGGTGTTCTCTATATTTCGAATCCTCTCTCTCAATTTGGTGACTTCAACTTGAGTCTTCTTAAAGCTTTCTTGGCTTTGATTAAGAACCAAGGTTTTTTCCTCCCTCTAAGCACATAGGTGTTCAAGTTGCTCTTTCAACTCTGCTTCCTTGTTCCTAAGTTGTGTTATTTGTGCTTCTAAGTCTTCTACACTCTTCATCTGCTCTTGACTGTCTCTTACATTCTTGCATCTCAATGATGCGCAGGTTTTGTTGAGTAGTTGAGAGAAGTCCTTCATAGGATTCTTGAGTCATATTTCCATCAAGTGATGCCTTGACAGAGCTATATGTCTCTATATTCTCAAAGAATGTCTTTATTAGACCTTACAAAGCCGAGATGTCTATTTTGCTCCCCATCTCTTCAAGAAACCTTGTTGCATGTTTGTTTAGATAGGACATGTGTTCTAAGGAAGTCTTTGAAATTTGATGCTTAAGATTCCTCCATAACATGGATACATACTCTCGTTGACAGTTTGAGATAACTTCTTCCGAATGAAACTCGAATACAGTTGATGGCAATGGCCAAGTTGGGAGTTTAAAGGTCTTGAGTGGCTGTTTTAGTAAAGTAGTTTGAATGGGTGGAGTCCTCCATGTCATGATGGTGTTTACTATAGATGTGTCATAGCTTGACTGTTCGCGACATCATTTCCCCCATCATCAAGGTTCTTGGTAAGATTGGCATTCGAAGAAGTATGAACAACATTGCTGAAAACATCAAATTTGCTAGGGCCAGTCATTGAAACCTTCATTTCTTTACGAGTGTCATCTACAAGGTCCGCTCGTTGTTCATGATCATCAAACTGAGAAGTGAAAATAAAAAAAATGAAATGAGAGGACAAGTATAAGGTCGATATCAACATTAAGGAAAAAAAAATGGAGCATGAGAGCAAAAGGTATTAAATAAAATAACAACATGTTGAGCAAGTTGCTCCAATGGTATTGTTGAGCTTAGTGTGCCTCGAATGAGTGCTTTTAAATTGATGATAGCCATATCCAAGTCTCGTGCACTGTTTTCTTTATTTCCTTTCTTGGGTCGATTCCAAGGGCGATCATGACTAGATGTGCTTTCACTTGACTCTTCCTTGTCACAAATGTTATGGCATGATGAGTCTCCAAGTATCGCAATAAGAGCTTGGGGTGAGAGAGTGACTAGTGGTATTTTTCCTCCGTTTGCTGACACAGCTACCACCACTTTAGACGATGGTTGTTCCTCATTTGGTGCATTCAACTCTATTTTCGTAAATTTGCCCTTTGAATTTTGAGTGGGGATGACCTCGGTTTCCTTATGAGAATCTTTGGTAATCGTTTCCCTTGCATCGTTGAGGGTTTTGATTGAAGTGTCAAAAGTATCTCTCTTTCTTGTCTCATGAGGCACAGAAGAACGATTTTGAGAACTACTCAAGATGGTTGACTTGTGCTCATGTGAAGAATGAATCGCCACATCACCCATAGATGTCAAATGTGCACATGACTCAATGCTCTTTCTCTTCTTCAAATTAATCTTGATGGTGTGTTTAGGAGTTTCATTCGATCTACTTGACCACCAATGTTGATAATCTTTTGCAACAGAAAAGCTTCTTTTTTGAGCTCGTAGAGTTATCTTAGATTGTGTTGCCGCACGAGTGGAGGATTCCCACAATTGCACTATGTCCAACAATGAATAATGAGAGAGCTTTTCTCTCAAGTCGTAAGGAACATCTTCTGACGAAAGCCAAACTGAAGGCTAAACCTACAAGGATTATATGGCTCAACAATATGAACATTGTTCAAGTGAAGAGTCAAGTAACATGAATGAGTGCTAATAAAGTAGTCTATCCATGAAGATGATAAATCTCCATTGTCGATCAAGACACGATCCTTTTCTTGAGCCAAGCATAAGCTGGGAAGAATTGATGGGTTCATCTTTAGGAGGAGGCTTCTCGCGTCGTCAGCAGTGAAGAATTTGGCCATTTCCTCACCCCCAAATTTAGTCATCAGGGCTCCATAATTAAACTTTCCATGAATATGGTAGGCATCAAAATAGTGAGCTATCCATCCATACAAATAATGGATTGGAAAAATAGCAGTGGATTCCCACAACTTGGAAGAATGGAAAACTTCATTTAAGCCATTATAGATGCTTGATAACACCAGTATAGCAAGGGTAAATTTTTGTCCGCAAGCCATCAAACTTGTCACTTTAAATACACTAGGACATATGTGATCAATTTTTGTGACGTGGCAAAAGGAATTTGCAAATCTAGCAAGACAAAAATATAGCAAGGTATGTCTCATCTCTCGAAGTCTCGTCAACTCCCAAGTCAAGGAACTGCTCGGCTTTATCATTAATCTTGAATGCATAGTCATTATCAATGACTCCACTTGGATTGTGAATTGTCCGCGACTTTGATGAAATTCTTCGCCTACTGACTCTAAGAGGGTGCGGTTGATATCTACTTTGGCCTTTAAACCAACATTGAATCTAATCAGCAATCCGAACATCTTTCATTTTTTTTGTGAGTTTTTGAAAGACAGAGAATAGATGAATGCAGCTTGCTAGTAATCCAGGTTTCCTATCGATGCTAGTGCCCCAAAGTTCATCAGCTGAAGGAACAACTTCATCATAAAAAGTGCCATGGATTGGAAGGTCACCAAGCTTGCACAAGTCCCAAAGTGAGATGGATAATTTGCCAGTAGATGAATGCAGAGTATTCGTCGTGTGACACCAAAGTTCAACATAGGAAGGCATGCAAGATGTTGTCGCAATAGGAGTATGTGAACAAAGATGCATGGATAGTGTCATAGATCTTGGCATCTAGGAGCACCTTCTTATGTCTTGAGAGGACATCTTCGGCCCACTCCCAATAGCACGTTGTGTAACAAGTTTCACCGAAATTAGAGGCCGGAGCATCCCAGGCAGTTTTGTTTGAATTGGATCGAGCAAAGGGAAGTAGAAACTTGTTGGTACTTTGTTCTCCATCATGGTTGTGAGACAGTAACACGTGCACTTCCTTGCTTGTAAGAGAAGAAGAAGGGCAAATCACTGCCTCTCGTAGATTTGGTCGACCACTTCGAAATAAGAGATGACGTATCTAAAGGATCAATCTTTATCGCCAAGTGGCTGTATGGTAGGTGGTAGTGTGTGAAGGGATAAATCTTGAGCACCAGCGTCTCGCTTGCCATCAAGAAGTCAGAGGCATCGTTCAGGGATTCACCATCCTTGATTTGCATGTTGCCAAAAGTTCCTTAACCATACAACAAATAGAGTGAATTGGAACAGTAAAGTACAATTTCGAAAGCAAAAAATGAGGTTACAATTAATTGATGATTGAACAACAAAATTGATGTACTTCAACAAGATGTTGTGCCGAAGACACCTTAGGAAAAAATGTGCAAAAAGATAGTGATATTTGTAGGTGTCAATAATTAGAGTGTGGATTTCTTGCAGATGTTGGGGTTTCAAGTTGCCAAAGTAGCCGAAAATCACAGTAGGGATCTACTATGTGAAAAATTAGTGGCTAGAGTGCTTGAGCCAATTGAAGATGCGGAATCCTCTCTAAAATTCACTAGGGATATGATTCCTTTTGAGTGTTAAGCTCTCTTGGTAAATCTGACGAACAGTTGGTGTGCGCTAATACAAAGTCAAAAAGGAGTAGTATGGATGGAGACCATACTTCCACTAGTTGAAAATTTAGGTTCTTGGTGGCAATTCGTCCAGCAATTTCTGTGCAGAAACAAGATGTCAAGGTTTCATGAACTATTGAAAGATTGATAAAGTTGAAATTTCCAACAGTATCCTCCATGTTCAAAGACTCAAGTGTATTGATCAAATCATCTATGAAGTTCATAATTAAAAAATAAAAAATAAAACAGTTAACCTTATAAGTTAATTAATTGAGGCATATATGTTACCTGTAGCTTGGCTGGCGAGACGGAGTCCTTGTTCGTGGCTGGAGTGTTTTCTTGCAATTTGTGTAGTAGAGAAATTATGTTAATTGTCCTTTAAATAGAGTTTTAGAATGCTACGTATTGGGAACCCATCAATTTGGAAGTTGCAAGATTTTGGAAGTAGAAGTTGGGTGTTCGTTTAGGAAGCTTGACCCAAAAAAAAAAAAAAAGGAAGTTCTGTTGCTTTTGATTTAGTAGTTTCAAGAAATTTGTCAAAGCAAGTGCATCTTGGGTTTGTGAAGCTGAATCATGAAAGGGAACTTAGTCTTTGTATTTCATTAGAAGCTTCTTAGACTTTGGCAAGATGTTGTACGTAAATGCTGATTAGTGGGGTGTTGCGCAAATTAGTACAGAACGTGATTAGAAGTTCAGGAATGGGATCTGGTGTGTCTGGTGTATTTTGAACCATCAAATATACTACTTGGACCATTGTGGACTTGTTGAAGCTATTATTACGTGGACTCCTTGAGATCCAATCTCCAATTCGAGTCAACTATCCATGAAAAGAATGGGTTTCTTCGCACACATACATATACTTCAAGCCTCGGTTTTAATTCTTGGACCTAAATTCTAAACCGAACCTTGAAGTGGGGGCATTTGTAGACATTAAAATTTTAAGTTAGTATTAGTTAAGACAATAATTAAATAATTGTCTTGATTAATTAAATTAAGTAAATAGTTCAAGTCAAGGCCCAGAGTAGATGAGTGGACTTTCCTTATATTTGGGTTCAGTCAAGTTAATTAAATAGAATGACTAGAGTTCATTAAAGTGTTTGGACTATGTCCTGGGCCGGCCCAATATTTTATCTTAAATCATGGGTGACTTAAGTCCCAAGTAACCCATTAGGGGTAGGAAACCCTATTTTTACCTATAAATAGAGGTACTCTCCCTTAGACAACAGCAGGTCAAGTCTCTCAAGTCCTTGAAGCTCTGCAAGTTTTTTGACTGTCAAGTTCTCGAAATCCTGCAAGATCTTCGTTCCAAGTCTTCAAGTGATTAATCTTCAAGTTGTTCG
This sequence comes from Cinchona pubescens, assembly GCA_025175665.1. Taxonomy (NCBI): domain Eukaryota; kingdom Viridiplantae; phylum Streptophyta; class Magnoliopsida; order Gentianales; family Rubiaceae; genus Cinchona; species Cinchona pubescens. The sequence goes on along the minus strand of JANKKI010000107.1, from coordinate 4,505,092 downwards.
TGTCAAGTGTTCAAATCTTCAACCATTGCGTAGATCAAGAGACGTATTTCCTCAAGATCTACTCAAGTTTTCTGCTACAAGTGTTCGACAAATCTTCTTCCGGTCACTAAATTACCGCAAAAAGATCTTTCGTCCTTAGATCCACAATCTAGAGGAGCAAGAATAAAGGGATTATTTTGTTTAAAAAAAAATACCAAATCAGAGTTGCGTACTTTTAAATTAATTAAATTGATTCATATTTTTTGTTCCTGATTTTTAGTATCTTTTCCATACTTTGAAATTTGTGTGAACAAATATTACCAAGAAGAACTGTGAGTAAGTACCCCTTACCCCTTATGGATGAATTGTTTGACCAATTACAAGGGGCCAGTGTAATCTCCAAATTTGACTTGAGACAAAGTTATTACCAATTGCGCATTAAGAAGGAAGACATGGCTAAGACTGCTTTCAGTGTTTGGTATGGACATTATGAGTTCGTAGTTATGCCATTTGGTTTAACCAAGCTCCGAAAACTTTTATGGACTTAATGCATCAAATTTTTCGATCTCATTTTGTGGTAACATGCATAGATGACATTCTAGTATATTCTAGATCCCAAGAGGAACATGAGAAACACTTAAGTGTGGTGTTACAAACCTTGAAGGAGCACAAGCTATATGTGAAGTTTAGCAAGTGCGAATTTTAGTTAAATAAGGCATCAATTTTGTGACATATAATCTCTGAAGAAGGCATTGCTGTAGACTCATCGAAAGTGGAAGCGATAGAGACATGGAAGCAATCGGAGAATATAACAAAGGTGCGAAGTTTTTTGGGACTAGGTCCTGGATATTACCATAGGTTTGTGCAAGATTTATCGAATGTTGCTGGTCCTTTAACTAAATTGACTCAGAAACAAGTCAAGTTTATTTGTGATGATAAAAGTGAAGCTAGATTTTAAGAGTTAAAGAAACGTTTGACTACTGCTCCAATTTTGGCATTACCCAGTTCGACAGGTAGATTTGTGGTATACACAGACTCTTCTAAAGAAGATTTAGGTTACGTGTTAATGCAAGATGGAAAAGTGATTGCATATTTCTCCAGAAAATAAAAATGTTATGAATAGAATTACCCAACCAATTGGTGGCCATGGTGTTTGCTCTCAAGAAGTAGAGGCAGTACCTGTATGGTGTGATCTTTGAAGTGCAATTAAATTTGTGACAATGTCAATTGATAGAATTTCTAGAAGTCTATGATTGTAGTATCCATTATCAACAAGAAAGGCAAAAGTCATTGTAGATACTCTAAGTAGGAAAACACAAATATCTAGGCTTATGGTGAAACAATGGAAAGAATTACTCGAGAATGTTTGTGAGTGGCATCCAAGACAAACATTCGGACGAGTGATTTTTGGAAATATTTATGCCCGATCTTCTTTATTGTCATAAGAGACAGTAGGCACAAGAAAGGGATCCTACGTTACAACGACATTGAGATATTGCACAAAAAAAGAGTTACCAAATCATAGCATTGGACTCAAGTGAGTATTAAGATTCCAAAATAGGATTTATGTGCCACAAGACATTGAATTAAAGAAGGAAATTCTTGAAGAAGCACATCGATCTAAGTACCATATCTATCTAGGTAGAAATAAAATGTATCATGATGTGAAGCAACTTTATTGTTGGAATAACATGAAGAAAGTTATTGTGCACTTTGTTGCAACTTCTTTAACTTGTCAAAAAGCTAAATCAGGGCACCAAAGACCATTAGGGTTACTTTAGCCTCTAGAAATACCTACACGAAAATGGGAGCATATTACCATGGATTTTGTGTCTAGATTGCCAAGAACTTAGCATTGGTCACAATAGTCACATAATGAAATTTGGGTTGTCGTGGATAGGCTTACTAAATTTGCACATTTCCTAGTAAATGTGTGACATCCTCTTGAGAAGTTAGCACAAATATACCTTGATCAAATTATAAGGTTACATGGTGTACTTGTAAGCATTATTTCTGATAGAGATCCTCAATTTGTTTCTCGATTTTGGAGTCAAATGCAACAAGCGTTGGGTATCAAACTTAACCTTAGAATTGTGGCACATCCGCAAACTGATGTTCAATTCGAAAGAACCATTCAAACACTTGAGGACATGCTTAGGGTTTGTAAGCTTGATTTTGGAGGTGGTTGGGATCAGCATCTTACCTTGGTGGAGTTCGCCTATAATAATAGTTATCACTCTACCATTGGCATGGCACTTATGAAGCTCTATATAGTAGAAAATGTCACTCACCAATATATTGGGATGATGTTGGTGACAGAAAGATTATTGATGCAGCTAATGTACCTTGAATTAAGGAAGCTTATGAGCAAGGAAAGTTAAACCATCCATCAATGGATGCGTGTAGCTCAAAGTCAGTAGAAAACTTATGTAGACAATTGGAGAAAAGACTTGGAGTTTGAAGCCAGGGACCAGCTATTCCTCAAGATCTCACCTCAAAAGGGTATAATTAAGCATATGAAAAGTGGGAAATTGAGTCCTAGGTATGTGGGACCATTTGCAATATTGCAACGAATTGGAAAGGTTATGTATCGGTTGGATTTACCGCCTAACTTATCCATGATACATAATATTTTTCACTTTTCACTTTCGAAGAAATATCATCCTGATCCTTAGGGCGTTTTACATCATAAAGAGTTGGAGATACAAGATGATCTTTCATTTGAAGAGAAACCAATATAAATAATGGATCATAAGGTAAAGGTGTTGAGGACCAAGAAGATCTCCCTAGTTAAGGTATCATAGAGATACCATGGGATAGAGGAGGCAACTTGGGAAACAAAGGAGGAGATTCGAAAGAAGTATCCTGAACTTTTATCTATACGCTAAGTTTAGAATTTTGAGGGCAAAATTCCTTAAGGAGGGAAGATTGTGAGGGTTTGCATAAACGTAATATGATTCTCTTATATATTATCTTCTAGGGGCGATTATTTGGAATTCCTTCTTAAGTTGTGTGTATAATTACTAGCAAAATACTATGGTTAGAATAAATAATTTTAAAAGTCTTAGGGACTAGACTATAATACATTTAACGTAGTTAAAATGATAATTAAATAAATAATGAAACCAATAAATAATTAAAACAAAATCAAACAAAATAAGAGCATGACAAGGATAACTACCATGAAGTGTCCTACATGCTAACACTACACCTTGCAAACTGACTTCCTTATAGCCTTACATCGTGTACTACTACTTCAGCTTTAGCTGTGAAAAAAAAGAAAGAGAGAGAGAGAGAAAGCAAGGTTGGAAAACCGTGAGGGAAGAAGCAAGAAAAGGAAAGGGAGATAGGGAGCTAAGAGGGCGAAGAAGAAGCAAGGGAAGCAACTGTAAAAGGGTAACTTTCTAATCCCTTCCCTAGGCTGAAACTAATTTGCTAAAGCTCCCTCTATGCTGAAATTTTACATAAGTTGAACAACTGATCATGTATAACCATGTGGTTCAAATATGTTGCTGCACAATCTATAGGTTTTTATTAATTTTAGGTAAGGTTTTAACCTATGTTTGGTCATATGATTTCATTTATATCGGTACAATACACGTAAGGTTGTATTAAGTTTCGCTAAGGCCTTAATTATGGAGTTGTAGGGGCTGTTGGGATGAATTTCCAACTTAACATATCATTAGCCAACAAGTTAAACATGTTTAGAAGAAGATTTTTATGTGTGTACCTTATATAATATGAAATCATGCTGATTTGTGGGTGATTAAAATCCTGGAAGATTGTAATTCATGGGATTTAGCATCTTAATTTGCTACTTAAATCATATCATCAAAATGTAGGCTTTGGTTCTATTAAACCCTTAGCAAAGGCAAGATTATGGACTATTTTTATATTAAGGGTGTATAGACTGCTTTTAGGTGTTGGTACAACCTTTGGTTTAGTATAATCATAGGTGCGGGCTGCTCATTCTAAGGTATCGATAGAATGACCAAAATTTCATACTCCTTGTTCAAGGTCAATTAGAGAAAGGGAAGTGCTTAAGGGATGAATTTTCTTAGACTTTTACTTGAACTTTAGAACTGTAATAGGTGTTTATCGGTTTTAAGGAGTTGTGTGCTAATTTAGGGCTGTATAGCTTGCAAAGTTTAACCTAAAGTTTACATAAGCAAGCTGGAAATTAGAGTAATAAATTTAAACTAACTATGCTCTTACGTATTTGTGTATAATATATTGCACCAGGTTGTAATTTATGTATGTGTCCATTATATTCTTTAATTTTCATGGGAAAAATAACCTAAACTGGGTATTTAAGGTTAATTGGACAGGTTAAAGAAAAGAAAGACGTTCTCGTGAAAATTATTGCCCGAGCTCTGAGTGTTCCTAGTTCTTGTTTTAATTTATAATAAATATGTCTATGATGTTTGACAGTTTAATTTAAGTATACAATGAGATTTGTTTTCTTCGAATGCCTCGAACGTGATTCTTGTGTTTATGTAAAACTACTTGTGTGTGATATATACCCGATTGTACTTTATTGCACCGGGGGGGACGGGAACTAGGTCCGTACCATGTGTAAGTTAAACATGTCGAGCTAGTAAAGGATTTGGTCGAAATGGTCTACCAACCATGGCTACACAACCTAAGCACTTGGGATAGGATGATCGTCTGTGTTTGGGCATGCAATTTTATATCGGTACTTCGATTTTACCAATCTTGTTGTGGCGACTTGGTGTTGAGTTTTATTGCTGGAAATTTATTATTTGGAGGGATTTACTCGAATTATAATGGTGAAAAGTGGATAATGGAGTTCTTCTATTAGCTTGGCGAACAAAGAGATACAGCTTCAATTTGAGGCCGACTGTATCCACCTCTATGTGAATTTTATTTTCCTCCATATGCGTTCATTTGTAGGTAGCATGTTTTACTTCTTTAGCTGCGTTACTATATTCCGCTAATAATAACATATAACTATTTTTGTTTATTAGACCTCACTGGGCATAATTTCATAGTATTTTTTAAATTTGTTTTTCCTTACAGATCCAAGGATTTTGTGAGAAGATCACTTGATAATAGAAGTTTTTCTTGGCTTTCCATAGTTGTTTGTATTAATTGTGCTAGTAGATTAATATTTGTAATTTCTAGTTTATAGCTATGTGTTTGTATAAGTACAAAGGTTGTATTTTGCTTATATCTTGGAAACCTAGATGGCTTGTATTATGTACTAAAGTTTGTTTGTGATATGTATGCAACTTAAGTTTGAATTTTCAGTCATGGGTTATAGGTGTGATTTTATTTGTTTAGTCCTAGCAAGTGCTATATAGGCGCTCCACTAGGTCTCGGAGATTGAAGATCTAGTTGGGGCATCATAGCTGCCGCAACTACCGCTAGTGCATCAAAGCTTTGGAAGAAAAAACCCATCTCCACTGAAGAATCCCCTCACTCTTGCTTCATTGGAGTTGAACCAATTAAAAAGTCAAAATTCCAAACTCTCGAAGTCCATTCCACCACCAATTCCAACTAATTCCCTTCCCTTCTCTCTTACAAGGAAAAAAGTCACATCTTTCTCCATTTCTGAATATGGGTTCTAATGGGTCAACCAAGAAGGAAAGGCTCAACCAAATAATTTTTGCCTTCCTACCTTCCAAAATCAATCAAACCACTCATATTTTTGAATGATAGAAGGATCGGGAATGGGGAAAGAAAGGTTGGGTAGTAGTGGTGGTTGTGGCTATTAAGGTGGGTGGTGATGGTTTTTCCTGCTGGTTGCTGGGGTTAGATAGTGGTGGTAGGTTGTTGGGAGGAAATGGGTTGGTTAGGGATTTTTTATTTTCGATTTGACCCACTTTTGTTTTTAATTTTTAATTTAACATTAAAAATTGTCAATTTTTATTTTACCCCAAATGTACATTGTTATACCACATCAATTAATTAAGGGCAAATATGATATTTCACAAGTCACTATTAATTTTGACAGTTTCCATCCGTTTTGCAAAAAGAATTGAAGTACAAGGGAGTAATGCACATTTAATAACCACAAGGAGGTAAAGTGCCTGTTTGGCAAACCACGGGGAGTTTTTTGCATTTTATCTAATTATTAACTAGTTTCAGTTTCGAATTAAATTCAGAATAAAATTCGGTTAACCTATTCGAATTTGGAAATCGTCTTGAATTTGATTTAGTCACATTTGCCAATTCAACCAATTGATATTAGACTGAAATCTTTTATATGAAAATCGAAAAACTATTAAAAATAAAACCCAACAAATAATAAAATAGCCTATAATTCTATATCTTGTAGATAAAACCAATACATGTATACAATTGACGTTTTAATTATTAACACACACATACATGTATTAATGTTTAGAGAAAATGCTCGAATGGTTACCAAACTATTTAGGTTGTCGCATAAAAGATCAAACATGTATGTATGAACTATTTATAACTACATATATACCCATAACTATTATGATTAACACTAATTATAACTACATATATGTTACTACTTATATACTTATACCTATACACATTAATACATACAAGGTATGATCAAGACTATATATAAATATGATTAATATAAAATCCTTTTAAGACTATAGATCAGTGTTTTATTTTGGATTTGCAGTTTGTATAGAAGATTATAAGTCCATAATATGATTAAAACTACACTTCAATGAATGTGATTTTTTCTTAAAAATTTATATAAATAAGTTGTATATATACATGTGTATATATCATGTCGTTTGTGTGATTATATATGTATTTTTTAAGTAAAATTAAAGTATTAGTATATAACATCATATTATATTAAAATGATATTTATTTGAAAAGAAGAACAACAACGCAAGCATCAGCTTGATCATGTGCCATGTAGTAAAGATTATGCTCGAGAGGTCTAAACTCTATGCTTACATTTTTGTGAAGGAGTAGTTCACTGTAGCACTTATGTTATGGAGTCGAATTCGGTTAACGAAATCAGTAGCAGAGTTAACAAGTTTTGTTTACTAAATTTTAAAATTGAAAATTGATTAATTCTCAATTCAAAACTCAATTCTCATTTTGTATTTGATTTTCGATTTTGGAATTCAGTTGGACCGATTATTCATCCGAACTCCGATTAACCAATTTTGAAATTCCAATTTGGAATTGAAACTAATTTGAAATTCGGTTAACCAAATTCACGCACAACCTAGTTGACATAACAAGTCAAAATACTAAAATTCCCTTGCTATTTATTATCTTGAATTACTAACAAAAAAACAATAAATTTACAAATGACTAAATTACAATAGATTTCTTTTTGTTACTTGCCCATCTCTAGGGGTGTTTGTTCGACCGATATTCGACTTTTTGACTTATTTGACTTTCAATTTGACTGACTTTTAAACACCCATCCTGATCTCTTTCTTTCCCCTTGCCTATTACCCCTTACACTTCCACCATATTGATTCATTTATTCTCCGCCTATCTGAATATTAATATATATTAAAAAAACACTCTAACCAAATTCAACCGTCTGATTGGTTTGTAAATAATTTGTATTGTTTGCCAAATAATATTTGGTCTCATAAAGCTTGTTTGTCAAAATTGTTTTTACCAAATGATATTTTACATTATTTGTGTTTTGTGCTGTTTATTATTTGTAATATTTACTATTTGTCCTATCCATTATTTACAACCTTCAATCTTTTACTAATTAGTTCTTTTAATCTATCAAATTAAGTACTACTGAAGTTTTTAACAATTGATCCTTCACTTAAAATAGTTTATGCACGATGTTAAAAAGATTAACTACAAAATTTATCCAGGTGTACAAGTTGAATTAATTTCGTAAGAAAATAACAAGAAAAAACATATAAGCTAAGAAAACTTATTGGGAATGCACTGTGTCTGGAAATAAATCGGTAATACATTATTAGGTTCATAATGCCGAAAAAATCAAATTTCATGGAATCACATCAACAGAACTGCTTAATGAGCTATTTACAACTGTTAATTGGAAAGAATAAGCAATATATTTAGTAATTTAAGATTTTACATTATAATTAAAATCTCAAAAAAATCATTTAATCAGATATATAACCATATAAAAATCAATCTAAAGTAGTCATGGAATTCTAGAAACATGTATTTTGGAATATTACACATAAAAGTTGTTTGTCATGTTATTCAGTTAAATAATCAATGTAACCATTATCATTACTTTAATTAAAGCATCAAAGAAATTGCCTTCTTAAAGGTCTACATACATTTTACACATTTTACAATCCGAAAAAAAAAAAATGAATTTTTAGATTTTCTTTAAAAAGTCTTATATAGAAATTTTTTGGTAATTGAAAACATAAATTCAAATTAAAACAATCAAACACGATTGGTTTAATATGCTCTCCAAATATCTTTACAACGGCTACTACAGTATTGGAGAAAATCTAATTTTGGTCATTTGAAAGATATGCAGCCAAATTAAGTGTGTTCAATTTTGTTATTATTTTGTCTTCAAAAATATAAATCTCGAACAATATGAAATTGCAATTAGTTACTTACATCATGTGTTTACTTTTGTAGAAGTGAGTTACACTACTTTATTGAAACCTCCTGAATTGGCAAAATAATTTGAGTTCGTCATTTACAGTTATCTGTACATTTTTTCAATGCTAGAATCACACTACATTAATCAAACTCATAGTTCGACAAAATTATTTGATTTGTCGGTTTACAGTTATTCTGTATGTTTTCTTTATGTCACGATCAAATATTTCTGAATTAGGCTTCCAACAAAATTAAATTTTAGATCGCGTATTTTTTATTGAAACGTAAATCCAACATGGTAAATTTCTAGGTTTAACCTCCCTAATTGAGTTAATGAACTCATTTATTAATTAAAATAATTACTCATAACTTTCATTTATTTAACTACGATAATTAATTTGAGGTGTTATTGAAAAATAATTTCACATTCTTGATTATCTCACCTTAGGTAGACATGCTAATTTCCAATTGATTTTTTTTTTTTTTTGGTTAGAAAAGTTATAAAATACATTTAACATATGCATTTAAAATTTTTACTTGCTCATGTTAAGATATTTCAAAAAATTACATAAAAAAAGACCTAACCAAAAAGAGAAAGAAGAAAATCTTAAATTCTAGCTTTAAAGCAGATACCATCCCAAAAATTTATTCTATCAAGCCAAGATGCCATGCATGCCTCATAACATTAATTAAATGATTAATTGGATATTTAACTAAGTTGAGGGTTAATAACACTTTTCTCCTTGAACTTGGTGGATGATTACACTTTGCTCACTTAAACTAAAAGAATATGCACTTTACTCCCTTTGACACTATTCATCCGTTAACAACTTTAACACCACTAATAAAAACCAAATAAATGACTGAATTGCCCTAAACTCTATTTTTTATTTTTCATGTACTTTTATAGAGGTTTGATAGCTATTAAAAAATTAGAAACATAAATAAACTATAATAAATAATTTATATCTTTGTTTGTAGGGAGTGACAATATGAAAAAAATATTTAAAAAAATTTATTCAATGTTGCAATTTGCACATGTTTTATGCAATGTTTAAAGAATGCAAAAAACTATGAGATTTCAAAACATCAAATCTTATATATGAAAGTTCTATTGTCACATCAGACCTCAAAGAAAAATTTTCAGCTAAAAGAATCTTATTCTGGAAACGTGCTATTGTTATTGTCAAATTCAAAATAATATTAATTGAACTGCAAAAATTACAAAAATTTGACCAAACAAATATATTGATATCGATTATATAGATATATTTGATTGTTTATTTTTTTTCATATTTTTAATAATTGTCAGACCACCATAAAAAATTAAATACATAAAATATTAAGACATAGTACTAAGGGTATTTCAGTTATTTAACTAGATTTCTTTGATGGTGCAAAGATTGTTAACAAATGAATACTGTCAGGGGATTCAAAATGTATACTTTATACTTTTTTTAGTTTAGATAGATAAATTGTAATTATCCACCTAGTTCAGGGGGTAAAGTATTATTTCCCCTTAAGTTTATGTGTATTTTGTAGAAAAAAAATGACTTTATTCTTCATGAACATATAAAAATATAAAAAATTATAAGGTTTAAATTACTTTATAATTTACTCGTTGTTATATGATCTTTTCGTCATTTTAAGAAGTTAATTGTTTTACGATATAGTAAGCAATTTATCAAGTAGTTAATTATTTTATATTGTACTATAATCTCTAGAAAACCATTTAATCAAATACAACTGTAAAAATATGTCAAAGAAAACATGGAATTAAAAAAAAAAGTTTATATTACACATAAAATTTTCATTCCATTAATCAATATTTGCATTAAATAATTAAAAACTATTGTCACTGTTTTCAGTCAATTAAAGCACAAAAGAAAACCATTGCACAATTTTCACATGTTATGCCGACCGACACAAAAAGAAATTTTCGTTGATTTGAATTTATGTAGTGTAACATTTTTTTTATTTAAAAATTAAAATTTCTAATATTTCTGACAATAAAATTTTTGTGACGGTTAATACAATATCAGACAAATCTAATTTTTATCATTTAGATATTATGCACCAGATTGATTATGTTGAATTTTTTTATTTTATCTCCAAAAACATAAAATCAAACATTCTGAAGTTACAATTTAATACTTACGTCGTACATTTTATTCTTTAATTTTGTTGGAAGTGAGTTATACAATTTCATTCAACCCTCGTAAATCAACAAAATAATACAATTCCATTAATTTTTCATGATTTGTATGCTTTTTTCTATGCTACAATCATATTTCCTAAAATAGGCTTCCGTCAAGTTAAACTTTAGATCACATCATTTTTTCTTATTGAAACCTAACCCGACACAGCATATTTCCAATTTAGCATAAAATACTTGAATTAATGAACTCATTTAAAAAATAATTAATCCTAGTTCTCATAGTTCTCATTTATTCAATTAATTAATTTAAGACGATCAATAAGATTTTAATGTCTGAAGGAAATATATTTTCATATATAGTCAGCTATGTCACCATAAGTATACATGCCACGATCAAATATTTCTAAACTAGGCTTCAAACAAAATTAAATTTTAGATCATGTAATTTGTATTTTTATTTAAACCTTTATCCAACATGGCGAAGTTCTTGAATTTAGTTCCTTAATTGAATTAAGGAACTCTAGGATAATTAATTTGTGTTCTTAGTTAAAAAAAAAAAAAATCACATATGATCAACAGTGTCGCCTTAAGTATACATGCCATTTCCCAACTGAATTTTCTATTAGAAATTTTATAATTGAAATTTCAAATACACATATAAAATTTGTACTTACTCATGTTGAGATATCTAAAAATTTACATAATTGAAGACCTAACCAAAAAGAGAAAGAAGAAAATCTTATAATTAATTATTTAAGGAAATACCGCCCCATCATCCCATACAATCATTCTATCAAGATAAGATGCCATGCATGTCTTAACATCATAATATTAATTAAATAATTAGTTTGAAGTTTAATTAAATTTATGTGTATTTTGTGGAAAAATAACTTTATTCTTAGAAAGCATATTAACATATCAGAAAATATAAGGTTTTAATTTCTTTATATTTTACTCATTGTTATATGATTTTCTTCAACATTTTCAACAAGTTAATTATTTTAGGATAGAGAAAGCAATTTATCTAGTAGCTTATTACTTTACATTGTAACATGATCTCAACAAAATCATATAATCTAATAAACCACAAAATATCTCAAAGAATTCATGGAATTACAAAAACATCTAATATTACACACAAAATTTGCATCACGTTATTCAATATTTGCATTAAAAAATTAAGAAAACTATTATCAATATTTCCTGTCAATTAAAGCACCAAAGAGAACTACTTATTACACCATATTCACATGTTGTGCAATCTAACAAAAAAGAAACATTAGTTGATTTTAATTTTATGTAGAACATTTTTCTCATTAAAAAAATACAACATGTGAAAAAGTTCTAATATGTTTACGGATTATTCTTTATAACTATTACTACAATATCAGATAAATCCAAGATTTTATCGTTTGAATATTATACACCAAATTGATTATGGTCAATTTTGTTATTTTATCTCTCACAACATAAATATTGAACATTTTGAAGTTACATTAACTTCTTTGTCATATTTTTTTTCTTTAATTTTGTTGCAAGTGAGTTGCATTGCTTCATTCAACGCTCATAAATCGTCAAAATAATTTGATTTTGTTGGCTTACCGTTATTTGTACACTTTTTCTCTATGCTACAATCAAATTCCTAAAATAGGCTTTCGACAAAATTAAACTTGCCTTCTCAAGGGCAACATATGTTTTACACATTCTACTGTTCAAAAAAAAAATGAATTTTTAGGTTTTTTTTTAAAGTTTTATATAGAAATTACTCATTACTCGAATCAAACTTAGTTTGGTAAAAAGTTGTTAGGGCATGATTCACCAACTAATTAAGTCAAATATAAACAACTTGATTTAGTGTTTGTTACTATTGTAAACTCAATTTTGAACTCGACTAGCTGAGCATAAAATTGAATTAATAGTCAAACAATTCAACTGCTAGTGCTTAATTTGGTAAGTTTGGTTTAGTTTAAGCTAGAAAAATAAATGAAATTTGAACGTAATTTTAGACTCGTAAAAGTAAATAAATATGTTTGAACACTAGAATATGTGACTTGATTAGACTTGTTTAACCACCTATTTCCAAAGAAAAGATGCTAAGTACCATTAAACCGCCTTTATTTCTTATTTCCCTCTTAAGTCACGACATTTTTAAAGAAATTATGGAACTCATTTGCGACTAGCATATTGCCATGTGAAGTCGTATACGAGGTGAAGTATTAATGGTTTGATAGGCGGGAGTATCCATATTCGTTAAACGATTAGTACTATGCGTCTACGCCACCTGAATCACAATGAAGTATAAATGGTGCAGTAGGAAGGTGTATACATATTCTTTTCACGATTAATATTTTTAATGCCATGTGAAGTCGCATAAGAGGCGAAATTGGAATATGAATGGTATAATAGGTGAGAACATTTATATTCTTTTTAATATTCAATGAATAATGGGAAACTGGGGATTATTTTCGAAAAAGAAAATTCACACTTTCTATAATTAGTTATGACATTCATTTGCTGTATTTGGTATATAGGTTGACCTCCTTCAAAATATAAAAAAGATTAATAAAAGCTTTTCATTCCATCAAATTAACCATTTTAACTACATAGTATATTGATTTATCGTGTAAATTATCCAGCAAATGGTACTGATGTATAACTTTTTAGCTACGAACTTTTTCACTCAACTGCTAGTTGGATTGTCCAACTTAAATAACCTAGTTTTTTCACATAAACATAGCAGCACTACTACAAATTTGAGAATCAAAATTATGTCTATTAATAGTACAAGTACTCATCACCAAACTGGTCGAAGAAACACAATAATAAGTTCAACTATAACCTATTAAAGGAGACATTCTGGCTAGTTACATTCCTCACTTTTTGGATACAAAATCAAATGCTTGATATTACAAATTTATCTAGTAAATCCAAGCAAGTTCTTCCAGCAGCTAGCACCTACTGTCCGATTGTTTTCAATTGTCTCTAAAGTTTTTGCAACTTGAGAACGTAAAGATCCTGCCTGAATTTCATCTCCTACATCACCTCTTGTCAAATTTGAAGCTTGCCCCTTTGCTATGTTGCTATTCTCATCATACCATTATGGCTGATTTTATTGTTTAAATATTATGCGCCAAATTGATTATGGTCAATTTTGTTATTTTTATCTCCGACAACATAAATATTGAACATTTTGAAGTTACATTAATTACATGCGAGATATATTTTATAAGAGACAATTTTGTTGGAAGCGAGTTACATTACTTCATTCAGCGCTCATAAATCGACAAAAATAATTCGATTCTGTTAGCTTACCGTTATTTGTACGCTATTTCTCGATGCTACAATCAGATTTTCAAAAATATGGGTGGGCTTCTGACAAAATTAAACTTCAGATAACATTAATTTTAATTTGAAACCTAATCCGACACAACAAATGTCCAATTTTGTAAACTAGTTGTATTAATGAATTCATTTATAAAAATAATTAATCATAATTATAATTTATTCGATTAAATAATTTAATCAGTAATATCTTATTCTCCTAAGGAAATATATTTTCATATACAATCAACTATCTTACCTTACATATTGCCAATTTCCAATTGAAAATTTTCATTTTAGAAAAATCATAGAAATGAAATTCAAAATTTACACTTTCTTCAAAATTTCACATTAATGAACACATAACCAACAAAAAGAGCACACGGGATCTTTTGTCCCGCTCTCTGTCACACTCTCCGTCACACCACTGAATGAATTGTCAAGATTTGTGGAGTAATTCCGTTAAGAATTTTCTGTCTCACATCCTGTGCCACTCCTTGTCATACCACCTAATGAATTGTGAAGATTACTCTACTAAAATTATTCTACAAAATTACAAAATATTAACAGTTCATTAGGTGATGTGACAGGAAGTGGCATAGGGTTTAGAACAGAAGATCCTGTGCCGAGTAATTCTAATAGAAGAATCTTGATAATTTATTTGGTAATGTGACAGGGAGTGCAAATAGAGTGTAGAGTAGAAAATCCTTAAAAAGAAAAAAAGTGAAAAAAAAAAATATCTCTTGATGCTCAATCAACCACATCACCCAATTAATGTGATTAATTAGGACCAAAGAATTCGTACTGCATGGACTTGGTCACCTAGGAATCTCCTCCCAAACAATTACTCTATTAGCACAAGATGCCATGCATATCTATCTTATTCTCGCATCACCAATTTCCTCTACACTCAAAACAGTCGTACAAGTACTCCTTTCTTTTGTACTCTCGCACACGAAAAATTTCTTCTATAGAGTAAGGTATACGGATTTATTGTATATATTGTAATTTATAATTCTTCACATTCTCTAATTTAAAAATAAAATATTATAATTTTTAATTTTTTAAAAAAAATTAAAAGATTCAAAAATTTATGAATCACAAGGTACAAGATGTACACGTATACTTAGTCCATGGAAAAAGTTTCTCTCACACACATATACAAAATACTATGCCAACAAAAATCCCTTTGGCCCCTCACGACAGTTCTCCCCTTCCCTGATATATAAGTTCCTTCAATTTTCTCATCACCACTCCGAAGGTGTTGTGATATGCAGCCGACAGAGACGGCGGGGGCGACGAGAGGGAATGGAGGTGGTGGAGCAACGGAGGTACATTTTAGAGGTGTAAGAAAGAGGCAATGGGGAAGGTACGTGGCTGAGATTAGGAATCCTATTAATAAAAGCCGTTTTTTAGCTAGGAACTTTTGATACGGCGGAGGAGGCCGCCCGTGCTTACAACGCCGCAGCCAGAGAATTCCGCGGCGCCCAGGCCAAGACCAACTTTTCTCCACTGGAAAGGGAGAATTTCATCAAAGTTAATATCATCAATATTACGTATTAATAATAGTAACGTTAACGGAAGATACTCCTGGTAACTGGATCAGCACGGTGGAGTCTTCTGGCCTTGAGGCGCTGTCGTCGTCGGCGGTGGTGACGGATTCATCTCCTCTACCACTGGATCTCAGCCTGGGTGGCAGTGGTACAATGAGATCCATTACTACCATCAACCAAAACCAGAAATTTGGCATCTCTCCACACGCCGGACGTTTCTCCAGTGTCATGCCAACCCCAGTGATGAATCCTTTTCAGCCAGCATTGTACTTCAACTCTGTCGTCCGCCATGGTATACTGAAACCTGAACATGGCATCCTCAATCCCCACCGTGTTACGGACGTTGTTGATTTCCTCGGCATCACCGAAGCTAATGCCATCCAGAGAGAATCTGACTCGTCCTCCGTCGTCATCAACCACAATCGCAAGATTAACCTTGATCTTGATCTTGATCTTGTTCTCAACTTGCCTCCACCGCCAGAAAACGCTTGACTTCGACTGACGACAAAAATATTGACTTTAATTATGTCACCAATAAACTGTTTACAAAAAATGAGAAAAAGAGTTATAAGTGAAAATGTATTTAATCTAATTTAATCTATAAGGTTTTAATTACTTTACAATTTTACTCACTGTTTATATGATCTTTTCAACATTTTTAACAATTGTTTTATGATAGAGTAAGCAATTTATCTAATAGTTAATTACTTTATATTGTAATACGATCTCAACAAAATTATTTAATCAGATATAACCATAAAAACACTTCAAAGAAGTCATGGAATTACAAAAACATTTAATATTACACATAAAAATTACATTGCGTCAATCAATATTTGCATAAAATATTTAAGAAAATTATTATCATTTTGTTTTCAATCAATTAAAGCACCAAAGAAAACTATTCCATAATTTTCACATGTTAGGCAGTCCAAAAAAAAAAAAAAAATTAGCTGATTTTAATTTTATGTAGAACATTTTTGCTCATTAAAAAACAAAAGTTCTGATATGTTTGTCGATTATTCTTTGTAACGATTACTATAGCAATAATCCAATTTTTTATCATCTAAGTATTTTGCACCAAATTGATTAAATTGAAGTTTGTCATTTTATCTTCGACAACATAAAAATCGAACATTCAGAAGTTATAATCAATTATTTACGTCTTATGTTTTATTCTATAGTTTTGTTAGAAGCAAATTACACTACTTTATTCGACCCTTAGAAATCGACAAAATAATCAATTTTGTTAGTTTACCATTAGTTGTTGATAGCAAATTGAAATAAGGCCAATTAACAATAAGGATGGCAACAAGACAAAGTTTGGAGACAACAAAGTTTTATTGAACTTTTCCACACCCACACAAAGCAGCAGCAACACATCTATATAATACTTTATAAATTGACTTCCTAAACCAATTGAATATAGGAAACCTATTCAAACTAAAATTTGACCAACTCACAATTAAAGACCACTTAGGAAACAAAGTAACAACTCTTCTAATAGTCTACTCCTAATTAAATTATACTTTGGTTTAATTTCCTAATTTCCGTACATTGCCTCCCTTAAACCAAAGTCTTTAAATTTGACCATTCCAAGCATCTTCTTCAACTTCATGAACGACTCCACTTTCAGTGGTTTTGTGAAAATGTCTGCCATTTGATCTTCAATCTTATAATAATCAATGATAATCTCTTTGTCTTGAACCAACTCACGAATGAAGTGATATTTAATATCAATGTGCTTGCCTCGTCCATGAAACACCAGATTCTTTGACAATTCAATTGCCGATTTGCTATCACAAAAATTTTTTGTAGGTCCGTCTTGCTTGTGTTGCAAAAATTGAAGCATCCTTCTCAACCATAGTGCTTGTGTAGCACTACTTGCCGCCGCCATATATTCGGCTTTAGTGGTGGACAATGCCACAACTTGTTGTTTCTTGGATGACCAAGAAAAGACACCACTTCCTAAGTGAAAAGTATACCTGGAAGTACTTTTTCTTTGTATCATGTCACCAGCCCAATCGCTATCTGTATATCCAACAAGTCTAGATTCCCTATTTGAATATGAATAAAGATACCATCAGATTGTGTACCTTTAATATATCTCAAGATCCTCTTGGCTGCTTGCAAATGTGACTGATGCGGAGATTCCATAAATCTACTAATTAACCCAACACTATAAGTAATGTCGGGCCTTGTAGAAGTCAAGTATCTTAGACTCCCAACCAATCTTCTAAATTTTGTTGCATCCACAAACTCACCAGTGCCATCTTTTGTCAATTTTTGGCACAATTGCAAACGCCAAAACCGTAAAGCAGGCATGGGATATTTTGGCAAAGACATACCGTGGAGTTGATCGAGTCCAACAAAAAAATTTGTTGATGTTGAAGAGAAAATTTGAGCTTATCACCATGGAAAAATCGGAAACGATTGAATCTTATTTTTTCCGGATGACGGATATCAAGAATGAGATGGCTTTAAATGGCCATGATCTGAGTGATGAAGTGTTTGTTGAGAAAATTCTCAATACACTACCCATGAAATTTGATCATGTGGTAGCTGATAGGTGATCCAAGAGACAAAAGATTTGTCAAATTTGAGCCCTGAGGATTTGCAGGGATCGTTAATTCTTCATGAACAGAGAATTAACGAGAAGTTAGATGATGGCACAGAAAAAGAAACGGTTGAAAAGGCATTGCAAGTAGAGACAGCACATGGCAAAACTCTTATACAATTGACTTCCTAAATCAAAATTTTCGAGGACGTGGAAGAGGTCGTGAAGGCAGAGGTAATTTTAGGGGCCGTGGTAGAGGTAATTTTTATTATCAACAAAGAGATAATAATCATGGTCCAAATAATGAGCAAAATTATAATGTTGATAGACGTAAAATTCAGTGGCATAATTGTCGAAAATTTGGTCATTATAAATTTGAATAGGTTTCCTATATTCAATTGGTTTAGGAAGTCAATTTATAAAGTATTATATATATGTGTTGCTGCTGGTTTGTGTGGGTGTGGAAAAGTTCAATAAAACTTTGTTGTCTCCAAACTTTGTCTTGTTGCTGAGTATCCTTATTGTTAATTAGCCTTATTTCAATTTAAAGACTTTATTTTCTTGGCCTTTTTGATATAACCTGCAGGTTGCTCAACAGTTGTTCACTTTTTTTTCTGTGCTATAATCATGTTCCCTTTTTTTTACGATTATTTTTTTTATTCAGACCTAATATGACACAGCAGATTTCCTAAAATTGGCTTTAGACAAAATTAAACAGGTGATCATATCATCTTTTAATTGAAACCTAATCCAACACAACAAATTTCCAATTTAGTAAACTAGTTGAATTATAGAACTCATTTTTAAAAAAAATAGATTTAATCACAATTCTAATTATTCAATTAAATAATTTAATCAGTGAGATCTTAATCTCCCAAAGAAAATTATTTTCTTATAAAATCAACTTCGTCACCTTAGGTTTTGCCAATTTCTAACAGAAATTTTTGTTTAGAATATTTACAGAAATAAAATTCAAAATCTGTACTTATCTCACGTCGAGATATCTCAAAAAATTCAGAACTGAAACAGCTAATCAAGAAAGAGTGAAAGAAGAAAATCTCAAAGTGCTTTTAAAGCAAATGACCTGTCTCATCATCCCAAACAATTATGAGTGGTAGTAGTACAATAAATATTATGATTTTCCAAATCGTTGGCATGACTTCTAATACTTACGAAAAAAAATTTATTTTAACAGATAGGTGTCTAAAAATTAAGGATGAGTTCAACCTAATAATTAAGAATGAGAGATACGCACGTAAAACAGACAAAAACTTGTTGAAAAATTAGCATACAAAAATACTAATTCTTGGCGTTATATAACATATTTGGAATACAAGAAATTGTTGAATGCTAGATCCACCAAATCAATAATATAGTTGCACCTTATTTCAGAAAAAATTTACAATTCCATTAGAAGAATCATCCCATTGTGCGTTAAGGGCTTGTACATTACAATATTATGCGGTTTAAAAACTTGTGTTGTACAAATTTAAAATCAATAGGATGATTCCCTCTACAGGACTAGAATCTTATATTCCCTCCTTATTTTATCTGTCTTATAAAGAACACTCAATGAATATGCTTAAAAGTATGGCAGTTGATAGGTGATTAATTTTACAGTATCACTACTTAAAAAATAACATCTCAAAATCAGGGTAATTATGAATAATTAATAAATTATTTATTACAACCAAAACCATATTTGGTACTTTACATATAGAAGGCAAATATTGAGAAATTAGACATAATTGAGCTTGCAATTATAATATCATGCTGAATAACAATAATTGGATGAGGTCATATACCGTCTTGTGAAATATGATGCATCCATAGGCATAGGAAAAAGGCAAAAAAAAAAGGCATTCTATGATCATGAACAAATGGGAAGGAAATGATTATTTATAAATGATTTGGGGGAAAACTCTGCATTTTGGTAAACAATATTAAGTGATCAATAAGATATAAAATTTATGTGCCATTTTCCTAAGCAAATTAAGTTTCAAAAAGTACAATGTTTACATTATTTTATAATTTACTCAAAAACCGCATTGTTATATGATCACCGTTTTTAATAATTTAACTTTTTTTTAGAGAGATTAAGCAATATATGTATCAATTTAAAATTATAAATTACTATGATGATCTTAGCAAAATCATTTAAACATATATAAAACCATACAAATATCACTATAAATTAGTCATGGAATATAGAAAGATGTATTTTGGAATATTACACATAAAAGTTGTTTGTCGCGTTATTCAATATTTGCATTAAATAATTAACAAAACCATTGTCATCATTTTTAGCTACTTAAAGCATCAACGAACTTGCCTTCTCAAAGGCCTACATTCATTTTACAATTTCTACTGTTCAAGAAAATGAATTTTTAGATTTTTTAAAGTTTTATATATCAATTTTTTGCTCAATGAAAACATAAATTGAAATTAAAACAACCAGACTTAATGAATTAAATATGTTCTCTAAATAGCTTTATAACGGTCAAGGCAATTTTGGGAAATATCCAATTTTTAACATTTAAAAGATATGTGTTTGTGTTCAATTTTGTTATTATTTTGTCTTTGACAATAAACATTTCAAACAATATGAAGTAACAATTAGTTACTTACATCATATGTCTAATACTTTAGTTTTGTGGAAGCGAGTTACACTACTTCATTTAAGCCTCCTGAATCGACAAAACAATTTGAGTTTGTTATTTATAGTTATTTGTACATTTTTTCAATGCTACAATTACACTACTTCATGCAAACTCAAAGTTCGACAAAATAGTTTGATTTGTTGGTTTACAGTTATTACATATATTATGCTTATGCCACGATCAAATATTTCCAAACTAGCTTCTAACAAAATTAAAATTTAGATCACGTATTTTTTTTTTTTTTATAGAAACCTAAATCCAATAGTGCGGATTTCCAGGTTTAAGTTCCTTAATTGAATTAACAAACTCATTTATTTAATTAAAATAATTAATCATATTTGCTTTTATAACTAGGATATTGAATTGTGCTCTTCATGAAAAAAAAAAAAAAAAAGTCCATATGCAACTTTGATTATATCACTTTAGGTATACATGGCAATTGCCAACTGAATTTTTGTTTTAAAAAAGTTAAAAATAAAATTTAAAATGCGCATATAAAATTTTTACTTACTCATGTCAAGATATCTCAAAAAAATACATAAACGAAGACCTAACCAAAAAGAGAAAGAAGAAAATCTTAAATTCTTTAAAGCAAATATCATCCTATCATCCCAAACAATTATTCTATCGAGAAAATATGCCATACATGCCTCATAGCATTAATTAAATAAATAATTGGATGTTTAATTAAGTTTAATGGGATGTTTAATTATTTTTACTTTATACTTCATGAAAAAATATGAAAATATCAGAAACTTTAAGGTTGAAATTACTTTATAATTTTACTCGCTGTTTATATGATCTTTTCAACATTTTTATTAATTGTTTTAGGATAGAGTAAGTAATTTATCTAGTAGTTAATTACTTTATATTTTAATATGATCTCAACAAAATCATCAAATCAAATATTGATGAACAATAAAAATACCTCAAAGAAGTCATAGAATTACAAAAACATTTAATATTACACATAACAATTGCATTACGTAAATCAATATTTGCATAAAATAATTAAGAAAATTATTATCATTGTTTTCAATCAATTAAAGCACCAAAGAAAACTATTAGTTTTGATATATTTGCCAATTATTCTTTATAACAGTTACTACAATATCATGTGTATCCGATTTTTTATCATCTAAATACCATGCACCAAATTGATTACATTGAATTTTGTTATTTTATCTCCGACAACATAAATATCGAACATTCTAAATTTACAATCAATTACTTACATCACATGAGTTATTCTATAGATTTGTCGAAAGCGAGTTACGTTACTTCATTTGACCCTCATAAATTTCCTATGCTACAATCGTGTTTCATAAAATAGGTTTTTGGTAAAATTAAACTTTAGATCATATATATTTTTTTATTCAAACCTAATATGACACAGAAGATTTCCTAAAATAGGCTACTCCGACAAAATTAAACTTTAGATCACATTATTTTTTAATTGAAACCTAAATCGACATAGCATATTTCAAATTTAATAAACTAATTGAATTATTGAACTCATTTTAAAAAATAAATTTAATCATAATTCTAATTATTCAATTAAAAAATTTAATTAGTAAGATTTTAATACTACAAAAAAATGTTTCTTTTGTGACGAATTTTTAACGACGATCAATGTTTTTGTCAAGAAAAGTTGCACTTTGGTGATGAAATTCAATTTCCATCACGAAAAGTGATTCTTTCTTGACGCAAAGTCTAAAACCTCATCACCGAAAAATAAATCCTCTAAAAAGTACTACTGACAAAATGGAAGGAAATGGAGGAGCATTATATTTTACTAGTTATAAATTTGTTTCCTTGTTTGGGTGACAATTCTTTTGTCAAGAAATGAATTCACCTTCCCTCCATTATTTCCCATTTCTTTTTTTTTTCCCCAATTTTGGACCCAAAAATGACTTACCCGGGTTAGTGAAGGAGCCGACATCGTTTACTAATTCTTAAACAATAAAATAACCGCAACAGCTACTAAAATTCCTTATGCGGCTGGCATTTCATACCCTTTCTTCTTCCGTAAAAAAAATCAGCTTTCATATTCTCTCTTTAGCAAGGATCATAAAACCATCACTAGCTGGTTAATTCTCTAACCAAATCTGTCTCTTAATTTTTTGGGAAAATTATGAAATAGCTTGAATTGATTTTAGATACAATTGATGGTTAAATTGTGAAATTTTCAGGCAGGTTTGTCAGAACTCAAAGAGATAAGCAGGAAATACGGGTTGATTTGTGCTTCCTTAGCAACGATGCTGAATTTGTTTCATCAAGGTTAGTTTTTTGGTTCTTAGATTGACGATTGAAAAAAGATTTGATTTTAAGAATTGGTAGTCATTATTTTAACCCTTCAGAGTTTTTGCTATTCTTATCCTTAATTCGTGATTGGAAAAAATTTAATCTTTAACAATTGGCATCTAAATTGAGCCTTAATCGCTATTTTTAACTTCATGCGTGGCGAAAAGAATACAATCTTTAGGAAATCTTTAGGCATTTGTAGCTGGAAAAAACTTGGTTGCTACCTGGCAGCAGCCTAGTCCTGCTGTCAACATAAAATTCAACCCACGTACAAATTAGTTACAGTATAACTTACGAAACTAGTTTGGCTAAATATTTGTAGTGAACTGAACAGCACTGTACTATTGTATTTATCCTTTGAGTTAGATGCAGGTTGATGTTGAGATGGTACACCAAAAGCTGATTGAGCTACCAAACTTGAGATAAATGTAGGCTGATGTTGAGATGGCACACTAGTGTTCGATGAATAATTTCTTTTGATCCTTTTTCCATAAGGTGCCATATGAGAAAATTCATTATATAATAGAGGTCAACATCAAGAATAATTAAAAAAATAAACTTTGTCATTGTATACATGAAGTGAAAAAAATATGACGATGGTGTACATACCAAACACTGAAAGCTAACAAATATGCAAAGCATCTTTGATGTGTATATAGAACACTTCAAGGCAGATAAATTATACACATATGCCAAATTTATAACAAATGAATAGCCATCAAAATGATAAACCAGTTAGAAATACTAGATAAAACCATAAGGAATAACAATTTATTCTAATGTATGAAATAAATAAACCCAGTATCAACCTTCAGGGTAGAACAAAAAATTTGGATAAGAACTCTCTATCTCATTTTACAATTGTGCAAGTTGTTTCTTACTTACTATGTGACTCAATATCCATGTTTACATTTTCATCACTACTAGAAGATTCAAAAAAACATATTCACTAGTATCATTTTCTTCATTATCCTTATTATAGTTATCTGCCATGTCCCTTGTATAACTAGGATTGGTATGCAAAGAATTGTCTTGCACAATTTCAGGTTCAACACCTTGTCTTTCAAGAAGCCTAATTCATCATCTTCCACAACAATCATAACAGTACTTGTTTCATTTTGTTGCAATACTTCATCTGCATAAACTTGAAGCACCACTCATCATCTCTTCATCACTCTTCCAAATCTAGCAAGTTCCACAAATGTCTATGTTGAACTTGTTGTGCAATTCGCCAATGATAACCCAGTTTCATATCAATATAGAAAACTTGTTGAACTTGATTTGGTAGCACAAACGGATCATTCTAACACCAACGGGATCTAATATCAATACTCACAAAGTGCCTATCACTCTTCATTGTATTTGTGCTACTCGTGTTATACCATTCACATTGAAACAAGACAACATTATATGCATAAAAAAATGTTAGCTCAATAACACCCTTAACAAAGCCATAAAAATCAATTGGTTTCCCTCTATGATCACCCTCAACAATCAAACCACTATTTTGTGTTGTGCGACAATCATCTCTGTCTCTTTTATGGAAGCGAACTTCATTAATAGTGCACCCAGAATAATGCTTTGTCATGAATGGAATAGGACCTTTCCTAGTGCCCACAATTCTTCGGAAACATCTAAAGACTTCTCCCGATGCAATTGGTTTTTCCATTAAAGGAAAAATGAAACTTAATTAGACTATAAAAGCTAATCAATAAAATCATTCTACTAAGTTCAATGACCTACGTGATCCTTAAACCAAATCGGAAACTAATCTTGATGTCTACTCTCAACATTCTCAAAACGAATCCTTTGTAGCACCTCCTTATGCTTACTATTATTCAGAAAGTATTTGTATTCTTAAATTAAATAAACCATAAACAGTAATTATTTTCTGATATAAAAGAGAAGTGCATATTGTACTAACGTTCTGTAAACTTCAATTTCATCACAATTATTCAATATGAATTTATGTGTTACATCTAGTTCCACTTGTGATAATTTAGTAGGAGATTTAACAAGTTCGTAGGGTCGAACACATAATGAGAAAACTAACAATTCCCCTAACTTCTCAATATTACAATCATAGTTACACTCCTTTCGATTGAACCTTGTTTCAAGTCCATGGAGACACTTGGACATGAACCATGTTAGGCACTCATTTGCAATGAAACCTTCAGCAATCGAGCCTTTTAGACAAGCATGATTGCGAACATACTTTTTGAGGTACCCAAGATACCTTTTTTAACAAGAAAGTAATTATTATTTGTACTAAATATGAAAGATAAGATAAATTATGGATGTTGTAATGACTAAAGAAAAACTAACTTTCAAATGGAAACATCTATCTAGGATGTACTGGCCTTCCAAGTTTGGCCTCTTTGAGTAAATGAATGATCAAATGAATCATAATGTCAAAGAAGGAAGGAGGAATGATTCATTCCAACTTGCATATAATTAGAGGAGCATTTTCCTCCAATCAATCTGAATCATCCATCTTGAGGGTTTTTTTAGCATAAATCTCGAAAAAAATCACTTAGCTTGAAAATTGCCTCATTAACCTCTTTGCACAAATATCCACAGATGCTAGCTGGAATAAGTTATTGCAAGAGGACATGCTAATCATGGGTTTTAAGTCCCATTATTTTACCTTTTTGACTTTAACACATTTAGAAATATTTGCAGCATACCCATCAGGAAACTTGATTGATCTCTAAAATTCACAAAATCCTTTTCTCTCATTTGAGGACATCACATACAATGCTGATGGCTTTATAGTCCTTCCACCATCAACTTGTAAGTGTAGTTTAGGCCATATGCCCATGTCATACAAATCTTCATGAGCTTTATCTGTATCCTTTGTCTTACTAGGAATGTTCAACGGCGTTCTTAGTAAACTCTCACATGTATTCTTAAGTATATGCATCACATCAAGACAATGCCTCAATGGAAGTTTTACCCAATATGGTAGCTCGAAAAATACACTTTTTTTCTCCAATTTCCCTAAATCTTCTCAAAATTTCTCTTTTGCGTAGTTGGATTCTTACCAGGATCACCAAATACATAAGTCAAACTATTTAAAACTCTTAACACATATTCTCTAGAAAATTCCCTTGGTTTAGCATGCATTTCAACAGTTCCATCGAAACAAGCTCTTTCGTTTCTTCCTCCAAGGATGGTTGTGGCATAAAAAGCGACAGTTTCCTATGAAACATATTTTGTCTCTTAGTATTTGTGAAGTAGTATCATCAAGGCAACATGAACACGCTTTATATCCACTAGTACTCCATCCAGACAAATAGCCATATGCTAGAAAATTTGATATAGTCCACAAAATTGTCGCGCGCATCTAAAATTTTTCTCCACTATGTGCATCATAAGTGTTGATTCCATTATGCCACAAATCTTTGAAATCATCTACCAATGGTCTCAAGAATACATCTAACTCCTTTCCCGGGGTACTTGGACCAGGAATAAAGAGTGCCAACATAAGATGACTTCTCTCTCATTAACTTATATGCAGGTAGATTGTAAGGCACAAGAATAACTGGCCACATGCTATAAGAGTTATTCATGTTACCAAATGGATTGAATCCATCACTGGCTAATCCAAGCCTTACATTGCAACCATCGTTAGCAAAGTCAGGATATTGCTTATCAAGATCTTTCCAAGCAAGAGAATCAGCTAGATGTCTCATAATTACTTCCTCTTTGACATGCTTCTCCTCATGCCATCTCATGTCTTTAGCAGTTTTAGAAGACATAAAGTCTTTGCAATCTTGGCTTTACTGGAAAGTAGCATAAAATCTTGTAGGGAACTTTCTTTCCCTTCCCATCATTAACTTTCCACCGTGGCTCTTTTCAAATAGGACACTTATCCTCAACTTCGTTGTCTTTCCAAAATAATGCACAATTATATTTATATACCTCTATTTTTTATACCCTTATCCTATACCAGATAAAATTTTCATAGCCCGATATAAAGAGGATAGAACTATTCCCCCTCTGGTAGAACATCTTTGAAAAAGTCTAGCATCATATCAAATGCCTTGTTAGTCATATGGTTCATCACTTTGATATGGAGAAATGTGACGATGAAGCGCAACAAGGAATACTTTTTGCATCCTGGGTATAGTTCTTTTTGTCCATCATTTAACAATCTCTCAAAAGAAATCTTTTGTTTCCCATTCACTGGACGTCCTTAATTCATGAGCATCACTCATCTCTCCTAACAAATCTAGTAATTTGTCAAATTCATCATTTTCATTTACAACAAAATCATCACTTTCTTGGTTGCTAGTAAAATTTGCATATCTAGAGTTGTTGTCATTTGCACTTGACACATATGATTGTGCAGAAAATGGTACCCCATGGAAGATTCAATTTTTATAATACTTACAAAATCTTTTGACTAACAAATTTGATTCAACTTGAAGAACAATTTTTCGCTTTGTATTTCTACATATCCTACATGGGCAAAATATTTTTTCCATTTGAGTCATCATTCTTTTCTCTGCCTCATTACTATTTTTTATTGAACCAAGTGTTAGATGTTACTACACTCCAATTGAGTTTGGTTGATCTTTCAATGGATATGATTTATGATTCAAACATTTTAAAAGAATTTGTCTCGAAATTAAATGTTTATTAGAACTAATTATAATTATAATTTTGGCTGTGTGATGAACAGTAATTGACTATTTATTTTTGTGCATTTTTCTTTGTTTTTTTTATTGGCTATAACCAATGAATTGAAGCCCATTACAACTATATTATAATTGTTTTATAGTTCCAGTTAACTCTAACTTAAATAAATCAGGAGAAAACAAGCTATAAGTCAAGACTTGTAATCAATTACAATTAAAAAACTTGTTTAAACTATTACACCATATCTACTATTTGTTAAAGCCTTACTTCATTTGCAATATAGAGCTATATAAAACATCTTTCATTCCAAATCATACATCAAAACAATTAACTTCATAATTTGAAGGATAAATGCTCTACAACTTATTTTATCAATATTTTATACCTAATATTATATTATTTATTTTAATTAAAACCTGGGCACATTCACACATAGAGTGAGCCCAAAAAAACTAGTTACATATAAGAAAGGAGAGTCTTTCCAAATACCAACATTATCATTGGTTTGAATAAATCAATCAATAGCTTTTAAAAAATTGAAACTTGCTTAAACAAACAATAATCCAATTTGACAACTGAATATTTCTTTCACATTTCCATTTGTTGTAAAAAAATAAAAAAATAAAAAAATAAAAAGTTCATATTGTATCAATGATTACTATCTTTTGATTGGGGAATGGAGCTACAAAAATCTAACTAATTACTTAACATTTGTCCCCTTCTAACCAAAAAAATACTACTAGCTACAATGGAAAAAACTTGGTTGCTGCCTTTGGTTGCAACCAAGTCCTGTTGCAAACATTCAAGCGACATGTACAAGCCAGTTATATTACTTGAACCAAAATTAGTTTAACGGAATTATTTGTAGGTGAATTGAATAGTTACTAATTGGGAAAAAATTTGAACAGTTACTATGGCGGAAATTTCCTTTCCCATCTCGTTATGCTTTAAAGAGTTTTACAGTACAATATTATGTGATTTAAAAACTTGCACTATACATGTATTTAAAACCAATGAGAGGGTTCTCTCAATGATGTTGTATAATTTAGTGCTTTGTCTAAATTTTATTCATGATTACACTTGTTTTACAACTCGAGTCATATTTACGTTTTTTTTTTTTTGGTCTTTTAATTTGTTTTTTGATATTAGTAAAATTAATAAATTCTTCCATTCTCTTATTATCAAATTTTAAATAATTTTATGTTTTTTCATTATTTTTCTTAATTCAATCTAATAGCAGAATCTGACAACTATACCTCAAGGAACAAGTTGATTAATTTTGATAAAACTGTTAATGTATTGTTTTGAATGAAGTAAATCAATAGATTCAATATAAATTTTGTGAAGAATACTAATTTATTATTAACCTCTTACTTAAGTATCATAAAATAATAATTTTTTTTGAAAACAACATTATATGAACAATTGAGATAAATAAATTACATTTAAAAAAATAAGTACTGAAGATTCTTAAGAAGTCACACTTTAGAAAATATTAAACGATAAATACAATTGTACACTGATGTTCAGTTCACTACAAATATTTAGCCAAACTAGTTTTATGAAGTTGTACTATAACTAATTTGTACGTGGGTTGAATTTCATGTTGACGGCAGGATTAGGCTGCTGCCAAAGGTATCAACCAAGTTTTTTCCAACTACAAATGCCTAAAGAATGTATTTTTTTCACCATGCATGAAGTTAAAATAGCGAAGGCTCAATTTAGATGCCAATTGTTTAAGATTAAATTTTTTCCAACCATGAATTAAGGATAAGAATAGAAAAAACTTTGAAGGGTTAAAGATAATAACTACCAATTCTTAAGATCAAATCTTTTTTCAATCCTTAATTTAAGAACCAAAAAACTAACCTCGATGAAACAAATTCTGAATCACTGCTAAGGAAGCACAAATCAACCCGTTTTTCCGGATTCTCTTTGAGTTTTGACAAATGCACCTGAAATTTCACAATTTAACCATCAATTGTATCTAAATCAATTCAAGCTATTTCATACTTTCCCCAAAAAATTAAGAGACAAATTTGGTTAGAGAATAAACTAGCCAGTGATGGTCCATTTACCATCCTTGTAAAAAAGAGAATAGGAAAGCTGAATTTTTTTGTGGAAGAAGAAAGGGTATGAAATGCCAGCAGCAAAAGGAATTTTAGTAGCTGTTGCGGTTATTTTTATGTTTAAGAATTGGTAACGACATCCGCTACTAACTCGGGCAAGTCAGTCAAGAAAGAATCACTTTTTCTGATGGAAATCGAATTTCTTCACCAAAGTGCAAATTTTCCTGACAAAACTATTGAACGTCGTTAAAGATTCGTCACAAAAGAAACATTTTTTTGTGGTATTAAGATCTTATCGATTAAATTATTTAATTGAATAGTTAGAATTATGATTAAATTTATTTTTTAAAATGAGTTCAATAATTCAACTAGTTTATTAAATTTGAAATCTACTATGTTGGATTAGGTTTCAGTTAAAAATAATATGAAGCCTATTTTAGGAAATCTTCTGTGTCATAATAGGTTTGAATAAAAAAATAATATGATCTAAAGTTTAATTTTACCAAATTTGAACCTATTTTACGAACCATGATTGTAGCAAAGGAAATTCATGAGGGTCGAATGAAGTAATGTAACTCGCTTCCGACAAATCTACAGAATAAACCATATGACGCAAGTAATTGATTGTAACTTCAGAATGTTCGATATTTATGTTGTCGGAGATAAAATAACAAAATTCAATGTAATCAATTTGGTGCATAATATTTAGATGATAAAAAATTGGATTTGTCTGATATTGTAGTAACTGTTATAAAGAATAATTGGCAAACATATCAAAACTAATATTTTTCCAACAATAATAATTTTCTCAATTATTTTATGCAAATATTAATTAACCTAATGCAATTTTTATGTGTAATATTAAATGTTTTTGTAATTCCATGACTTTTTTGAGGTATTTTTATGATTATATTTGATTAAATGATTTTGCTGAGATCATATTACAATGTAAAGTAATTAACTACTAGATAAATTGCTCACTCTTTCCTGAAACAATTAATAAAAACGTTGGAAAATTATATGAAGATCATATAAACAGCGAGTAAAATTACAAAGTAATTTAAACCTTATAGTTTATGATATTTTCATATTTTTCATGAAGTATAAAGTCATTTTGTCAACAAAATGCACATAAACTTAATTAAACATCCATTTAATTATTTAATTAATTCTATGAGGCATGTATGGCATATTTTCTTGATAGAATAATTGTTTGGGATGATAGGATGGTATTTGCTTTAAAGAATTTAATATTTTCTTCTTTCTCTTTTTGGTTAGGTCTTTGTTTATGTAATTTTTTGGGATATCTTGACATGAGTAAGTAAAAATTTTATATGTGCATTTTAAATTTTATTTTTAACTTTTTCTAAAGAAAAAAATTCAGTTGGCAATTGGCATGTATACCTAAAGTGATATAATCAAATGTGAACTTTTTTTCATGAAGATAACAATTCAATATCATAGGTAAATAAAAGCAAGTATGATTAATTATTTTAATTAAATAAATGAGTTCGTTAATTCAATTTTGAAGGAACTTAAACCTGGAAATCCGCATTGTTAGATTTAGGTTTCAATAAAAAAATTACGTGATCTAAATTTTAATTTTTTTTTAGAAGTTAGTTTGGAAATATTTGATCGTGGCATAAGGAAAACATATGGAATAACTGTAAACCAACAAATCAAACTATTTTGTCGAACTTCGAGTTTGCATGAAGTAGTGTAATTGTAGCATTGAAAAAATGTATAAATAACTATAAATAATGAACTAAAATTATTTTGTCGATTCAGGAGGCTTGAATGAAGTAGTGTAACTCGCTTCTACAAAATTAAAGTATCAAACATATGATGTAAGTAACTAATTGTAACGTCATATATATTGTTTGAAAATTTTATTGTCGAAGACAAAATAATAACAAAATTGAACATAATGCATATCTTTTAAATGTTAAAAATTGGATATTTCCCAAAATTGCCATGACCGTTATAAAGATATTTAGTGAACATATTTAATTCATCAAGTTTGGTTGTTTTTGGTTCTAATTTGAATTTATGTTTTCAGTGAGCAAAAAATTGATATATAAAACTTTTTAAAAAATCTAAAAATTAATTTTTTCAGACAGTAGAACTTGCAAAATGAATGTAGGCCTTTGAGAAGGCAAGTTCTTGGATGCTTTAATTAGCTAAAAATAATTATAATGGTTTTGTTAATTATTTAATGCAAAATACTAAATAATGCAACAAATAACTTTTATGTGAATATTCTAAAATACATCTTTCTATAATTATATGAATTGATCAAAGTGATTTTTGTATGGTTTTATATCTGTTTAAATGATTTTGCTAAGATCATAATTGTAATGTATAATTTTAAATTGATACATATATTGCTTAATGTTTCCAAAAAAAAAAAGTTAAATTATCAAAAACGGTGAAAAAATCATATAACATTGAGTAAATTATAAAATAATTTAAACATTGTATTTTTTGAAACTTAATGTGTTCAGGAAAATGGCACAAATTTTATATCTTATTGATTACTTAATAATTGTTTACCAACATATAGAGTTTTCCGCCACATCATTTATAAATAATCATTTCCTTCCCATTTGTTCATGATCATGGCATGCCTTTTTTTTTTTTCCTTTTCCTATGCCTATGGATGCATCATATTTCACGAGACGGTATATGATCTCATCCAATTATTGTTATTCAGCATGATATTATAATTGCAAGCTCAATTATTATCTAATTTCTCAATATTTACCATCTATATGTGAAGTGCCAAATATAGCTTTGGTTGTAATAAATAATTTATTAATTTTTCATAATTACCCTGAATTTGAGATGTTATTTTTTAGTAGTGATACTTTAAAATTTAACCGCCTACCAACTACCATACTTTTAATCATATTCATTGAGTGTTGTTTATAAGACGGATAAAATAATGAGGGAATTCTACGGTCCCGTTGGGGGAATCATTCCGTTGATTTTAAAAATTTATACAATATAAATTTTTAAACCACATAGTATTGTAATGTACAAGCTCTTAACAGTGGACAAAGGAATGATTCTTCTAACGGAACTATAAAATTTTTCTGAAATAAGGTGCAACTATATTATTGATTTTGTGGATCTAGCATTCAAAAATGTCTTGTATTCCAAATTTGTTATAGAACACCAAGAATTAGAACTTTATGTATGCTAATTTTTCAACAAGTTTTTGAATGTTTTACTACTATCTCTCATTTTTAGTTATTAGGTTGAACTCATCCTTAATTTTAAGATACCTATCTATTAAAATATATATAAAAAATTTCGTAAGTATTATAAGTAGTGTCAACGACTTGGAAAATCATAATATTTGTTGTACTACTACCACTCATAATTTTTCGGGATGATGGGACGGTTATTTGCTTTAAAAGCACTTTGAGATTTTCTTCTTTCACTCTTTCTTGGTTAGGTGTTCAATTCTGACTTTTTTGAGATATCTCAACGTGAGATAAGTACATAATTTGAGTTTTATTTCTGTAAACTTTCTAAACAAAAATTTCTGTTTAAGAGAAATTGGCAATACCTAAGGTGATGAAGTTGATTATATAAGAAAATATTTTTCCTTGGGAGATTAAGACCTTACTAATTAAATTATTTAATTGAATAATTAGAATTTTCATTAAATTTATTTTTTAAAATGAGTTCAATAATCCAACTAGTTTACTAAATTGGAATCTGTTGTGTTGGATTAGATTTCAATAAAAAATGATGTGATCAAAAGTTTAATTTTGTCAAAAGCCAATTTTAGGAAATTTGCTATGTCATACTAGGTCTGAATAAAAAAATAATATGAGGTAAATTTTCATTTTAGTGCATACTTATTTTAGAAACATGATTATAGCACAGGGAAGAAGAAAAAAAGCGTACAATTAACGGTAAACTAACAAAATCCATTATTTTGTCGATTTTTGAGGGTCGAATGAAGTAGTGTAATTCGCTTCTGACGAAACTACAGAATAAAACATACACGGAAGTAATTGATTGTAACTTCTGAATGCTTGATTTTTATGTTGTCAGAGATAAAATGACAAACTTCAAAATAATCAATTTGGTGCATAATATTTAGATGATAAAAAATTGGATTCTTGTGATATTGTAGTAACCGTTATAAAGAATAATTGGCAGACATAACAAAACTTTTGTTTTTTAATGAGCAAAAATTTTCCACATAAAATTAAAATCAGCTAAAATTTCTTTCTTTCTTTTTTTTTTTTGTTGGACTGCATAACATGTGAAAATTATGGAATCTAGATTTGTATAAGTGCTTTAATTGATTGAGAACAATGGTAATAATTTTCTTAGATATTTTATGCAAATATTGATTGACGCAATGTAATTTTCTGTGTAATATTAAATTCTTTTGTAATTCCATGAATTTTTTGAAGTCTTTTTATGGTTATATTTGATTAAATAATTTTGTTGAGATCATATTACAATATTAAGTAATTAACTATTAGATAAATTAAAGCTCTATTATAAAACAATTGTTAAAAATGTTGAAAAGATCATATAAACAATGAAAGAAAAATTGTAAAGTAATTTAAACCTTATAGTTTCTGATTAGTTTCATACGTTCATGAAGTATAAAGTCATTTTGTCCACAAAATACACATAAACTTAATTAAAAATCCAATTAAATATTTAATTAACGTTACGAGGCATGCATGACATTTTTTCTTGATAGAATTGGAATGATGGGATGGTATTTGCTTTACAGAATTTTAAGATTTTCTTCTTTCTAATTTTGGTTAGGTCTTCGTTTATGTAATATTTTTGAGATATTTTATATGCCCATTTTAAATTTCATTTATTACTTTTTCTTAAAAAAAAA
The DNA here is from genome assembly GCA_025175665.1 of Cinchona pubescens. Classification (NCBI taxonomy): domain Eukaryota; kingdom Viridiplantae; phylum Streptophyta; class Magnoliopsida; order Gentianales; family Rubiaceae; genus Cinchona; species Cinchona pubescens. The sequence continues at coordinate 4,470,433 of JANKKI010000107.1, read as the reverse complement.
AAAATCAGTTGGCAATTGGCATTTATAGCTAAAGTGGTATAATCAAATGTGAACTTATTTTTCATTAAGATCACAATTCATTATCCTAGTTAAATAGAATCAAATATGATTAATTATTATAATTAAATAAATGATTTCATTAATTCAATTAGGGAACTTAAACCTGGAAATCCGCACTATTGGATTTAGGTTACTCAATAAAAAAAATTACGTGATCAAAATTTTAACTTTGTTGGAAGCTAGTTGGGAAATATTTGATTGTGGCAAAAGGAAAACATATGGAATAATTTTAAATCAACAAATCAAACTATTTTGTCGAAATTGAGTTTGAACGAAGTAGTGTAATTGCAACATTGAAAAAATGTAAAAATTACTATAAATAACGAACTCAAATTATTTTGTTAATTCAGGAGGTTTGAATGAATTAGTGTAACTCGCTTCTACAAAATTAAAGTATTAAACACATGATGTAAGTAACTAACTATAACTTCATATTGTTCGAAATTTATATTGTCGAAGACAAAATAATAACAAAATTGAACACAATCAGTTTGGTGCATATCTTTTTAAATGTTAAAAATTGGATTTTTCCCAAAATTGCAATGACCGTTATAAAGATATTTAGCGAAATATTAAATTCAGCAAGTTTGATTGTTTTAATTAGAATTTATGTTTTCAATGAGCAAATAATTTCTTAACCATATAAAAATTAAAAAAATCTAAAAATTCATTTCTTTTTGAATAGTAGAATGTGTAAAATGTATGTAGGCATTAGAGAAAGCAAGTTCATTGATGCTTTAATTAACTAAAAATAATGATAATGGTTATGTTAATTATGTAATGCAAATATTGAATAACGCGACAAACAACTTTTAAGTGTAATATTCCAAAATACATGTCTCTATAATTCTATTACTACGTTAGAATGGTTTTTTATATGGTCTTATATCTGATTAAATGGTTTTGCTGAGACCATAATTATAGTGTATAGTTTTAAATTTCTACATATATTGCTTAATTTTTCCAAAAAAAAATAAATTATCAAAAACGGTGAAAAAATCGTATGACATTGAGTAAATTACAAAATAATTTAAACATTGTACTTTTTGAAACTTAATATGCTCATGAAAATGGCACATAAATTTTATATCTTATTGACTACTTAATATTGTTTATCAACATACATAGTTTTTTGCCATATCATTTAAATAAATAATCATTTCCTTCCCATTTGTTAATGATTACGCCATGCCTGTTTTTTTTTTTTTTTTTTTTTTTTTTTGGGCCTTTTCCTATGCCTATGGATGCATCATATTTCACGAGTGTACATGATCTCATCCAATTGTTGTTATTCATCATGATATTATAATTGCAAGCCCAATTATGTCTAATTTCTCAATCTTTACCTTCTATGTATAAAGTACCATATATTGTTTTGGTTGTAATAAATAATTTATTAATTTTCCACAATTACCCTGAATTTGAGATGTTATTTTTTACTAGTAATATTGTAAAATTTAACCACCTACCAACTGCCATGCTTTTAAGCATGCATATTCATTGAGTGTTGCTTACAAGACACATGAAATAAAGTACAACTATATTATTGATGGGTGGATCTAGTATTCAACAATTTCTTGTATTCCAAATATGTTATAGAATGTCAAGAATTAGTACATTTTGAACTCTTTCAAAATTGAGATTCACTTGGAGATAAGTTCAGAATGCTAAAATCATAAAGTTAGCCCGAACTAAAACTAGAATAATCGCCAATCTTATTACATCTTTCAATAGTATTAACATTAAAATGTTTACATAAGAAAACAACTACACTTTATGGTGCCCTAACCACCGGTGCATATAATTCCATGCAAAACCGTCACTTGTCAATTATAAAAACTTGTCATTTTTTAAGAAAAGCAAAACCAAAATGAAATCCTATTACTTCCTCCATTTCATTTTAATTATCATTTTAAATTGATATATCAAGATTAAAAAAAAAAAACTATTAAATTACATAAATCTTACAAAAAGATAGTTCGAAAAGACTAAATGACCCTTTACATTAATATTCTATAACTGCATAATTCTTGCATAATTAATATGGCACAAAGGTAAAAGTTGAAAAAAATTTCATTTAATACTTTCTTAATTTTGTTAAACGATAGAAGATTTAACACAAGAAAAGTTGTCTAAAATGATATATAAAAATAAAACGGAAGAGTATCAATTGATAATGTAGATAATGTAAGAAAATGCTTAGATAAATCGGATCTCTAATAAGTGCAATAGATTTCTTGATTCATACTCATCCACATCACCTTAAAATATTTAAATAAATCTCCTTACAATAATTCGAATAATTATGAACCAAGAGTTCCATGGTAACTACCATAAACTCTCTCCACTTAAAAATTTCACCACAATATATACTTGGGAGCAAGGGAGATTAATTAATAGGGGAAAATGGACAGTAACTGGTTAATTAATAGGGGAATGGGCAGTAATAGGTTCTTACCATGGCAAATATTTAGTTAGACCCGATCTTTGACTCCATTTATAAACCCTATGGTGTGGATTAAATTTTAGAGAATCTATGACATCAACTAATGTAAGCAAAATTTTTTAAAATTTAATTCTTACCACAAGATTTACAGATAGAGTCAAAAATCGGATCTACCTAAATATTTTCCTCTTACCAATTATCTGCATGCTCAGTTGTCTCGCCGTATGACATGCGGTGCTTTTTTATTCAAGAAACAAATTTCTGTTTCCTGCTTTGGGAAAAAAATGAGTGATTATAGTAAGAAAAATATTTAAGTAGATTTAGTTTATAATTTTATTTATAAATTTTATAGTTTAAATTAAAAGTTAATATTTAAATGACATCACTTAATACTAGTAACATTTTATAAAATCTAATTATATTCACAAAATGTACAAGTTGGTTTCAAAATCGGTCTACATATTGTCTTGTCATGACTCTAATTTCTTATCTATTTATCTATTAATATTAAATATGCAATTTGACTACATTTATTTCACGAAATTTTTTTTGCTATTCATTATACATAGTAGAGCAAGTATTATCAGCGGTTAGATAATTAAAAAATAAAAAATTTTATATTTTTTTTAATTTTAATTACTGTTATACTTACTTTATATTACAAAGTGAATAATCAAAATTTATTCCGAATTTTCGTGTTAGGGATAAATTGTAACAGCGGAGTTAATCCTTTGTGCACTTAGAGTATCAGCCTTACACTCCTACATAACAAAATACACAGCTCTCCATTAAGGAGGCAACCATACACGTGGCGTTATTTCCATTATCGTCACAATTTCTCACATCAACTTCCTCCTAATGTTTGTCTGGTTGCGTCCGTAACAAATACAAATTGGACCCGCACTTTTCCAGTTCTTGGTCACTTCTCTGGTGAGTTGAAAAATGAAATTGTCCAGTAATTTAATTTAAAATTTAATAATGAAAAATTAACAAGAAATGAAAACACATAAACAACAGCTCGAAATTACATTGATTTCTGTTTCTGATTCATAAAAGGGAAAGAAAATATTAGATTATCTATTCAAATCCACCGGTTGAGAATATATTGATCACCGCCATTTTCACTTACACCTCTTTTTCTCTTTTTTCTAAAAAGTTTTTGGTGACATCATTAAAGTTAATATTTCGGTTGTCGGTCGAAGTCAAGCGTTTTCCGGCGGTGGAGGCAAGTTGAGATCAAGATCTTGTACAAAGTTAATCTCGCGATTGTGGTTGATGACGACGGAGGATGAGTCAGACTCTGTCTGGACGGCATTAGCTCCGGCGACGCCGAGGAAATCAATAGCCTCCGTAACACGGGGGGGATTGAGGATGCCATGTTGAGTATTCAGTATACTATGGCGGGCGCGAGAGTTGAAGCACAATGCTTGCTGAAAAGGATTCATCACCGGCGTTGGCATGACACTGGAGAAGCGTCCGGCGAGTGGAGAGATGCCAAATTGCTGGTTTCGGTTCGTGGTAGTCATGAATCTCATGGTACCACCGCCACCCAGGCTGAGATCCAGCGATGGAGGAGATGAATCCGTCACCGCCGCTGGCGGCGACAGCGCCTCACGGCCAGAAGACTCCAGCGTGCTGTTCTGGCTACTAGAACTCCAGTAAACGTTAAAATTATTAATGATATTGTCGATGTTAACTTCGACGAAACTCTCTTCCGGTGTAGGAAAGTTGGTCTTGGCCTTGGAGCCGTGGGAATATAATATTCTCTGGCAGCGGCGTCGTAAGCACGGGCAGCCTCCTCCGCCGTATCGAAAGTTCCGAGCCAAACACGGGTCTTATTACCTGCATGATTCCTGATCTCAGCAGTGTACTTTCCCCATTGCCTCTTTCTTACACCTCTAAAATGTACCTCCGTTGCTCCACCATCTCCATTTCCTCTCGTGGCCCCCGCCGTCTCTGTCGGCTGCATATCACAACGCAAATATACAGATACAAAATTATGTTTGAAAAATGTCTTTGGAGTGGTGACGAGAAAATTGAAGGAACTTATATAGAGGAAAGGGAAGAGCTGCCGTGAGGGGGCCAAAGGGATTACGTGGCATGTGGTGTGGGATTTTTATTGACATTGTATTTTGTGTATACGTGTGAGAGCACTAAAGAAAGGAGTAGTTGTACGACTGTTTTGAGTGTAGAGGAAATTGGTGTAATGAGAATGACATAGATATGCATGGCATCTTCTGTTGATAGAGTAATTGTTTGGTAAATTACAACATATGGGATGATGGGATGGTTATTTGCTTTAAAATATTTTCTTTTTTTCTTTTTGTTTTTTTTGCTTTAGGGATCTTTTACCTATAAATTTATTATCGCTTCTTGTCATATTATTAAATAAATTATTAAAATTCTTTCATTAAAATTACTGAACAAAATCTTGATAATTCATTAGATTGTGTATGATAGAGAGTTAGACAAAAGATTCTGTGTGTTCTTTTCTTAGTTAGGTGTTCATTAATGTGAAATTTTAAAAGAAAGTGTAAATTTTGAATTTCATTTCTGTGATTTTTGTAAAACGAAAATTTTCAGTTGGAAATCGGCAATACCTAAGGTGATATAGTTGATTATATGAAAATATATTTCCTTGGAAGATTAAGATATTACTGATTAAATTATTTAATCGAATAAATTATAATTATGATTAATTATTTTTTAGAAATGAATTCATTAATTCAACTAGTTTACTAAATTGGAATGTCGGATTAGGTTTCAATTAAAAATTAATGTCATCTAACAGTTTAATTTTGTCGAAAGCCTATTTTAGAAAATCTGATTATAGCATAGAGAAAACGCATACAAATAATGGCAAGCTAATAGAATCGAATTATTTTTGTTGATTTATGAGCGTTGAATGAAGTAATTCAACTCGCTTCTGACAAAATTAAAGAAAAAAAAATATGGCGTACATAATTAACATAACTTCAGAATGTTCAATATTATGTTATCAGAGATAAAATAACAAAATTGACTGTAGTCAATTTGGTGTATAATATTTAAACGATAAAATCAGCCCGAATGGTATGATGCATAGTTATTAAACTCGATTTGGAGAGAAACCTGATGAGACGGGTGTGTTAGTGGGTTACTGGTTTAATTGTCTAGTTATTGGTTCAACCAGTGGCTCACTAAAATATATTATTTTATTAGTATATAACACTTGAAAATGATAATATAAATAAATTATGTTTTATCAATTTTTAATTAATTATAAATAAATTATGGATAATTTAGCTAAAATAGGGTTGTAATTAATATATAAAAATATTTTAGTCAATTTTAAGTTATTATATAAGTAATTTTAATATGAACAAATGCATACAAAATGATTTTTTCATTATTTATTAAATAGTGATTTTGTTATAATATTATTAAAAAGTTTGTTTGTTTAAATATTTTATAATATATTTCATTCACAAAGTTTTAGTGGTACAATGTTTTGTGGATTACTTTGTTGTAGTAAAAAAAAAAAAAAACATAATATTGTTTTACTAATTTATGTATTTAAATTTTCTTTTAAAATAAATATATTTTGTTTTAATACTTATAGATTTTTTTTTTTTTTAAATAAAGTCAGTAGTTATCTTATTTAATACAGAGTAAAAGTAGTTTTAAATATAATATAAGATGTAAGTTACAACATCTAAGGAAGCATACTAGTGGTTGAAGGCCTTGTGATTTGAAAGAGGGGTCTTGGATTCCATTTTGTTGTGCAGCAACAAGATGTTATATTTTTTTATCAAACAACTACAATTAGAACAACAACTCGATCATAATTATCAAAATCTCAATCTTAGATCGTTGAATTGTACGATCTTATGATTCTGAAGACCCAATTTGATGAATTTGACTCACATCGTAAACAAAATCAAAAACCTAATAGGATCCGACAAAACTATACATTTTTTGCCTTCTATCTATTTAGGATTTACTTGTTTTACATTTTTTGCCTTCTATCTATTTAGGATTTACTTGTTTTGTTTTTCAAAATGGATTGGGTACCTTTTTACATTAGTCCAATGGCACTAACCTCCATACTGCTTGTCAAAAGTCAATAGTCCAAAAACTCCAATCCAATCCAAACTGTAAATCTAAAGTAAATTTACATGTTTCTTAAAGTTTTTTAAACTCTTGAAGTTTTATCAATTAGTGAAGTAGTCTTATAGCTATCTAGATCTTACTCCATGTTGCTAGGGATAGAAAGAATCTTTCCAACTAATTATTTTCATTTTGTATTAGATATGGAAAGTTTAGGTTGGAAAAGTCATTCCATAATAAAGTCCATTCGCATTATATCTTGAAATCTATTCATCAAAAAAGTTTGAGGAATATCCTTTTCAACTTCAATTTGAAAAGAGAAAGTTACTGAAAGTCAAATTTATCTAAATCCTTTTAAATTTAATTTAAATTTTTTAGTTGCATAGACGTAATTTTATTGCTTTAAAAAAATAAATAAGATATTATATAATTAGTTAGATTATGCAATTTAATTATTTGAATTAAAAAAATTTAACATGTAATTTGTAGTTTTTTATTATTAAGATTAATAGTTAAATTGTACAATATATATATATACACACACATACCTAAGTTGTGTAATTTAATTACTTGAATGTAAACAAAAATTCAATATAATTTTGTAATTTTTGTTTTTAATGTAAAATACTTTAATTTTTATTAATTGCATAAATACAAAAATCATTTATTTTTTTATAATTTAGGTAATGATAATTACACACTTCTGTTAGTTTCGTACACACTCATATCACAATTCATTAGTGGACAAAAAGTTTACTTTAAAGGTGTGTGCAAAGCTGGAAAGAGTGTAAGAAACTAATTGTACTAATGAATACTGTAAAGAGTGTGTAAATATCATCAAACTATAATTTTTACCCTTATTTCACATGTAATATATTTTTCTATCATGTTTTTGTGATTCATTAACTTAAAAATAATTTATTTATTTATTTTAGCCGTGTTTTAATGTGATCTTACGATTTTACGATTCGATTCTATGATCCGATTCGGTAACCTCAAAACAATGCTTGATTAGATCTCAATCCTGAAAACTATGAACTTGATGAACCGTTATTGATCCTTCTGAATTTCTGGTTTATCCAGTTCAACTGCCAAGCTATTGAACAGTCAACGGATTTCCTCTTTGTCCAGTTGAATCAGCAGCCCAACCCAGTTATGTGACAATTTCACCGGGTTGATCGGTTAAATTACCGGACTGGACCAGGTCGAGCTGCTTTAATAACTATGGTATGATGAGAATAGCAGACATAGCAAAGGGGCAATCTTCAAATTTGACAAGAGGCGTTGCAGGAGATGAAAATCAACCAGAATCTTCACATTCTCAAGTTGCAAAAACTTTAGAGACAATTGAAAACAATTGGACAGTAGGTGCTTGCCAAATTTAAAAACTTGCGTGGATGAAACTTGATAAATTTGTCAATATACAATTAAAAAAGTGTATTCACTAAAAAGTGATAATTAATCATTAATCTCTTATTTACATCTTATTGTTGACCTTATTATTGTGTTTCTTCAACCAGTTTTAGTGATGAGTACTTGTACAATTAATAGACATAATTTTGACTCTCAAATTTGTAGTAGTGCTGGCACGCTTATGTGAAAAAATCGGTTATTTAAGTTGGGATATCTAACTAGCAGTTAAGTAAAAAAGTTCGTAGCCAAAAAGTTAAACATCAGTACCATTTGCTGGATAATTTACACGATAAATGAATATACTATGTAGTTAAAATGGTTGATTTAATGGGAAGAAGAAAAAGCATTTATTAATCTTTTTTCTATTTTGAAGGAGGTCAACCTATATACCAAACATAGCAAATGAATGTCATAACTATTTATAGTAGTGTGAAATTTTCTTTTTCGAAAATAATCCCTAGTATCCCATTATTTATCGAATATTAAAAAGAATATAAATATTCCCACCTATTATACCATCCATATTCCAATATTCGCCTCTTACGCGACTTCATATAGCATAATATTAATCGTTTAAAGAATAAGTATGCACCTTCCTATCGCACCATTTATACTTCATCGCAACTTCAGGTAGCGTAGACACGTAATACTAATCGTTTAACAAATATGGATACACCTGCCTATCGAAACTTTCATACTTCACCTCTTATACGACTTCGCTTGGCAATATGCTAATCGCGAATGAGTTCCTTAATTTCTTTAAATATATCATGTCTTAAGAGAAAAAGAAGAAATAAAGGCAGTTTAATGGTAGTCAACATCTTTTCTTTGGAAATAGGTGCATAAGTTAAATAAGTAAGTCGAACATTCTAGTGTTCAAACTTATTTACTTACTTTTAAGAGTCTAAAATTACATTCAAATTTCGTTTATTTTTCTAGCTTGAACTCAAACCAAAGTTACCAAATTAAGCTTTAGTGGCTTGAATTTTTTGAGTATTAATTCAATTTTATGCTTAGTTAGACGAGTTCAAAATTTAGTTTACAATAGTAACAAACACTAAATCTTATTTATATTTGACTTAATTAGTTAGTGAATCAAGCTCAAACTACTTCTTACCGAGTTAAGTTTGATTTGAGTTGTGAGTAATTTTTATATAAAACTTTAAAAAATCTAAAAATTCATTTTTTTTCGAATGGTAGAACGTGTAAAACATATGTAGCCTTTGAGAAGGCAAGTTTAATTTGGTCGGAAGCCTATTTTAGGAATCTGATTATAGCACAGAGAAAAGTGTACAAATAACGATAAGCTAATAGAATCAAATTATTTTGTCAATTTATGAGCGTTGAATGAAGTAATGCAACTCGCTTCCTACAAAATTAAAGAAAAAATATGGCATAAGTAATTAATGTAACTTCAAAATGTTCAATATTTATATTGCCGGAAATAAAATAACAAAATTGACCTCAATTTGGTGCATAATATTCAAATGATAAAATCTTAGATTTATCTAATATCGTAGTAACCGTTATAAAGAATAATCGGTAGACATATTAGAACTTTTGTTTTTTAATGGGAAAAAATGTTCTACATAAAATTAAAATCGACTAAAGTTTCTGTTTTTTTTTTTTTTTGGTCAGACTACACAACATGTGAATATGATGTAATAAGTAGTTTTCTTTGGTGCTTTAATTGACTAAAAGTATTGATAATATTTTTCTTAATTAGTTAATGCAAATATTGAATGACGTGATGACAATTTTATGTGTAATATTAAATGTTTTTGTAATTCCATGATTTCTTTGAGATTTTTTCTGGTTTATTAGATTATATGATTTTGTTAAGATCATGCTACAGTCGTAAAGTAATAAACTACTAGATAAATTGCCTTCTCTATCCTAAAACAATTAACTTGTTGAAAATGTTGAAGAATATCATATAAGATTGAGTAAAATATAAAGTTATTAAAACCTTATAATTTCTGATATTTTAATGTGTTTTCTACGAATAAAGTTATTTTTTCCACAAAATAAACAAATTTAGTTAAACATCGAATTCATTACTTAATTAATATTATGAGACATGCATGGCATCTTATCTTGATAGAATGATTGTACAGGATGATGGGGCAGTATTTTCTTTAAACAATTACTTATAAGATTTTCTTCTTTCTCTTTTTTGTTTAGGTCTACAATTATGTAAATTTTTTAAATATCTCAACGTGAGTAAATACAAATTTCATGTGTATTTGAAATTTCAATTATATAATTTCTAATAGAAAATTCATTTGGCAATTGGCATGAATACCTAAGACGACATAGTTGATCATATGTGAAATTTTTTTCAATTAAAAGCACAAATTGTAGAATTATGTTAGACTTCATTAATTCAATTAAGGAACTAAATCTAATAAATCCGCCATGTTGGATAAATGTTTAAATAAAAATACAAATTACATGATCTAAAATTTAATTTTGTTGGAAGCCTAGTTTAGAAATATTAGATCGTGGCATGTGTACCTATGGTGACATAGTTGACTATCTATGAAAATATATTTCCTCGAGAGATTAATATCTTACTAATTAAACTAATTAATTGAATTAATGAGAACTATGATTAATTATTTTTTAAATGAGTTCATTAATTCAACTATTTTATACTAAATTAGAAAAATGCTATGTCAAGTTAGGTTTCAATAAAAAAAAAAATGATGTGATCAAAAGTTTAACTCAACAGAAGCCTATTTTAGGAAATATTTTGTGTCAGATTAAGTTTCAATAAAAAATGATGTGATCTAAAGTTTACTTTTGTCGGAAGCTTATTTTTGGAAATATGATTGTAGCATAGAAAAAAGAAAAGCATACAAATAACAAAAAACTAAAGGAATTGAATTATTCTGCGCATATATGAGGGTTGAATGAAGTAGTGTAACTCACTTCCAACAAAATTCAAGAATAAAACGCATGGCATAAGTAATAAATTGTTACTTCAGAATGTTCGATTTTATATATTCGGAGATAAAATAACAAAATTCAACATAATCAATTTGGTACATAATATTTAAATGATAAAAATTGGATTTCTTCGATATTGTATTAACCGTTACAAAAAATAATCTTCAAAAATATTAGAAATTTTATTTTTTTAATCAGAAAAAATGTTCTACATAAATTAAAATCAATGAAAATTTCGTTTTTTGTCAATCGGCATAACATGTGAAAATTATGCAATGGTTTTCTCTGGTGCTTTAATTCAGTGAAAATAGTGATAATAGTTTTATTAATTATTTAATGCAAATATTCATTAATGCAATGAAAATTTTATGTGTAATATTAAATGTTTTTGTAATTCCATATCTTCTTTGATGTATTTTTACAGGTATATTTGATTAAATGGCTTTCTTGAATATGATTATATTACAATGTAAAGTAATTAACTACTTGATAAATTGCTTATTATATCATAAAATTGTTAACATGTTAAAAACGATGAAAAGATCATATAACAATGGGTAAATTATAAAGCAGTTTAAAACTTATAATTTATTGCAATTTCATATGTTCATGAAGAATAAAGTCATTTTTTCTACAAAATACACATAAACTTAAGGGTTAATAACACTTTACCCCTGAACTAGGTGGATAATTACAATTTATCTACCTAAACTAAAAAAATATACACTTTGAAGCCCTCGACACTATTCATTTGTTAACAATCTTTACACCATCAAAGAAATCTAGTTAAATGATTGAAATATCCTTAGTACTATGTCCTAATATTTTATGTATTTATTTTTTATAGTGGTCTGACAATTATTAAAAATAAAAAAAAATAAACTATAAAATATATCTATATAATCCGTATCAATATATTTGTTTGGTCAAATTTTTGTAATTTTTGGAGTTCAATTAATATCGCTATTTTGAATTTGAGACTAACAATAGCATGCTTCCCAAAGTGGGGTTCTTTCTAACTAAAAATTTTTCTTTAAAGGTCTTATGTGGCAATAGAATTTTCATATAAGTTTTTTGATGCTTTGTAATCTCATAGTTTTTTTTTTATTATTTTTTAAACTTTGCGTAAAACATGTGCAAATTGCAACGTTGAATAAAATTTGATTTAATATTTTTTAATATTTTTACTCCCAATAGATAAAGATATAAATTATTTATTATAGTTTATTTTTGTAAATTTTTAATATCTATCAAACATCTATAAAAGTACATGAAAAATAAAAAATAGTGTTTAGGGGCAATTCAGTCATTTATTAACGAACTTAATGGTGTTAAATTCTTATACAAATAATGGATGAATAATGCCAAAGGGAGTAAAGTGAATATTCTTTTAGTTTAAGTGGGCAAAGTATAATTATCCTCCTAGTTCAAGAGGAAAAGTGTTATTAACCTTAAACTTAGTAAACATCCAATTACAATCATTTAATTAATGTTATGAGACATGCATGGCATCTTGGCTTGGTAGAATAATTTTTTGGGATGGTATTTGCTTTAAAGCTAGAACTTTAAAATTTTCTTCTTTCTCTTTTTGGTTAGGTCTTCGTTTATGTAATTGTTTGAGATATCTTAACATAAGCAAGTAAAAATTTTAAATGGATATGTTAAATTTAATTTTTAACTTTTCTAACCAAAAAAAATCAATTGAAAACTGGCATGTATATCTAAGTTGACATAATCAAAATGTGAAATTATTTTTCCATAATATCACAAATTAATTATCCTAGTTAAATAAATGCAAATTATGAGTAATTATTTTAATTAAATAAATGAGTTCATTAACTCAATTAGGGAATTAAAACCTAGAAATCCACCACCATGTTGGATTTACGTTTCAATAAAAAAAACAAGATCTAAAATTTAATTTTTTGGGAAGCCTATTTCGGAAATATTTGATCATGGCATAAAGAAAACATACAAAATAAGCTGTAAATCAAACTATTTTGTCAAACTATGAGTTTGCATAACATAGTGTGATTCTAGAGCGTTGAAAAAATGTACAAATAATTGTAAATAACGAACTCAAATTATTTTGCCAATTCATGAGGTTTGAATAAAGTAGTGTAATTTCATATTGTTCGAGATTTATATTGTTGAAGACAACAATAACAAAATTGAACACACTTAATTTGGCGCATATCTTTCAGATGACCAAAATTAGATTTTCTTTACAGTAACCGTTATAAAGATATTTGGAGAACATATTAAACTCTTCAAGTTTGATTGTTTTAATTTGAATTTATATTTTCAATTAGCGAAACATTTCTATATAAGACTTTTTTTTAAAAAAAAAAAATTTAAAAATTCATTTTTTTGGGGGATTGTAAAATGTGTAAAATGTATGTAGGCCTTTAAGAAGGCAATTTCTTTGATGCTTTAATTAACTTAAATTAATGATAATGGTTATGCTGATTATTTAACCAAATATTGAATGTCCTAACGCGACAAAAATCTTTTATGTGTAATATTCCAAAATACATATTTTTTGAATTCCATGACTACTTTAGATTGATTTTATATGGTTATATATCTGATTAATTGATTTTGCTTTGATCGTAATTATAATGTAAAGTTTTAAATTACTAAATATATTGCTTTTTCTTTCTAATTAACTGTTTTAAATGGCTCATTAAGCAGTTCGGTTGATGTGATTCGGAAGTTGATTTTTAAGGCATTCCGAACATAATAATGTATTACCGATTTATTTCCTGACAAAGTGCGTTGTCCAATAAGTTTTCTTAGCTTATATGTTTTCTCTTGTCATTTGTTTACGAAATTAATTCAACTTGTACACCTGGACAATTTTGTAGTTAATCTATTTAACTTCATGCATAAACTATTTTAAGTGAAGGATCAATTGTAAAAACTTCAATAGCACTTAATTTGATAGATTGAAAGAATTAATTAGTAAAGGATTGAAGGTTGTAAATAACTGATTGGACAAATACTGAATATTGCAAATAATAAATAGGACAAAATATGAATAATGTGAAATATTATTTGAGAAATAACAATTTTGACCAAACAAGCTTTATAGCTGACCAAATATTATTTGGCAAATAATGCAAATTATTTGCAAACCAATCGGACCTAGTTGAATTTGTTTAGAGTGTATATTTTTATCAATATTCAGATAAGCGAAGAAATAATTGAATCTAAGGTGGAGGGATAAGAGGTAATGATAAAGGGGAAAGAAAAGGATGGGTAAGGGTATACAAAAATCAATCAAGTCAAATTATTGAGTCAAGTTAAATTGAAAAAAAAAAAATTGACTTGACTTGTTGGACTTTCGACTCGAATTTGACTCGAAGTCAATTACGTAATTAACTACTCAATTCAACTTTGACATCAACTTCTAGTCAAATTACTAGTCGAATAAGTTGAACAGTTATAGTGTTTTTTTTAATATTTTAGCCATATATTGTAATAATATATTAATGTATTTGTGTCTACATCAATATTTTAGCCATAATATTATTAATTCTTAATAATTAAATATCTTAATAATTGATAATATTATTAATTCTTAATACATATATATATATATTTATATATATGCTTTTTATAATTGTTGAGAGTTATTAATGTAATACATCACATTATGTACAATTTATATACTTATACACTAATATAAATGCACAATTTATTAATGTAACACTTTTGTTTCAATAACTAATTATATAGATTGCTAATTTCCTTTTAATATATATAGATCCTAGAGTTAAGTAATTATATATACTTTAATACTTATTGAATATATATTATATGTGTATATATATATATATATATATATGTATGTATATATATATATATATATATATATATATATATATATATGTATATATATATATGTATGTATATATATATATATGTATGTATATATATATATATATGTATGTATATATATATTCTATAATGTTCATACAGAAGCTAGAGTTAAGTAATTATATTTTGTGATGTTTATTGAAAAATTTTGTGATTATTATTAGTTGGTTATGTATTTGATTATGTATTTTGCTTATATTAATTATGAACTTGTAATATTTAAATTAATTTCTATTTATAGTATGTCATATTTTGAATTTGCATAATGATATACGAAATTTTGGAATAGAAAATAGAAATCTAGAATGGCATACTAAATTTTGGAGTTAGATATGGAATGAAAGTAGATTTTTGTTTGACTTATTTAACTTGTTGGACTTACTGACCGAATAAGTCAAATTTAAATAACTCAACTTTAATTGATTTTAGATTTATATGACTTGACTTTTAACTTTGAGATTTTCAAATCGAAAGTCAAACAAATCAATTCAAATAAGTCAAAAAATCAAATATTGATCGAACAAACACTGCTAAAGATGGGCAAATAACAAAAAGAAATCTATGGTAATTTAGTCATTGTAAATTTATCATTTTTTGTTAGTAATTTAAGATAATAAATAACAAGGGATTTTTAGGTGTTAAACGTCTTTTGACTTGTTATGTCAATCAGGGGTGTGCACAAATTCGGCCAACTGAATTTGAAATCGGTTTCACGTCCAAATTAGAATTTCAAAATTGTTTAATTGGAATTCGGTCATTTAATCAGTCCGACCGAATTCTAAAATTAAAAATCAGATACCAAACTAGAATTGAGTTTTGAATTCAGAATTAACCGATTTTCAATTTGGCTGAATTCAACCGATTTTCAATTTGGTAAACAAAACTGGTTAACCGTATTACCAATTTTATTAACTGAATTTGACTCCATAACATTAGTGCTACTACTCCTTTGCGAAAATGTAGGCATAGAGTTTCGAACTCTAGACCTATCAAGAATAATCTTTACTAAATGCCACATGAGCAAGCTAATGCTTGCGTCATTGTTCTTCTTTATAAATAAATATCACTTTTAATATAATGTGGCCTTATAAATTAATACTTTAATTTTACTTAAAGAATACACATATAATCATACAGACGATATGATATACGTACATGATGATATCAATATCGACCACTCATGCAGAACTGACACGTGTCAAGTTGGGGTGATTACTTCAGAATCATTTGACTAAATAAAACCATAGAAGAGCAAACAGCTCAGATAATAAATAGGTCAGATAGACTGATTATGTAATTATACTGTACATTGCTCGGATAACTGAGCAACTTAATTTAATTGATCGACCTAGAGATCGGCAAACACATAAGAAAATCATTATAAATAGGGGTTAACCCTCATTTGTAAACAACCAAGACTAAGAATTCCCAATATACCATTTGATAAAATATTATTTACTCTCTCACTTTCTCATTGTTCTTTCTTTACTAATTATCATTTCATATCTGCTTAAATTTTTGTACCATTAATTGGCACCGTCTATGGAAAATGATATAAAACATGCATTGATTGTCTTACTTAGAGCAAAAATCATGAAAAATCATTCTCACAAAAAACGAAATCACAACAAAAACCAAAATCAAAGAAAGGGCAATCAATCCCACTTGACACTTTCAATCTTGAAATAGAAAATCATCAACAAAGCTCAATACCCCTCCAGGGAAGAAATGCTTGAATTCTTTACCAACAATTTTCAAGCCTTTGAATATTTTGTTGAGAATCATAACATGAGTCAACATAATGAAAGGCTTACAAGTCAAAAAACAGCAAGTAGTCCCCATCACATCATATTTCGTCCTTGTCTCCTGTTCCTCGACATGAAAGATCTAGTATTTATCGAATAGATTTCACACCCAAAGAGAAAAGTCGAACTTATCGTGCAACTTGTTGATGATTTGAATGAAAAAGACAATGATTTTATGGCAAACGTTGAATGAAGAGTGCATGAACTCTTAGGGAAAAAGGCAAGCCCCATGCTTGAATTGCTCACTGCGGATAAAGATCTGTTTTTTCATCCATCCAAGCAAAGCAAATAACCCCTTATTTCAAGCAACCTGATCTGGACACATACAAAGATACAACTAATCCAACAGACCAGCTATTGCCCATGTCTCATCTGTTATAAGACTCTTTAGTTACTCTAATGCTATAGCTTGCAAGCTGTTCGCAAACATGTTGAGAGAATCAGCAAAAGTGGTTTAAAGAACTCCCTCCATTGAACTCTCTCCTTGCTCAATGGATTTATTCACTGATCTGGAAAAGAAGTTCTTACGCCATTTTATGATCCGAAAAACTATCCAAAGAGAAACATCACATTTGCTGAACATTTGGCAACGATAGGATGAGACACTTAAGCAATACATCGGTATGATGAAGTTGTCCACAACGAAAATAGCAATGAGACAATGCTCATTGCTGCCTTTATGAGTGGAATCAAACCAAGGGTATTTAATGTCGATCTTGCTTTAGCTGTACCAAAGACTTTCGGTGAGCTCCTCCAACAAGCAGATGATCATAAGGGAAGAAAAATCAAATCGAGCATAGAGGTAACTAAATGAACCTCGAGACAAGAATCAACGTCTTTTTGATCGTCTTGCCTCAAACAAAATAAGAAAAAACATCATGAGGGATCTAGTTCCCAAAATGCTCGGTCTTGTGTTCCAGTAAATCAGGTTACTTTAGAAGCTCAACACTTCAAAAAAATTCATGTTCTACCCGATGAAGATTTCACTCCTCTTAACACTTCTGGAAACAAAATCTTGTACCAAGTTCGACATACCAAAATTCTTCAACCACCAGCTCCTATTCGTTCAGAATATCACCGGAGATATAAAACATGCATTAATTATCTTACCTTAGAGAAAAAATCATGAAAAATCATTCTCACAAAAATTGAAATCACAACAAAAACCAAAATCAAGAAAGGGAATCAATCCCACTTGATACTTTCAATCTTGAAATAGAAAATCATAAACAAAGCTCAATACCCCTCCAAGGAAGAAATGCTTGAATTCTTTACCAACAATTTTCAAGCCTTTGAAGATTTTGTTGAGAATCAACATCTTAACATGAAGCAACATAATGAAAGGCTTACAAGTCAAAAAACAGCCGACCAAGTAGTCCCCATCACATCATATTTCGTCCTTGTCTCCTGTTCCTCGACATGAAAGATCTAGTATTTATCGAATAGATTTCGCACCCAAAGAGAAAAGTCGAACTTATCGTGCAACTTGTTGATGATTTGAATGAAAAAGACAATGATTTTATGGCAAACGTTGAATGAAGAGTGCATGAACTCTTAGGGAAAAAGGCAAGCCCCATGCTTGAATTGCTCACTGCGAATAAAGATCTGTTTTTTCATCCATCCAAGCAAAGCAAATAACCTCTTATTTCAAGCAACCTGATCTGGACACATACAAAGATACAACTGATCCAACAGACCATATTGCCCGTGTCTCATCTGTTACAAGACTCTTTAGTTACTCTAATGCTATGACTTGCAAGCTGTTCGCAAACATGTTGAGAGAATCAGCCCAAAAGTGGTTTAAAGAACTCCCTCCTTGCTCAATGGATTTATTCACTGATTTGGAAAAGAAGTTCTTACGCCATTTTATGATTTATCCGAAAAACTATCCAAAGAGAAACATCACATTTGCTGAATATTTGGCAACGACAGGATGAGACACTTAAGCAATACATCGGTATGATGAAGTTGTCCACAACGAAAATAGCAATGAGACATTGCTCATTGCTGCCTTTATGAGTGGAATCAGACCAAGGGTATTTAATGCCAATCTTGCTTCAGCTGTACCAAAGACTTTTGGTAAGCTCCTCCAACAAGCAAATGATCATAAGGGAAGAAAAATCAAATCGACCATAGAGGTAACTAAATGAACCTCGAGACAAGAATCAATGTCTTTTTGATCATCTTGCCGAACAAAATAAGAAAAAACATCATGAGGGATCTAGTACCCAAAATGCTTGTCCTTGTGTTCCAGTAAATCAGGTTACTGTAGAAGCTCCACACTTCAAAAAAATCCATGTTCTACCTGATGAAGATTTCACTCATCTTAACACTTCTGGAAACAAAATCTTGTACCAAGTTCGACATATCAAAATTCGTTCAACCACCAGCTCCTACCCGTTCAGAATATCATTGGAGAGATCGATCGAAATGTTGTGCCCATCATAGAGATCATGGACATGACACTGATGAATACAACAATCTCAAAATCAAAATTGAAAGAGTTATCAACAATGGGCACCTGTGTGAATATATCTTTCATGCTGCTGAACAATTTTGGCGTAATGAAAAGAGCCCAGCTAGAGATGATCGATTACCTCCTCAGCCAAACTATCCAGCACCAAACATTTGGCCAAATGATCAGCGAGGTCCTCCACGAGACAATAATGATATAGTTGGGGTTATTGAAACCATAGCTAAAGGAAATACCATTAGAGATTCTACCAACTCTAGAAAAAGATATGCTCGATGAATTCCTCCTAGAGTAATTATATCCAAGACACCTCGATCAAATTTGAATATCATCTTCACCGATCATAATCCTGTTCCAGATTGATATCCCCATGAAGATCCAATTATTATTCATGTAAAAGTAGGGAATTATTCAGTCGAACACATAAGGTTTTCATTAACGATAGTAGTTCGGTAGATATAATTTATTTGCATGTTTAGGAAAAGATAGGAATCATTAAAGAACACATCCGACCAGTCAAACCTCCTTTGGTTGATTCACAAGAGATTTCATTAATACTGAGGGATCAGTGACATTACCGTTAACTCTTAGGAAAACACCCTATTCCTGAACTGAAATGATAAACTTCATCCTGGTCCGAAAAGTTTCAGCATGAAATATGATCTTAGGTCGACCTTCACTATATCTGTTTATAATCCTTCCATTCGTCTATCATCTTAGGATAAAATTTGCACTTAGAGACAGAACTGAAGGTCGGATTCAGGGATATCAGCAAGAAGCTTAGGAATGCTACATGATGTTACTTAGAAAGAAGACCTTGGAAGACCAATTTGCTCATATCCCTGTTAAAGACAAAGGATGTTTGAGCAAGATCCCTAATGAACAAGTTGCTAAACTTTAGGAAGCAAATGATGTAGTTACCAAGTTGTCAATAAAACAAGTTTCTTTTGATCCTGACCATACTGATAGAAAGTTACAGATTTACTATGCCTTGCCATCTATCTTGAAGAGGGATCTGCTACAACTTCTCTATGAGTTCCTAGATATTTTTGCTTGGTCGTCAGTGGAGATGTCAGGAATACCGCAAGAAATCATTGAACACAAACTAGGAATTGACCCATCTCGTAAGCCCGTCAAACAAAAGAAAAGTCTTTTTGGGCTGAACGTAGTCGGGTCATAGAGATAGAGGTCGATAAACTACTTGTAGTTCAGATTATCTAAGAATTTTGTATCCGACCTAACTTTCAAATCCTTATCAACGAATTGTCAAAAAGTTGTTCAAGTAACAAATCGGACAAAACATGAAGGTTTATATGGATGATATGTTTGTAAAGAGTGAAAATATAAAGATTCCCTTTCTGATCTCAGAGAGGTCTTCTTGATTATGAGATCTGTAAATATTTGGCTCAATCCATTAAAATGCACTTTTGGAGTACCTTCTAGAAAGTTCTTGGGATTCATCGTGTCTCAACGAGCAAATCCCAAGAAAGTACAAGCCATTATAGACATGAAACCTCCTAGTTCAATAAAGGAGGTACAATGTCTGACCGGGCGAATAGCTGTTGTTTTCTATCTAAATCAGCAGAATGAGGACTTCCTTTCTTTTAGATAATCAAGAAGGCCAAAAACTTTGAATGGACTGTATAGTGCCAACAAGTCTTCAAGGAATTAAAGCAATATTTGACTAACATTCGACGTCTGACAGTGCTAAAGGAAAATAAAGTCCTATCATTATATCTGTCAGTTATCCATACTGTTGTAAGTACCGTTCTAGTATCTAAATGAGACAAGATACAACACCCGATCTATTTTGTCAGCAAAATTCTACAAAGACCTCGAACTAAATTATTCAAACATAGAAAAAGTGGCTTTCTCTCTTGTTCTTGTAGCTCAAAAACTGAAGCCTTATTTTCAAAGTCATGCTATCATCTTGTATGGTCAACACAAAGTTTTCTCTAAAACCAGTCTTGGCCAATCTAGAAGTGTCAGGGCACACGCTTAAGTAGTCGTTCGAGGTACTTAAGTATGATCTCAAGCTTCAACCATGATCGGCAATCAAAGCACAAGCTATAGCTAATTTCATTGTGGAAAGGACTTTT
The DNA here is from genome assembly GCA_025175665.1 of Cinchona pubescens. NCBI lineage: Eukaryota > Viridiplantae > Streptophyta > Magnoliopsida > Gentianales > Rubiaceae > Cinchona > Cinchona pubescens. The sequence goes on along the minus strand of JANKKI010000107.1, from coordinate 4,449,214 downwards.
TCAGAAAAAACAAAAGTCTTGCTATGCATAGAAAAACAACGCGAGTTTAAACAAGAAGAATACCTAATTTGGGAATTAAACATGGATGGATCATCTAGTGAAATAGGTTAGGGGACTGAAATTGTTTTTCAGACACCCGAAGGAAACTGGCTTACTTATACTATTTGGTTTGAGTTCCAAGCAACTAATAATGAAGCAGAATATGATGCTATCATTACAGGTATGAAACTTGCTTGAAACTTGGGTGCTCAAGGACTTCGGATCAATAATGATTCTACATTGATCCGATGCTTATAAGCTATTATTGGACTACTATGTACAATAATGCTTATCAATTGGTAAAAAGCATTGTCATAAATGCCAAGTACATACTTCCATTATCCATAAACCAGCTATAGAAATGACCTTCCTCCTCGGATTTTAGCCCTTTCAACAATTGGAACTTGACATATTGGGACTATTCCCAAGAGGAATAGAAAATTCAAAGTTCTTAAATGTAGTTGTTGATTACTTTTTAAAATGGATTGAAGTCATACCTCTCCGATCAATTTCAAGTTCCACTGTAAAGAAGTTCTTTTGGAATAATATTGTTTGCCAATATGGAACCTTGGGACATCATGTTAGACAATAGAACTCAGTTTGTGGAGAAACCCTTCAAGCCATCCTGTGAAGAGCTTGGAGTTTGAATACATACCATCTCTATTGCTCATCCTCAAGCTAATGGTCAAGCAAAACTATCCAACCGAACTCTTTTAGTCAGACCAAAGACACGTCTTGACCGAGCAAAAGGAACTTGGGTGGAGGAACTGCTGAATGTTTTATGGTCATACCGAATAACTCCATGATTCCAACACCTCATGGTGAAACATCTTTCAACGTAATATATGAAGCTAAAGCTATTATCCTCCCTAAGATAGGAGTTTGATTGGCACAAATTGTTAATTCTAATCATATCAATAATGATAAAGTCAGGAAAATTGATTTGAACCTTCTAGAAGAACACAATTGATCATTGTAGTCTGAGAAGCAACTTATAAACAACGGATAAAAAAGTACTATGATTCTGCTGTTTGACTAATATATTTCCGTCCTGGAGATCTTATACTATGAAAAAATAAAGATAGTCGTGCAGACGGGAATCATAAGCTAGATGCTAATTCAGAAGATCCTTATCAAGTGATTGAAGCTCATCCCATGTGGTATTATGAGTTAGCTAATTAATATGGGCAACCAATACCTTGAACATAGAATGTAATTAATTTAACGAAGTAATATAGATGAAATTGAAAGAAAAAGATCTATTACTTGAAAATTTTTCAATGTACAAAAATTTCTTTATTTAACTTAGCGAGTTTTAGTCTGAACTATGTACATCGACCACATAATCCTCTACTAATACTTCCTTAAGTATATTTTCTTCTGTGCAAGATTCCAAAAATAACCTATCTAGCTTAGTTATCAAAGAATGATCTACAAATTCATCATAATTTGAGAAGGAAGAAAAAACAAGTGGATGATCAATATTCTTTTCCTTGACTTTTTTAAAGGTTCTTTAAACCCCAGAGCACTTGTTTGTTGACAAAAAGTCTTCAAGTCTTCCTTCAGAGTTGAGGACCTGAGAAATTGATTAACACAGCTAACTAGAGGTCTCAAAGAAGAAGAATAAAAAGTCTGGCCGATCTTCATCTATTCAAGTTCAAATTTTCATTTGTTCAGTTCTTCTTGTTTTGAACTTAGATTCTCGGCCATTTGTTGCACCTGATTCTTCAACTGATCAAGCTCTTTCGTATATTTACTTTCCATCTTAATAAGCACGAAAGGATTGTCTTCAAGCTTTTACTGAGTTTCAACCAAAGTAACCTCCTTGTTTCTTCTACTCGTTGTTTCAAAATTGCTTCATTAACTGTCTTGGTCTGCTTAAAAGCCTGAAGTCGCTCTCTCAGTTTGGCAACTTCTTTCTCAGCTTTCAGGCAGTGCTGATGTTCTTCTCTCATTACATTGCCTAACTGAAATGTAAAGGAAAAAGAATTAGAAGAAGTTATTATTCAACAACAGTTCGATCACGTTGGATGATCTAAAACAAAATCATTGTCCAGAAAATTACAATTCCTTATTTAGCTGATGAAATTGATCAATTGAAATGAGATACAAATAATGGATCAGAAAATAAATTCATTACAAATTTGATAATAAAATATATAATTAAACCAATTGCTATTCTTGTTGATTTCCTTCAACCTGCTCTACAGAAGAAATTTCAACTAAAGAAGAAGTTCTCGTTATATCCTGATTATCTAAACCAAAAATAGTAAGAGGATCTTGATCTATACTTAAATGACCTAGGTTAAAAGAAAAACAGGGTCGGGTTTCAATACGAAGCCAATAGCCCTAAAATATTTACCTCTTCCTCAGGAGTTTCGGTCCCAACATCTTGCTCGATTTCCTCCTCTTTTTCCACTTCTTCCACAACTTCTTCAATGACTTTGACAACTTCTTTAGGAAGAATAATTTGCCCCATGGAAGAAGCTGATTTAAGTTTCCTAAAATCAATACCTAGCTCGGTCAATCGATCAAAGGTCCCTATCTTACTAAAAAAAGAAAGCTACTGTTATCGAATTCTAGAGAATGAAACCTAGATCGGATGTCCTTCAATGCCTTATCAAAGCCCACCTTGGCACAGGTCTTGCAGAATTTTCCCAAGTCATTGTTCAGAGCCTTGGATGCCAGAAAGGCATTGAAGCTTTACAAAGGAAGCTGCTCTTTCAACTCTTGAACTGAAGCTTGACTTTGAGAAAGCTCAGACTTAGTCTTCTGCAATTCTTCTTGAGTTGCTTTTAGTTTGGTGGTTAAGGAGGACAAATTTTGGAAAATTTGTTCTTGACTCTCCTTTCTTATTTTCTCCACCTCAGCTGAATGGGATGTCTGCAACTCCCTATATTTCCCATTTAGTTTATCCTCAAGCTTGGCCTTCTCTTTAGCATATCTCTCCTACTCAACCAACTTGGATTCTTCTACTTGCTTGGCCATGCCTTCTTTGTTCTTTGCTACTTCTTCCTCCAGACTAGTCATCTTCTCCCTTTAGAAACTCAATCAAAATAATTGGAGTTTGGGTTCCTTCCAAACTCACTGGTTCATGAACTTTGGGTGGGACTTCAATATTTGGAAGTGTCATCACTCATTTTGGTTGGGAAAAGTTGAAGCTTTTCTCTTTCTAGACACCAATTGTACTCTTCCTCTCTTTAGGGGCATAAAGTGGGTTCAGGAGTGGATTGGGGTTTAGGAACTGTAGATCCAAAACCACTTGAGACCATTGTTTCATTTCCAGGGTTTGGTTGATTAATTGCAGGATTTTTCTTCACTCATCAAACCTTCTTTATTACCTTATTTGCTTTGTGGGATTTTCAGCTAACATAAAATCTCCCAAATTAAAGTTTGGAGCATCTCCAGCTGGAATATTATCATCACTAGATCCTTGTCTTGATTCAGATGCCATGTGTATTTTCGATAAGACAAAGAAAGAAATGAAAGGGTTTGAAGGAAGAATATTTCAAGGAAGAAACTTCAAAAGCAATTTTCAATAATTATTGGTTTTGCCAGTAGACTTGCCAAAAGAAAGAAAGTATTATGATTCTAGGTATTTATTAAAGGAAGGTTAATAGATGCAAAAATGAATCGAAATGACACATAAACCGATGGGACACAAGCATTTAATTAGGATTCTCAAAAGATGTGATGATTAAAGATTATAAATAAATGTACAAAAAAGTGCAATCTCTTTAACCGATTGATGGGGACTGATCTACGATACCGATCTCATCGAGAGGGCTTTTGATGATACTAAAATCGACCACTCGTGCAAAACTAACACGTGTCAAGTTCGGGTGATCACTTTGCATTGAATCATTTGACTAAATAGAGCCAAAGAAGAGCAAACAGTTCGAATAATAGATCAAATAATAAATAGGTCAGATAGATCAATTATGTAATTATACTGTACATTACTCGGATAACTGAGCAACTTAATTAAGTTGACCGACCTAGAGATCGGTAAATATATAATAAAATCACTATAAATATGGGTTAACCCTCATTTGTAAACAACCAAGACTAAGAATTCCCAATATATCATTTGATAAAATGTTATTTACTCTCTCACTTTCTCATTTTTGCTTCTTACTAATTATGATTCCATATTTGCTTAAATTTTTCTATCATTAGTACACTTGTATATATACAACTTATGTATATAAAGTTTTACGGAAAAACCACATTCATTTAAATATAGTTTTAATGATACTATGAACTTATAGTCTTCTATATAAATTACGAATCCAAAATAATACACTGATCTACAGCCTTAAAACGAATTTATATGATTCATATTTCTATATAGTCTTGATTCAATGTCATACCTTGTATGTATTAATGTATATAGGTATAAGTATATACGCATTAACGTATATGTAGTTAGAATTAGTGTTAATCATAATAGTTATAAGTATATATATGTAGTCATAAATAGTTCATTGATTTTGTATGTAACAATCTAACAGTTTTGGTACTATTTGTGCATTTTTCTCTAAACATTAATACATGTATGTGGGTTAATCATTAAAACATCAATTGTATACATGTATTGGTTTTATCTACAAGATATAGAATTTTGGGTTATTTTATTATTTGTTGAGTTTTGTTTTAAACAGGTTTTATAGTTTTCATATAAAAGATTTCAGTTTAATGTTAATGGATTCAATTGGCGTATGAAATTAAACAAATTCAAGATTGATTTCTGAATTCGAATTTCTTTAACTGAATTTTATTCTGAATTCAATTTAAAACTAAAACTAGTTAATATTCCGAATTTTGGATTGAAATATTTGATATTAATCGATCAGTTAACCAATGCTCTCCCCTAAGGCTGTCAATAGAAGTTAGTGATTAGAGCCTGTCAATGGGTCTGGTCTAGACCCGGAGCTAACCGATCCGGACCCATTTATCTGGGTCTGGATCTATGACAAATTTCGATTACCCAGATCCGATCCGGACCCGTTTAGCTATTATAATAAACGGGTCGGATCTGGATCTTGGTGTTCCGATCCGATTAAGACCCGGATCCGATTAAAATATTTAATATATAATAAAATTATTGTATATTAGTGTTATTTTATATGTATATATACATATATGTTGTGTAAATTGCCCATGTAATTTATATTTAATATAAAATACATGCATAAATATTAATTGCGAACTCAAAACTTTTGTATAATTAAAAAAAAAAAAAAATGACAAATTGTAATAGTTTTACATATAATTTTTAAAAAAATTATTAGACACCCGGACATGATGGATCCGGATCAGAAATGTGTAGACCCGTTTGGGTCTTCTACATTGAAACCCGACCCTGATCCGGGTCTGAATATGCCAGATCCGACCCGGATCCGACCCGTTTACAGCCCTATTAGTGATAAGAGGATATTTGTAATTTGACCAAACCACATGGTCTATTTAGTAATATGGTCAAATCTCAAGAGAGTTAAATGTAATTAATCCTAAAATTTTCATTCATTGGATGCATGTCTTAATCAAGGTTGATAACATTGAAATAATTTCGGAACAATTGTTGAACCATTTACGTTAAACAAATTCAAAGTAACTGGTTCCTCAATCTGATATCATGTGCCTAAGCACAAAATTTAGTTAAACCGCACTACTGATCCTTTGTGCATATATCTACCCAGACTGCCAACACTCCTACAAACCAAAATCCACAACACTCCACAGAGGAGGCATCACATACACGTAGCGATAATTCCATTATCACCCCAATCTCTCACATTAACTTCCTCCTAATGTTTGGCTGTGTCAATACAAATTGCCCCGCCACGCTAATTAATTTTTAGATAAAATACTCATTAAATAACTTCTTTGTAATTAGGTAAAGATGCTCTTTTCTCTATTGTAGTAATCATATGTGCATTTTAATTCCTTGTGATTTAATTATTTTTATAAAATTAACGAAAATTGTCAAAATTAACTGTCAGGCGCACTATAGCGCGTGAAATTGTTTTCAAAAAAATTTTAACATTAAAATAATTTTTGAATAGACATTTTTGCTTCAAAAAAAATCCTAATCCCTTCTCCTACACAATTTCAACCTCCTTCCCCCTCCCACATCAGCCACCATCACCATCACCATCACCATCACCATCACCATCACCACCACTAAATCCAACCATCCCCACCACCTGTAGATTCACCACCCTTCCCCTTCCACAACCGCCACCTCCACCCCACCCCCAACCCATCCCCCCATCTCCCTAGCCGTTCTAAGTATTACCAATGACCACCACCTAGCCCTCCCCCATCAACATTTTCTCTGCTCATCCGATTAATTGTAGAAGCCACCACTCAATCGTCGTCTATTTAAAACATTGGGAAAACCTTAAAAAAAAAAAATGTTGGCCATTCTTCAAGAGCTCTTATTGATGCGTTTTCATAATTTTTCTCCCTTTCTTTGGATCAACGCCAATACATATTAGAAAGGCATTGCAGATTGCAGTTATTGCAAGAACCTTTCCAAATTTATTTATCTTGAATTAGAGGGCCAATGATTTGTGTTTTTTTTTTTTTTGTTGCAATTTTTTATGGAAATTTATTTATTGGCTTCTTTGTTGGGTTCTACTGTTGTTAAATATCAATCAGTTTATTCTATTTGAGTAGGTGTTTCTGGAATCTAATTTGGAATTTTGTTTGGCGAATTGGATTTTGTGGGGAATGATGGAGGGTGGTGGATATTGGGATTGGGTAGCGGAGGAGTGTGGTGAATTTGGAGGCTGATGAGAGTGGCGACAGAGAGGGAGGGATGAAGGGTCGTAGGGAAAGGGGACGCGCGGCGGGAGTGGTAGGATCTCTTAGTGCAGTGGCTTAGGAGAGGGTGGGGGATAGAGCCCGAATAGTGTTGGTGGGGAAGGGACGAGGGGTGGGGAGGAGAGTTACAGTACTTATTTGCTTAATTACAAGAGATATTTGTATCTAAATTTTACCACAATTATCTCATCGCCGCCACTCAAGCCAAATTGTTGTATGTAATAATATGTATGATGCACCTAAAGCATGAGTTTCACATAAATCCCAATGCAGGTAATTTGTCCCTAAATGCATTTTATACCGTGATGTATGAAAGAATTTTTCCACTCCAGCCCGTGCCATTCTTGGTTGGACTAGTTGTATTAATCTTGAAAATGAGATTTAAAGCAATGTACCTTGGATGAGGTCCCCTAAAGTCACTGGCTCTTCGACAAGTTGGAAGGAAAGTTTAATTCAAAATTAATATTGAAAATTAACAAGTAATCAGATATTATAAACAGCAATTCGAAATTACATTGATTTCTGTTTCCGTTGCGAAAAGGGAAATTAGCTTTGTCTAGAATATTCACATGCACGGCGATTTAATTGAGAAAATAATTATCACCAGAATTTTCACCTACAACTCTTTTTCACTGTTTTTCTAAAGCGTTTTTGAGCAAAAAAAGAAAAAAGGGGAAGAATGGTTATGTAACTAAAGTTAATATAATCGGGAAAACATTCCGATCATTGGAGTCAAGCATTTTCCTGCGGCGGAGATAGGTTGAGATCAAGATCCAGGTTGGCCACTTGCTTAGTTTTCTTGGTATTTTGTTGCAGTTTCATATTGTCACGGTTGAGGTCGATGACAATCTAGATGTGACGAGTCAGACTCGCTCTGGACGGCATTAGCTCCGGCAACGCCGAGGAAATCCACAGCTACCGTAACACAATGGGGATTGAGGATGCCATGTTCAAGCTTCACCATACCATGACGGGTGACGGTGCTGAAGTAGAATGCTGCCTGCGAAGGATTCATCACCGGCAGTTGAATAACTTCAGCGAAACGCCTGGCGAGTGGAGAGATGTGAATTAGTACGGCATTATTGGGTTTGGTTCATGGAAGTCACGGACCTCATTGAACCAATACCACCTCCGCCAAGGCTCGAAGTCTCCAACGTGCTGCTCTAGCTACCGGGACTCCCGTTGACGTTACTATTATTAATATTGTTGATGTTTACTTTGACGAAATTCTCCTTCTCCGATGGAGGAAAGTTGGTCTTGGCCTTGGCACTGCAGAATTCTCTTGCGGCAGCGTCGTAAGCACCTCCAGCATATGGAAAGTTCCTGATCTCTCAACCACCTCCAATCACTCTCATCGCCACCACCGTCGCCGCCTTCTCTGTCGGTGCCATATCACAATATATAGATACAAAATTATGTATGTGAATGTCTGTTGGTTTGCTTGCGTTGAAGTAGCGATGGGAGCGATGAGAAAATTGAAGTAACTTAGAAGGGAAGGTAGGAGCTGCCCTAAGGGTCAAAGGGATTATGTTGCACGTGTGTGAGAGTACAAAGAAAGGAGTATTGTACGAGTGTTTGGTGCAGTGTAGAGGAAATGGTGTTATGAGAATGAGACAGATATGCATGGCATCCTGTGTTAATAGAGTAATTGTTTGGGAAGATTATGTACTATAATTTTCCAATAATTTATAGGATTTTCAAGAATAGTAGTAGCTCACAGACACTATAAAATCACAAACACTATTTTAATTCAATGTCTAAAATTTGGAGTGGGTTCAGATCCAAAATTTAAGAATGAAAGATAAGTATTTATAAGAGTTTATAATTTAGTGTTACCGAGCTCATCTCTCATTGTTAATTATTGAGTTGACCTCAACTCTAGTTATTAGATATTCATCGGTTAAATAAAAACTCTCACGCTAAAATTAAAATATTTGTGATTTTGAAAATCACAATATTTGTAATTTTATTTCTATTCATAGAGTAATTTGTTTGAGATTGTGGGATGGTTATATGCTTTAAATACACTTTGAGATTTTCATCTTTCACTCTTTTTGTTGGTTAGGTGTTTATTAATGTGAAAGGACTATTTGGAGATATCTCAACATGGGATGAGTTTAGATTTTGAATTTCATTCCTGTATATTTTCTAGACTAAAATTTCAATTGGAAACTGACAATACCTAAGGTGACATAGTTGATTGTTTATGAAACTATATTTCTCTGGGAGATTAAGATTTTATTGATTAAATTATTTCACTGAATAATTAGCTAGAATTATGATTAATTTTTTAAAAATGAGTTCATTAATTCGACTAGTTTACTAAATTGGACATCTACTGTGTTGGATTAGGTTTCAATTGAAAAATGATGTGACTTAAAATTTATTTTTGTTTGAAGCCTATTTTAGGAAATTTGTTGTGTCAAATTAGGTTTCAATAAAAAGAATAATATGATCTAAATTTTAGGATATCTGATTGTAGCATAGAAAAAAGAGTACAACCAACCATAAATTAGTGAAATCAAATTATTTTGTCAATTTACGAGGGTTGAATGAAATAGTGTTTTCGATTCCATCAAAATAAAAGATGACATAAAACATATGACGCAAGTAATTAATTGTAACTTCAAAATGTTCGATATTATGTTGTCAGAGATAAAATAACAAAATTAACCATAACAAATTTAACGCATAATATTTAAATGATAAAAATTTGATTTGTCCAATATTATAGTAACCGTTATAAAGAATAATTGACAAACATATCAGAACTTTTGTTTTTAGTGAGCAAAAAATGTTCCACATATAACTAAAATCAAGTATTTTTTATTTTATTTTTGTCAAACTGCATGATCTGTGAAAATTATGTAATAGTTTTCTTTGGTGCTTTCATTGGCTAAAAACAATGATAATAGTTTTCTTAATTATTTAATGCAAATATCGAAAAACGCGATGCAATTTTATGTGTAACATATTTTGTAATTCCATGGCGTATTTTTATAGGTATATTTGATTAAATGATTTTGTTTAGATCATATTACAATATAAAGTAATAAACTACTAGATAATTGCTTACTCTATTCTAAACAATTACGACTTGTCAAAAATGTTGAAAAAAAATGTAACAATGAGTAAAGTATAAAGTAATTTTTATATTTTAGGTAAGTATAACAATTAGTGTACCACGGTTCTGACAAAGTTAAAGAATAAAACATATAAGTAATTAATTGTAACATCATAATGGATATTTATGTTTTCGATATAAAATAACAAAATTAACCATAACAAATTTGGTGCATAATATTTAAATGATAAAAAATAGATTTTTTTCGATATTGTAGTAACTGTTATAAAGAATAATCAATAAAAATATCAAAAATTTTGTTTCTAATGAGCAAAAATGTTCCACATAAAAGTAAAATCAACTATAATTTTTTAATTTTTTTTATCGAACTACATAACATGTCAAAATTATGTAATAGTTTTCTTTGGTGCTTTAATTGACTAACAACAATAATAATAGTTTTCTTAATTATTTAATGCAAAATTTGAATAATACGACTTTCTGTAATATGAAATGTTTTCGTAATTCCAATATAAGTATTTTTATGGTTATATTTGATTAAATGATTTTGTTAAGATCATATTATAGTGTAAAGTAATTAACTACTAGACAAATTGCTTACTCTATCCTTAAAAACTTAACTTTTTTAAAAATATTGAAAATATCATATAAACAATGAGTAAATTGTAAAGTAATTTAAACCTTATAGTTTATGATATTTATATATGTTCATAAAGTATAAATTCATTTTGTTCACAAAATACACATAAACGTAATTAAACATCCAATTAATTATTTAATTAATGTTATGAGGCGTGCATGGCATCTTGTCCAAATGGAATAATTGTTTGGGATGATGGGATGGTATATGCTTTAAAGAATTTTAGTTCTTTTTGGTTAGGTTCGTTTATGTAATTTTTTGAGATATCTTAACATCAGTAAGTAAAAAAAATTTATGCGCATTTTAAATTTCATTTGTAACGTTTCTAGCAAAAAAATTCAGTTAAAAATTGGCATGTATACGTAAGGTGACATAATCAATAATCGAATAAGGAATTATTTTTCATTAGGATCACAAATTAATTATCCTAATTAAATAAATGCAAATATGGTTAATTACTTTAATTAAATAAATTAATTCCTTAATTCAGTTAAGGAACTAAAACTTGGAAATCCACATTGATATGGATTAGGTTTTAATAAAAAAGAATTACGTGATCTAAATTTTAGTTGTGCTAGAATCTAATTCAGAAATATTTGATCGTGGCGTAAAGAAAACATACAGAATAACTTATAACTAACAAATCAAATTATTTTGTCAAATTTTGAGTTTGCAAGAAATAGTGTGACTGTAGCTTTGAAAAAAATTTACAAAGAACTGTCAATAACGAACTCAAATTATTTTGCTGATTCAATACGTTTAAATGAAGTAGTGTAACTGCTTCTACAAAATTAAAGTACTATTAAACACATGCATAAGTAACTAATTATAACTTTGTATTATTCGATATTTATATGGTCGAAGACACAATAATAACAAAATTGGGCAAAATCAATTTGGCACATATATTTTAAATGTTAAAAATTTGATTTTTCCCAATACTGTTGTAACCATTATAAAGATATTTAGCAAACATATTGAATTCATCAAGTTAGATTGTTTTAATTTGAATTTATGTTTTCAATGAGCAAAAATTTTCTATATAAAACTTTAAAAAATCTAAAAATTCATTTTTCGAACTGTAGATCATGTAAAACGTTTAAGAAGGTAATTTCTTTGATGCTTTAATTAACTAAAAATAATGATATTGGTTATGTTATTTATTTAATGCAAATACTAAATAACGCGAGAAACAACTTTTATGTGTAACACTCCAAAATACATCTTTCTATAATTCCATGACTACTTTAGAATGATTCTTACATGGATTTATTCATGATTAAATGATTTTGTTGAGATCATAATTATAATGTGAAGTTTTAAATTGCTACATATATTGCTTAATCTTTCCCAAAAAGTTAAATTATAAAAAACGGTGAAAAAATCTCATTTACCATTGAGTAAATTATAAAATAATTTAAATAGTACTATTTGAAACTTATTGTGCTCGTGAAAATGGAACATAAATTTTATATCCCACTGATTATTTAATATTGTTTACCAACATGTAGAATTTTTTCCATATCATTTACAAATAATCATTTCCTTCCCATTTGTTCATGATCATGGCATGCCTTTTCTCCCCTTTTTTTTTTTTTTTGCCTTTTTCCTATGCCTATGGATGCATCATTTCATAGGACAGTATATGATCTCATCTAAGTATTGTTATTCATCATGATATTATAACTGAATGCTCAATTATTTCTAATTTCTCAATTATGAAAGACCAATAATTTGGAACTCCAACACAAGTTTCATACACTCTACTCTAGCTAGCCTACTTTTTCACAAATCAAAATATCTATATAAAGTTTTACCTTTACAGGGATTGTCCTTTAATTTTTAAAATTTTTCACTTGTGTATTTGAAAATAAAAAACTTTAAATATTCTTTGATCAGAAACTTTAAATAAGCAATAAGTCTTGAGCTTTTCAACCGATATGAATTCAAAATCAAAATTGATTGACAAATTTAGACCCTTTATAGAATTTTAGATTTCAATAAACAATTAACAAAACTACTTGTATGTTTGATTTAAGGTCACTGTATTTTTAATTTTGTAAATATGGTTATCGAACTCTTAAAAGAGGGTATTCTTAGTCATTTGTCAAGTTAAGCCGTTTGGGCATATAAAACGTTAGTTTTTCAAAGGTAAAATCATAAAAACATTGAGTAAATTATAAAATAATTTAAGCGTTGTACTTTTTGAAACTTAATTTGCTCATGAAAATGGCACATAAGTTTTATATCTTACTGACTACTTAATATTGTTTTCCAACATATAGAGTTTTCTGCCATATCATTTATAAATAATCATTTCCTTCCCATTTGTTCATGATCACAACATGCCTTTTTTTTTTTCCTTTCTCCTATGCCAATGGATGCATCATATTTCACGAGACGGGTATATGATCTCATCCAATTGTTGTTATATTCATCATGATATTATAATTGTAAGCTCAATTGTGTCTAATTTCTCAATATTTACCTTCTATATATAAAGTACCAAAAATGGTTTTCGTTATAATAAATAATTTATTAATTTTTCACAATTACCCTGGATTTGACATGTTATTTTTTAGTAGTAATATTGTAAAATTTAACCATATACTAACTGCCATACTTTTATGCATATTCATTGAGTGTTTTTTATAAGACGGATAAAATAAGGTACAACTATATTATTAATCGGGTGGATCTTGCATTTAACAATTTCTTGTTTTCCAAATATGTTATAGAACGTCAAGAATTAGTACATTTTGAACTCTTTCAAGATTGAGATTCACTTGGAAATAACTAAAAACATAAAGTTAACCAGAACTGAAACTAGAATAATCAGCAATCATATTACATCTTTCAATAATACTAACACTAAAATGTTTACATAAGAAAACAACTACACTTTATAAGGTGGCCCTAACCACCGATGCATATAACTCCATGCAAAACCGTCGCTTGTCAATTATACAAACTTGACATTTTTTTAAGAAAAGCAAAATCAAAATAAACTCCTGTTATTCCCTCTATTTCATTTTAATTATCGTTTTAAACTAGTACTTAACAGAATTATTAAATTACATCAATATTATAAAAAGATAATTTAAAAAGACTATATTACCCCTTACATTGCATAATTCTTGCTCCATTAATACGGCACAAAGGTAAAAGTTAGAAAAAATTCATTCAATACTTCCTTTATTTTTAAGAAACTACAGATGATTTGACATAAGAAAAGTTGTCTAAAACAATAGATAAAAATAAAACAGAGGAGTATCAAGTTATGATGGATAATGTAGGAAAGTTTTTAGTTGGATCAAATCCATAGTATGTGCAATGGACTCCTTGATCCACAATCGTCCGTACCACTTTAAACTACTAAAATCTCCTTATAATTGGTTGTGAATTAAAAATTTCCATGACACTTATTATGCACCCGCTCTATCAAAGAATTTCACCATATTCTACAATTGGGAGAGAGGGAGATTAATTAATAGGAGATCAGGTAGTAACCAGTTCTAACCAGTTTTCGGCATGCTGAGTTGTCTCACGGCGTGCTCAGTTATCGGCAACAAAATCTACACCGGCTTTCCGAGTTCCCGGTCACTTCTCCGGCGAGTTAAAAAATAAATTTTACCTGTAATTTAATTTAAAATTTAATAATGAAAAATGGGAAAATCGCTGAAATAGTCCTTAAACTTTTTTACTTTAACCAAAATAGTCTCTCAACTTTTTTTGTAGCCAGAATGGTCCTCCAACTTTTATTTTTTAGCCAAAATAGTCCTTTCATTTGAAATTTATAAAAAAAAAAAAAAAAAATTGTGATGACTACACCATAAAAAGACTTTTTTGGTTAAAAAATAAAAGTTAAAAGACTATTCTGGCTAAAAAAAAAGTTGAAGGACTGTTCTGGCTAAAAAGAATGTTGAGGGACTATTCTAGGCTAAAGTGCAAAAGTTGGGGGACTATTTTGGCGATTTTCCCATGAAAAATTAACAGGAAATGAGAACACATAAATAACAACTCGAAATTACATCGATTTCTGTTTCTGTTGCATAAAAGGGAAAGAAAATATTAGATTATCTATTCACATCCACCGGTTGAGAATACATTGATCACAGCCATTTTGACTTACAACTCTTTTTCTCTTTTTTCTAAAAGTTTTTTGGTGACATAATTAAAGTTAATATTTCGGTTGTCGGTCGAAGTCAAGCAATTTCCGGCGGTGGAGGCAAGTTGAGATCAAGATCAAGGTAAATCAAGCGATTGTCGTTGATTTCAGACTCGCTCTGGACGGCATTAGATCCGGTGACGCCGAGGAAATCAACACACTCTGTAACACGGTGGGGATTGAGGATGCCATATTCAGGTTTCAGCATACCATGGCGGTCGAGGGCGTTGAAGTACAATGCTGGCTGAAAAGGATTCATCACCGGCTTTTGCATATATGTTGACACCGGCGAAACGTCCGGCGAGAGGAGGGATGCGAAATTGTTGGTTTTGATTCATGGAAGTCATGGACCTCATGGTATCACCGCAGCCGAGGCTGAGATCCAGCGATGGAGGAGACAAATCCGTCACCATCACCGCCAGCGACAACTCCTCACGGCCAGAAGACTCCACTGTGCTGTTCTGGCCACTAGAACTCCCGTTATTAATATTGTTGACGTTAACTTTGACGAAATTCTCCTCCGGTGGAGGAAAGTTGGTCTTGGCCCGGGCACCGCGGAATTCTCTAGCGGCGGCATCGTAAGCACGGGCGGCCTCCTCCGCCGTATCAAAAGTTCCTAGCCAAACACGGCTTTTATCAACAGGATTCATGATCTCAGCCACGTACCTTCCCCATTTCCTCTTTCTTACCCCTCTAAAACGAACCTCCGTTGCTCCACCACCTCCATTCCCTCTCGTCGCCGCCGCCGTCTCTGTCGGCAGCATATCACAACGCTAATACATACAGTACAGATACAAAATTATGGATGGTGATGAGAAAATTGAAGGAACTTATATATCAGGGAAAGGGAGAGCTGCCGTGAGGGGCCGAAGGGACTACGTGGCATGTGGGGTTTTTTGTTGGCATAGTATTTTGTGTATACGTGTGAGAGTACAAAGGAAAGGAGTACTCGTACGACTGTTTTGAGTGTCGAGGAAATTGGTGACGTGAGAATGTGATAGATATCCATATGCATGGACCAAGTTCTGTTAATAGAGTAATGGTTTGGGAGGAGATTCTTAGCTAGGTGTACCAAGTTCATGCAATAGTATATGAATTCCTTGATTTTGAATTAATTATATTACTTAGTTGGGTAATATGATTGATTGAGTACCAAAAGATATATTGTCTTCTTTCACTCTTTTTGTCTTAAAGATTTTTTGCCTCATATTCTATTTTTATTCTTTATCACATCATCAAATAAATTATTAAAATTCTTTTATTAAAATCTCACCAGAGAATCTTGATAATTATCTTTAGGTAGTATGACGGAGAATGACAAAGAATATGAGATAGAAGATCCCGTGTGCTCTTTTTATTGGTGTTGTGTTCATTAATGTGAAAATTTAGAAGAAAATGTAAATTTGAACATCATTTCTATGATTTTTCTAAAATGAAAAGTTAGAATTGGAAATTGGCAATACCTAAGGTGACAGTTGATTATAAACGAAAATATATTTCCTTGGGAGAATAAGATATTACTGATTAAATTATTTAATCGAATAAATTATAACTATGATTAATTATTTTTAGAAATGAATTCATTGATACAACTAGTTTACAAATTTGGAAACTTGTTGTGTCGGATTTGGTTTCAATTAAAAATTAATGTCATCTAAAGTTTAATTTTGTTGGAAGTCTATTTTAGAATATCTGATTGTAGCATAGAGAAGAAGCGTACAAATAACGGTAAGCTAATATAATCGAATTATTTTGTCAATTTATGAGCGTTAAATGAAGTAATGTAACTCGCTTCCGACAGAATTAAAGAAAAAAATATATGTCGTAAGTAAAGTAATTATAATATAATGTAAAGTAATTAACTACTTGATAAATTGCTTACTATATCCTAAAATAATTAACTTGTTAAAAATGATGAGAAGACCATATAACAACGGGTAAATTATAAAGTAATTTAAAACTTATAATTTTTTATATTTTTGTATGTTCATGAAGAATAAAGTCATTTTTCCCTCAAAATACACTTAAACTTAAGGGTTAATAACTCTTTGCTCCCTGAACTAGGAGGATAATTACAATTTGTCTACCTAAACTGAAAATAGTGTGCACTTTGAACCCCTTGACACTATTCATCTATTAACAATCTTCACACCGTGAAAAAAAAAAAACTTGGTTAAATGACTGAAATACCCTTAGTACTATATCTTTATATTTTCTGTATTTAATTTTTTATAATGGTCTGACAATTATTAAAAGTAAGGAAAAAGAAACTAAAAAATATATCTATATAATCCATGTCAATGTATTTGTTTGGTCAAATTTTGTAATTTTTAGAGTTCAATTAATATTATTTTGAATTCGAGATTGGCAATAGCACACTTCCCAAAATGTGGTTCTTTTTAACTAAAAATTTTTCTTTATGGGTCTTATGTGATAATAGATTTTTCATATTAGTTTTTTGATATTTTGAAATCTCATAGTTTCATTTCATATTTTAAATTTGCATAAAAATTGTGCAAATTATTCACATTGGATAAAATTTGATTTAATATTTTCTCATATTTTCACTCCCTATAGACAAAGATATCAATTATTTGTTATAGTTTATTTTTCTAAATTTTTTATAACTATCAAACATCAATAAAAAATAATTCTTGGGGCAATTCAGTCATTTACTTGATTTTTATCAATGTTGTTAAGTCGTTAACTAGGAATAGTGTTAAAGGGAGTAATACACACTTTCTTTTAGTTTAAGTGGGCAAAGTGTAATTATCCACCAAGTTCAAGGGGAAAAATTTTATTTTAACCCTAAACTTAGTTAAACATCCAATTAATCATTTAAATAATGTTATATGGCATGCATGGCATCTTGGCTTGATAGAATAATTTTTTGGGATGGTATTTGTTTTAAAGCTAGAATTTTAAGATTTTCTTCTTTCTCTTTTTGGTTAGGTCTTCGTTTATGTCACTGTTTGAGATATCAAGTATTAATTTCTTGTTTTGGAATAGACCAATTTTGAAGTTTTTGCTCTATTTTGGCTATATTAATTTCTATTTCATTAATAGTAGAAAGAGAAGAACTACCTTCTAGATCTGAATTAGGTTCAGATAACTATCTTGTAGATTTGAATTAGGTTCAGATAATCTCCTTGATCCATTCTATTTAACAAATTAGCCATAATTAATTTAATTTTTATTTAATCTTTTTAACTTTCCTAATGTATCGAGTCCACTAAACAGGACCACCCTAGACCTTTCCTCGCATCTTTCAAGCTGACCAACACTTCCAAAGTTAACCAACACGCACTATACATATAAGAAGGTAAGATAATCAAACTCTAAAGGAGGATTAAATTAATCTTTCTTTGTTAAATAAAATAAAATCAATTTGACCGACTCTGATACATATATATATATACACACACACGCACACAAATATAAAGATATATGTATACATATGTATATGTGTATATATATATGTATATATGTATGTATACATACTTATGTATACACGCACACACATATATGTATATACACACACGCACACACACACGCATATATATATATATGTATATATGTATGTATGCATACTTATATATACACGCACACACATATATGTGTGTATGTATATATATATGCATATATATGTATGCATACTTATATATACACGCACACACATATATGTGTGTATGTATATATATATGCATATATATGTATGCATACTTATATATACACGCACACACATATATGTGTGTATGTATATATATATATATATATATGCATATATATACATATATACAGATATATGTGTGTATGTATATTATATATATATGCATATATATACATATATACATATACAGATGTATGTGTGTGTATATATATCTGTATATGTATATATGTATATATATGCATATATATATACAGACACATATATGTGTGTGCGTGTATATATAAGTATGTATACATACATATATATATATACACACATACATATATATTTATACGTATGTGTGTATATATATACACGCATGCAGACACACACGCACAGACACACACACACACACACATATATATATGTCTATATATATGTGTGTGTGTACGTGTATATATTTATATATATAATTCATACATACATGCATATATACATACGTACGTACATATACATATATATTTATACATATATGTATACATATACATATACATATATATATACATATACATATATATATATACATATACATGTATATATATATATATATATATATATATATACAAATCTTACTATATGAATGTGTATTAGTGTATTATTTTATATAGATATTAAACACTTAATAATTTACAAAGTTATAAATTCAAAATTATTTACAAAAGACAATTCACATGGTAAATTCTTATTGAATCAACAACCATTTTTAAGTTATATTCTTTAAGTATGTAGCAATATATATACATATGTATGATTACCTAAATCTATCTATACTAATAGTATAGTAGTAATGCATTTAACTTATTGATAGTGATAATGTTACACTAATAAGTTATGTATTATAAGTATATAAATTAGACATTATATAAAACATACTCTTATACCAAGTATAAGTTATACAAATTTTAATATATGAATATCAGAAAATGTATGTGTAAATATATTATATATAGATATTTTAATGAACATTAAAATATTCATAATTACTTAACTCTAATATCTATATATATTAAAAAGAAATTAATAATCAATTTAATTAGTTATTGAAACAAAAGTGTTGCATTAATAAATTGTATACCCTCTCCCCCTATTCTCTAGTATGACTCTAACCCATGACCAATAGATCATAGTAGAAGTGTCTTACCATCTAAGTTGCAGTTTGTTGTCTAATTTATAAGTACATAAATTGTACATAAAGTGAATTATTACTTTTACATTGATAACTTCAATAATTATACAAAGAACTGATATTTAAGTATTAAGAAAATAATGGCCCCGTTTGGATTGCAAATAATGGAGTGTTATTTGGTAAATAATATTTGTCTGTTAACTTTAATGGTTTTTGGAAATAATGTTAATTTTTGGAATAATAGAATAATTGTTTGTATACGAAATAATATTTAGAAATAACCATTTGAATTGGAAATAATGGATACTTATTATTTGGTAGACCCATTTGGAAATAAAAAACAATAAAAATAGACAAATAGCAATTATAAAGATTCTTTAATTAGTTTTGCGCAACTCATTTGATGAAAACCTAAAATTACAACTCTCCCTCATTGCTATCAAACTCCATAAACATAAAAGGGTTCATTTTACTTTACCAGTGACCCCCTTAATGTTTATACTTACTATCACTTTAATACCTAACATTATTTTTTTAAACATTTAAATCCTTCTGTTAAATCCAACTTAATATTCATTATGCTTTTAACAAAAATACCCTTAGACCTTAGTCTATCTTCTTCTTGGTTTTTCTAGTTTTTTTTTTTCTCTCTCTCATTTTGTTGAAATGATTTTTTTATCATTCAGCACCATATCTTAAATTTCATCAAACTCTATTTATAAAAATAAATAAATAAAAAGATATTTTGGGTATTATGATAAAATTTGTTCACGCTTCAATAATTTGAGGATAAAAAGACCATTTAGGCAAAAAATCTAGCACCGTTAACTTTGACCTTTAGCCCAATGACTAAAATTTCTAAAAAATTAACGTTGGAGATTAAAGTGATTGTGACTCTAAATGTTAAGGAGGTAAAGTGAAATTAACCCTACATAAAAAATCAAAAAAAAAAAAAAAAACATACCAAAATCGGGATATAAGATGATCAACACTTATCTATACCCAATTATTTGATGGCAATATTAAGAGAACTAACATATACATATACTAAAACAATTCTCACGCAACTGAGCAAACATACAAAATAAGTCATATTAAACCAAAACTAAATACATGTTCATGGAATCAGAGCAAGTGCACAAGGTGAATTATCACTACATCCACAAGGTGAATGTTCATAGACTATAACAAAATATTGTAACAAACACAATTTACGATAAAATATACGATTTAAGAATTACTAGACATAGATTAAGACATCCTATACGTACGTAATTATTAACTGAATATTTTTTAAAATATAAATATGTTAGTTTGATTTAAATTGTAGGAATGATTTGAAATGAATGGATTGAATGAGGTAGATTCTGTCGATTTGAAATTACATAAAATTTGGGTGAATTTAAAATTCATTCATTTATCTACTAAAATCACATTCATTACTGAGTGGATTTCAAATCCCAACTAAATTAGTTAATTTGTTTTGGTAACATATGATGGTTTTGTAGGATTTCAAATCCAAATCTACCTAAATCTCTCCATTCAAACACAACAATAATGAATAAGACATGAATAGTGCAAAACAATAGACTGTGTGAATAAGACAATACATGAATAGTGTGAAATATTATTTAGCAAATAATGCCTATTATTCACAATCCAAACGGAGCCAATACTATCAGTTATTAATATATTTAATTAGTAAGAATTAAAAGTATTATATCTAAAATGTTATGTACATAAATATATTGATATATTATTCTAATATATGTTAAATATTAAAAGAAATATTATTTTTTGACTTATTTGACTAGTATTTGACCTGCAAAGTTGAACGATTTGTTCGACTGGTATACCAGTTAAATCCGTAAATCGATATTCAACCGGTAATTTGACTTAAAGTCAAAGTCAAGTCGAGGAGACGTTTAGTTATTTGATTTCAAATCAAAATTGAATCGAAAGTCAAAAAAATCAAATTAATTTTTTTTTCAACTTGACTCAATTTGATTCAAGTCGACTCGATAATTTAACTTGATTGTCGACTTTTGAACAAATAGTATACTAAAGAAGATGCCCGCCCCTAAGGTCAGTAAACCAATATAATCTCTTTCTTCTAACAAAAATCGCCCCGCTCTCTCTTAACTACTCGTGAGTTCCACAATATCGCCTCGCTCTCTCTTAACTACTTGTGAGTTCCACGCTCTCCTTACTACTTTATTACTACTGCCAATTTATATGGAAGTGATGTTGCCCTTGAGGGCGTTAAATGCAGTAACAAATGTTGAGTTTGGGAGTTTAGGAAGAAAGAGAAAATTTGGCTGAGTTTGGATAGAAAGAAATAAAAGGTAGAGAAGAGAAAAGAAAGGTTTTCTTTTATTTGGGAATTTTAAGTGGATGGAAAAGGAGAGAAAGGGAGGGAAATGGATGAATAAAAATTTAAAACAAAAAAACTTTCCTTCTATAGGTAGGAGGAAATAAAAAGAAAAGTTACATTATCTTACAACTAATTATGAAATGTCATATTTATTTTTCAAATATAATACAAAAATATGAAAGAGACAGGCATGAAGGGTGCTTTGGTAAAATACTAACATTAATGAAATTTCCTTCCAAAACTCCCAAACAACTTAGAGAAAATTTTTCTTCCCTTCCTTTCCCTTCCCTCCTCATTTAAAACTTTCTCGATACTTGCACTATATGTACTGCGTTTCACGATTATATGAAAATCACTGCTATCTTTGCTAACATTTTTAAGCAGGATCATGCAAGGGTAAATCGGATATTTTCCAAGAAAAATATTTATTTGGATTCAATCTACGATCTTTTTGTATAAAATAAAAGTCTCATAAAATTTTCTTACAATATTTCAAGAAGTTCAATTTACATGTTCACAAGTATGCTTGCTTTTTTCCATGAGTATTATTATTGAGTACTTTGTTGTTAGTTTAATTCTTCTTTTTATGGAATATTTCAAAATATTATGCTAAGTTGGCAAAAGGAAAACCATCCTAGTCAATGATTAGTGATGCCATTTTTTGGCTAGCATTGAAAGTTGAATTCACTAAAATTAAATATTTCAGAAAAATAATTGACTATGTTTGGACAGTGTCATTATTACAATTTTGTGAATAATATTTTATAACTATTTTCTTACATGTTTTTAACTGCGTTTTTTACCTCTCACACATTACATTTAAAAATTTATTACGTAATTTATTCCAATAATATGTCAAATACTATTGCATAATAACTATTTAAAAGGAGTCATTAAATAACCTTATTTTGAGTAAAGGGTAAAGCTTATCCTTTTAAGTTCAGAATCTTTTTTTTGCTTTTGGTTATTACTATGTAAAAATTAACTCACGATGAAAGACACCACAATAAAATTGTAATAAATTCATAAGATATAGTATGAATAAGTAAGATATTCTTTTAGAACCATGAGGTTTATACTAATATCACTTGATATGTGAACTTAAAAAATGTTATTTATTTTCCCTAATTTCATATTTGTTGTAAATAATGTCAACCCAATAATCATAACAATTCATTTAAGGAGAGAAAAAGTATTTTTGTTCTAGAATTACACCTAGTAACAAAATTTAAGTTACTATTAAGGAAAAAAAAAGGAGATAGGAGGTTAGTGTAATTTTTATTAATAAATCGTCTCTCCACCCACTTTTATGCTGACTTGGTGACTCCAGGCCTCAAGGACAATTGATAAGAGATGGGAAATAAGTAAGATTTTTTGAAATTGAGTGTGTTAAGTGATATAAGTATAAATTTTAGGAGAGATTTTTCAAATTATCTGTGAGATAATAGAAAATTTTTATATTTAATTTACTCTTGCATACTTTTTAGTTAATTTTTGTATGCACTTAAGAGAGTGTTTGATAACTTCATTAAGTGTTTAAACTTATTTCATTAAGTACTTTTTATATTAAGTGTGTTTAATAACGAAATTTTTCTATCTCTGAATACATTAAGTACTACTTAATTTTTATACAAAATTTTAAGTGAAAATTTTATCAGTTAATTTGCTAAATTCTTTATTAGTATAGCAAAACTTACTCAATTTGTACTTGTTTATTTCGTATTCACACACTTTTTTTTACATATACAAACATACACTATATTCATTATCTCTTACACATAAATAGACACTTGTACACACTATAATTCTATTTCACACATAAACATATACTTGAACGCACTATATTCTTTTTCTCTCACATATAAACACACATTTGAATACACTATATTTTATCTCTTTCACACATAAACACATACTTACATTGTTATACACACTATATTTATTATCTCTCTCACATACGCATACACTTGTACACATTATATTTATTTTCTCTCATACATAAACATACATTTGAACAGTACACATTATATTTATTCTCTCTCATACATAAACACACACTTGAACACACTATCTTCTTTCTCACACATAGTACACACTTGCACATACTATATTATTTCTCTCTCACACAAAATTATACACTTGTACGGATTACATTATTTTTCTCTGACACATAAACACACACTTACACATATTATTCTTTCTCTTACACAAAAAAAGTTCATACACACAATTTCACACATTATATTCCTTTTTCTCTCACATATAAACACACACTTACACACACCCCTCTCTTTCTCACACACACATTCTATATTAAAAAACTATGTATTTGTATCAAAAATATAATATTTAATACATTAACCTACAATAAAAATAAAATATGATATTATCATTGGAGTATATAATAAATACGGGGTAAGATATTTCATTTTTGTGCTTTAATTTAGTGCTCAAATGTAGCTGATTATCAAACAAACATAATTTTATGAATTCAACAAATTAAAAATTCAATACTTAATTTTCAGTATTCAAATTTCAAATTTTAGACAATATTCCGCTAGTATGATGAGTAGACATTAATCAAATTCATTTTGGTTTCTTCTTTTTCCTATTTTTTCCTTATATTGATAGCATTTTCTCTTCATATTGATTTAATTATGCATTTTGTTTCCCTAACAAATTAAAAATACTGTCAAATAAAAAAAAAACTATAAAATGCTCCAAAGTGGATATATAAAGGTGTTGGGAGTTTCCATGTCGAAAAAATTAAATCTAAATAGAAATCACGTGTAAAAAGTATGTTTAATAACCTTTAGATTATAAAGAACTATTATTGTGTTTGGACAACCAATATTTAAAATATTATTTATAATAAGTGCTATAGTAACTTTTTAAAGTGCATATATGAGATAAATGTAGGTTAAAATATACGTTTTTCTTTTGAAGAAAACTACCATTCTCATAACTTTTTAATGATTTGAACTTATAAAAAATAGGTTATGAGGGAAGTATCTTATCACTTAAACTATATTTAGTTGTCAAGATTAAAAAATAAATTTAACAAATGATTGTAAAATATTATTAAGAGTATAATGAATAATAATTTCAATCCAAATGGAGCCGTAATTATATAGACCATTAATGCAGCGGATTACGTGAAACTCAGATTATATCATATTTTCCTTTTTCTCTTGTCAAAAAAAAAAAACAAAAAACAAAAACAAAACAAAACAAAAACAAAACAAAAAAGTTTTTAAGCCAATCGCCAACAAAATATGGTCGGCGGTATGACCCTACTCTAGAAGATTAGTCAAAAAAAAAAAAAAAAATGCCTTGATTGTGATTTGTTTTAGGTAATGTTGGCACCAAAAAAACAATGGTCCGAACTTTTATAGATAAAAGATGTCAATTTTGCTTCTGAAAATCCATCCCCTTATCTTGTTAATTATTGAAGTTACTACTTTAAAGCATACAAAAGTTGTAATCAACAGCAGCCATTAGTGGGAGTTGCTTGACTGATTTAGTGGCATCAAAATTCATGTTGATCATTGACTACCGATACCTTAATTAGGAAAACTATCTCCAAGAGTCTCCTTTCTTTCTTTATTTTTTTTCCCTCCCACTTTTCATGAAGCATTAAGATTCCATTGAGGCTTGACCTTGAGCAAGCTTTATTATATACTTAGTGATTTTGACACACTTTGTATGTGTCATTTAAAAGAAATTTAATATTGTTAAATTAAATTTAAAAATTATTTAAATAAATTTAAGAGATAATTTTTTGTAAGTAATTAAAAAATTGATAGTTTTAAATTTCTTTTTTTTTTTTTTTACCTAATGGTAGTTATTATTATTTCTTTATTTGATGGTGGTTATTTTTTAAAATTTAAAATTAACTAATTAGGAATTCAAAGAGGGAGACCACCATATCAAATGGACTCTCTATTTATATATATAGTAAGATTATTAAACAAAAATCAAAGGTTTCAGTTAGTACATGAATCGGCAAATACTTAGACAGCTCTAATATTTGATCCTATTTATAAATCTTATATAATTTATAATATTAATTGATGTAAATAAAATTTTAAAGATTTAATTCTAATCATAAAATTTATAGATAAGATTTAAATCAAATCTATATTAATATTTTTCCATAAATTCTATCCACATAATTGAATTAGCAGTCACAGGCCGACAAAATTGTTTTAGAGTATCTTAAATGCTAGTAATTTTTAATGGAACAGCAACGTGTAATGTTCTTTTGACATTGACTAAACAGATTGATACCCCATTAATTAACAACCACGCAACGCAAGTGAATTCGATTTATACAGTATTGATATTTTGGTTCCAAATTAATTATATTACTTATTTAGGTGATACGTTAATTAAGATAAGTAATTTATAACATAATATTACTAATCAAATCCATCTTCGAATTTTCCATGGTAATGACTGGATGATATTTTCTTTTTTTCTTTTTCTTTTTTTGGTTTTAAAATTAATTCTTCTCTGGCCTGCAGCTGAATATTTCAAGATTTCCCACCAACATATTCTATGTCCGAACTGTCGGAAATGTAGGACCTACTAATTAAATAATTACGTCCCCAAATGGAATGATCGACTTTGGAGATACTTTATCCACATTTTAATGGCAAAAGCATATTATAAAATTTAGAGTTAAAAGCAAAATGCCCCCTCCAACTATTACTTTAGTTGTAAAATACTCCCTAAATAATTTTAATAGGCATTTTGCTGCACCCTTGACATGTGGTCAACTATTTAAAATATCATTTTTGTTAAAAATTGACCATTATACCCCCAATACATTAGTTAAGTGAATGTCATTTTCTTTTTTCCTTTATTTATTTTCTCTCTCTTGTTTTTCATTTTATGTTTTCTAATCCCTTTTCTCATTGTTAAATAATTATATTACTTCTAATATTTTATTAATTATAACATCTAATTTTACATGCATCTTATGATTTAATTTTTAAATTAAATATATTATAATAAAATAAAGTATATTTTATTTTAATACAGAATTTGCAATGAATTATTAATACTAAAATTAATGAATAAAAATGTACAAAAAAAGATAGCCTAAAAAATTTAAAGAATTTATTCTAAGAATACAAATAAAAATTGTGCATGTAGAGTCACTCGGCATATTTTGGCTAAATTTATTTTACTATTAACAAGTTATAATATTTTATTATGCTTTATTATTGTTATGCCAAAAGTAAAAAATTTTACATGAATTCTTATGTCATTCTATAATTTATGTTTACGTTAAGAGTAATTTTTTTAAAAAGTTTTTTTTTTCTCGACACTTTATTTTTTTGTAGTTGGTTTGTTTGTAATAGTATATCACTAATAAATACACAAACTGTATATCGAAATAAAAAAAATATTGCTTGTAATATAAAATATATTTATTTTATAAATTAAATTACCTAGACACATAAAAATTAGAACTCATGGATGACCAAAATTAAAGAAGTAAAATTATTTAGTAGTAAATTATTTTGTAGTTGGTTTATTATAATATATTTCAATTTAAAAATTAAATAAGTAGATGCATGTAAAATTAGATGTTATAATTAATAAATATAAGAAGTAATATATGTCATTTAACAATGAGAAAAAGGATTAGAAAAACTTCGTGTGAAAAACAAGAGACAAGAAAATAAATAAAGGAAAAAAAAATGTCATTTCACTTAACTAATGTATTGGGGGTACAATGGTCAATCTCTAGCAAAAATGATATTTTAGATAGTTGATACAGGACATGTCAAATTGCATCTAGATGTCTATTAAAATTATTTAGGGGGTATTTTGCAACTAAGGTAATAGTTGGAGGGGGCATTTTGCTTTTAACCCTAAAATTTATCAAGAAATAAAATCAGTGTATTCACATGAGAGAGAGAGCCCTAGGCATTTAATTAATTGTGGAACCATGCAATTTATGAATCCAAGTGATTAATCCCTCTCGTAGTAGTATAACTTGCCTTCTTCTAATTCTTCTTCTTTTTTTTTTTTTTAATCCTTTCCAAACAGTTAAATTATTTTTTCTAAATAGGATATTTCAATTATTTTGGGACAATAATAAAATTGAATTTCTAACCATAACATTGAACTTAAGTTTCTGACAATTTTTTCCACCACCTGAAATGTCCAACTCAAAAGAAGTACAAGTCCATCGAATTATAGTAACAATGGGACGCAAGAAACATCTATTATTACTATAATTTGATAGATTTTTTTGATTTTAAAAATTTGTTTATATTGAAATGACGTCGTTTAATATATTTTACATTTTAAAATTATCTTTAAAGAGTTATCATATGTGTGATGTGAGGTTTTACGTCACAAATCGCTCAAATTGGAGAGAAATTTTTATTAGACACAAATTAAAAAATTAGAAAAGATTAAATAACAATATTTAACTCTGAAAAGTTCGAATACTATCAGTGTGACTTACTCTAGTTAATTACAAAACTGATTAATTCTTTGTTTCCTGGAACAAAAACTTTAAATAGCTTAGGAAGATTGAAAAAGCGAACAATGACACCTTGAAGAATGATTCAAGCCCAAAGGCCTAAAACCAATTATTAAAATAAAATAAAATAAAATAAAAAAGTTTTGCTCCTCCTTTTTCTATCTTTCCGATAAAATCTTTTACAGTCATGGGGAATTAATTAATTAGTTGAAACTTCAACTTTTGCATCGAAGTAGAAGATAAGCAAAATATTCCTTGAACAAAGCAATATGTTAGTGTAAATGGAAATCTAAGGCAAGAAAAACAATACCAACAATCTTTGAAATAATTACCGGAAGAAAATTACAATGTCCTTTCTCTTGATGCAAGTGAAGGAACAAAAAGCTTCGACAAGAACTACGGGAGTATTCGAATTTGTTCATATTACATGATGTTACTACAAAAATAAATAAATAAATAAATTATCCAAGAACATCGTTGCTACTGGTATTTGGTTTAGATTTCATAAACTTTATTTCTTTTTGTTTCTGCTTTGTCCCATAAACAAATAGAGCACTAATACAAGAAAAAGTGGTGGAAAAGAAAATTTTTCTGATGACTACGAAAAACATAATCTTTCTTGGTCATTACTATGAGGAATAATAATAGTTTTATATTTTGCAAGCATATATGATATCATAACAATACTCTGAGAAAGGTAATGCATGTCCCAAGTTGCTGTTCCTGTTTCTTTTGTTGTTTTCATGTCTAAGGAGTAACTAAATACTTAAAAAAGAAAATACTTACATAGACCCGATTTTTTGTATGGTTTCACCGATAGACTTTACGGCTAAGATTGAATCTTATAGAATCTTTCTTACATCAGCTGATGTCATAGATTCCATAACATTTAATCTACACTACAGGGTCTATAAATAGAGTCAAAGACCAAATCTACCTAAGTAGATCCCAATACTTAAGCCCCTAGCCTTTTGAACACATTTAGCTAAATCTAAAATGCAACAAAACAACAGAATAAAGGACTTATAGTAAATGTTTGCTTCTTAATGTAACAAGTGATACAGTAAGAGAAGCATAATATAAGTTAATCATACTTCACTACCTAATAGAAGATTCAAATGAGGACATGAATTTGGATGTTAGAAGATGTAAATCATTAAGGCTAGCCCCAACTGCCCCTATATTGCAAATTAAAGAGACTGCTTCCATTACTCGGCTAATAGACTAGACGCAAGCAGATCTTGAATGAAAACAGCTCGCCCAGCAGCTTTTCTCATTCTTTTGTCTCGATCTTCATGACTTCAGGATGAGTGCCTCAAACTGCAAGCAGGTTATATACAGAATAAAGAAAGTTGGAGAACATCTAGAAAGATAGAGTTAATAAGAATCAATGCAGTTGTGGGAAATATTAGAGGCAGTTTCACAGTGCTGCATTATATGCATCAGGGAGAGCATAATAAACAAATAAAGAGAGTTATTTAATTCATTTTATACATCAAATGTATTATTGCGGCAGTAAATGTAGGTTTGTCGTGGAAAATAACCATCCCAGGTAAGTCCTCCAGGGCATTTGTCATGTTAAAAGGAGAAAGGGATAAAGCCAAAGTTGAACATCATCTAATGGCTTGTATCAAGATTTGAGCAAACACGACCAAAATGTAAATGACTTTGGAGTTGAAATGATAGAACTCATATTCCTCCACTCTCTATGTATTCAAATTTATTACAAAATATTAAATTCCGGAAAAACAGTTAAGACTTTGTTGAAGTTCAAAGTTTCTTTCACTAGAAACTTAACTAATTGTTAGAAAAGCAGTTCTCAAGCTGCCTGCAGATATATTAGACATAGGAACATTAAGACCATTTTTGCCTGTAAAGAACAAAACACGCAACGCAATCATGCAAGTTAAATGGTGACGTTTAACAGCCCTATCTTATCTTATTGTCTACAATACTACTATAAGGTCACACAGTAACACTGGGCAGATTTGTATGGGTTTTGAAGCCAAACCCCCAGCCAAATTCACCTGCTCTTGAAACACTAATTCCAAAATGTTACCACATTAATGTGAAACTGAATCCTAATAGAGAATCAGCTCAGTTTCGTATGATCCATGATTTGTGGCTTGAACCAAGGAGAAGGAAAACATAGAGGATGAAGTACACGGGTATGCAAGTACTAGATTGAAGCAGTGTATGCATGACAAAAGCTTCCAATCCACATGCATTCAAACTAATAAATCCATAAACAAAGCATGTCCAGAGTAAATATCATGATAAATTCAACTGCAAACAGGTCTTGTTTTTCTTCTTTGGCTAGTCAGGTAATCAATAGAAAATGGCATCTTAAACATTCTAACTCTAGAAGTGGGCAAAGTATAGCAGGACAAATCGGCAAAAATCAAGCAAAATATATCAACAATAAAAGGACTAAAAGAGCGGTTTTTGGGAATACAAGAAAAATAACACCAAAAAACAATCTGGGGAGTTAGTCCTCATATACACTCAATTCCCTTCTGTTCCAACAGTAAAAATGAAAAAGATTGACTACTAAAGATAAGGAGTTAAGCTTTTTGCTCTTCTCATGGAAACCATATTTCAAAAAGGGTAACTAATATTGTTTTTATGCTCCTATTTAATCCTTGTGTTTTCTTTTGGGAAATACAATGGCATGCAGGTGGTAACTGCTTGGTGCATAATAAGTTACAACTTAATGTATAGGTTTCACATAATATACTTGAATATAAACCAAGAGAAATGGAGACTCCCAAAGAACCACATACAATATGCTACCTTGACTTCCATGTTTGTTGTGAAGACATGAACTTTTGTTGACACATCCTCAATACTGGACACCAAAGTTTCTGAAATTTCCTCTGCTTCAGATGCAGGAAAGTTCAGAACAATGAAAGTTATGGATCAGCTGTTGCACCATATGAAGTTGCATTGGTCGATAAAGGCCAACTGCCTCCTAAAAGGACCTGTAAATGGGCCTCTCTAAGATCCCTCCCCAGCCGAGAATGCATGACTGCTGGGAACTGCAATTCTACGTAATCTACATCGTTGCTGCAACTATTCTTGAGTTAGAGAAACTTTTATCTGATCTAGCAATGACCAAAATTTTCAGATCATGCAGAAATAATTGCATAATGACGAAGTTTTCTTTGCTCTATACACAAGTATTATGGATTTCCATCAAAGGATATCTTGAAGAAGTGTCCTTATTGCAGTGTGATAGGACTTAACATGTTTCTTGCAACTTTAAAGGAACATATGGGACAAACCTGCAAGAAAAGGATGGCTTCATTATGACATTCTTCAAACTGAAGTGTTATGTAGTAAATAAGGATGGTGAGTAATCAAACTAACTTTGAAACAAGGAATTCATGCAAGGAACCACAGAATATAAATACTTTGGAAATATTATAACAGTTCTCTAAGGAAAAGGGGAAATTGGAAATTTATCTCCAATTACATGTTTTGATGAGCCATGAAACCTAAAAGCATTCTGATGATGAATTTATGTCTCTCCATTCAGTTTATTGTTTTAGTAAAAATAAATAATAACAGCCGTTTCCATGCATTTAAAAAACTGTGACAGGTAAACACGACCATATGAACTACTTAATTTTGACGTTTCTGACACACTGCTAATGTCCGACGACTGATGAATGCTTTTTCAATAACCACCTGTCCCCTTACTTATTAGAGGCATATCCACAATACTTCCCATCAAGTATTGGAAAACATCCTGGTGATTATAACTGCAGTTAGCTTCTCACTCAAGAGCAAAACTAATTTTATCCTAGACTGTCTTCACAAGACCAGCCTAGGCAGAGTCGTCCATTTCTTCCCCTGTTTTGAAGAATCCTTCCCGGTTTTAAGATTGTCAATGAATTATCTTTCCTACTCTGTTTGTTTTAAACTAGGTGGTATCATGAACACAGCCTAAGTTAGAATTATGGAAAACTCATGCTTCTCAAATGCAGAATGTTGATGAAAACTGAAGATGAAATACACCAAAAGTGTTGGTGCGAACTGCAAACGTCAGTTAAACATCCAGTCAGAGGAGGTTCAGCGGCTTCGGCCTTCAACGCACAAAAAAATAATAATAATAATAAAAATAAACAAATAAATAAATCTAGCTTCACTAATTCCAGGGAATTAAAGTGTATTGCCCTCAAGGACTCCACCACCCGCAACCCAACCCCTCCCTAAACCATCGCTTTGGTCCTTGTCCCAACCTCAAAACAAAGAGAGGACACCCCCGAAAGGAAAATAGGGTCGAAAGTTTTCCCTTGGCAATAAATCTTAATCTAACTCTGCTCCCACTAATATGTTTGTGATCAGAAACATTAAAGGTTATCTAACACCAATTCATTACCCAAGATGGTTACATTCCAACATACCAAACAGAGTAATTATTAATATTTTCATTCATTTCATCAACATTTCCTTACACAGCTGACACAATGATTGCACACATAAATCTTAACAGTCAGATTTTTGTTTTCCTCTAGATGAATAAAGATTACAAAATTTGAACCAAAAACACAACAAAGATCAGAACTTGCTAACAGAAAGGCTGATCAGAACATTTTTCCATGAAAAGAAATAAGTACCCAAAATAGAACAAGGAAAAAGTCACGGTGAGTTTGGACTCGAAAGAGTGCTCACCTTCAAGATGCGAGAAAAGGGATGCAATATCATAGTCTTCATAACAATACGGGCAAGGAAATCAGGTCACACCTTCACGGGAGAAAGGAGAAACAAAATCAATGCTACCAGTAGTCGCCGCAAGTACAAGATCCATCACTAAAATGATGGAATCTATTGATATGAACTCTAACAATGATCTCCCGAGAAACTATTTTACAAATGAACTTGAATGCGGTATGGCAGTCCAAACAAATCCTAAGATTCTTTTTCACCCTAATAGGAGCCCCTGGTGGAGTTGCAATCAGCGCAAATGCCACTGCCAGTTTCTCACTATGATGGGCAAGAAGAAGCTCCTTTTCTTTCCGTTCGACATCATGGAGGTCTACTTCTATCATGGGAACATAGCCAGCTTTAGCCATAAGGTCACCCAGCTCCTCAAGTTTAGCATATATTTCTTTACTTCTTGAGTGGCTTCTGTCTCCAACAATAAACATGTAAATCTTGTCTTTCACCTCAATCCAACTCATCCCTGGCTCCTTCTTCACCTTGCTATCTTTCATTAGCCTTCTCATCTTCACTACATTATCCCATGATCCCACTGATGCATAAATGTTTGCAAGAAGAACATGTGTACCAGATTTCTCTGGCTCAAGAGTCAAAAGCATCTCAGCAGCAAGTTGGCCTTGAGAGCTCTACATTCTTATGGATTCTCGCAGCACCAAGAAGTGCTCCCCAGATTGAGGCATTAGCTTCGAAAGGCATCTTCTTTACAAGATCCATCGCTTCATCCAATTTTCCTGCTCTTCCAAGGACATCAATCATGCAAGCATAATGCTCTTGTGTTGGCTGAATCCCAAATGACTCTTCCATCATTTTGAAGTAATTTTTGGCTTCTGTTACTAGACCAGCATGATTACATGCACAAAGAACGCTAACTAGTGTCACGTGATTAGGAGCCACACCATCTTTAAGCATCTTGTCAAATAAGAGAAGAGCTTTCTTTCCATGTCCATGTTGCGCAAGTCCCCCGATCATTGCAGACCAGGATACAATCCCTCTCTGAGGAACTTCAGAGAAAGCACGATCAGCATCCTTTAAACTCCCACATTTGGCATACATGTTGACAAGAGAATTTCCAGCAAAGAGATCCGACATAAATCCATATTTCAAGACATGAACATGAATTTGTACAGGAGGTTGCCCTGCTCATATGCCGATAAATTTGCACAGGCATTTAGGAGAGTACAACAAACAAATGAATCTGGCTTGGCATCCACATCTTGCAACTTACGATAGAGCTTCAAGGCTTCTTCACCTTGTCCACATTGAGCATAAGCTGATATGATTGATGTAAACGAGGGTAAGTCTATGCTTGGGCATTCTTCAAAAATTCTAGCAGCATCATCCATCTGGAAACATTTCCCATATGAATCAATCAAACTGTTTGTCACAAATGCATCTGACTGAACCCCGGATTTTACAGAAATCACATGGACTTGCTTACAAGTATCGACCGCTTGCATCTCAGCTGAGCAGTTGAGAACTGCTAGTAAAGTTGTCTGGTCAAATCCCATTCCTTTCTTGTACATCTCAACAAAGAGCATTAGACCCTCCCTGTCTGCCCCATTTTGTGTATATCCGGAGATCATGGCATTTGTTGCAATGAAATCCTTCTGTGGCATCAAATCATAAACTAATACCTTTGCATCCTCAGGTAAGCCGCACTTTGAGTACATATCAATAAGTCCAACACTCACAAATGCATCCAATAAATCCAATTTTAACAGCAGAGAATGCAATCGTTTACCCAATTCTTGGAGCCTGAGTCCAGCACAAGCTTTGAGAACACTTGATAAGGTGAATACATTTGGCTTTAATCCTGAGCATGTCATCTGTGCAAAGAGCTCCAAAGCCTGGTCATGATATTCATGAAGAGCGCATCCAGCAATGACAGCATTCCAAGAAACAGTATCTGGTCGGCCAATTTCCTGGAAAACGGCGAGTGCATCTTCAAAAGTTCCCACTTTTGCATACATGTCAACAAGTGCATTTAAAGAAAATGGATCAGAATCAAAACCAAGTTTAATCAAGTACCCATGAATTTTCTTTCCTTGACCAATATCTCCTAACCCGGTGCAAGCATTTATTATTGTTGATAAACTGAACTCATCAGGCCTAATTCCACTAGCAACCATCTCTCTTGAAACAAACCAACTGCTCCTCCAAAACATTCAATTTGCGTGTAACAGGAAAACAATGCGTTCCAAGAAACAGAATTCCTTTCCGGGATTTCATCAAATAACCTCCTAGAATCCACAAATTCACCACATTTTGCATACATAAAAACCAGAGTGTTAGCAACATAGACATCAGATTCGAACCCCGTAACCACCACAATCCCATGAACCACCCTCCCAAGCACAAGATCCTTACTCAAAGAGCATGCTTTAAGTACACTAGGGAAAGCAAATTCATTGCACTTAATACCCAAATGATGCATTTCGCGAAAAGCCAAAAGGGCTTCCTTACCAAGGCCATTTTGAGCATACCCAGATATCAAAGAAGACCAGGAAACCAAGTCTTCTGGTTCAGGACTTTCGTCGAACAGTCTCCGGGCATAACCAAAAAGAGAACATTTTGAATACAAATTTATCAAATGGTTCCTATGTGAAGGGTCTTGATGTAATCCAAGTTTAGTTAAGTGTTGGGCGTGGACTTGGAGAGCTGGATCAAGAGACTTGGTTTTGGAGAGTTCTGCCAACAACTTTGAATAGGAAACAATACTGGTGGTGGGTACAGAGGTGGTGATGTTCTGGGCGAAGTTTGGAAAGGAAATGGTCTGTGATGGCGACACTGATGAGTGAAATTTATTGGTGGAGATGTGTTTTGGAGAGGGATTGAAGAATTCAAATGGTGGGCAGAGGCATAGCCGTTGGCGAGGTAGATTTTGAAGGGAAATATGGCGCCAAATTTTGGTCATGGAACTCATATTCCATTTGGCCATGGGTCACATATGTTCTGTATTTATTTTTCCGCAGCTGCTCATTGAAATTTTGATTTTGCCCTTATCATTTTGATGGTCTTCACAATGTGGCCCTTAATTGACGCTTCCTTAATTCACTATTCTACCAATGAAAGAAATTAATTGCTTACGGAAATTTCATTTTTATTATCTGATATGTAATGATGTCAAAATAATACACCCAATAAAAGACAATATTACACGTGGCTCCGGGCTCCGGTCCATTAGGGGTATTTTAGTAATTTTATCCTTGTGTTTCAAATAGGCCCAAATAGGTCAAGTATTATATATTCGACCCACGAATCGATCCAATCCATCGATTTCAAGTATAAATATAAAAGTAGCTAGTCAGATTTATTTAATTACTTTTCTAATTATTCAATATCGAATTTTCTATCTAAAATTTATGCTCTTGTCGAATTACTGACTTGAGTGTCGAAACCTACTTCGGGAGACAAAGCCCCGTCCTGTTTATTTTCAGGTGATCTGGACGTGGGTACTACACGCAGTGCTCAACTTTTACTTTGGGCAATATTGTACACAGGCTAACCCTAGCTCAATTTTTTTGCATCACTATTTGGCATCGTCTATAGGAACCATGAACTTAAAGTCATTACTAAGACATGACACCTAATACGTTTAACACTTACAAAAGTAACACTGGCAAGGGAAAAGAAATTTTAACTCAACATCACTCTCCTTGAATCAAGTCTCTAGCCGATCTCGCATAGAGATGGATTGACAGGGAGGTTAGGAAAGGAATTCCAGTTCCTAAGTTGCGGACAATGATGAAAAAATTCACTAGTTGAGATAGAAAAATGCTTAGTTGAAAGAAATGCTCATTAGGCAGCAATTGAAGCATCACCTCTCTTAAGACGAAGAACACTCTTGCCATTTGGGTGGCAATCCCCAGATTTTCCATCCCCAACTTCATCCTGGTGAGGGAGAAATGAGAATTCAAGGAGAGAGGAATAGAGAACTAGGAAACTAACTCCTGTTGGATCCGCTCAGTAGAAGCACCCTCATCAATCTGCCAAGTAAGAGCAAACTGGCTGAACTGCCTAGCCAGATTCCAGAAGAGTGGCCTCATCAAAGCCGAGTGGTATCGATCATGAGAGAAGAAGACGCCAAGAGAGGGACCGTACCATGTTGGTAGTCCCAGAAAAAGAGGAGAAACAGAGGAAGAGGTTAGAAGAGTTGCAAACTGGATAGACATAATGGATGGTAAAGATCTATAAGAAAGGAGTACTAGTGATACGTTCATAATTGTGTTATATTTTATTTGTCATTTACCACGTTTTTATGTGTTGTAAGCAAGATTTGAGTTATTATTGAGTTTAATTTCATTATTCTTAGTTTTTTGTAGGATTAAAGTGAAAAAGATGGAAAATATGAAAGAAAATGCTAAGCGCGAAACAAGCACGAGTATGACGCTATTCTGGATGTTGTTTCGTATTTTAAGAGCAACTTTCAAGTTCGAGCTCTGATTGAATTTATTTAAGATGCATTTTAAGATAAAGAGCTACAACTTTCGTGTTTTACACTTTTTCAAATTCTAAAAGCATCTGGGTCAAAATCGAAGCCGAAAGTGAAGTATAGTTTGAAGGCCCAGCACATATGTGTTGGGGTTGTGCAGCGCATATGTATTGTGTCTAGAGAGGAAAATTTTCAGAATGTGCTAGAGCGCACATGCGTGCAATCAAGCAGAGGATGTGTGCTCGATACAGTGAAGTTATGTGAATAAGTTTTTTATTTTTTGGCATATTTCTTTGCCCAGTTAGAATCTTTTTCATACGATTTCACGTTCTTATCTGGAGACAATGATTGTAACCCTAGTATTTATTATAAATACCCCATGTAGGGTGAGAAAAGAGGAGTCGATACTTTATTTTCTCGTTTTAGCTAGGGTTTTCAGTAGAGAAAATTCTTGGTTATTTTTTCATGGCACTTAATGCCTAAACCCTTTTTCTTGGTCGAAGAAATTGAAGCCATGGTCAATTCTACTATGTTGTGAGACTTTTTGTCCTTAAACTTATTCAATTTTATATCAAGTATTAATTATTTTTTTGCGATTAATTTTATGATTATTCTTTTTAACTTGCTATTGCCGCAAAATATTAAGTTACTAGAATTAATCTACAGTTAGATTGTTTTAACCGCTTGAGTTTAATTCAATCTGTGAAGCAACTAAAGTTGATAATTGCTCGATTGGCGTTATTGAATTTAGGAAAAATAATCAACTAATTGTCATATCAACCACATGTGTTTATATTTAATTAGCCTAATTGTTCTTATTGATTTTAATGTTTCTATTAATTAATCTTTGGCATGTGTTTGGGTTAAATTAATAGTTAGGGTTAATTGGATTGCTTGTTGAAAATTAGCCAACTTTAGAAAGAAACGAGAATCAACTTTGAATCGGAATTCGAGTTTATTCTTCAATTAGTACTTGGTATAGAAATTGAATTATTTTTGGTGTCAATGATCGACTAGTAAAATTGTTATGGTAGATATGACCAAAACCAAGATTCTTCTTAAATTGAATTCCCCCCAGTTTATTTTATTCCCTTAGTTTTTAGCTTAAAAACATTCAAAAATCCCCTTTTCTTTTAAGCACAAGAATAAACTTCGTTCTCTGTGAGACGACCTGAACTCACCACTGCTACATTAATATTGAGAATTGTTTAATTTTGGGTGTCTACGATAGCACTGACCAACTAGATACAAGTATTTCCTTCTTTTTACAAATGATATCATGCAACCCACCAGAACCTCTTCCTAAAAGGTGGCAGACCCCCCACTTTTACTTTTATGTGCCTACGGCTCAAAATATGACTCTAAGGAGCATCTGATGCTATCTTCTACCAAGGGTTTCCCGAAACCCTCAAGGCTACTGTCTCAAACTGGTTTAGATGCTGTAAGAAGGACGACATAAAAAAATTTGATCAATTGGTAGACTTATTTTTGAACAAGTTTAGGAATCAAAAGAGGATTCCAATGACAAGAAAACACTTGCTTACACTCAAGCAAATATGGAGGAATTCATGCAACTACACATGACTGTGGGGTTATTGTACTATTTTTTTCAGGCAGTAACTTCGCTTGGTCTGGAGTTAGGTAGGGACATACTGTCTGGAAGAGACTTGATCGTCTTCAGGTTAATTCTTTGTGGCTTTCAACTTTTCCAATTAGTAGGTTCAACATTTGAATAGGGCGGGATCTGATCACTCACCGCTCCTCCAAATTTAGTCATGAGATTCCCTTATACCAAAACCATGATTCAACTTCAGCATATGTGGTTGGAGCACTCTTCATTTGTGGATGTTGTTGCATTGTATTGGATAGTTCCATAATGACCGGATGTTGGCATGGTTTTGCTTGGAAACTCAAAAAATTGAAAATTGCCCTAAGACATTGGAATTCTACGGTGTTCAGTAATATTTTGACTCAGTGAAGAATGCGGAATCATTTGTCCCAGATTTAGAAATGAGGTTTGAAGCTGCTCTATCTCCGACTGACTAGGAATTGCTACATAAAGCCAAGGCAGAATCGTTTAAAAACTTAAAAGCAAAGGAAATCTTTTAGTATCAGAAATCTCGTTGCAAGTGTATTTCTGTAGGGGATGGTAATACTAAGTTTTTTTTATGCCTCTTTTGTTAATAAGAGGTCTTGGCTTGCCATTCGAAGATTAAAGAACTCATCGGGAGTGTGGATTAACACGCTTGGGGATATAGCAAATAAAGTTGTCAACTTTTATTAGAATTTATTTTCTAGTTCAAAAATTAATCCGTAGATTAATGTATGCATGATTTGCTAGAATATATTCCTTCCCCGCTTACGGTATAGCAAATCAGAACTCATTAAACTGGTATTGTTAGAAGAATTGTAGGAGGTGGTATTTCATACGGATCGAGACAGTGCCGTGGGTCCGGATGGCTTTACTAGATTGTCTTATGTCTGGTGTTGGGATATTGTTGCTAATGATTTGCTTAAGGCTCGCATGAATTTTTTTGCAAGGATTCCTCTCCCTGGGATTATCTCAAGTACGCTGATTGTGCTCATCCCTAATAGAGATAATCTTTTTTTAATGATTTTCATACTGTCTTTCTATGTAATTTTATTAATAAAATTTTTACTAACATATTGGCTAATCGTCTTACTAAGATTTTACCAACTTTGATTTCAGATGAGCAATTAGGTTTTGCTTCTGGAAGGATGGTAGCTAAAAGTATTCTCCTGGCCCTGGAATCGTTTGCCTCCTTAGACAAGAAAGTTCATGGCTATAACATGGCTTTAAAGATCTAATATACATGATCAAGGCGTTTGACTAGGTGTCTTGGGATTTCCTGAAAGCAATTCTTCAGAAGTTTGTATTTCATTCTCTATTTATATGGACTGTCATGCAAACTTTGAAAGTGAGTTGGTTCTCGGTGCTTTTAAATGATGAGAGTAAAGGTTTTCCTTAGTCATTATTTGGTGTAAAACAGGTGATCCTTTGTGAGTTGCTCTTTATTCTCTCATCTGAGACTTTGTCGAGAAAATTGAAGTCCCTTCTGCAACACGAAATTATTCAGCCTTATTTGGTTCCACGGGGTTGCCTTAGTATCACTCATTTAGCCTTTGCAGATGATGTGTTGATCTTCTCCAAAAGGGATAAAGCTTCTTTGAGGAAATTAATGAAGTTTCTTGACATTAACCAACAAGGATCAGGCCAGAGGATCAACTTTGACAAGAGCATTATTTCTTATTTCCAAAAATTGTTTGTAGCGGTCTTTCCTAAGGCTCTCAACTTTTTTGGGTATCAAAAAAGCCTGCCCTCTTTCCTGTACACCTAGTTGGCTACCCTATCTTCACGGGGGGTCAAAATGTGCTCATTTTACACCATTCTAGAAAAAGTTAAAGATCGTTTAGCTGGGTGGAAAAATAAGCTTTTATCTCTGAGTGGTTCTCTTGTTCTGATTAAACATGTTTTGTCATCTATTCCGATACATATCATGGCTGTCTTAGCTCCTAAATCATTTATTGCTCATCTTGATCGACTTCAAGCCAATTTTTTTTAGGGTGAGTCAGAATTCGGGAATAGAAGGCATTGGCGAAAGTGGAGAGACTTGTGTTACCTTGCTAAGAAAGATGGGTTGGAACATCACCATTTGATTGATGTTGTCCTTTCCTTGTCTTGCAAGTTCACTTCCTCAACGTCACAGTTCGCTTGATTTATGAGGTGTCATTATGGCTCTGGTACTCCAACCACTTACTCACAGATTTGGAAACGTATGCTCCAAATTCAAAATTTGGTGGATCCCTATATTCAATATACCATTCGTTGAGGGGTGACTCATGGTTTTGGTTCTCAAAATGGCCTGGAAAGGGTCCTCTGGCAGATTGGATAGATGAAACCTATCCGGACCTCAAACTTAAAGATGTATATTCCAATAATGGAGGCTAGTCGCTGGAGTTTGTTGAGCATTTACTTCTAGAAGGTCTTATATCTGAGATTATGCTTTGTCCTATCTTTTTCTCAGACGGTGTTGATAAACCTTTATGGAACCTTACATCGAATAGTGCTTTTACCACCTATTCAGCCTTTCATCTTGTTGAACAAAGGAGAAATACCATGCGATCTAGGACGTATATTTGTGGTTCTTAGATTTCCATTAAATTTTCTATTTTATTGTAGAAGGTGCTGAATGGTTTGTTGCCTTTTTTAGAAATTCCAATGGATATGGGTTTCAGTTTGGCATCCAAGTGTTGCTTTGTAACTCTCTGGATTATATTAATCATTTTTTTGTTGAATGTCCTTTTGTGCTACACATTTAACGTGAAAGACCGGCTATCAAAAGCATAGTCGTACCTCATAGGAGGAGTCCCAAACCTCCTAAGGCCTACACCTTAATAACACGCGTTCACGAATTTTAACAGTGATTGAGAAGGAGCCATATGTAAAGTATTGAGGAGTGACACAGAGCATCGCAACAAAAACTAGTGGTGCTACTTCCACAAAGATTACGGCTATGATACTAATGATTGCATTTTCTTAAAAAGTGTAATCAAGAACTTGATCCAAAGATGATATTTGAGACAATCCATCCAAAGAATGAATAGAGGAAGGTCATCCCAGCGACAGGCCAGGAGCCTAGACAGAAGAGACCGAGATTTGCCTTGGGGAGACGGAATAGCTGGGTTAGAGAATTAAGAAAGAATAATTATAAACACTATCTCTAGTAGAGCAGCAAGTGGTGACTCTGCGTCATCCCATAAGGCTTGCTCACCAGGTGAACTTAGTCCAGACTTGAAGCGGCCTAAATTATGTTAAGATATTATCTTTACAACAGATGAGACACAATGTTCTTCAATTACTCCATCATCACACTGATCTATTAGTGGTAACTTTACCGGTGGCAAACTATGACATGAGGAGGACACTTAGTTCTGCTGATATACTATTTTATTTGGCATTTAAGGACATAAAGTTGGAGGAAAAAGATCTCAAACCTATGACAACACCATCGGTAGGCTTCTCTGGAGAAACGGTCATTCTTCTTGGATACATCACCCCTCCTGTGATGTTTGGCACAACTCTACAGAATGCCCAAGTGGTGGTAGATTTTGTAGTGACCAAAGTATCATTTTCTTACAATGACATAATTGGTTGGCCAATCATAGGGGCACTTTGGGGTAGTCCTATCTTCCTATCATATGAAGATGAAGTTCTATATGGAGAATAGAGTAGGGGGGATTAAAGGAGATCAAGTAGCAGCCAAAAAAATACTACATTGCCTCATTGAAATTAAAGGGGAAGAAAATTGCCCCTACTTACAATTTCAATGCCATGGAAGATGTGGAGAGAACTCGCATACCATAAAGGAGAATTGACCGAAGAGTTAGAAGATGTCATCTTAAATGAACATGAACCCAATCAAGTGGTGAACATTGGAAAGTCCCTCCTGGGAAAATTGAAGGAAAAAAATCATCTCTCTACTTAGGGAATTTAAAAACCTCTTTGATTGGACTCCATCAGACATGATGGGAATTGAACCCAAGGTGGCCATGCACTTCCTAGATGTGGATCCAAGATATAAGCCAATGATTCAGAAGAAAAGGAACTTCGGTAGGGATAAGGGCCAAGCAGTAGAGACAGAAGTAAAGAAATTGCTGGATGCCGAGGCCATAAAAAAATTCAGCACCCAAAGTGGCTCAGCAGTGTAGTAATAGTGCCCAAGCTTGGGACCAAGTAAAGAATGTGTGATGACTTCATTGACCTGAATAAGGCTTGTCCAAAGGATTGTTATCCTACCTCCTCTCCCGCGCGTATTGACCAAGTAGTAAACTCAACTTCGGGTTTGAGATCTTGTTTTTCCTAGATGCAACCATAAGAGATATCATCAAATTTGGCTAAATTCTAAGGACTGGGCCAAGACGGCCTTTGTCACTGAGTCTAACACTTACTGTTTCAAGGTGATGCCTTTTGGACTTAAAAATACTGAGGTGACTTATTAGCGGATAGTAGATCAAATGTTTGCCAATCAGTTTGGATGCAACATGGAAGTTTACATTAATGACATGCTCGTGAAGAGAAAAAGAAAGTTGATCATGTGGAAGACCTCCGAGAAATCGTCATTATCATGAGAAAGTTTAAGATGAGACATAACCTTGAAAAGTGTGCCTTCGGAGTGGCAGGGGACAAGT
Organism: Cinchona pubescens; assembly: GCA_025175665.1. Taxonomy (NCBI): domain Eukaryota; kingdom Viridiplantae; phylum Streptophyta; class Magnoliopsida; order Gentianales; family Rubiaceae; genus Cinchona; species Cinchona pubescens. Next base: position 4,405,370 of record JANKKI010000107.1, on the reverse strand, counting down.
TCTTGGGGTTCATGGTTACTCAGTAGGGAAATGAGGCAAACCCTACTAAAATGAAAGCAAGTCAAGACATGGAAACCTAAAGGAGTAAGGGACGTGTAAAAGTTGAATGACTACCTTGCAACCTTAAGCTGATTCTTGTCCAAGTCTGGAGAAAGGAATTTGCCATTTTTCAAGGCTTTGAAGAAAATTAGTAGTGTTAAGAACTTTTAGTGAACTGAAAAATGCCAAAGAACCTTTGAGGATTTGAAGGTTTACCTAGTCTTACCTCTACTCCTTACTAAGCCAGGGCCAGGAAAAACTCTGTACTTGTACTTAACCTGTTTAACCACGGTAGTTTGTGCAGTTATTACCAAGGAGGAAAACAAAGTTCGAAAACCGGTATATTATGTCAGCAAGGTACTGAGTGATCTTGCGACCAAGTACCACTATTGAAAGGTTGGCTTTAGCCCTAGTGACGGCGGCAAGAAAACTCAGGCTGTAATTCTTAAGTCATCCTATACTGGTGTTGATTACCATCAATTTAAGAATATTCCCATAAAGTAGAAAGTTTCAAGAAGGCTGGTTAAGTGGTCTATTGAACCAAGTGAGAATGACATCTCTTTTTAGCTGAGAACAGTAATCAAGGCTTAGGCCTTAGCATATTTCATCATTGAAGGAATAGAAGAAGAAGAAGAACAATAAGGGAAGACTACCTGTGCAGAGCTAGGCAAGTTAGGGAACCTTTAGTGGATTATGTATGTAAACAGGACAAGTAATGCTGAAGGTTATGGTGTAGGAATAATTCTTACCTTTTCGGAGGAAATTAAGACAAGTTATGCCCTAAGTTTTGAGTTTACGCAAGTAATAATAAAGGAGAGTATGAGGCCTTTGTTTCTGGACTTAGGCTAGCCAAAGAGTTAGGAATGAAGAACTAAGTAGTGAACATGGACTCTAACCTGGTAATGTAGCAAGTTAGAAGGGAGTTCGAGGCAAGAGAATCATCATTGTAGTTCTACCTGACTAAGGTGAAGAATTTGATCTTATATTTTGATAAATTTGAATAACTCACATAACTAGGGAAGAAAATAGGAAGGCAGATGCCCTGTCCAAAATAGCTAGCTTAGTGCACTCAAAATTTTAAAGGAAATTTTCCTTGAAGTGTTGAAAATGAAGAGTGTTGAACAGGCAGAAGTCATGCATATTGACACAACTCTGAATTGGATGACTTCGATAATCTACATTCAGTATCTTAAGGAAGGCAAACTGTCGGAAGACAAGGTAAAGCCCAAAAGGTTGAGAGAAGATCAGCAAAATGCTTGATCATTAGAGAGACTTTGTACTGAAGATCTTATTCAACGCCTTATCTCTAGTGCCTAAGTCCACATGAGGCCAAATATATATTAGCTGGACTGCATAAAGGAATTTGTGGACACCATATTGGCAGTAAAGCACCTGCACAAAAACTTCAAAGATAGGGCTAGTACTGGCTAAGGATGTTGGAGGATGCCATGGGCTATGTGCGAAAGTGTAAAAATGTCAACTCCATCCAACTAAGCTGGGATCTCTGCCGAACAGTTTACTCCTATCCTTACTACTTAGCCTTTTGTCTAATAGGGTATTGACATCCTGGGACATTTTCCACTGGTTTTAGCCAAGAAGAAATTTGTAGTGGTCACAATTGATTATTTCACCTAATGGGTAGCAGTGGAAGTCTTAGCAACAATCAATCCTCAGCAAATCTCATCAACTTCTTTTGGAAGAATGTGATATGCTACTTTTGCATTTCCAAGGAATTTGCCTCAAATAATGAACTGCAATTCCAAGCAGAGACTTTCAAGTTCTATAGTGGTTTGGGAATAGACAATGCTTTACCTCAGTAAGTCATCCCCAAAGTAATGGTTTGGCAGAAGTCACCAACCACTCTATCTTATAAGGGATCAAGAAAATGTTAGACAATGCTAAAGGAAACTGAGTGGAGAAACTCCCCAATGTACTTTGGTCATACTGCACCACTTACAAGAATGCAACTAGAGAGACCCTTCAACCAGTAGAAGTTGGAATGTCGGAGTTCCGAGTCTATACCTTCAACTCAGAAAACAATGATGAAGGCTTGAGGTCTAACCTCGATCTACTTGACGAGGAACGGAATAAAGAATTCTTCAAAATGCAAGTAGACAAGCAACGAGTAGCTCGGTACTACAACTAGAAAGTCGGGGGCAAAAAGTTCAAAGTAGGTGATTGGGTTACCAAAGAAAAGTGGAGATAAGTTAGCCTCAATCCCGAGGAAAGCTTTCACTAAATTGGGAAGGACCCTATGAAGTCATTGAAGCATCTGTTCATGGAACTTATAAACTTAGAACTAAGGGCGAGAATTTTCCTACATCATACTTGAAATGCCCAGAACCTTAGAAAATTTTATTTTTAATTTTAATGTACTTTGTTTGAATTTCTTCAGTTGTAAATCTTAAGCCAAGTATTTTTTTCGAGATTGAGTAAAACTTGTGCAATTTTAATTTTTCAATTTTATGGATTTATTAAGTGTTGGGAACATATAGTCGAGTAGTTAATATTTTGTAAGAACAACACTGTCAAGCAGAACTCGGACTACAGTAAAGTCCTCCAGAATTCTATTACCCTCCAAGGTCAACTACACCCTCTTGGGGAAAACACCAATAAATACTTTCCAGAGTAGGGACAACCCTTTCGAGGATAGAGAAAAAAAATACTAAGTCTTCCCACACCAAGACTAACCCCTCCGGTGAGAAGCAATGCCAAGGTCTTCCCAATGTGAAGTACTTAGGTCATACCTATTTGCCAGAGCAGAATTCACCCTTCTAGGGGCAATGTTAAGGTCTTCCTAAAGTGAAATACCTATGCCATACCTACTCCCCGAAGTAGGACTTATCCCTTCGGGCTCAATGTTAAGATTTTCTCAAAGTAAAGTACATGTGCCACACCTGCTCTCTGAAGTAAGAATTACACTTTTGCGGGCAACGCCAAGTTCTTCCTAACGTGATGCACCTAGGCTATACCTACTCCTTGAGGTAGGACTTGCTAAGGAAAAACAAAGTCTAAATTTGCTAAAGACAATGATAGCAATTAGTCACTTCAGCAGAAGTTAAAGACTAAGGAGGGCAGGAAGACTATATAACTTTAAACTCAATATATTATGGTAAGTGGTAAAGGGAAATGCAAACTATCATAGAAAGATGAAAAATACGATATGTGAGGAGTTGGTACATAGAGAGGCTCCAACTCAAAGCCCAACCATTCAACGGACAGATATTCTTAGTATAGCAATGTCAATTATCAAAAAAAAATGTAGCAACTTAAAAAAAATGCGTAACAACGTTCGAAAGCTCATACAAAAAAAGACCCTGAGCTCTAAGACCAATATATAACTCTAAACTCAATATATTATGGATAAGTGGTAAAGGGAAATGCAAACTATCATAGAAAGATGAAAAATACGATATATGAGGAGTTGGTACATAGAGAGGCCCCAACTCAAAGCCCAACCAAGTATAGCAATGTCAATTATCAAAAAAAATGTAACAACTTAAAAAAAATGCATAACAATGTTCGAAAGCTCATACAAAAAAAAAAGACCCTGAGCTCTAAGGCCATGAAACAATCAACTAAAAACTATGTGCTAGTTGAAACTAGTGAAGCAACTAAAGTGACTACCTAATCTACTCCTATTCCTTAGTAGTTCTCGAAACTTTGGCTTTGGCACAATCACCAGTACTTCAACAAGAACTTAAATCTCAGAGAGAAAAAAAGAGATTGAATAATTAGAAGAAAGTAATTAATGAATCTAACCTGCTATTTTGATATTTATACTTGTGGTGTTAGGTTGGATCGATCCATGGGTCGAATATATAATACTTGACCAATTTGGGTCTATTTGAACTATGAGGGTAAAATTACTAAAATACCCCTAATGGATCCGGACCTGAAGCTACATGTAATATTGTCATTGGGTGTATTATATTAGCGTCATCATTTGTCCCCCCAATCTCAAGTTGAAATTTTTTGGGTTGAGAATACTGAGTACTTGATGCCGTATTCGCACCCCAGTTAGAACCATAGTATTGACCGAAGCCAATTTCATAACTTAGAGAATTATTTTTTCGAGGAATATTTTTTGAAATTCACCAAGCTTTGTACAAAAAGATACCACTTCCTCATGAATTTATCTTGAATCGAGATCTTTTGGCTCAACTTTATCCTAGTTTTTCCGAGGGAGCAACCCCATTTTTCACCTTGAATTGGTCAAAGTATGTAAAATTTCTTACTTTTCGCATATAAATTATAAGAGACACTCTCGATGTCATCGAGAAAAATATACATTCCCATGATTTGTGTCCAATGGTCACTTAAAAAGTGAGAAATTGGATTATGAAATTGCGAAACAGAATTTTAGAATTGGATTAATACTTCTATACATACAAGTAACAGATCCATAGATGAAGATAGAAAGTAGGTTTCGAATCGTAACAAAATCTTTAATTTTTTATTGGTAGAGAAAAAATTGAAGTAAAATGTCTATTAAACGATAACTTTGGTTTACTAGAGATATCAACCTATTATTTTAGTTTAGTGGAAACAAAGTTCCTTTCCTTAGGATCTTCTCAAATAAAAATAGATAAGGAAGCAACTAGCAAGATTGTTAGAATCACTCTCTTCTAGGGGGATCATCTAGAAAGCTATTTGTTTAGTTTCTATTTAGACAAAAAGCTGTCATAGATGTTGTGGGATAGAATGTGTTTGTAATATTGTTCACATCCATATAGGAGCCAAATGAAACCAAAGTTTCATGTTCGGTTTTAAATTAGAGCACATTCAAAATTCTAAATCAACGTCGACTATAACCCATAGCCTTCCAAGCTAATGATGCAAGTTCGATTCCCGCTACCCATTCTTTCTTCTCAATTTTTATAGATTTTAAACATTCTACTCTCCATAGAAATATTAGATTAGTATTAGGACATCGTTTTACAATTCCCAAAATTTTGTCACATACAATCCGATTCTTTTTTTTAACCAAGAGGTGGGGAAAGTCAAAATATGAAAAAATCAGAATGAAAAGCGTCCATTGTCTAATGGATAGGACAAGCTTTTTTCAAAAGGGTTTCGCTTTCTCGATAAATATCTTGGTATAAGAGATGATTTCTTGGAGCTAAGGATTATTAGCATAACATAAGTACATATCTCAACAAGAAATTTCCTTACCTATCCAATATCTAATGGATCAAATAACTGTTTGTTTCGGTATAAATAGTCATTATCTATTCTTCCATTGCGAGAGAAGCCGATTGGGATTGTTAAAGCAATTCACGTAATCGATGACCTCTTACCAATTGATTCTGAGTAACTTTATTGAGATCAAAGAAAAATTGAGCGAAAGCTTCTAATTCTACAAATTGCGCCAATTGATTCTGAGTAGCTTTATCGAGATCAAAGGCAAATTGAGCGAAGTCTTCTAATTCTACAAATTGCGCTAGTTCCAACTTTAATTTACCAGATACTTGTTTCATGGCTTTAATTTGAACTGCAGACCCGATTTCGGAAAAATGGAGATACCCACATTAATAGCTGGCCTAATTCCAACATTGAATAAATATGTCTGATTGGTGGATAGGAAAATTTGACTATTAGTAATGGAAATGACATTAGTAGGACTATAAGCGAACATCTCATGATTGGGTTTAAACTATTGGTAAGGCAGTCATACTTTCTTCACTTAAACTCGAACTTGATTTAGTAGCTCTTTCCAAAAGGCGTGAATACAAATAAAAATATCTCTCGAATAAGCTTCGCGTCCGATTGGTCTTTGTAATAGAAGAGACATTTGATGATAAGCTTGTGCTTGTTTGGAGGGATCATCACAAATGATTGAAGTGTGTTATTCATGGTACATAAAATATTTAGCTAGAGCTGCACTTGTATAAGGAGCGAGATATTGTAATGTAGTAGTGCAATCTGTTATTTCGTCTACCACAATGGTGTATTCCATGGTCCTTTTTTCCTAGAAAGTAGTTACTACCTGAGCAACAGAATATGCTTTTTGACCAATAGCTACATAAACACAGATTATATTTTAACCTCATTGATTAAGAATCGTATCTATAAGAACTTCTGCAACTGCTATTTTATTAGTCTGTCTGTCTTCATTAATTAATTCTCGTTGGGCCTGTCCTATAGGAATCATTGAATTAATGGCAATAAGGCCGGTTTGAAGAAGCTCATATATGGAACGCCGCAAAATAATACCTGGGATAGGAGATTCAATTAATCGAGATTCAAAAGTTAAAATTTCTCCCCTACCATCAATAGGTTTCGCCAGAGTGTGTATAACATGCCCCGGCCTTACTCACCGGTATTTGAGCAATTCTTCCTGTTGCTTTTATAGAACTTCCTTGTTGTATCATCAAACCGTCACCCATTAAAACAACACCAACATTATTTGATTCCAAATTCAGAGCAATGCCTATTGTTCCCTCTTCAAATTCAACCTATTCGCCCGCCAGTACTTCATCAAGACCGTGAATACGAGCAGTGCCATCGCCTACTTGAAGCACAGTACGGGTACTTACAATCTTTACTTCTCTATTATATTGTTCAATTCATTGTCATGCACTCATGTGAGAGGTATTAGCTGCTTTGGCCGGATCCTCATGGTTTTGCCCTTGAAAAATGCCTCACACGGGAGGAGTGCCCTTTACTATATAAGCTAAACTCTTTTTTAACTATCAACTAATGTGGGATCTTTGGTCCCTCCACCTTACATCGCCATAAGCCCCCTAGTTAAGGAAGAGTCTTGTGTACGGTCCGAGAGTCCCTTAGATGGCGCTATTATATTAATATTAGAATTTATCGTACGTTCATGTGAGGTATTATCTGTTTTGACCGGAGTTTTACGATTTTGCCCTTGAAAAGGCGCTTCATATGGGAGGGGTGGCCCTTTACCTTATAAGTTAGACTTTTCCCTAACTATCAATCGATATGAGATCTTTAGTCAGCCAGAGATCCCACATTGGTTTATGGCTAAGAATGAGTCTAGCTTAATGAGGCAAGGGGCCACTCCTCCCATTTCAAAAATAGTGATAGCTAAGGAAGAGCTTAGAGATGGATCTTTGTCAAAAATCCATTGGCTAAATCTATCATTAAATGGGTTGAAATCAGTTGGAAAGTGATATAATGTAAACAAGAATAGTGAATGGTTAGCGTTGATAGTTAGAATGAAAAGTAAAAATATGGTTAAATAGGTTGAAGTCGATTAGAAAGTGTTATATCTCAAAGATAGATTAACAATCACGTGCCATACACGTGATTTTTTTCGTTTATAATTGACAAAATTTTCAAATTTATCATAAATTAATAGAAATTAAAAGTTTGGGGATTAAATGCGTTTGTTTGAAACTTTGGGGATCAAAATAAAATATGACCCAAATTTTGAGGGCTAAAATTGTTTTTTTTTTTATGTTTGGATATTGAGATTTATAGTCACATGCTTTGCACTAACTTTTTTCGTTTGTAATTGATGAAAGTTTCAAATTTATCTTAAATTGGTAAAAATTAAAAAGTTTAAAGATTAAATATGATTTGCAAAAACTTTGGAAAACAAGATAAACTATGACTCAAACTTTGAGAACTAAATCTTGTATTTTTCTCATATCTTAAACTAAGACCTTTTATGTATCACCATAAGTTTTATATGCTTCAGTAGTCAGTGAAGAATTAAGCTTTTTAATGTTGTTGCATGTGTGTAGACCCGCATAGTTCCTGTTCTCAGAATTTGTTCAAAGAAACATATTCTTCTCTTTTTTTTTTCTTTTTTTTTAAAAAAAAAATCAGATGCAGGTACCAAGCAATCATATGCCATGTGAAGGAATTGTTAAGTCAGGCTATGGCTTGAACTACATAAGAATATCGTAATTAATGTGATATTGTTATTCTTTGTGCCTGTTGCTTCACTTCTGAAGGTTTTGGATAAATTGGCTGGTGCGATTTTGAATCATGCAAGGATATATGGTAGGTCTGAACGGAGTGAGGAGTCAGACGCACGAGGGACAAAAAATTGGAGATTTTTCCAGTTCATCCAAGAGCTATGGTTCTCTAGTAAAGAATTTTTCTTAAACGGAATGAACCAATCAATTCATCTTCCTAATCCTACGAGTTATTTCCACATTGTACACACTGATGGGGTGTTCATTCAAAGGGCATTCGACTTTTCGATTTGTTTGACTTGACTTATTTGAGTTTCGACTCGAAATTAAGTCATATAAACTTAAAGTCGATTAAAGTTGAGTCGTTTAATTCGATTTGTTTGACCGGTAAATCGAATACGTTGAATAAGTCAAACATTTAATCTTCTTCCATATTGTATTTTAATTCTAAAATTTAGTACATTATCCCACAAATTCTATATTATTTCACAAAAGCGTACTAAATTTATAAGTGTATAATTTATTAATATAACACTTGTTTTAATAATTCCAATTTCTATATTATCATACACATTATGATCTTTATGTAATGTGTGTATAAAAATATAATTCATAATATTTTATATATACAAGTTTTAAATAGATTATATATAAAAATTTACACACATATACACATAAAATACAAATCTTAATATATGAATGTGTATTAGTATATATATTATACACAAGAATAGATATCAAAACTGATTTACAAACTCACAAATTTAGAAACACTTACTAAAATTAATTCATATAGAAAAATCTTATTGAATCACCAACTCCTGTTAAGTTATATCCCATAAATATATAGGAATATATATGATTACCTAACCCTATCTATACTAATAGTAAATTAGTAATGTATTTAATATACTTGTTGACAGTAAAAATGTTATACTAATAAGTTACGTAATATAACTATATAAATATATAAATTAGACGTCATGTAAAACATATTTTTACTATAATTATAAGTTATACAAATCTTAACATATGAATTTAAAAACATATATGTATAGATATATTGTATATAGATATTTCAATAAATACTTAACTCTAGTATCTATATATATTAAAAAGAAATTCGTAATTCATTTAATTAGTTATTGAAACAAAAGTGTTACATTAATAAGTTGAACACTTATAATAATATAAAAGTACATAAATTATATATAACACCAACAGTTATACAAATATTAGAAAAGATATTTAAATATTAAGAAAAATTATCAGTTATTAACATATTTAATCAATAAGAATTAATAAAATTACGATTAAAATAATACGTACAAAAATATATTAATATATTATTATAATTATAGATTCTCATATATATATATATATATATATTTGTTCGACTTATTTGACCGATATTTGACCGACAAAGTCGAACTACTTGTTCGACTGGTAAACCAGTCAAACTAGTCAATCTGTAGATCGGTATTCAACTGGTAGTTTGACTTGGAAGTTGAAGTCAAATCGAGTCGAGAAGTCGTTTAGTTAATTTGACTTCAAATAAAAAACTAGTCGAAAGTCGAACAAGTCAAATCAAGATTTTTTTTTATACACATCTTCGACAGTTCGACTTGATTGACTTTTGAACACTCCTACACACTGATTAGTATAGGGGTGACTAATCCTCAAAAAAAGTGTAGGTTGCATTTGAATCGATCGATTTGGGGATATATTTGAAATTAATCCATTCTGTACTTTTGCATAATTTTGAGGGTTAACATCAATAATTTTAAATTTATCCAAATTAAAAAGTGTAGAAAGAAATATTTCAAATAACTTCTAATTTGGGTGAATTTTAAATTTATCTATTTTAAGTAAATCCCTCCAAAAAATAGATAAATTTCCCAAATTCATCAACCAAACACAACCATAAACAAATCATACTTGGGATAGAAATTTGTAGAGAATTCAGAGAAAGGAGTAGAGTGTTTCTCCTAGCAAGTAAATTTTCGTGAAGGAATATCTTGGCTTGCTAACCATAAGAAATGATTAAAACTAAATCGATTCTGATAACATAAAACCATTTTGTCACGGATATATAGGCCTGGCAATGGGTTGGGTCTAGATTCAACGCGACCCAGATTCGTTTAGCTATTATAATAAAAGGATTTAATATAGATCTTGTTATTTCGACCCGATTAGGATACAAATTTGAGTAAAATATTTAATATCTAATAAAATTATATACAAGTTATTCTAATTATTTAGACATACATGTAAATTTTGAAACAATTTTTTTATAATTACATAAAAAATAAAATTCTATAAATTATAAAATTTTTATATAAAAATTTTATAATTTTAAAAATATTAAAAGACTTGAATCCAGATCCAGATTCGAATCTGGCAAAACCCGAAAAATCTAAATATGAATTTAATTTTCTAGACTTGATGGATATCTAGATTTGGATTCGAATTTGGACATACTAATCGGATCTGCTGTTTAAGTGGATATAAATACGATGCCTACTATTAGGCCTATAAAATGTTTAACGAGTGGTTCAATACCCACTATTAGGCCTATAAAATGTTTAACGAGTGGTCCCTGTTGTACTTGTGTCTTACAAGAAATGGTATATATTGGTCATTGAGTAACTAGTGGTATTCTTATAGTTATTCAATAACCAATGGGAGGAATCCATTTCGATTGGGTGGCTCACTTTACTAGAAATAAGGGGACCATATTTTGTCCAAATGAGAGTTATTAATTCATTAGTTTTTGAGTATTAATTAGGATGCCTAGTAATTGTTCAATGGCCAAAACAATTTTTTCTGTCTTACAAAGGCATTTGAAAATTTTAGAGATAATTTATGCTAATATCACTTAGCATTCTAAACTTTTAAAAATACTACTTACCTCCCATCTCTTGTAAGTGGGTTCCAAAAACATATAAATTGAATAAAATTTATTTTTATCAATATTAATTTGTGAAAAATATAAAAAGTTACAACACAATTTTATTTGTTAATAATTATGTTTACACCTCTCAATTTTCTTTTCCTTTTTTTCAACTATTTTAATAAGTAATAATTTTGTTATTGGAGGTAAAAATGGAATGAAAATACTTTCTTTCTCCTTGAATCAATTTTTTAAGCATTTGGGCTGGCAATGTTATAAAAAAAATGGAATAGGTGATATAAGTTATATTTTTGAAAGTTTGGGGGTATTAAATGATATTAGTTTAAATCTTAAGGGAGGTTTATGAAATTATTACTAATTTTTTTTGGGAGCATCTATACTATATATAAAGAGAGAAGGGATGGCTTGGTGTCCATTTTTTTTTTTTACCATTTTTACCCTTTGTATGTGTAAGTAACCATAACTTCTTCTACTTATAACTTCCCTCAATCCTTCACCACCTGTATTATTTTTTAATTTTTTTGCATAATTTTTCTTGCTAGCATTTCCACTACTTTTTAAAAAAATTCAGTAATTTTTTTTTTTTAATTTCACATCTATAGGGTGTGTCTTTTTCCCACTAGGCTAGTACGTATATAAAGGGAGATGGGTAGGTTTTAGTGTCTGTCACATTTTGTTTTGTCATTTGTACCCTTAGTATACATGTAACTAACTATAACTTCTTTCCACCCATAACTTTTTTCTATTCTCCACCACCTATAATATTTATTTTAAATTGTTTTCATATAATTTTTATTCACTAACATTTCTACTACCTTTAAAAAAAATTAAGTAAATCTTTTTTTTTTTAATTACACACCCATAAGATGAACTGTCTTTCCCACTAGGCCTGTAAACGGGTCGGGTTTGGATCGGAATTGATAATTTCAGACCCGGATCCGATTAAGAATTCCGAATCCGAATCCGATCTGATTACCCGACGGATCTAATAATTCAAACTCGTCTTCGGATCCGGATCCGGCTATACCCGATTAACATATTTTCCAGAACACAAACAGAAATTCAATCCTTAAACATTCCAACATTTCACCCAAACTTTAATCCAAATCAGTAAAATACAATTACAAGAAGAAGTTCATCATTCCAATTCCATACAAATATTAAAATATTACACATAACAGTGAAACACATCTAATTACACAATTGAATTCATAAGAAATACAAAGAAGTCAAACTAATACATAGCTAGTCTGGTAAAAATTTCAGAATACAACTTAATAACTTCCAACTTCAACTTTTCATCTTGATAGCTCAAAGCCTCCAACTCACCCAAGCTTTTGAAATTTAGAAGAGTTACCACCAATGTCTTCATCAGCTAGAGAGCTCTAACAGTATATATAGAAAGAAAACTTCAAATAAACCAATTAAAAAGTACATTATATGAATTTAAAATAATGAAATACTCACTTTTTTTTTTTTTTGGTTTCTAACCAATCGCTAGTTGTCACCAATGCTTCAACAACATCAGGTAGTAAAGCTGCCCTTGACTCATCAACGACCCTTCCTCCAACACTAAATGCCGACTCCGATGCTACAGTAGTAGCTGGAACTGCTAGAATATCACGTGCCATCTTTGCAAGAGTAGGAAGTTTTGGACTATTTGTTTTCCACCAGTCTAATATTTTAAAATTGTCCTTTCGTGGAAACACTGGCTCTTCTAAATAAACTTGCAATTCAGATTTTTGGTAATCACGAATGGTGAAAGATTTGGAGCGATAATACCATTTATCAAAATTAGAAAACATATCATCACTTATATCATCAGATTCCTTGTTAGCACCAGTAAATTACTTTCTTCTACATCACTACCACAAGCATAGCCAAAAGAAGGATTGAGTTCACCTCCATACTCAACAAACAAATCAACAATAGCACTACGAACCCTATCCACATACTTTTTAGCATTTCTTCCATATATCGCATTATAATTATACTCTACCAAAGCCAATTTGAACCTAGGATCAAATACCACAGCAATAGCCAATACCAAACAACATTCATCCCAATACTTTTCAAACTTTTCCTTCATAGGACTAGCCGTATTTCTAATAAAATCATGGTCACTGTTTTCCCATTCTTTCAAATTAAGCTGTAGTTTGCATATGTCAGGAAAAAAAATATTTGATGTAGGAAAACTATTACCACTGAAATGGTTTGTGGCATCATAAAATTTTTTCAAACAATCATGAACAATATATGCCACTTTCCATTCATCTTCCAAAGGATTTAACTTGTAGTTTCTATCAATTTGTTCCAAACGACCAAATACCTCTTTTAAGGGTAATGCAGAATCCAACATTAAAAATGTTGAATTCCACCTAGTTGGTACATCTTATTCCATGACCACCTTTCTTCTATTCTTCAATTTGCATTGATTAATTGCATTCTCAAACTTTTGATAAGCAGAAGGAGACTTCTTCAAATATTTTAAAGTGTTTCAAATTTTATGAAGTAATCCCCCAATATGAGCCAAACCATCTTGCACAATTAAATTTAGAATATGTGCACTACATCGAACATGAAAAAGTTCTCCACCCAAACTAAGTAATGACTTATTTAAAAGCCAAGATTTCAAATGCCTAACCATAGAATCATTAGAAGATGCATTATCCACAACCGTAGAGAACAATTTCTTATCTAAATTCCATTCCAAAATGATATCTGACATGAATCTAAACAATGTCTCACCATCATGAGGATATGGAATAGACTTAAAAGCAAGAATCTTTTTTTTCAATTCCCAATCATCATCAATATAATGACCAGTCAGTCACACAAGTATAAGCAAAATTAGAATGATCAGATGTCCAAATATCAGTTGTGAGAGTGAGTCTACAAGAGAGTTCTTATCCAAGTACTTGTACAATTTTTCCTTCTCTTCATTGTACACATTTGGATGTCATCTGATCTAAGAACTGTCTCTTAGACACAATCTTAGATGTGTATAAGAGACAGGTGATAAATATCTCAAAGTACTCATTTGTCAACCATGTTCAAAAGGATAGTTATGCTTAATTATCATTCTTGCCATATCCAGTCTACTTCTCACTTGATCAAATTTGAAATTTTCAATCTTAACAGAATCATCCAAAACATTCTTAGCAACTTGAAGTAATTGTTGCCCCACATCTCTATGTTTTCTAGAAATACAATTATCTATGTGTTTTTTCAAGTGACTTGTTCCTTTTGAACTATCCCCCACAAATTTTTTCTTACAATGGTTACACATAGCAATAGTACCCTTAGGACCTGATAATTTAGTCATATCATCCCATACCTTTGAAGTCAATCTTCTAACCCGTGTATTAGGTTGATCATTGTCACGTTCTCCTCCTCCTTCTTCCAAATCGACAACCAGTTACATGTCATTTTCATCATCTGTGCTATATGGTGTTGGCTGGGATGACATCCTTCAAAATAATGAAGATTAGGTAATGTGTTTCACAAACTTGTGACCAAATTAGCCATCAAAGTTTGTAGAAATGAGGCATGAATTAGAACTGAGGCAAATGTCAACAAGTACACAGAAATAAGGATACATCCCTAAAAACATGTAGAAATGTATGATGATGTTTATTTTTATTTTTTTTCCTTTTTAGTTAGGTAAATATGTACTCTACTTCATTGTTGAAATTAATTAGTCTTATTTGAATTGATAATACCTTAAATATGACTTCATATTAAGCAGATATAAGACTCAATCATATAAAATCTAGAACTGGGAAAAATTAACATAATAAGCTAAAGATTTTTGTCTACAAACAGAGACGCATGCAAATTATTATTTCTTTCCTTTTTATCTTCCTGCTTTATTTATAGAGTGGGGAGACATGTCAATTACAAACCAAACTCAAATTAGAAATAAACTTTAATGCTATAGAAACCTTAGCCAACCAAAATTTATCCACTGTAGATATTAAATTAAAGCTGAGTACGTACGGTGAAAATTCAATCCTCAGGCATAAAAGAAAAGAAAAGAAAATGCCTAAAGCAAACATCAACAAATTAAAAAAATATATATAATACTCCTAAATAGATGATTAATACCCTAAACGTTTTTAATTTTTTTTCTATAAATCCAGATCTGTAAGTGTAACACTAGATCTAGTTTTGACCAAAAAAAAAAAAAAAAAAACAGAAGTCTGGATCTAGTTTTAGACTCTAGATCTAGTTTAACTAAATAAATAAAAAACAAAAATGTTTACATGAACTTACCAACAGATGTATGTCAATTTTTAATGTTGGATCGGCTGAGATGGTTGGTGGCTGTTGGTGAATGGATGGCGATGGTTGGCTGAGATGAATGGTGGAACGGTGAATATGGATGGTGGCTACTTGGCTGGTGAGAATTGAGAAAAGGAGATTAAGAGGAGGATATGAGGAGAATTTAAGATGAAAAAGAAATAAGAACAAGAAACTAAACGGCTGTTTTTCCCTTAAATCTTAACCTAATATATATATATATTTAAAAAATATAATCGGATTCAGATCCGGGTCGGATCGGAACAAGAAAATCCAATTTCGACCCTTTTATAGAATAGGCTAATCGGATTCGGGTCGGATCCGGGTAAACGGATCTAAGTTTAAATCTAGACCCGAATAAACGGATCGGATCTGGGTCTAGACCCGATCCGTTGACAGGCCTATTTCCCACTAGTGTTTATAAAAAGTGACATTTCAAAACTAAAATACAAAGCCATACAGTTAAAGTCCTATTTGACATCTATTTTTTAAAATATCAACCAATAAGGATATTGAATCACTCACGCAAGTGTACTACTATATGTATGACTTTGGAATGTGACTTTGTAAATAATTTTTCTTTTTTTAAAAATATTTTTCATGTAGTGATAAATAGTTATGTAAACCCAAATAAAAGATAGTTTATGAACATGAATTTGAACTGGTCTGTCTGATATCTCAATTTATTTTCCTCCATTTTTCTATCCATTTATCTATATGAATATACCATTAGTTTTATTTCATTGAATATATCATCATCATCATATCCAAAATTTAATTCATTCGAAAACAATTCACCATTAATTATGTATCTTGAATGGGACAAAAGAATTTTTGAATTTTGATAAAAAATAAAATTGCTTAATCAAACAGTAAAACTTTATTATTTTCATCTAATTTTCTTGCAAAAAAAAATTATATAAAACATGATTTCAATTATGATTATGAACTATGAACGATTTTAATTCTTATAAATATTTTTTAAATTTTATTTTTTAATAGTAAATAAACACTCATGAATGTGGAGTATCCTTTCAATATGAACACCACTCCATGTGGCTGAAGAAAGAATTACGAAAACGATCACGATCTAGCACGGAGGAAGTTTTTTTTTTTTTGAACAAACACGGAGGAAGTTTTGCAATAATTGAGACAATGAGAGTGTAAACGAGTTGAGTCAAGCACGAATAATGTCTTACTCGAGATTGAACTCAAAATTTGTTGTGAAGCTCAAGCTCGAGTTTGACCTCGAGTTAAAATATTCGGGATCGATTCAAATTCATTTGAAAATAAGTAAAACGAGTTTGAATTCGAATAGTTTAACTTTTTCGAATGTAAATATGTAATTTTTTTAAAGAGTATAAGCATTTTAGTAAGTTTACTTATAATAAAAAAAATTTAAAAAATTTATATATGTGCTCAAAAAGTTGGACGAGCACTCGAACAGAATATACATATACTCGACATTGGCTGGTCAAGTGATTCGAGTTCGAGCAAACTCAACTTTTGAGACAAACTTTTGATCGAGTTGCTCGAGAATTACTCGTGAGCAGCTCGATTCATTTACATCCCAATGAGATAGTAGTCACAGTACGTGTCGCGTATAATAGAATATAAAATTGTTGGTTAAATTATAACGAGCTCCTTATGATTTGGTTAAATTATAACAAACTCCCTATGATTTTGGCTAATATTTCCCTATACTTTGCAAACTTATAATTTACTCCATAGGGTTTGGATTTTTTTTTAAATAGATAAAAAGTTAAAACCTAATAAATTTGTGCAAAAATTCAAAAATACTGCTAACCCTAATACTCTTTTACCTCCCAAAAACCTCCCACGCCGTAAAAGTTTGTGTTTTATGTTAAAATACATAATTCACATTATTAGATGTATTAAACAACTAAAATAACCATTTAAATCAATAATTTTCAGCACCCTAATGGTCATATTTAACGAAATATTTAACGCTTCCACTTTAACCTAAACTGCGAAAGAACGGATGGTAAGTTTGCAAACCATAAGAAGTAATCTAACTATTAGTCAAACCACAAAAAATTTCTATTCATATACAAACCTATTTCATTGCCACACGTGGATCTCATCGTTCGAAAAAAGCTACACAATTATTTTGATACCAAAAATTTTTATTTTGGTAATGCCTAATTGTTGCTCTTCGATCAATAAAATCATACTACATTTGAGGTTGTGGCTCATTTTTATGAATAGAATAACTTATATTTTTTTTGAAAAATATGGTTTTCAAAGACTCATATTGGTTAAGAGCAATTGCTGCCTAACAGTTGTTTCTTAGAAAGAAAAACTTTATTGTAGGAAGGTTCTGTCAAGCGAAGTGGTATCTCCAAATTAATAAAATTATATTATTTTAAATGGTGATTTATCAATTCATTTTATTTTTAAATTCATTACTTTAAATAGTAAAATTTTATTAATTTTGGGATATTACTTGACAGATTACTTGATAAGATCTTTCCATAATAAAGTTTATTCCAAAAGAAAATTATACCACAGTTTGTCTTTCGAAGGCAGGCGCCAGGAAAATTTTAGAAAGAGATAGTGACGTCTCAACTGTCATTGCTGAAATTTCAACTCAAATTTGCCAGGCATCTTACAACACAAAAATTATTTTTTTAGTACTAATAATACTAAGAAATGACGAATTACTTTTATTAATTTATTCCATTTTTAAATGACTTATTTAGTTTAGTACTTGAAATTTAATTTGTTTTCATTGATTCAAAGTCCATCTTGTCTTATTTAAAAATTCCATTAATATAAAATAATAATTAATTCAATAAAATCACCTAAATTAGGAAAAGAATTCCGAAATCAATAATAAAGTTTATTTTCATCTTTAACTAAATGACTTATCATTTTACTTTTTTAGTTCAAAACTTGTTTGAAATTCTAAATCAACCAAAAAATTATGAAATACGCCTACAGTTTTATCAATACGTAATATTTTATTATATTTTTAATTGACAAACTTTTGTTGTCATAACCATTAAATAGATTTTAAAATTTACAAAAATATCATAGTCACATAGAAAAAATTTTGTGAACTCAAAGTTTTAGATCGGTAATATAAGGTATTAAATACTGTGACTAAAGATTTAAAATTAGTTAAATTTTGCCCTCACTGATATAGTCGTGGTAACCGTAAAAGTAGCAGAATGGATCCCCAGGCCTATCGGCGGCCGAGAAGGCTGTGGCGACGATTGGGTTGGGCTATGATCTGACGGCAGATGTTCCGCTCTCTCTATCGGCATGCAAAACTGGTCCTAATTGGTCGAGGGTGATTCAACTAGACGGGAATTTAACCCAAGAACTGGTGTTCCCGGGTGGAGTGGTTGTCTCCGACGTGCCGGCCGCCATCAAGTGCGATAAAGGTGAACGCATCAGGTTCTGTTCCGATGCCTTGGACTTTAATCAGGTGATCATAAATATCTCGTTATTTTGATTTGTTATTCCAATTTACTACTAACACTATTGGTTGATGGTACACGTACATACTCTTGATTCATACATGCCAGATGATAGTAGTGGCTCTTTGGAGATTCTCTAGAGCCCCAATTTTGAAGGGATTAATAAGAGTGATTTTTTATTTATTTATAGTATTTCTCAATCCCTAACGAGTAAATCACCTAAATAATTTTCCAACTTCGTAAATCATTAATCTTCTAACTTTTTTATGTATTAAAGTCAAAATAGTCATCACTCATCAACTTCAAATTTTAGCCAATTTAATTCTTCAATTAAATATTTGTAACTAATTTAGTTCATATTTGATTTCATCGCCTAAAACATAATTTCATTTTTTTGGTCACCAATGTGATTTTAGCCAAGAAAAATAGTGTTTTGGACTGTACAATGAAATAGGGATCTAATGGGCACAAATATTTAGTTGAAAGACTAAATCAACTAAAATTTAAATTGAGAAACCATTTCAGTTTTAACAAAACAAAAGACTATTTGGGTAATTTGCCCAAGAAGAATGATTTGGAAATTTTTTTGAGTCCAATCGATTAAGTGTTCAGTAGCCCTCTCAATTCCCTTTTTGCCTGAAGTCTTGTCGGTCAAACTAGATGAAACTCAACTGTTGGCACACAGAAAAAGTTTCAAGGACCATTTTAGTACAAATTAAAGTTCAGAAACCATTGTTGTTTTAGAAAAAACTTCTGGGACCATCTTAATCTTTAGGGCTTTCCCTTAGTTTAATAGACTCATAAATAATTGTCCAAAAATAAACTTTAAAAAAATGTCAAGTTCAATTAAGTTCATATATATTGTCTCTCGAATATTTAAAAAATATTTTTTAGTACCTCGAATATAAAATGATAAGTTTTAGTCTTTCAAAAAATTTAAACGTATGATTTTGGTCCCTTATCATAATTTCGGTGGTATTTTCTGACCAAAATACTATTGTGATAAAGGACCAAAAGCATACGTTTAGATTTTTCAGTGACTAAAACTATCATTTTATATTGAGAGACTAAAAAATATTTTTTGAATATTCAAAGAACTATTTGTACGATTTTTCCTAAAATAATTATCCTAAAATCTATACTATTATAAAAGTGTGAGTGTGTTTTTCCTTTATGTGTTTCTTTATCTATCTAAATTACCTATAAATAAAAGATAATTAATTACATAAATATTGGATAAATAGGTAATTGTATTTAAATATGTAATTATATTTAAATTTATCCTAAATACTAATAAAGAGTCTAGCATGTAAACACTAATAAAGAGTTCAACGTGTAATTAATTTTAATGCTATTAGAATTTAACTTCACAAGAATTTATGTAGACCTATGAGTCAATTATATCCAAAGACAGAGTCCATTTGCCTTTCCCTTTTTCTTTGCTGAATGTCTTTTTTGTCTTCAATTTTATATTTTGAAATAGGAAGATGGACTCTTATTAAAAAATTCAATATACGACGAGTACTTTTATGGAGTTGAAATAACAATGATGAACAATTAATACGAATTTTCACTGTCTCTAATTTTCTTCTTTCCCCTTTATAGAATTATTATGTATATGAAAACGTTTGCCATTTTTTTTTTTTCATTTACATTTATATTCTATGTTAATTCCTAGGAGGGGAAATAGATCCAAAATTAAATTCTCTCACACACATAATGTCTTTTATGTTAAGTTTAGTGCCTTCATTTGTATTCTTAAATGTATTCTCATTCATCAAAATTATCAAATAATAGAGACAACTTATTTGCAACTTTTTTATTCTTTCCTATTGCACATAATTGAAATTAATTGAATACGCTTTACTGAATAGTAATTTCATATACAACTAATTGTATTTGATTTATTTTACTACATCCAGATCAATATAATTATTTAAAATTTAAAAAGTTAATATTCAATAATACATTCAGAACAAGTGTAAAGATGGATATTTCTAATAAACCTACATTTTATGGACAAGTGACTTTACTGGGTTATTTCAAAAAATTTGTTTTGATATTTCATATATAGTATTTCAAATCTTCAAAATTAACAAATTTTTTATACCTTACCATCAGAGTTGTTGGTGAATAATGATGGTTATGATTCACATTCAAGGGTAAAGCTATGTGGGCCACAACTTTGATAGGAAAGTAATTAATTTTTTTCTTAATACATGAATAATTTTACATGAAAAACTATAGAAGAATAGACGATTTTAGAATTGACATAGTGATAAACTTTTATACTACATGTGCCTTAAAAAATGAATTTAAAATGAAAATTATATGTCCATTTTATGTTCTACACTTCAAATGTCTTTGAAAATTTTATACTTTTTTGCGATACTTATTCTTAATTTTGAATATCACGTAATTTTAATTGTAAATTTTTTCTTACCTATTTTGTAAATTTTCAAAGTTAAGGGGATGAATTGCCCACCCTACTTGGCTCTACTGCTATGATTCATTAGATGCTAAACAATGGGTTTTCTATATTCGAAAATCACTTAAAAATTAATAAGATTAGTAACAAAGTGGTTTATATATTTGTATATTAGTTAGATATTTAAATAAAGGGTTTTCTATTATTAAAATGTACTTAGAAACGAATGAAGAAAGGCTTATCATGAAAAGATTAATTCGAAGAGGTTATTGTAAAATTAAAGTACAAGATAAATACATAATTCCCAAAAGTAATGGGATATTTGAATCAAATTCCTATAACAAATCTAAGTACCTTAAATATAGGTAATGAGAGTGCACTTTTTAGGACACTCTTTATTACTTATAACTTATGAATCAATTTGAAAATAAAAATCTGTGTTATAATTTGATTACTCATGTTCTGAATTCGTTGAATATTTTATAATTCTACATGTAATTTTTTGAGAATATAAAAATTCTAGAGCATTAGCATGTGGTTAAAAATAATATATTAGAGCATTTAACCATATGTTTTTATTGTTTGTATCCTAATATTGTATTTTTGGTAGTTGATGTTTCAAGTGACATTAGTAAAGCTTGAATGTGTTTATAGGGGTTTAGAAGATAATTTTAAAATTCCTTTAAAGATGTTCATCATGAAATACTTAATTCTCAAGTTAATAATCATATGATGTCAAAGCTTTGTGCTTTATGCCATTAATAGATGGCTCTACTTGAGTAGTAGTATAATAATGGTCAACTGAGAAATTTGCATTAGAATACATTATGGGAATTGGGATTATTTCCACTAACAATTTTAAAATCCTGTATATACTCACCTAAATAAAAAAGAATCCTTCTAAATTAATTTTGTGGATGGTGCTTCAAATTTAAAAGATTTTTACTATAAAGAAAATATTTTGCACATTGGTTCCGAGGATGCTATTAAAGTTTGGGTAATAGTACATATGGGGCATAGCATAAAGGATATATAGGTCCCTAATATTTGGGGTTAAATAATTAAATCTAAGTCTATTTTAACATTAACAATAAATTTTTTATTTTATTCAAAAAATATTAACATGTATAAAGAATAGTACTAAAAAATTAAGAAATAAAATAATAGGAAACTTAACCTAGTCTTATAACTCAAATAATAAGCCGTGGTTGCAATAAAATGAAGCTAAAAGGTAGGTGAATAACTTTTGGGTAGAAATTTTTTTTCTAGTTGATTGTGAACCGAGTATAGAACAAAATAAAGTAAGTTGGGAGTTCTATTAATCATTTTGTCCTAAGTATGGAAACCTAAAACATGCTAAAAGACTATCCAACTACCTTTATTTGTGTATAATAAAATGGATAAATTATAATCAACCCCTTATGGTTTGGTTAATAGTTACATTATCCTTATAATTTGCAAATCTATAACGTGTCTCTTGTAATTTGGGTCTTAAAAGGAGAGGACAGATTAAAGACTTGCAAACTATAGGGGTAACATGAATAATAGCCAAACACAAGGAGATTCTTTCTAATTTACAATAATAAAAATTGTCACCAAAATTTATGTGATTATGTGAGGACTTAATAAGATAATTAGAATGTACAATTTCATTACCCTGTAATACAAGTAAGGTAATGAAAATTAATTGCTAAGGTATGGCAAAATGGTTAATTAAAAAAAATACACAAAATATAGGAATAAGTTCTGTAGATCTGTTTTTTGACAATATGATTATTTGTATGATTCAATAACATAAGTTGAAAATCATGATAAACGTTCCAATTATGAAAAATTATATGAGGTAAGACCACACCAATACATTATGAAAATGCAAAAGCATAAAAAGTAAGTTGACTTTTCAAAGACTTCATTTCTTGAAGAAAATGGAGAAGTATATCTAATATAAGTAACTTTTCGAGATTAATGGATCCAAAAAAGAACATAATAAAATCAGACGCTAACAACTTATAAACCAAATAAAAAACATAGAGTTTTCAGGATGTTTGCTATAAATAATCCAAAAAAAAAAAAATAAAGAATAAATGCTTGCTTAGATTTAGTGAAATTTATAAGTTTATATTCAATGCCAAATAGATCTCCAAAAAAAAAAAAAAAAAAAAAAGAGATAAAATATTTTTTCTGTTAAATTTACCTAATTAATAGTCTTCTATTTAATTTATATATGTTCACAATTACATCCTATTTCAAACTTTGTAATAACACTTCGTTTAACTGATTAAACAATTGTGATATTAATTGAGTTAGTTCTTAAAGTAAATTTATTTAAAGTGTTTCAATTCCAAATTCAATATTACTTAACATTATCTTATGGGTTAAATCTAATACTTGAAATATAATCGGCTCGCACGAGATTTCTTCTAAAAACAAAACATGGTATTACTTAAACAAATAATAATTAAACTATATACATGTTTACCATACAAGAAGTTTTTGTTCATGTTAGAGGCTTGATTAAGAATATAACAAAATGATATATATGGGTTAACACGTGATTTGTACGTGCACCTTAGTAAACTTAAAAAAATATGAAGCTCAATTAAGCTCAATGAGTCCTTGCAGCCGATTATCCTGCTATCTCGACTTGATTATCTACTCAAGTTGCTTGAGCCTGACTTGCATACAGTGAAAGCTGAGATTTGAGTCCAACTTTTGACTGAATCTAGCCTGAGCAGCTGCAATTCTTTTTCTATTCTATAAACTCTACTTTCGAAGATTTGTTTTAGAAGTTCACTTTCCTTTCAAGAACTGGTTGGCCCGAAATAGTTGGGAAAAACTATTTATTTTCTAGTAACAAGAATGAGAATTTTAATCTTCTTAGCTGCATTGATTCGATGGTAACCTTTACTCCCTGGACTCTCGGCCTGAGAAGTTTGTCTTCTACTCTTTCTCTCTCTGTGATCTTGCATTCAGATGGCCGAGCTTATCAATCAAGAATTGTCATTATCTGGTAAAATACCTTCTGGTTTATTCAATGCAATGTTCAACTTCGAGGGTTGCTGGAAAAAAGATGCAGCTGAGACTAAAGTTCTTGCATTTGATGGTTGGTTCATTTCCTTGTACAATGTTGAGTTAGAAAGATCTCAGATCAGATTGTCTGAGAAGCCAAGACAAGAAATTCCTTCTTCATGGGATCCTGCTGCTCTTGCTGAGTAAATTCCTTAATCTGAGAAGTTCAATGTCTTATTATTTCCAATTGATTTTCAGTAATTATGCAGAAAAATTTCTCACTCAATTCAACTCGGAAAGAAATGTTTATTGTGTACCATTGGGTGAATATTGGACTAAGAAACAAATTTGGTTCATATGAGGGCACTTAAGTTATTTGTTTATAGTGATGGATTAGCAGTTATACGTGTAATTACATGAAATCACATACACTTGCATATTTATGAAGACACTGATTTTCTTGGTTATTGGTCCTTGTTCAGTGTGTTTTTTCCATCCTAAGTATGACAAATGCATTTTAAGTAAGTAATTTATCAACCAATATATGTATGACAAATGCATTTTAAGTAAGTAATTTATCAACCAATATATATGTATTGACAAATGCATTTTAAGTAGAGATACTTTAGTTGCTGTCTGCTAATCAAAATATGTTTATTTTAGAACTAACCCTGAAAGGTATCTTAAGAGATGGAAGTAAATCCACACACAGGTTTAACTTGGGAAATTTTCTGCCTTTTGATTTGACACGCCTTAGTCAGATCTTATTTGCAATCTAACTAACATGATAATTTCTTCACAAGTGTTTATGTCTTGTTTTTTGTTGCCTTCTGTTTTCTCGATGGCATATGAAGACCAATGAGGCATATAAGTACTAAGTACACTGTAATTGCTCTAAATTTTAACACAAAGTTGTAATGATTATATAGGTTTATTAAGAGATATGGTACGCACATTGTTGCTGGGGTAAAGATGGGAGGCAAAGATGTGATTCATTTTAAACAGCTTCAAAGTTCAAAGCTGGACGCAACTGAAGTGCAGAAACTATTAAAGCAATTAGCTGATGAAAGATTTTCTGAAGAAAATACTGTAAGCCTGCTACTGCCTCCAATTAAATCATCTCTCTCGCCAAAGGTACACATATTCTCTGGCTCATGGTCATAAGATATGTCCCAACCTTCTTTTTTTTTTTTTGAACTGTCTATAGCTGTAGACAATTTACATAATTTTTAAGTATAATATGAAATGAAAATTCTACCAAACTTTGGAATTGCTTAATAGAAAGAGGGAATCTGTGCACTGCACAATCAAATTTTTATGTAATATATACGTTGAAAAGCCATCTAAAATGAGGTTTGATAGATGTAAAATCAATATTGATATCTCCAAAGGGAAAAACCATTATACGAGATTCCAGCATATGGAGAGGATCACATATGTTTGATATCTGAGATTACAAAATGAATAATTATACTAATAACTGCTTATCTGATTAAGCTGTTTACAAGCATCTGAATGTTACATGCAGGAATTTTTTTAAGACAAACATGTGCGAGTTGAAATTCACATAAATTACCTAGAAAAGATAAGTTCATCATGCAGAAGATTGGCATTGCAAAACAAAAAGCATATATTTTGAAGCTCTTGTGCTCAGCCTGGGGGTTTAAGGAAAATATCTTAAGCTTGGACCTTTTATACTTCAAAGTCAAGATTAAAGTTCATAAAAAAAAAAAAAATGCTTCTGTCAGTGACTTATAAGCCTTTTAATGTTGAAGCATGTGTCTAGCCCTGCAATTCCTACTACTAGAATTTGTTCAAAGAAACCTAGTCTAGATGGATCAGATTCTGGACTATTTAACTGATTTTAGGCATTACATCAAAGCATGAATTTCGTTGTATGTGCCCGCTGAAAAATGATTTAGTTAGACCAGTGACCACAAATATTATCAGCACCCAAAAAAATACTTTTCTAGGGACTTGTCCTGAGTCCTGACCATCCCCTATTTTGTTGTAAATCTATCGGCTAGAAAAGGGCCCCTAGCAAAATATGACTCCCTATGCCCAACCTAATTGTTCTTATGTTTACATGATTCTATGTTCTAACCTTGAAGGACGGAATGAGAACGCCTCCAGATGCCTCTTCTTTTGTTAAAATATTTGAATTTGTAACATTCAGAAAATTTTAAGAAAAAATATGCAAGATTGAAGTTCATATAAATTGCCTAGAAAAGATATGTAATCATGCAAGAGAGAAGCCTTGCAAAGAAAAAATCCAACCCTTAGAAGCTCCCAATCATAAACTTTAACCTTTTATGTTTAAAGTCACCATAAAAGGTTTCTCTGTTTTAGTCAATGGAAAAAATATTCTTTTCAGTGTTCAAGCGTGTATGCTGCAGCCCCATATAAATCCTATTCTTGGAATTTGTAACCTAGCTTGTTTGGACTTTAAATGGATCAAATACTGGTAACCAACATATGATACTGCATCAAAGCATGAATTTCATTGTCATTGCCACTAAAAAATGATTTATTTATACCAGTGACCAAAATTACTATGAACTATACACAATCTAATTTTCTTTGTTTGAAGGTAACAACGCCCAATTTAATTTTTGCTATTTTCCATCATTCTATCTTCTAACCTTGAAGAATGGACTAAGAATTCCTACAGGTTTCTCTGGCTTTGCAGGATGAAGAGTCTATTCTTAGATCATCAGTCACTTCTTACTCTAAGAATGAGGTCAGCTCTTTATCCTCCAGCTAGCTTGGAATGGGAATAATTTTGAGAACCCATGTTCTGAACATGATCTTAGTTCTTCTTCTTTGCCTACTTTTTTCCAGATGCAGGACATAATAAGCAAGGGGTTAGTCATATCAGATGTGGAGGAATTGATAAAGGTCAAAGTCATAGCAAATGGCTTTCAACTATATCACAGTCTCCTGATGTCATATCTATATCCTTTGTGCCCATTGTTTCACTTCTTAGCGGTGTTCAGGGTACTGGATTTTTAAGTTATGCAGTAAATATGTATTTGAGATGTAAGTATCACTACTTGGAAATTGTGACTTCATTGGTTCTGAGGATAATTACTTGTGATTCTTGCTGTTTTCATGGTGCTGAAAGTTGGTAATTGTTAGGAAAATATTGTTTTAGTTGGACTCCAGTTTGTAGATTCTGCTGAACACAATAGGGTTTACGTAAACTATTGAGACAAGATAACAATTAAAAGGTCCATTTTGTGCTGACTGAGACTGATCTGGGGAACGATGTGTAAGAGGACTGTAAAAATATGTTACTAGTATTAAAATTTTAAAATTGAGGACTGTACTTTCAGTTTTATTTTCTTTCCTCATTTTGTGCGATGCTTGAGTTCATTTTATCTATTCTGTTTAGTTCCTGGATTTTCATGCCACCTTTTTGTTGCCAATATTAGTTGAGTTTTATTTATCCAAAGGAGCAAACATTTGTACTCTATTTTAATTGACAACAAATTAGCTTTTCAAAATAAAGAAGAGAAGGAAAAAGAAAAAGGTATTAAATCAAACTGTAACATGATCTCGCCTATTCAATATCTGTAATTACATTTCTGGCACCAGAGACATGTTTTACAGCTAGAGGATGAAAGGCAATCAAAGTCATATTTGACAAATGCAGAATCAGAAATTAAGATTTTACCTCCATGTGTTTTATTTTGGAATTGTGCATGTGTGATAGATGTTTGATGTGGCAGTTCTTCAAAATGTGATACAATTGTATACCAACTTTAATCTCATTATCATTATAATCATTACTCGTCTCTTATAATTGCTCCATCATTCATATGCCATCTTCTAGATTGGCTGTAAGTCGTAACTGATAGTGCTTGTTTTGTTGTCAATTGAAGTCGGGATTCCTGCTGCTAAATTTTTTCATTACACTTCTATGCTGTCACTAGTTATGCTGAAGGTTAAAGCTGTTAATTATGTATGATGGAATTCCTGTATGCAGACAAACCACCCATAGAGAAGCTCCGAGAATTTTTGGAGCTTTCTTCAAGTCGTCAGTGGGCTCCAGTTTATGGTGATCTTCCTCTTGCTCTTCATTTAAAGAATCCAGCATCTCCATCCCTTCAGTTCACATTTATGGGTCCTAAGCTATTTGTGAACACAGAAAAGGTAAAGTCTAAAACTTCTTGCTGAAAATTTAGATCTTCTCATACATTGGTTCAACAAAATGTTTTCTAGAAAAGATTTGCATATAGGAATCAATTTGTACAGAAATCAAATTTTGCTCCATCTGATTCTCCACCCACTAGCAAATGGTCAGTGGATAAATTGAGATTTTGCAAGAGAAAAGCAAGTCCATTTTAAATTTCATAAATTTTTTTTATTCTACACAGAGAACATCTGTCAAAACTTTGCCACTTAATAACTCTCTTACAGTTTTTATTCTACAAAGAGAACATGTCTTACAGTGTTACATGGATCGCTCTTTTTCCTTAGGATCCGCGTTTCAGGTATGGTCGTTTTGGTAGGATCGTTTTAGAACGTGGATTATTTGCGATCCAAAAAGCCGTTTTAAGTATTCCCATAGAGTTGTAATAGAGAGGAAGAGTAAGAGTCAAATAGGATAGAGAAAAAATTTTGTACTTCTCAAGGAGTCATACAAGTAAGTGCAAATAATAGAAACAAGAATTTAAGTACTTATCAACTTTTTTTTTTATGGATAGAAATACAGTTATTTAATGAGATTAGGAAATTGTTGGTAAACTTATTATTTATCAGTACTTATAGAATATAGTTATTTAATGAGATAGGAAATTGTAGGTAAACTTATTACTTATCAGTACTTATAATTTTTTAACTACTCAATTCTAAACTAAATAACGATTGTAAATAATGAATTTCCATTCTAAAAGAATACGACACACCTAAGTCTTTCCGTCCATACCACGTATCAGGAAAAGTCCTGTACCATGTATCTGTACCCAAACCACGTACTAATTCATACCACGATTCATGTAACACTACAGATCAAATAATTTTTTTTTTTTTTGATATTCAAATTTCATGCATTGAAGAAATAGCCATTACAATGGATTAAAATGCATAAATGAATCTACTAGATCTACATATTATAAACAGATGTAAAAAGATATCTCAACAAATCCAAAAATCTAAATCTGTACAAATCTAAAAATCTAAATCTAACTGCAAAGGACTGGACGAGTCTCATACCAGATCTGACTTCAAAGGGTTGGACAAGTCTCGTACTAGATTTGACTAGTCTCAGACATGCTACTAAACTTCTGATGTAAAATACAAAAACAGCCAGATCTATCTTAACAAATCTAATAATTTTAGTGTTTCTTCGTCATTGGCTTAAGATCAGTAATACCTTTTACCCGATCAGTTGGTGGTGCCACACATTACATTTGGCTGGTCTCTTAAGAAGATTTTTATTTTAATTCTTTCAGATTCTGAACTGATAAATTTACAGGTCGATTCCATGAACCATCCGGTTACTGGTATTCGCTTGTACTTGGAAGGTAAAAGAAGCGATCGACTAGCTATTCATCTGCAGCATTTAAAAAGTCTTGCTCCAACCCTTCAGGTCATCGATATTCATGGTTATGAGCCACTGGAGGAGGCATTTAAACAAGGTTTTATGGAACCAGTCAGGTGGAGCATGTTCTCACATATATGCACTGCTCCAGTAGAGTATCATGGTGCAGAGGTCGATGACTGCGCGTCTATTGTGACAAAGGCCTGGTTGGAGGTCAAAAGTATTCGCATGAAAAAGGTCCTCTTCCTGAGGCTTGGATATTCCATGGTTCCGTCCGCAAAAATAACTACGTCTGAATGGAATGAGCCAATCAGCTCATCTCCTAACCCGGGAGTTATTGTCACATTTAGAAATCTAATTAGTTAGTTCAGGGGTGACTAAAGCTCAAAAACCAGCAGAGTTGAATATAAACTCAGCAGTTTATCCTGACGGGCCGCCTTGGCCTACAAGGGTTCCAAAGCTGACACATTTTGTAGACACGAAAGAAATGTTTAGGAGTTTTGAGGATCGACCAGGGCACTGGGTGGTTACTGGTGCAAAGCTATGTATGGAATGTGGCAAGATAGCTGTCAAAGTGAAGTATTCTCTGTTCACTCTCTGTCATTCTCTAAACTGACTGGGGCATGTATTCCACCCTCCTCCAGCTCTAACATGTTTGGAAACTGATTTACAAGTACACAAATTCAGGATTACTTGCCAAAGTCAATCGATTCAATCTTCTATCATATTGAATCACTTTGTGTAGATGCGCTGAAGGTGTGTAGTAATGGGCCTTTCCAATTTTGTTTTCATAGGTGGTTGCCTCCCACTGTTAAAACCAAGTGACTAAAAATGCTTAATCTAAAATATATTCATTCGTGTACCATGCTAGATCTAGTGTAAAAGTTGGGGAATCATTCAGGGGAGATGGCCTTAAGACTTGAAAACAATATTGAAAATAATCCGAATATTCACGCAGAACTGTGTGCGTCCAGAAGTACAAAAAGGCTTTTTAAAGCTTGCATTTGCTGATTTCTACCCAAAATCTTATCCTTTAGGCTTTAGTCTGTGATTCCTCAATTGTTGTCAGCAATCTGCCATTGCATGAATTCAATCTTGTACCTCTGGTTTTTTGAAACCCCTTCTAGTTATCACAAGATGTTATTTATGGCAGGTAATTTTATTGGTAGGTAAATTGGTCGCGTTTAATTCATGGAACTATGTAGATTGGTATATTTGTTTGACAACTATTATTTGGGTTAACTTATCAATAGGGCTGTAAATGTATTTAAACTATTTGATATTTGAATTAAATTCCGCTGAGCAAGACATTGCCCAAGCTTAGTTCATCAATAATGAAGTCAAATTTGAACAAAATTTAGCATTCGTTAATTTCTTTTGTGTTTACCTCAAATTTGGCTAGATAAGTTGAAACTTTTAAATTTATGTGTAAAATTTTAAATTATTCGATTTCGATTTAAATTCGACTTAATAAAAACTCGTTTAAGTTTGGGTCCAATTATAAACATGTTAGTTTGAACAAAATTTTAAACTCGTTAAGATAATCAAACAAGGCTGAATAATAGAACGTTCGGATTGTTTATATTCATTTATGTCCTACTTTATCTCCATTTGAACAGATAGGATATTATTGTACATAATACTTTTTGTGACATGATTTATGTAAAAAAAAAAAAAATGATTGAAAGATGTGTTTAGATAATTTTCAAAATATTATATGAAGAATAATTTTTGGCTTAATGAATTGGTTTGTTATATTATAAACTTGGAAAAATAAAGTTAAAAACTAGTGTTGTATGTAGAGTTGATTTAAAAAGTGAATAACTTGATCAGAATACATTATTGCCTGACATTACAAATAAGGCAATGATTTTCCAATCAAATCTCAATAAAATGTATATCTGTATCTTCAATTTATCCCCTTTACAAGTTTTATAGGTTAGCTAGGGAAGCAGCCATCATTTATGGATTCAAGGAGCTGTGGTTTGCTCTAGGTTGAATCAACCAACCATCTCCATAAGAAGATAGATGACGGTCCTCTGATCTCTTATCAGTCAACAACTCCCAAGAAACTGTAGTAGCAGAAAAAAAAGGGTTGATAATTACTCAAGAAATTAAACTAACATAAAAACAAAAAACAAAATAAAGAGGAAACTTAGACGACGAGGATTGAATGAAAACAATAGAATCGATAACTCTACGGTTACATTGAAGCTTCAGATTCAAGAATTGAACTGTTAGCAGATATAGGAAGGGAAGAAATTCATTAGTAAACTGTTAGTATTTTTATTTTTTGTAGTAGGGGGTTCACGGTTCAGTTTGAGTCGATTTTAAGGATTTTTTGAACTAAATATTTTATATTGATTTTAAAAATTCAAACCAAAAATCAAACACCTTATGCCAAAAAAAAAAAAAAAAAAACGACCATTTCACACTTGATTCTGGTCGATTTAATTAGTTCATAAATTAATATATTTCTTACAACATATCTACGGTTCATAATAGTTTATTTCAAACTAATTCTCTTGTGATATTTCAAGTGTTGGACAAAATCTAATAAAAGTATATTGCAAATGGTCACCACATAATAACTTAAGATAAGTATAGGCTAATTAATGAGATTGTATAGTTATAATTGAATGTTATTTAGATGTATGGGCATATGTATGCACTCAAACATATAAATAAATAAATATATATAGAGAGAGATTGAGAGAGAGTCAAGAGTCTATATATATTATAGTTACACACAAACTCGTTTATAAATATTCACTTATCACATTTACTTATTTGATCGAATTTTGAATAAAGTATAATATAATAAAATTACTCATGAATTTGTTTCATCTTTACCTTGAAATCTTAAAATGGATATTGAATTCTTTTACAATGTAAGAATAATATTAGAATAAATTTATTTGATCTTACATTGATCACAAAAGAAGTGAACTCTTCACCATTCTCTCTCACACATATACAAAAGTACATATTGAAATAACTACTCATTTATTTAGCAATAACATCCTTATTAGCAATAAAGTTACTTTTGTGAATATTTTATCTCTAACCAAGGAAGTTATTTATCATTCTTTCACTAGACATTAAAGAAATATTCTTTAAATTTTGAAGTAAAAAGCATGAAAATCATTTTTAATTAAATTATGTTAATTAGGAACTAGTTTAAAGAATTCGTCACATACTTATGACATATTGTTTGAAACATAAAAAAAAAATGGAAAAGATATGCACTCAATTTCCGTGCGGTTTTCCTCCTTCAAAAAATCGTCTTAAAAGTTTGATTTATATTAGTTCGACCGGTTTTCCAAAATTCTTGAACAACCCTATTTCATATGATATTCTTTCTCATTTTCTATGCAAATATCCTTCCTATCTCACTATTTATAAGAGACTGTATTCTCGTCATATGTAATCTAATATAATTAACACTTGTAACTTAAAGTAAAAGTGTGACAGAAGTAGTGAGAAGTAGTGCCTTGTTTTGTTATTTTCTCTTATTGGTGTGTCATTTCTCCTCTTGGCTGTTTTGTACATTGAGACCTCTCATTGATTATTAATAAAATTTCACACAATCTACCTAAAAAAAGTATAACAGAAGACCCATAGCTATTAAAGTACGCATGACAGAGTTGTAGAGGGTGTTGTAGAGAATTGTGTCGTGACAACTGTAGGTTGTCTACAAGCGCTTATATATATATACAAATATAGAGAGAGAGAGAGTAAATATAATACAATGAAGTATACCCCGACGACATAATATAGGAAGGAGTGCTCTAATAGTCCCCCTCAATTTGAATGCGAAGTATTTATATGAAGATTGTTGCACAAATATAAAAATTTGGAAGCAGACAAACTCTTGGTGAAAATATCTGCAATCTACTCTGAAGTGGGAGCATAGAGAATACACAATAACATCTCCAGATGCATCATTTTGTTTGACAAAATGAAAATCGATCTTGATGTGTTTGGTGAGAGCATGAAAGAGAGGATTTATAGCAAGATAAGTAGCACTAATGTTATTACAGTAAACAGAGATGGGACATGAAAACGATAAATGAAGGACTTTAATAAGAGACTTAAGCCAACAAGTCTCTGCCACAGCAAAGGCAACAAGAATGATACTCAGACTCAGGACTAGAACGAAAAATAGTAAGTTGTTTCTTAGAACTCCAAGAGATAAAATTTGAACCAAAGAAATGGCATATCCAATGATGGACCGACGAGTATCTGGACAACCAACCTAATTGGTAGTAGCATAAGTAGTAATAGATGCCAAAGAAGAGGGAGAAAATGTGAGATCATGAATAACAGTACCCTTAATATAGCGAAGAACTTATTTAACAGCTTGAAGATGAGAAGTGCAAGGAGTGTGCTTGGCTAACAAGACTAATCGCATAGGCAATATCTAAGATGAGTAAATGTAAGATACTGAAAAGCACCAACCATAGCATGATAGGTGGTTGGTTCAGGAAGTAGATCACCTTGATGCAGAGATAACTGCGTGCTAATAGGAAAAGGAATAGAGATGGGCTTGGAATCATGCATGATAAATTTTTTAAGAAGATTAGTAACATAACGAGTTTGAGTTAAGAAAGGAGAAGAAGAATGACGAGTAACTTCAACACCAAGAAAATAATGCAAATCACCAAGTTCTTTCATGGAAAAAGAACGAGAAATAGTGGTAATAAATTCATGCAAATGAAATGATCAATTGCTACTAAGGAAAATACCATCAACATAAAGAAGAATAACTAGAATTTTATTAGAGGATACACGTACAAATATGGACGTGTCAACATGATTGGAGGAAATCCATGCGATAAGAGGTTGGAGCTAAATAGTTGAAACCAAGTTCGAGGAGATTGTTTCAAGCCATAGATTAAATGTTGAAGCTTACATGGATAGTTGGGACCGACAAGGGACCAACAAACCCCAGAGGTTGTTTCATGTAAACTTCTTAAGAAAAATAACCATGTAGAAAAGCATTTTCAACATCAAGCTGCCGAATAGGCCAGTGAAAAGAAATAGCTATAGAGAGCGTGAGACGAATAGTAGTGGGTTTAACAATAGGACCAAAAGTCTCAGTATAATGAATACCAAGTTGTTATTCATATTCTTGAGCTACTAATCTAACCTTAAAACATGCTAAGGGCCCATCAGAATGATGTTTAATTTAAAAAACCCACTTGCAACCAACAATGGATTTATTAGGTGGAGGTATAAATGTCCAAGTACAATTAGCAAGAAGGGAATTAAATTCATTCGTCATGGCAGCTCGCCAACGGGGGTGCCATGTAGAGAATTGTGTCGTGACAACCTAGGCTATTTATAGACGTTTATACATACACACACACACACACACATATATATACATATATATACATAATAACTCTATAACATTGAATTATATTACCCTTATTGCGTCCTACACAATTTTACTTTGTTAATCCTATTCGGATTGGTTTTATGCGTTTTTGTACATGTTTCTGGCCTAGTTATGATTTTTAGGAATTCAAATGTATATTATGATTTTTGGTAGAAATATGTACTAAATTGAGCTACTTTAACATTTTATGATATTAGGTGCATTTTAAATTATGTATTGTGGTGTGTTTTGTAGGTAATTTTAACGATTGGCTGCAATTTTAAGAAGTGGAATAAGCTAGAACTAGAGTGCAATTAACTAGAAAAGTCAAAGTTAGGTCAACAGCTTCAAAACCGCAATCAAGAAATACAAGCAATGAGAATCAGAACTGCGGTTTCCATCTCTTCAACCTCAAAATGCAACAGCTGCGGTTAAGGAATTAGAAGATCAAATTTGACAATTTGGTTTTCAAGCAAAACGAAGAAACTCTTCAAGAATCACAGTCACCGAATTTGTATAGTTAAAATGGTGACCGCAGTTATGGACAAAAAATCAGCACTTTAATGTGACCAGCTAAAATTTTGAAATTATCTTAGAAACACACCTACTAACACATAGTAGTAGGTGTAGTGTAGTAGAGAGCCTCCTTAGTAGTAGTCTAGTCTTGTCAAGTACTCTTTTCATAT
This sequence comes from Cinchona pubescens, assembly GCA_025175665.1. Lineage (NCBI taxonomy): Eukaryota > Viridiplantae > Streptophyta > Magnoliopsida > Gentianales > Rubiaceae > Cinchona > Cinchona pubescens. The sequence goes on along the minus strand of JANKKI010000107.1, from coordinate 4,369,726 downwards.
TTTCATCTTCAACTCAATCTTTAGTTTAATTTTAATTGTAAAAATTCTATCTTTTAGTTCTAAATTATTGAGTTTTTAACTCTCTTCAATTTGATATCCATTTTACTTGCTTTTATTTTCTCTCTCTTGCATTTTAATCCAAGTTAAATTTTAACAAGTTTATAGATTAAGCTTAAATTCTTATTTTAGTTGTTAATCTAGCTTTAGATCTTGTGTTTTTCTCATTTCTAAACTTTAGTTAGTTGTGGGTTTGCATTTAATCTTATTTCCTTAGACTAATCATTAATTTAGATCTATAAATTTTGAATTTAAATTTCTTTCCCAAAATAGTAAAATTGAAGAACATCCTAACACCTAGAGTAGAACTTCCCATTTTTAGCTAATATTCCATCATCATCCCCTATCATTTCTCTCAGTCATTAGTTAGTTGACTTTATATGATTTCCTAGTAATTATAGTGACTTTACATTATTGCTAATTTTATGTTCTTCCTTTATAGTTAGAAATGGTTTAGTTGCTCTTTTAATGATAGAGTAATCCAGTTCTAGCTCTAGTTTAGTTGATTAATTGTTTAGTTGATTTGCTTCCTAATGTAGTAATTAAAATATGCCTACTCAGCTGCTTCTCTTTTCATTGCTCTTTAGCTTGGTAAATTACAGTTGCAATTGGTTTATTGTCATTGTTTTAGTAAACATGGTCCTTTATTTTAGTATTAATTCCATCCCCTTAATTTTCCTTTGCACTTTATATTTCATTTAGTGTATTATGCTTTCTTATATGATTATTTATGTTAATGCGTGTCTAGTTTATTTAGTTGTTGCCTACATGATTGTGCTGACTCTGGATTGTATTTATTTGTCATGAGTTGGTAAGGGTTTAGAGGTATTAATTCTTCTAATTCAATATTGCATACATGAAGAATTTTGTGTAAAGGGAAGAATGTTCCTTCAGCTGTATCGGAATTTGTAGAAGTTTGAGAAATTTTTGGTGGTTTGGGAATTGTTCCTAGAATTGCAATTTGTGAAGGAGTATGCGGTCTTTGAGAAGGGATTTGTGGTGATTGTGGACTGACCACATTTCTAAATGTTTGAGGTATTTTTGTTTGGCTAGGTAGATGGGGAAAATTTCTTGCTAGCATGTTGTTTGTAAGCATAGTGTTTGTACCTCTACCTCTTCCTCTTCCTGGGCCTTGCCCGGTGGGAGAAAAACCTTGCATGTCTTCTATGCTGCATACAAAGATAATAATTATAAAGTATATTTACATTGTTTTTTGTAATCTCTATATTCTGTTATGTGTGCCTCATATATGGAAATATGTCTTCTTCTTAATTGATGTAAAATAATAGGATTTTCTTGTAAGCTGTAACATATTCTGTTTTCTATATCTATTATTCAACTTCTCTCTATGTGAGTTTATTCTTTTCTTTTCTTCATATATTCTATGAAGAAACCATTCTTTTTCTAAAATTAATAAATTAATAATTACTTTTTAGATGAATTTAGAGATTTCTTATTTGTGATCTTTCATTGCTTTAGTAGAGTAAAAATCACCTCTTTTTAGCTTAAGTCCACTTTGCACCTCGAGCTGTCCAAATCTGATTTCGCCAAAAAATTTAATGGTTGTAGGGCACGTGTGCAACACAAGTGCAAGTGACAATAAAAATGGTTAACTCCACTTTGCGCTCCAACTTGTACAGGATTCTCACTTTGCATGCCAAACTTTTTTTGGGACATTTTGCACCCCAAACTGTTTGAATTTTTTCACTTAAGTCCAAAATGTGATTCTGTCAAAAAATAACGGTTGCAGGATGGGTGTGCAACACTCTCGGTTAAGTACAAGCTACCAAAAAATCATTAAATATGTTAGAAATTTAGTGGTGGAAAAATTTTCCTCCTTTGACCATTAAATTTTGGGTTAAAAAATAGTCTCATGTCCTCTTATTCACTCATTTCCCTCTCAACACTAATTCCTTGTTCCTAAACTACCCATCATAAATTCTAATTGAGTTATATTAAATTATTTTGGAAATAAATGAAATTAAACTAAAATTTAGGATCAATTAAAAAATAAAAATATAATTTCTTTCACAAACAATCATCATCTTCCTCTTTCTCTTCCTCTACTATAGCTACTATCCCAAACTCTCCACCCCAATCCTTACAACCTCACCCCAACCCCCACATCATCCCCCAACTTTGTCCTGCACCCCCCAGATCCGACAACCCCATTGTAGATTTGTCCAATCCTGCTACTCTAACTCCCACGACTTTCTTTCCATAGCCTTCCAAACTTTCACCAATCTACGCCTCCCTATCCCCAAATCTCCCTTTACCCCAGTACTCCTCCACCCTAGTATCCCACTATCCCCACCATCACTTGTATATTTTTCTAAGAGAACAAAATTTGTTTTTAACAGCAAAAATCAGTTTATTCTGAATATTTTGTTCAACTTTCTTTTCTTTTCTATTCACAATTTTTCCTTTTTATGAATTTTTTCCTAATTTTTCATTTTGTTCCTTTTTTGAGTTTTTATTGTCACTTGCACTTAACGAAGAGTGCTGCACACATGCCCTATAACCGATATATATTTTTACGGAATCACATTTTGGACTTAAGTGGGAAGATTTAGACAATTCAGGGTGCAAAATATCCCAAAAAAAAGTTTAGGGTGCAAATTGAGAATCTGGTACAAGTTGGGATACAAAATGGAGTTAGACCTTTTTATTATCACTTGCACTTAACAGAGAATATTGCACACGCGCCCTACAATCGTTATATTTTTTGATAGAATCACATTTTAGACTTAAGTGGGAAGATTTAGACAATCTGGGGTGTAAAGTGTCCAAAAAAAAAGTTTAGGATGCTAAGTGAGAATTAGGAACAAGTTGAGGGTGCAGAGTGGAGTTAAGCCCCTCTTTTTAATTGTCTAACTAGTTGCATTGACTCGTCTAGGCTAATAACTACTTATCAATCCTTGTGGGATGATACCTATTCGCCACTACCTACAAATCTATCTCATATACTTGCGAGAGTGTGGGTATTGATTAGGTGTAGTAGTGTGATTTTATTACTTCTTTGTGCATTAATTTGCCTAACCAATATTTACTGAACAAGTTTTTGGCGCCATCGATGGGGATTGAATGCAATGGTGATATTAGATACTAGCGGGTCTCACTAGATTAGTTGTTTTCTTCTCCTAGTGTTAATTGTAGTTAGGATTAGTCTAGTCACTTCAAATTTCTCTTATTTCTTGCTTTTGAGTGTTTACCATTAGAACCTAAATCTTTGTTCTTGTTGTGTAGTTCATGGTAGGAGGTGATCCTTAAGACTGTTTGATTGGGAAATTGAAAGAACATTGTCAAAACTCCAAAGAGAAAAAGCACAACAAGAACAAACGAATAATCAAATGGCAAATCCACAAATCAATGCTAGGGGTACTTTGATGAGAATGTTAGACAAAACGATCAAGAAGAAGTAGTGGATAATAATGGACTTAGAAATGATATGGGTAATGATATTGATAATGGGTTGTATGGTGAATTTGGTAATCATAGACATGGGGATAATGCCAACGCTCGAACCCTTAGGGACTATGCAACGCCGAATTTCAAAGGGACGAACTAAAGTATTACACGAATGCCCGCACAAGCCAACAATTTGATATTAAGCCCGCCCTCATTCAAATGATCCAGACTCATGCCATGTTTGGGGATGGACCCAACGAGGATCTGTATACATACTTGGTGAATTTTGAAGAGGTCATCAACACATTCAAGTACAATAATGTGCACACAAATTCTGTTAGGATAAGAACCTTCCCGTTTTTCTTGAGAGATAGAGCGAAGGCATAGTTACACTCATTTGAGTAGCGACGTTTACATCTTGGAACCAATTGGCTCAAGAGTTCCTAGCTAAACATTTTCTGCCCTCAAGTACCAAAACAAAACTCTGCAATGACATCACATCCTTTAAACAAGACATAGGGGAAAGTTTGAGTGAAGCAAGGGAATGATTCAAAAATCTATTGAGGAATGCCCACATCACGCCATTCTATTATGGCTTCAAATTCAAACTTTTTTATAATGGGTTGTTTCCAGAGACAAGGTAAATAGTAGATGCCAGTGCCGATGGTTCTATATATTTCAAAACTCTGGAAAATGCACAAGCTCTACTCAATAGGATGGTCTCAAATTACTATTACCATGGGCCAATCAACCCAAATGGTGAGCAATAACCACAAGCTAATGTCCAACACAAATGGAGGTTTAATTTGAATAAAAATGACGCCTTACTTGCCCAACAAGGTCTCATGATGAATGTTATGATGAACTTGACAAAAGAAATTGAGAACCCTGGGAGGGAAGTATGGTAAATGCAATATCTTCAACCATCAAGTGCTGCTTTCTTGTGATTTTTGTAGAGGCAATAATCAAAATGCCCAATGTAGAGGTACCAATAGGATTAAATGAGCAAGTTCAATTTGTCTCCAATCAACAATCTAACCCAAGAAATCCTCTCAGAGTGTATGACAACATCTATAATGTCTCATGGTGTAACCATCCCAATTTCTCATAGAGCAATCAAGCAAATCAACAAAATCTACCATTCTAACCAAATCCCCAGCCCAAAACTTCCTAAGCCAAGCTTCTACCTCTAGAGTCTATCAACTTTCCCATCAACAAAATGCTCAATCCTATCAATCTCAGTCGTACCCTCCATTTCAATCCCCACAACAAAGACCTCCATTTCAACCTCCAAATTATTCCCAACTTACATTCAATAACTATTACTCTCAAAGGGATCATTCACATGAAAATAACTTGAGGAGGAATTAAAGACTTTAAGAAGAGAAAATGAGACTCAAATGAGAGAGATGGATAATCAAAGGAAGGAGTATGAGAATTTGAGGACCACTGCAAGAAATTTGGATATTCAAATAGGTCAAACTAGCCCGTCAAAACAATGAAAGGCCATTGGCGACTTTGTTGAGTGATACCATTCCAAATCCGAGAGATAACCGTGGAATAAAGCAAGTACAGGTCATCACCCTTAGGAGTGAGAAAGCTTTGGAATTAGAAGTAGTTGTGAGACAAAATTCAAAGGATATGGAGTAAGGGATGTGTAGAGACGGGATGGAGAAAGAGGAGTCCTCAAAGAGTAAGATTAGACAAGAAGAAGAACCTACTAAGTCCCTAAACTAACAAAACGAAGGCAAGGATCTATCGGTTTCATTGACTAAACAAGTTAAGTACCATTTTCTCAAAGAATAATGGAGGATGAGAAGGCAAAAAAGTCAAGAGATTCCTAGAGATATTCAAAAATATTAAGATAAATATTCCTTTTATTGAGGCATTGGAGAACATTCCAAGCTATGCTAAATTCATGAAGCAAATTGTCACAAGCGAGTCGAAGATTATGAGAGACAAAATTTTGGGCTTGAATGAAGGGTTATAGTGCCATAATCTAGAAAAATCTCCCACCAAAATTGAAAGATCTCGGCTCATTTTCAATTCATTGTGAAATAAAATGGGTGGCCTTCAATAGGGTACAATGCGATCTTGGGGTCTCAATCAACCTTATGCCTCATATTACATATAAGAGGTTGAATGGGGGAAATTTGAAATCTACAAATGTGACACTCCAATTAGTTGATCGAAGCATTGGGCAACTAGTAAATATATGGAATATGTTACTGTCAAAGTGGGCAAGGTATTCCTATCGGCTGATTTTACAGTGCTCGAGATACCCCATTGATCTTAGGGAGACCATTCTTAGCTACCGGAAAGGCACTCATTGATGTCCAAGAAGGAAAATTGCAATTTATAGTCAACGAGGATGATGCTTCATTTAATGTTTTTGATTCCTTAAAATTCCTTTCAATTCCTTAAAATTCCCTTCAATTCATGATGATGTGATGAAAATGGGCTTGAGTGATGATCTAGTTGATGATGATTTTTGTAGGGAAACTTTCAAGGAGCACTTCGTGAACTTGACTTGCATGCAAGCCAAAGATGAAGTAGAATCCATGGAAGACATGCAAGAAGGCATAGACAATGGTGATGAAAAATTGAAAACGAATGTGGGAGAGCAAATTCCAAGGACTATAGGTAAAGGAGGGTCTCCAACCAACAAACCCCTAAGGTTGAACTCAAACCACTTCATTCGTATCTTAAATATGCCTTTCTTGGTGATAATGAATCTTATCTAGTCATTGTGAATGCTTTACTTTCTTGTGTTGAGTTAGAAAGATTGATTGTTGTTTTGAGAAAACATCATAGAAATGTTGCTCGGAGCATTGTCGACATAAAGGGAATAAGCCCCACTATTTGTATGCACAAAATCCTCCTTAATGATGACTTCAAACCATGTAGAAAACATCAACGTAAGTTAAATCCCACCTTAAAAGAGTTAGTTAGAAAGGAAGTCATTAAGCTTTCAGATATTGGAATTATATACCCCATAAGTGATAATGAGTGGGTGAGCCCACTGCAAGTGGTGCCAAAGAAAGGGGTTAATAGTGATAGTGAATGAAAAAAATGAACTGATACACTCTAGGACAGTGACCAGGTGACGGATATGCATAGATTTTAAAAAGCTCAACAACGCCACTAGGAAGTACCATTTTCCTCTACCATTCATTGACCAAATGCTTGAGGGCCTCTTGGGACATGCCTTTTATTGCTTTCTAGATGGTTATTCGGTTTACTTTCAAATTGTGATAGCCTCAAAAGACCAAGAGAAAACCATCTTCACTTGTCCTTATGGCACCTTTGCTTATTGATGAATGACCTTTGGGTTGTGCAATGCTCCTAGCTCATTCCAACATTGCATGTTTGCCATTTTCTATGATACGATTGAAAAATTCATTGAAGTTTTCACAGATGATTTTAGTGTTTTTGGTGATTCATTTGACTCTTGGTTGCAAAACCTCACTTGTGTGCTTAAAATATGTGAAGTAGAAACCAACTAGGCTTTGAATTGGGAAAAATGCCATTTTATGATTAAAGAGGGGATTATTTTAGATCATAGGATTTCTTCTAAGGCATTGAAGTTGATCGGGCTAAAGTAGAAGTTATTAAGAAATTGCCTCCCCCAACCAGTGTAAAAGTGGTGAGAAGGATTTTGGATCATGCCGATTTTTACCGGTGTTTTATTAAAAATTTCTCTTTAATTTGTTGACCTTTAATTATGTTATCTTTTGCAAAAAGATGTTCCTTTTAATTTCAAAGATGATTGTTTGCATGCTTTTAATCTTTTGAAGAATGCCTTGATTACTGCCCTAGTAATATTTTATCTTAATTGGGCTTTGGACTATGTCGTGGGAGCGGTTTTATGTCAAAAGATTGATAAATGTTTCATGTGATTTACTATGCTAGCCAAACCTTGAATAAGGAACAAATTAACTATTCATTACAAAAAAAGATCTTCTTGCAATTATTTTTGCCTTTGGTAAGTTTAGGTCTTCGTATACCTCATTGGGAACAAAGTGACTATTCACAGCGATCACTCGACTCTCAAATATCTTCTTGCTAAAAGTGATGCCAAACCTAGATTACTCCGTTGGATATTGTTATTGTAGGAGTTCAATGTGGTGAACGAAAAGGGTAGTGAGAACACTGTGGCCGATCACCTCTCAAGATTAGAAGGACCAATAAGAAAGATGGGTAAAGAGGTACCAATTAAGGAAAACTTTGCAGAGGAACGACTATTGATGGTTAGAGGGTCTACACCATGGTATGCAGATTTTGTCAATTTTCTAGTGGCCAAGGTGATTCTCTCAACTATGGACTCCAATCATAGGAAGAGATTCCTCTGAGTGATTAAGTACTATATGCGAGATGACCCTTACTTACACCGCCAGTGCAAGAATCATGTAATTTGGAGGTGTGTTTCGGAAGAAGAAGTCCCAAGTGTGCTCTATCATTGCCATTCCTCACTAATGAGATGACACTATTGCTCCCATTATTTATAAGGACAGGTCACGCAGCCAAGGTCTTACAAAGTGGACTCTTTTGGCTTAGCTTATTCAAGGATGCTAGAGACTTTATTCTCTAATGCAATGAATGAATGCCAACGTCCTTGAATTTTGACCAAGAGGGAAGAGATGCCTTTGAACAATATTATGGTATGCAAAATGTTCGACGTATGGAGAATCGACTTCATGGGACCATTTTCCCCATTGCACAACAATAAATTCATATTTGTAGTGGTGGATTACGTCTCAAAGTGGGTAGGTCATGGCACTTCCAACAAATGATGCTCGAGCTATGGTAAACTTTATGAGAAAGAATATTTTCTCGAGATATGGAGTACCCAAGCCATCATTAGTGACGGGGGAATACATGTCAAGAACTCATTGTTTGAATATATCCTCTCCAAATACAAAGTTACCTACAAGATTTCTCTTGTATATCATCTTCAAACATCCGGTCAAGTGGAGGTCTCAAACCGAGAGTTGAAGAAGATACTTGAGAAAACCGTAAATTTCATCATCAAGGAAGACTTGGTCCAAGAAGCTTGAGGATGGATTATGGGCATATCGGACCGCCTTCAAAACATAGATAGGGATGTCTCCTTACAGGATGGTTTATGGTAAACCATGTCATATTTCGGTTAAAATTGAACACAAGGCATATTGAGCCATTAAAAGCCTAAACTTTGATTTAAAAGAGACAAATAAGAAAAGGTTTCTTGATTTAAATGAGCTTGATGAATTCTAGAGAGAAACCTATGAGAGCTCAAGAATCTACAAGGAAAGAACCAAAGCTTGACCTGACAAATACATCTTGAGGAAATAATTCAAGGCCAGGGATCTAATGTTATTTTATAATTCAAGGCTCAAGCTATTTCCCTGAAAACTCAAGTTGAGGTGGAGTGGACCTTATGAAGTGTTGCAAGTGTTTCTCTATGGTGCGGTAGAGGTAAAAGGAAGCAAAGGAAATTTCAAGGTCAATGGATATCATCTCAAGCTTTACTTCAGAGGAGTGATCGAGAGAGGAATGGGAAACCGTTCACCTTACAATGACTCATCTCATAGGCCAAAGTCGACTATAAACAAGACCGTTTCTTGAGAGGCAACCCAAGTTTCTTGTTCCTTTACTTGTTTATATTTTGTTCGTTTATGTTTAGATAGGCATAATTAGCTTGATTATAGTGTCTTTATGGTTTAAGTTTACTTTGAAGTGTTTTGGTTGGAATGGTGGTGGAATGACTCTTTAAGTCCATTTTTTTTCATGTTTGTAGATGATGAAAAGGCCAAGGGGATGAATTGGAGAAAATCTGAAAAGTGGCATAAGAAAAATTTTCCAAATGTTCATAACTGAGGTTTCCTCATTTCTAAGCTCTCTGGAAGTTTAGACTGCTGCCACCAAAGATATTTTGTGCAAAAGTTTTTCTAAGTATCCAAAACCGCGGTTTTCCCATTTCACAACTGCAGTTATCAAAGCTTCCAGCTTTCTAGAAGTTTAATCGCGGTCTAAAGACCGAGGTCATAGGCCTAATTTTGAAAACCGCGGTTGTCAAGAATCTTGAGCCTTTGGAAGTTTGACCACGATTCATCAACTGGGTTTTTCAAATTTTTCTAAGAATTACCACGGTCACCAAATTAAAGCTTCATTTTTATTGACGACGGTTACCAAGCTACTTTTCAAAAAACCCTAGCAGTTATGGATACTGTGGTCATCAATTTACTATTAAGAATTTAAAACCGCAGTATCTAGCCCCTTAAGTATAAATAATTTTTTGGCAAATTCTTTTTAGAAAAACCCTTTTCTTCTCCAATTTTCAGCCGACTTTTCTCCTTCCAAGCACTCTCTTCCACCACGAATCACACAGTTTTTATCCCAAATCATCCCCAAGTTCAATTTCTCCCAATAATTGGAAGTCTTCAACACCAGAGGATCTTCGATGACGTCAATTTCAACATAATACACCGATAAATTTATTCCAATCCTCTCTTTTGATTGAAATTCACCAAGTTATTTGAGTTGAAATTTATTGGATTAATTTTGAGCATAATTCAGCAATTACTTGTGGTGAATTGTTGGGTACATTTTTTAGATTGTGGTTATTACATTGAAGTGGTGCTTTGCTTTGTTTTCATACTTGTTCTTTTTTCCTGATTAAATTGTTGAATTTTGATTAAAATGGCCAAAGATAAGGAAAAATGTAAGGTTGCGTCAACGCTCCAGCTAGTAAAAAAAGAAAAATGAGTACGGGTAATGGCAGTAGCAGTGCTAATTTTGATGATCACCTCTTTATTAATGCCGAAGCTACCAAGATATATAAAAATCATAGCAGACATAGTTTAATCCAAGAGAGGAGTATTGAGATAACAGAAAATTGGAGAGAATTTGAGAATTTCTGTATGGAGATTGAGCGCCAATTAAAAGACAGAACCTCACTAAATTTTAATGAAACAACACATGTGGGAAATGTAAATTTAGCCAAGGAATTTCATTGCAATCTGTGTGGGATGGAAGATGAGAAAGTTTATGTGAGGGATATCTATAGTGGGTAGACATCAGCTCGAAGAAAATCAATGCTATCTTTAGGACAAAGAATCCGAAGGGTAATGGGTATGGAGTTTGATGAATCCAAATTTTGGGAGGCCTAATTTTGCCAAGATTTGGGCATGGCTTTATAAGGGAGAACCAAACTGGGACTATAACTATGCAAAAACCAAAATTTTGGTGTTCAAGAAAAAATACTTGCAACTATTGCCCAAAATTTTGTTGTACTTCATCAATTGTCAAATCTTGGGGACTACTACTTTTAGTGCTGTGTAACAGGAGAAGGCATGTTTAGTTTTTGGAATTACTGAGGGCCTGAGCATAGATTTGGGCAAGACAATTCACTATGAGTTCATGAAGAATGGTAAATTTGGAAAATTTTCATTTTATCTACTGGGTCTTGTCATGCAGTTATGCATTGATACAGGTTGTCCCGAAATGGATGGAGATGAGGAGGTACTACCCAAAGGCAAAATCAATGGGGCCTACGTTCGCAACATGTAGGTCTGAATGAGTGTCGAAGGCACAACCCCAGTGGGCGTGGCACATAATGAACCTCCTTGAGCACCACCCAAGTACCGCTGTAAGCACAAAGTATCACATGGCCAAGGAGGTATATATACAACCCACCTCAGACGGATTTTGAACAGGAAGAGCTGCACCCTTATTAGATGTATAGCCACATGGCCCTTCACAACAATCTGACGCTCCTCGGCCAAGCCCTGAAGACCACAAATCTCAAAATTTTGATCCTCCCTTGCCTCCTTCACTGTGGCATTTTGGACCTCCCTGAGGTGAGTCATCCTTCTATCTACATGGTGAGCCGCAACCATAAGGAAAAGAAGATTAAGAAGAATGAGATGCGGAAGCCAACCCGGAAGATCCAAGAGATGGAGAAGACTGTTGGAAAAGGCGATGACGAGGAAGGAGGAGATTTCTGAGTTGGCCACAACCCCCTCATGAGCTTGAGAAGACCCTTTGCCCCAACTTATTTACTGATTTACCCCCATCACCCTAGCTACATCTATTTTATCATGCATGATTAGTTGTAAGAGATACATTCCCATAACGTTCCTTTTATTTCTATATTTTTTTCATTCTCTTATTATTTTTAGTAGTTTATCGTTCTGAATAATACTTTTGGTTAAAGGATCTAGTTTGGATGCTTGATTGGTTTTAGTTTTAAAGGGTAATCGTTGGGCCGTTTTGGTACGGTTAACCTTTAGTTTCTTTGAGTATGTTGTTTGGATACTTTTATTCTTGGATTCCTTGTTGGTATAATACAAGTTTATTTATTATTATTATTATTACTATGTGTAGGTTTTGTTTTTATTTTGCTTCTTTTTTTTTTTGTGCTCAACGGTGAGTGGTAGGATGAGTGGTACTCATTATCTTAATAAGATGGAAAGTATAGTCGTGTCTTTATTGCATGTTTATGGTTTGTGTGTTTGGAATGGATGATTGACTTTGTGAATTTAGTTGCATTACTTGTGCAAAATGACCTTTAACTGTTTAAACTTTACCAACAAGTGTATGAGCACTTATACGAAAATACTTTTTCTTGGCTAGTTTAGATGGTGAGCTTATTTTAACTGCAAGTATTATTTGAATGTCGTGTTCATTTCTTAGTTGATTAGGTTTAAATGTGTTGAAGTTTTTGAAAATTGGTAGATAGTGGAAAAAGAAATAATTTAAGTATTTTTGGTCATTTTGCATGACTTGCATTTTAGGATGTTTTGTGGGCTAGTAAGGTTTACTTTAGGACATTATTTTAAGTAGTTTGAATCCCCTATTTGACACATAGCAGGATTTTGGAAATGAACTAGGCAATTCTTTGGACCATTTGAGCCAAAAAGCCTACCAGGAAATCTATTATATCTCTAGTGTCCCCTTTCGAGCCTGTAAGCCTTGATTTTTTTGATAACCACACAATTCAACCATTCTCTTTTCTTGATTTAGTGTCTCTTCGTCCTATCACCTTGGTCAAATTAGGACCTAAGTTGTAAAGTAGAAAAGATAGGATGGAATGAAGTACAATTTTTGTATAGTGATTGGGAAACTGAAGTCTTGTTGTTCAATCCTTTCTCAATTCCCTTGTTGGTAATTAGCTGCAACAAAATCTGACTTATCTTGTAATCTTGCAATTTGACCTTCAAAAAGAATATTCTTTTTATTGTATTTTCTACAATTTTGTATGTTAATTTTGTAACAAAGAAGATTCAAAATATATCTCCTTAGGCATAAATATAGTGTTCCGGTACTTCAAGTGGAAATTGATTCTTGTGTGGTATTTTTGGGGATGATTGTTCATAGGAAAAGTCCTAAAGTTTATCATGAATGATTAAGGTGAAACTGAGTCACTTTTATCCAAATTTTATCCTACCTTCACCCTAAGCCTACATTACAAGCTTGGAAAGTCTTATAGGATCCTTAATCTAGGATATAAGATCTTAGAGATTAATGGGGTCAAACATTACCATGATTAGTGTCCTTAGCTAAATATTGTGGTGTCCATAAACGTCCTTGCATGCTCATTCACCTGCATTTTAGTGCTTCTTAAAACAAGTCTTCGTGACACCAATTTTTGAGAAATTCGATGTGTTTACTCTTGATCACTATAGAATTGAATTGGCATTCTCTTCATACTTCGCTTGTCAACATGAGACGTGCATTTGACTTAGTCATATTTTTTGAACTTAGCAATTGGTCGAACATATTTAGTTTGTTGAGTTAAATCGCCATTTGCACACGTGATAGGTGATGTAAGCAAGTTCATTCGCCTAATATGATATAAAAGCCTCAAGTCCACTACCAAAATTAATAATAAATACCTAGTAAAAATCAATAGTTGCTAAAAAATTGCCTTTTGCGCTTCTTCCTTGAAATATTATTTTTTCAAATATTTTTATTTCTTCCATTCTCTTAATCAAAAATAGCTATGGCTTCTGCATCAAGACAAGGTTCCAGTGATGATAACATTCTTATTGGCGATGATTTCAATTTGGGGGATTTTCACTTGGGGGATTTTATGTTGACTGAAAATCCCATCAAAAAACAGTAGTAAAGAAGATTCAGAGAGTGAAGAAAAATTCTGCCACCAGTCAACCCAATCTAGGAACTGAAATAGTAGTGTCTAGTAGATCTGGGCCTACAATTCCTGGACCCCAAATTGTAGTTGAACCCTTATTGAGCCCCTAGACGGAAGAAGAAGAAACACAATTGAATACTAGGAAGAGAGAAGCTTCAACTTCCACGATCAAAGTAAAACTATGAGGAACATACTGAAAGTTGAGGTAAAACTATGAGGAACATCCCGGAAGTTGAGGTCCATAAAGCTCCTGAATCAATTGGCATGGAGGGTGCTCAGTCTCTCATTATTTTGATTGAATCTCCAAGGGATGACGAAGAAGTAGTGGAGATTCCAGGCACCTCCAAAAAAGAAAAAGGAGTCCATTAATTTTTATTCGAAGCCTTTTATTCCTAACTGGTCGATCTTCTTAAAAGATCAAGTTGGCAGCTCAAACAAGTGCATAGATTATCTGTTTGCTACTTTTTCTCTCAAAGATATTGATCATGCAGAGAATAGTTCGAATGTTCAAAAAGCTATCAGAGGTGCAATGTACTGGTTTTTGTTTAGTACCTTTTTACGTAGCATCTTATTGTATTGGAAAAAAGACACACAGAAGATAACTAGTCTAGAGAAAGAAGTAGCAAAGGCCAAAAAAGGCATAGCCAAGCAAATAGAAGAATTCAAGCTGGCTGAGCAGGAGAGACATGCTAAGGATAAGGCTGAGCTTGAAGATAAGTTAAATGGGAAAAATAGGGAGTTGCAATCGTCTCACTTAGCTAAGGTGGAGAAGATATAGGAGGATATGAAACAAATTTCTCAAAATCTGTCTTCCAAAACCTCTGAGCTAGAAGCAGCTCAGGTGAGTTGTAGAAGACTAAATTTGAGCTCACTTAAAGTCAGACTTCAATTCAAGAGCTAAAAGAGCAAGTTTCTTTGCAGAGTGTTAATGTCTATCTGGCATCCAAGGCCCTGAGCGATGACTTGGGAAAATTTTGCAAAATCTAGATGTACCTAGTGCCAAAGCAGGATTTGGCAAAGCACAGAAGGATATCCGAGCTAGATTTCCTTCTCTAGAGTTTGATGATAGTAGCTTTTCGTATTTCAGTGAAACAACTACTTTTGACAACTGACCAAACTGGGCATTGAATTCAAAAAGCCCATATCTACTTCTTTCATGCGGCAAAGCATTTTTCCTGAAGATGTTGTGGACATAATCGAGGAAGTAAAAGAAGAAGTAGAAGAGGAAGAGAAAGGGTAGGATGAAGGAGTTATAGCTACCAAACAAGAGGTAAATGTTTCAGAGCTGACCGAAGTCCTTTTAGTATAGATATAGATCATCTAACTATTTTTTATTTTGACAATCAGCATGTAACAAGAACTCCCTTATCAATTGACATTCCTTTTGTAGAGCAAACTGATAGAGATCATCCTAAGCAGTAAGAAGAGTAGTAGTAGGAATATTAATGTACCAGGTTTATAACAATATAAACTTTTTTCCTAATCTGTTGTTTGCATTTTCATTTCTTCATGAATTCATTCGTTCAACTTGGTTTATTGAATAATAACTTGTACTTTTCTGCACAATGATTTCTTCTTATATCATTCATTGTGATCTATTTCTCTGATAGGTCACACAATGTAATCAAGTGTTTACTGAATAAAAACTTCGATACTTTTTTTTTATTCTTTTTTGAATCATATAATCGGGATCAAACTTCTTGTAAATAATAATTCTTTTGTAAATCATCTTCATCCGATCAATCAGTGGCTGAGCAAAACCTTTGATTCTTTTTGGATCATTCAATATGATCAACCAGATCAACTGATCATTCTCTTTTGACATTCTAACGTGATCAAACTTCTTCTAAATAATAATTCCCTTTTAGATCTCCAACGTGATTGAGCATTTTTCTGTAAAATATTGGCTACTTAAAGCACATTGGTGAGCCTTGCACTTAATATATGCATCAATTTAGGGACTTAGAGCCACTTAATGAGATTAGGCGAGCTTGCCCTTATTTGGATGAACCATTTAACAATGCTCTTCGGCAAGTCAACCTTTGCTCTTCTGATTATGAGGAGCTCATTATAAAATTTGATTGCTAAGATGTTGGTTTATACATAAACTATTGTCAGTTTATGACAGTTGTAACCCCCAATTTGTGAAAAGACATGCCTATCTCTAAGGCACATTTATTGCCATGAGAGTAAACATCGGGTCGTGACGTTTCGTTTTTGAAGAAATCAAAAAGTCATCCCAATTATGAATTGACATTTTGAATTGCTTGCTTATAAATACCCCTTCATCAAAGATCCAAAACCTTTCCTTTATGTCATCCTTGAATTCCTTGAATAATTGCAGTGTCTTTTCCCAATTTGCAGTTTTAGGGTTTTTTTTTTTCTTGCATTCACAAAACTTTCGAAACCTCTATTTTCTCTTCAAATGGCCTCATTCACTGGTGATCTTCATACTTGGCCATTGTTCAAATCAGTGTTGTGCCACCCACGGGAGAGGGGCAAGGTTAGATTGTTTCTTTATCTTCGAGATGTGCATGGAATCACCTTCTCTCACCCAGGTATCATCTAGCCACTGCTGATATCAAATCCATATTACAAGTAAATGAGATTGCCAAATAAAAGGCTTCATACAGCATTCTTGACACAATTGCTATCCAAATCCCAGATGAGAATGATCATGCCCATAATCCTCTTGAGGGGTTTGTTACTGTATTTGAAGATCAGTTGAGGGCAATTTTTCATTTTCCTGTGTGCAAGATCCTGTTGTCCCTCTGTTCTTTCTTTAGGATTTATTTTTCCCAACTCATGCTAAATTCCATCAGAATCGTCATTGTATACTGTTTGATCTACAAGTATGCAAATTGAAAGCTTCTGCACATGATTTCAGATGCTTATACAAGTTGGTTCAATGCCAAGAGTAGGTATTATTGCTGATGTGCCAAGCTAAATTAAGAATTGGAAATCTTTTTTTTCTTTATGGCTCATGCTGATATGACCAAAACAAAATCAAAATGGTTATTCTCTAAGCATGATCCAGTTCTTAATTGTTACCGACCGCATGAGAGAATTGGATGAAGAATCAATTGTCAGAGTAAATAAGCTGAATCAAGTAGGATCATCCATGCACTTTAGTGGAAGAAATTCCACTGTTGAGCATAATTTACTAGTATGGGCCGAGCTTGTTGAGGCGCTATTCCTCCAGAAGGATTTAATGGAAGTAAGAACTTCACTCAGAACATTAAGTAAGTAATCCACATTTTTTCTGACTAACCCCTTTAACTTGTGAACAGAGGCCTTGTTGAAGCCAACGATATTCAGTTCTCTAGCCAAGAGTGCTAGCTTGACTGTTCCAACTCCTGTTCAGATAGTGGATCAATTTTCATCGAGTAGTAGAGCAGCAAGAAAACTTTCTAGTTTGGTAACAGTGGCTCAGAAGAGAAAGGCACCTATTATCGAAGCTCTAAAGAGAAAGAGATCAACTTTAGCAACAACTATAGAGTCTTACGAACTTGATCCTACGATTCCTCCATTGGCGTCATGATAGCATAAGAGAAATAGTTAGAGTTCTTCAACTTCTTCATTCTTTCCCACTGTTATTCAACTAATCTAAACTCCTTCTTCTATTCTTACAGTTCTAGGTAGGTCATTTTGTCCATGGTCTTATAAGCCTAGAGCTTTTTGCATTCGAAAAAATAACAAAGTGGTTGCTTGGCATGTAGCTTTAGGAACTCAAGACTGGACTCCTAAAGAGAAATGGGTTGCTAGTAGATCTCAGGCCCTTCCTTGGACAACGAGATCAGTCCAACTGATCAGAGATAGTGAAGAAGAATTAGGTTGAAGCCCTTTCAGACCTCTGTGGTCTCTAACAATAAATGATAAAGGTCAGCATGGTCGAGTTGCAAACAACTGGCTCAAATTTCCTTTCCTGTCCAGAGATCAAGCATATAATGTTAATCTACCTACTCAGGAAATCCAAACTAAGGCGGCTCAATCGTATTACGCTGTAAGGTTTCTTTATTTTGAACATGTTCATTTGCTGTTTCTTCTTCTAATAACTATGTTTTGACATAAGACAGTCCAATTAGGCAATGTAATGAAAGAAGAACACAAGCGCTGTTTGAAGACTGAGAAGGAAGTTGCCAAGCTGAGAGAGCAACTTCAGACTTTTGAGAAGACCAAGGTAGCTGATAAAGCAACTCTAGAGCAACAGTTAGAAGAAAAGAAGGCTACTTTGACTGAAGCTCAGAGAAAGCTTGAAGATAATCTTTCCATGATTGTGAGATAGAGAGCAAGTACATGGAAGAGCTCGATCAGTTGAAGAATCAAATGCAACAAATGGCCAAGAATCTAAACTCAAAACAATAAGAGCTAAACAAGGGTAAATCTGAGCTTGAACAGAAAAAGTCCAGCCAAGCTTCTTCTTCATCTTCTTTAAGCTCTTTGGCCAATAATGTGAATTAGTTTCTTGCGTCTTCTACTCTTAGGGAGGACTTGAAAATAGTTTGTCAACAAGCTAGTGCCTTGGAGTTTAAAGAAGCCCTGGAAGAAGTTAAACAAATGTATCCTAATCACCTAATTGCTTGAAGTTTCTTCCTTTCCCAAATATGACGAGTCAGTAGATAGGGATTTGATCACTAAGCTAGGGAAATTATTCCTTAAACCTTGTACTGAAAAAATGTGTTTAAGTAGTGACAGACGAGAATTTTGAGGATAGTGTACATAGTTCAGCAAGTTAGGCCTGTGATAGAAAATTTTTGTACATTGGAAAAAATTTTCAAGTGATAGATCATTTTATATCAATTTCCTTTATAATATTTCTTCAAGTTAATTACATTCCACATTCAAGGTATTACTTATCCATACTGATCAGCTAGCTTATAATACCCTGTGAGATGAATTTCAATAACTTGATAAGGACCTTCCTAGTTCGCAAATAATTTATGATTCCCATCAGCATGAGTAACTTCATTTTTCTGTATTACAAGATCTCCAAGACGGAAATATCATAGCCGAATAGTAGAATCATAATACTTCTTTATGCGTTTCTTATAAGTAGCTTCTTGGATTGCAGCAATTAGCTTCATTTGAAAAATAATTCTAGAAAATCCAAATCAATCTTCCTGATTTCCTCATTATCAATATGATCGGAGTTGGCAATTCTTGCTGATCAGACTCCTATTTCAAGAGGAATGATGGCTTTAGCTCCATATAGTAGACTGAAAGGTGTCTCACCATTTGATGTCTGAGAAGTTGTTTAGTAAGACCACAAAACACTCGGGAGGTTCTCAACCCAAGCTCTTTTGCTTGGTCAAGACGTGTCCTCAATCCCACAAAAAGAGTTCAATTAGATAGTTGAACATTAGCTTGTGGGTAAGCAGCAGAGGTGGTATGCATCTGAATTCCAAGTTCTTCACAAAATGGTTGGAAGAGTTTTCTCATGAATTGAGTTCCATTGTCTGAGATGATATCCTATGGAATTCCATATCGACAAATGATATTCTTCTAGAACAACTTTTTTACACTTGAACCTGAAATTGATCAGAAAGGTTCTTCCTCGATTCTTTTTGAGAAGTAATCAACAGCTACAATTAAAAACTTTAACTTTAGAGAATTTCCTATTCCTCTTGGGAATGGTCCTAATATATCATGTCCCTATTATTGAAATGGCCATGATCTGAGAAGAAAGGTCATCTCTATAGCTGGCTTGTGAATAATGGGTTTCCAATTTACAAGCATCATTATACATAGTAGGCCAATAATAACACATAAGTAATGCTTTTTGAGTAAGACTCCAAGCACCTATTTGATTCCAACAAATTTCTTCGTGTATTTCTTGGAGCACAAAGGTCGCCTCTTCTAGTAACAAGCAACGCAGCAACAGAGTTAGAAATAAGCATCGATATAATATTCCTTAATGCATTTCATATCGCATTGCTCAGATACACAATCTCGTTGCTTGAATTTGATCTCTCAAAGAGCTCCTTGAGTCAAATGCTTTACAATGGGAGTTATCCAATTCAATTCATTGTTGATCTAAGCTATCTCTGATTCATCAATAGCTCGCTGTGCCTTTACCTCAAGCATTTCTTTAGAGATATGAGCATAAAGGGAAGAAGCAAGTTTGGATAAGGCATCAACATGAACATTCTTGGCTCGATGAATTTTGATGAATTCTACTTCTTCAAACTGTTGTTTAAGCTGTCTGATCTTTTCCAGATATTTTTGTAGAATTATTCCTCTAACTTCAAAGTTTTCAAGGATTAAATTTACAATTAATAAAGAATCACAATTGATCTGCAGTCTTTGAGCTCCCAAAACTCAAGCTAGCTTCATGCCTATAATGGCAGCCTCATATTTTGCCTCATTATTAGTTGCTCAGAACTCAAACCAAATGATATAAGTAAGCCAATTTCCCTCAGGTGTCTGGATAACAATTCCAGCTCTTGGAACTGTTTCAAAAGAAGATCCATCCACATGTAATTCCCAAATTGAGTGTTCATCTTGCTTATGTTCAGCTTTTTTCTCTATACATAGTAGCCCTTCTGTCTTTTTTGAGAAAGTGCTTTCCACTATGAAGTCAGCGAGAGCTTGTGCTTTGATTGCTGAATGAGGTTGGATAACTTGAGACATACTCAAGTAGTTTGACTGACCATTTAAGCATATGCCCTAACACATTTAACTTGGCCAAAACTATCTTTTGAGGAAAATTTGTCTTAACCATGATTGCATGACTTTGAAAGTAAGGCTTCAGTTTCCGAGCTGCAACAACAAGAGTGAAGGCCACTTTCTCTGTGTTTGAATAATTCAGCTTGGGACCTTACAAACTTTACTAACAAAATAGATTGGACGTTGTACCTTGTCTCGTTCAAATACTAGAACAACACTCACAGTAGTATGTGTAGCTGATAGATATAATGATAGAATTTCATTTTCTACTAGAGCTCTTAGTCGAGGAATGTTGACAAGATATTGCTTTAATTCCTTAAAATCTTGCTGACGCTGTTTAGTTCATTCAAAGTTCTTGGCCTTCTTGATTGTCTAAAAAATAGAAATCCCCGTTCTACTAATTTGGATAAAAAATGATTTAGTGCAGCCATTCACCCAATCATACATTGTACTTTTTTTTATTGAATTAAAGTAGGAGGTTTCATGAAGGGGTGTTCAAAATAACCGGCTAATTCAAAAAATTGATAGAACTGGTTTATTTCGAAACAAAAAAGAAAGGTATCGAAACCTGGTCAAGTGACTAATTTGGATAGTGAACCGGTCTATAAACATATAGGTTCGGGTAACGGTTCGCACTTTGATGAATCGCCGATTATCCGAACTGGTCAATAATTAGGAGCATGTGCATAATTTTACCTACTAGGGCTACAACATAAAACAAAAGATTGGTACTAATGCTATAGTCAGTAGCGCCTCATTTTCGTTCTTTCAGACTTGACTCCTTTTTCTTCTCTTCTCAATCCTTAAAGATCTATATTATACTTTCGGTCCCTTGCATCACTCTTATTCTAACTCTCACTTAGTCACTCTCTCTTCAAATCTCTCGTATCAGTTTCATCACAGGCACCACCGACAACAATCTAGAGAAATTTTTTTTTCTATTTTTGTTTTTTTAATAAATTCATAATTAATTGTGAATTTGGTACATATCTATTTATGGTTAAATTTTTCTATTCATTGATTATAGATTTATTTTGTAACTGTAAATTTGCTTTAATTAATTTGTTTTTTTTTTTTATGTTCATTTGATCACTCTTCTTTACTTATTTTTGTGTATTATCTTATGTGATATTTTATTTGCTTTTGGATTTTGCGGGTTGAAATTTTTTTTGATACTTATTGAGTTAGAAGGTGAGATTTATGAATCTAAACAATAATTTAGCTGCTGAAATTGGAAAAAAACAAGAAGATTTTAATGATGTTCTCTTGTTGAGGTTTCTTGATTATGACATTGTTGGACTGATTCTTCATCATTTGAATCATGTTAAATGACTATATGGCATGTATCTGCAACCATTCTTGTAAAGGAAAATAATGCCAAATTCAAGATTTTTTTTATAAAGCTTCATTTTGCTAATGTTTTTTTTCCTCTCTCTATCACATAGGATCTAGTACCCGAGGGTTTTGAACAGTTTTAATTGGGTAATCAGAGATGAGCGAGTATTCGAATTTTATGGATTGAATACGGTTCAGATTTTTGGTGAACCGGTAAGACTTGTTCTGATCACCCAACAGGCTCATGGGCCGAGTACTCAATCCATGAACACCCCTTTCATGTCTATGATGGCTTGAACCTTCTTGGTATTTGTTTTAATCCCTCGGTTTGACATAATGAATCCCAAGAATTTTCCAGAAGGTACTCCAAAAGTACATTTTAATGGATTAAGGTGGAGATTAACAGATCTCATGATTAAGAAAACTTCTCTGAGATTAGAAAGGGTATCTTCATATGTTCAGCTTCTTACAACCATATCATCCACATAGAACTCCATGTTTCATCTGATCTGTTACTTGAACAGCTTGTTGACCAGACGTTGATAAATTGCACCAGCATTTTTTAGGCCAAAGGGTATAGTTTGATAACAATAAGTGCCCTTGTCTGTGATGAAGGTCGTTTTTTCCTCATCTTCTTTATTGAGGAAGATTTGATGATACTCTTTACTGTATGTATCTAGAAAGTGTCCGATCTTAAATCTAACTAATGAATCTACTACTATACGATCTGAGGCGAAAGGTAAATATCTTTTGGATAGGCTTTAATTCAAATCAGTGTAATTAATACACACATATTAGTTTGTATCTAGCTTAGGTACAAGCATAGGATTCAAATGTCAGGTCGAATACAAAATTTCTCGAATAATCTTATCTACAAATAGTTTATTGACCTCGATCTCTATGACCCGACTACGTTCAACCCAAAGAGTCTTTTATTTTGTTTGACTGGCTTATGAGATGGGTCGATTCCTACCTTGTATACAATGATTTCACATGGTATTTTAGCCATATCTGCTGGCAAGCAAGCAAAAATATCTCTGAACTCACAAAGAAGTTGCAACAAATCAGTCTTCAAGTAGATGGCAAGGCGGAGTAACTTCGTAACTTTCTATCAGGATGGTCAGGATCAAAGGAAATTTCTTCTATTGGTAGCTCGGTCTACTTCTTGAGATTTATGGAGGCAGCTTGTTCATTGGGGGTCTTACTTGAACATCCTTTGTCTTTAACAGGAATCCAAGCAGCTTGTTCTTCCAAGGTCTTTCTTCTAAGTGACATTATATAACACTCCTGAGTTTCTTGCTGATATCCCCAAATTTGACCTTTAGTTCCGTCTCTGAGGGCAAAATTTATCCCTAGATGATAAACAGATGAGAGAATTACAAACACATATAACGAAGGTCGGCCTAAGATCAAGTTGTACGCAGAAGCTTTTTGGACCAGCAGAAAGTTTATCATTTCAGTTCGGGAATAAGGAGTTTCCCCAAGTGTTAAGGGTAATGTCACTAATCCTTCTGCATTAATGGATATCCTGTGAATCCGATCAAAGAAGTTTTGACCGATCGGGTGTATTCTTTACTCATCCCTATCTTTTCCCAAGCATACGAATAAAGTATATCTATAGAGTTACCACTGTCAATGAAAACCATATGTACTCGATAATTCCCTACATTTACATGAATAAAAATTCATGGGATCTGCGTGGGGATATCGATATGGAATAGGATCCTGATCAATAGAGCTAATATTCAAATGTGATCGAGATTTCTTGGACACGATTCCTCCAGGAAGAATTCGTCGAGCATATCTCTTCCTCACATTGGTAGAATCTCCACTAGTACTTCCTCCAGCGATAGTTTCAATAACCCTAGCTACATCATTTTTGTCTTGAGAAAGGCCTCGCTTATCATTTGGCCAAATGTTTGGTGCCCAGTAGTTCGGCCGAAGAGGCCATCGATCATCTCTAGCAGGTCTCTTTTCATTACGCCAAAATTGTTCAGCAGCATGATGAATATATTCCTACAAGTGCCCATTCTTGATAGTTCTTTCAAATTCTATTTTGAGATCGTTACATTCATCAGTATCATATCCATGATCTCCATGATGGGTGCAATATTTCGATTGGTCTCTCCGATGATACTCTAATCAGATAGGAACTAGAATTTGACGAATTTCGGTATGTTGACCTGGTACAAGGATTTTCTTCTGAGAAGTGTTAAGAGAAGTAAAATTTTCATTGGGCAGTACATGAATTCTTTTGAAGCATGGAGCTTTTGAAGCAACCCGACTTACTGGAACAGGAGATCGAGCATTTTGGGAACTAGATTCCTCATGACGTTTTTTCTTATTTCGCTTGGTGGGGCGATCAAAAAGACGTCAATTTTTGCTCAAGGTTCATTTAGTTCCCTCTTTGCTCGATTTGATTCTTTTCCTCTTATGTAATCATCTGCTCATTGGAAGAGCTCACCAAAAGTCTTTGTACAACTGAAACGAGATCGACATTAAATACTCCTAGTCTGATTCCACTTATAAAAGCAACAATAAGTAATGTCTCATTAGAATTTCTAATATGGACAATTTCATCATTAAAACACCAATGTATTGCTTTAGTGTCTCATCTTGTCGTTGCCAAATATTCAACAAATGCAATGTTGTTTTTTTTTTTTTGTTTTCCAACTCATAAAATATCATAAGAACTTTTTTGCTGCGATAGATCAATGAATGAATCCACTGAGTAAGGAGGAAGTATTTTGAACCATTTTTGGGTTGATTCTCTCAACGTGGTTGCAAATAACTTACAAGTATAGCGTCTGAATATCTAAAGAGTCTAGTAATAGATGATATATGGGCAATATGGTCTATTGGACAAGTTGTGCCTTTATAAGTGTCTAGATCAGGCTACTTGAAATGAGGAGGTATATGTTCTACTTGGATGGCTGTAACAAACGGATCTTTATCCACAGTGAGCAATTCAAGAGTAGGAAATGCACTAAGAGTTCATGCACTCTTTGTTCAACTTTTGCCATTAGGTCATCATCCTTTTCATTTAAATTAGTGATAGGTTGCATAGTGTTCTCAATTCTTTTCTTTGGGTGATAAACTATTCAATCAAAAATAGATCCTTCAAGTCAAGGAATGGGAGATAACACCGGAGCATGATGATGGGAGCTGCTTGCTATATCTTCACAAATAAGCCTTCAACTATGTTGTTGATTGTTCTCAATAAAGTCTTTAAAGGCCTGAAAGTTATTGGTGAAAAAATCAAGCACTTCCTCCCTAAGTGGCAATGAGTTTTCTTGATGATTCTCAGTTCAGGATTGAAATTGTCAAGTGGGATAAATTCCCCTTCTTGATTTTGATTTTTATTAAGATTTCACTTTTTTGTGAGAATGATTCTTCACGATTTTTTGCTGAAAGGTAAGAGAATCAATAGGTGTTTTATGTCGATTCCCACAGACGACAGCAATTGATGAAATAAAAATTTGAGCAGATAAGATAAATAATTTGTAGGAAGAGAAAGAGAGAGAATATAAGATAAATAATTTGTAGGAAGAGAAAGAGAAAGAATAAGTAATATTTGATATTTTATTATGGCCAAGTGGCATGTTGAAATTCTCAATATTGGTTTGCTCCTGTTTACAAAAGAGGGGTAACTTACTTAACTAAGTTGCTCAGTTATTCGAATAGTAGAACTGATTTATTTACACATTTGGTCTATCTAACGATATTTATTATCCGAATTATTATCTTAATTGTTAGCTGATTATCCAAACTATTTGCTCATCTTTAACCTCATTAAGTAAAATAGCACTAAGAAGATCGTTTCACCTTGACACGTGTCAGCTCTGTGTACTTGGTCAATTTTGGTATCATCAGTCCCCAAAAAAAAAGACTAAACTAGAGTACAACAAACAATTTACTAGTCGTGTTGTACTGTATAGGATATACTATATCGTAAGATAAATATCCTCTGAACAATTATTGATGGGTATGACTTCGACATTCATGTCCTATATTAGATAGCATGCATGCTAATGACTGTAATATGAATAAGAAAGAGATCGTAATACGAATAAGAAAGAAGAAGATTGACCGGTCTCCACCATGCAACTAGCTTGGTAGTGGTGTAACCGTGTTCTACTCATGTTTATACTATCTATAAGACTATATCTATATCATATCTACCTATATATAAAAAGACAATGAGCTTTTCCCTTATGCCATGTGGCATCTTTATGTATGCTGACATGGAAGATGGCTTGAACTTTTTTTTTCTTTTTTTTGCTGAAAAATGGCATTTTATGTCTCTCACGTTATGCATAGTCTTTGGAGTACTCTTGGATAATTTTGTCGATTAACCAACTTCTACTATGCATCTTCTTACCTTTTTAGCCTTTTTCCCATAAAAATACAAAGAATACCCTTGAATAAATAACAATGTCAAATTGTAGAAGGACATTATGATCAATTTCCGCATCTAGTATTCTGGAAACAGTAATTTTTACTTAGTCAAACTTTTTCCAATAATTCTGCCTAACTAATTTTGGAGATAATGAATGAATGGTTGAGATGATTTTAGGGGATTTTCCTATATTATGATCCATTGGATCTCTATCAAAAGTACCACTCCTTACCTAAACCACAATAAAACCGTCAGCCACTTTTTTCTTGATTTCTCTTTCTTCATATTCATATCTTCTTCCAAAGTTATTACCTATCTCCTCTGTTTTTTCGATTTCTCGTTTTTAGACACGACTTCCTTCTCTATGTTTCCTGATTTTAGTTCTTCTTCCCCCTAGGTTCTTTATGGTAGTGAATATAATATTGTCTACTTATTTTGTAGGATTTGGTTGAGATTAAGGCTATTTCTTTCCTTGGTTTGAAATTTCTTGGTCTTTATTTCTTTTTTCGATCAATAATAAATTGTACAAAAGGTTAGTTCTATCAGTGTTTTTCTTTTTCTATGATTTCTATTTATTATTTGTCGGATTTTTTTTTTCTTCTTTAGCACTACTGGCTTATAACCTAATTTTCAACTGGTTTCATATGGATCTAGATCTAATATTGTTTACATCAATATTTTGCAAGATCTAGTTGCAGATTGAGGTTATTTCTGGCCAAAGGGAGGTTGTTTATTTTTTACTTTTTCTTTTTTAGGTTTGTGAATGTTTCTACTTATTTATTTTAGATGATTTTGTATATCTTATTCTAGTAGTGTCTGTCAACCAAAAAAAAAAAGTACTACTGGATTATTTTTTAATTGTAGATTCATTCTCTTGCCTTTTTCAGACACCGATCTGTTAAAGTAGTTCTTTGCCATGTTCCCTATAGAATATTTTTTAAGTTCTGTATTTTTCTCTCCTTTTTCCTGTTTTATTTATGTGCTTTCATTTTTTCGCCTTTCTCATATGATTCTCTACTGTTGGTTGATTTATGCTTGATAATGGCTATGAAATTCTAAACTAAATTGGTAGACAAATAAAGCAAAAATTAAGTTGTGTTTTATCTTTACAGATTGAAATATCTAAAAGTTTTTCCTTTGGTTGGTTGTGAAACAATTGAATTTTTGAACAGTAAGTTAAGAAAAGCCAAAAATTAGCTATGATCTAAAAGGCAAAAATAAGCTATAATCTTACTTTCTGACAGCAAGTGAAGAAAATATTGAATTTTTGAATCAAAATGTGGTTCTTGGTTGATTTTGTTAACTGATTTTTTTAGCCTAAAAGGGAAGGGAAAAGGATTGTAAATGATGTGATTTCCAAATATAACTTGTATAACAGATCAATCCTCTTATAATACAAAGGTAAAGGATTGTCTTATTCATTGTGTTATATTTGGCTTCAAATTATTGTCTATTATTTCCAAATTATAAATTAAATTAAGATTATAAGTAGTAGTGGCACTTCGATATTTAATAAAGAAGTTATTTTCAGATGAAAAATGATGTGTTAAACATTAATGGGTTGATCAAATTTAATATTCTGTTCATTTCGGTGGGATAGTTACCAAGTTTCTTGAGGCTGAGACTAACACCTTTCTTCTGTGAAGATTTTGATATAATCATTCTAGGATGGCAAAAGGTTTTGGAAGATTTTTATCATAATGTTCAACCCAATATTGTTATATTTTCTTTAAAATTTGATTTGTTTGTTGTTATGAATATATTTAGGGTAGAAAATGTTGATCAGAGTCGAAAAAGCAATGGTTAATGAAGGGAAGTTTGTTACTGGTGTAGTTAACATGTTAGAAGCAAAAAGCATTTTATTGTTTGTACTATAGGTGGAGTTTCAGGTCAGAAGTCGAACATAGGCTCACTATTGCTAATAAATGAATTTTCTTAGCTTCATGATGTATTTAGTTTGTGTAAATTGTTTTCGTATATCATCATTTAAACTTTATGATCCACTTAAAATATTTTAATTAATTTTGGTTTTCCTGATGTTGAATTATTTTGATGAGACGAATTATCTGGACTCACACTTTAATAGTTAGAAGTTAGTACTCTTATGTACTATGCTCATCTATATATGGGAACAACTACATGTAGCCTAACTTTTTGGCTGAAGAAAATATTGGCCATTGAATAAACTACTAAATATTACTACTGATCATGATTGAAGAGTTTTGTTTCCGTTAACTTTGATCATTGATCTGAGTTCTATCATCTTGAATTTGAATGTAAATTTCTATTCAAGTTGCATATATTTAGGGTAAAAAATAGTGGGCCAAGGCACGGCTATGTTCTACTAGGGTTTAGGGTTTGGTTAAACTATGATAGTAGTATGAGTTTGTGCTTGCATTAATTCTCATTAGTTAACCAATAATGGGAAAAAAAAAAAAAAACTACGAGCCACAATAGCTACTTCTTTTTTTGGTTAAACTATGATAGTAATATGAGTTTATTTGGATATTGAGATGCTTTTGTAGTAAAAAAAAAAAGTTCTTATTTTGTGTGTTTTTTTGTTGATCTTGATTCAGTGATCATGTTTCTACTATTTCTCATGAAATGTGTATGAGATGTTTGTTAATAAGGTTAAACAACTAATTTGAGTTGTACTCGAATTATTTGATAAATGAAAAGTTTTCTTTTCATGTAATATTTATTCTTTCTAAAAAAATATTTATTCTTTCTTTGTTCTTATTGTTTCTTTTTATTCATAGTGAAATTAACATTGTGTAAATGGCAATTTTGCAAGTGATGGCTGGGATTTTAGTTTTCATTGTGTTTGCTTGCAATTTTCTTGACTCTAGATCAAAATTTTCAGCTTTAAAAAAGCTGGTTATTATGTAAGATTATTTTTTCTTTTTCCTTTTCCTTAACAGGTTTCTTTGATATTTCGTTACCAATTTAAACTTGACAAAACTTACAGATGTATAATATGGAATGTGTACTTAATCTTTTTGATGAGTCTTTGGTTGTTTATACTTAATGGCACGTGTATTAGGGACTCCTGAAATTTTTAAGGAAAAATTCTTGGATCCACTCACACAATTAGTGAACAAAATGAAGATGTTGCTGAAAAGATTGTGGCACTTTCTCCTTTTCTTTATAGATGAAGGGGAAAAATGTCTTCAAATGATAGGATCTCTGAAAAAGGTTCAATAGTTTTTTATTGAAGTACTGGGCTAGGTATGTAGCATTATCAATGAAGTAATTTAGTCTTATTTGTCATGAATCATATGGTTTATTTTTTCTTTTCTTGGGTGTATGTTCTTACTTTTTTTACCAAGTTCTTTTTCTTTTTTAGGTGTATTAAATGCAGATTAAACACACCTATGTTTAGATGTGTTTCTTAGCTTTGATGTTAATTACCTACTTTGTAATGGAGTAAAGAGCTTGAATTATTTCACCTACAAACTTGAGATGTATAAACTTATGATCTAATTTTTTGGTGGTTTTTATTCAGATTCGAATTAGTTTCAGCAATCCATGTTCAGCACCTACTTTGCAATGTGGTTGTTGGATAACGAGGCAAGTCATCCTTAGCTCTTTAGTTAGTAGTATCTGTACTCTTATCTACTTCCTATAGAAGGAAAGAAATCAAAGACTTCTTAGTAAGAAATTAGTGTCTGCATAATTGCAAATTATAGTACTATTTTATATGATTTTTTGGGTTAACTTTAGATTATTCTTAAAAGAGTATAAAATTTTCTATGCATTCCATCTCAAGACTACAAATGTTATTTTTGAAATATTTTTATTCTCAATTTTCTCAATCCAGAAACATGTGCTATGATATACTTCAAAGTAGATCCAAAGGTATACTTTGAAATTTTTGAGAGGAGGAGGGATTCAGAATCTGTACATTCTAATTACATAACTTTACTTGTGAACTTAAGAATATGAATAGGTTGTTAAAAAATCTTACGATTACTACTGGATTAAGGATAGCAAATGAAGTCATCTCTGTAAACACGTTGTTTTTTCCCCCTTATATGATCTTTATTTTCCAGTTTCGTAAGAAGTAGGATTTTGAGGGAATATAAGAACAATTAAATTGAATGAATGGTATAAACCCATAAGCATAAACCTTTACCAGTTTAACTAATGAGCTACAACTTTCTTATTCACATAGCATAGTTTTATGTGCACGTGGCTCTACGCTTTTTTTAGTCACGATTTTTCATGAATTCTTGTGTTTACATTGTTTGCATGAACTTCTTAGTTGTGCACATGTTAATTTTTGGACTTCTCAACATATCAAGCCTGTAATTATTCAGGATAGAATAGGTTAGTTTTAGTCTATTAAATGACCACAAGACTATAACATCGCAAGTCTGTCTACAAGTGTTTTTGTATTAATCATTACTTTTATTTACTACCTTTGATTTGTCAATGAATAGAGTTAAAATCAATATGGTGCAAATGTTAGAGAAGAGAAAAATGAGGAAGTTACTGAGAAAAGCCATCAACTGAGGTCCAAACTTTTGTATATGTAGAGACAATTCTCTTTTGTATAGCTATATGAATAGAGATCATGTATTGCACACTTTTGTTGTACGCTTTCAATTTTTTGTATTGACAAAGAATAACAAATTTTCAAGTATAAATTTTTTTAAGAAAAAATAGTGGGTATTGGCCGTGCAACTAGTATAGTATATATATAAAAAAAAAAAAAGAGAAATTGGTGTCTATCATCTTTTGATTTGTCAACTATATCCTCATTCTCGTAGTGTAATTATTATAACTTCCTTTCCACTATTCCTCTCAACTACCTATCTTTTATTATTCTTTTTTTAATTGCACAATTATATTTTTATTATTATTTTTTTAAATTTCACACCCATAAGATGTGCCTTTTCCACTAGTCTTAGTAATTCTTTAGCTTTTTGGTATAATTTTATTTTGAAAAATTTTTTACCTATTGACTTTTTATCTTTTTCATTTAACCACCTACTAATTCCTTAACTTCTCCCCTAATTATATTCCTATATTTTTTAAAAATTTATACAATGTTTTATAAAATTGTACACCATATAAAATGTGTCCCTTTTTCAGTATTTTATATTAAAATATTGTATTTTAAATATATTGAATATTTTGTTTGGGTATATTAAATTTTATACATGAACAATAATATTATGTGATATTTTTGTCTGACCAAATAATATTTGATAAATATTGAATAATATTAAGTTATTAACTATCCAAAAGGCGCCAATATTGCATAAACTAGTTTGCCCTTGATAGCAATGCGAAATCCCATTTTAAAACTTTTTTCTGTGACTTTCCTCCCAAAAATCTAGGGAATTCTAAAACTTGAGGCTTGCTTGATTTTACAACTCAGGTGAATCCTAGTATCTTTTAAAATTTAGGTAATGTCAAACTCCTTAAACTCAATTTTTTTAAATATATATATATATCTGGGACTTAGGTCTTGATGACTCAAATCTATAACCAATAAATTATAGAAGAAGTGTCTAACTACCTAAGTTGCACTTTATTGTTTCTAAAGTATCAAAAGAGAATTACAAAAACATATGATGCATGTGTAATTATAAAAACTCAAGCATGGTCTTTTTATTCATTTCAATTAAGGAACGTAAATGAGTTTGACACCCAAATAAGATGTTCAGTCTTCATTCTATGCCATTAAATGGACTAAGCTGCGAATGGTTATACGGGCTGAATGTTGAATAACACATTAACACCATTACTTCACTAAATGATAGAATGTGGGGGTCTAGTAATTTTATATCCATTTGAAAGTCCATTGTTGGTAGCACTAAGTTGCGACTTAAAAATTTGGCCTCAGAAGCTGATTTGATTGACTCCCAAGTGTTCCATTCTTCCATCCCGATCACATCTTCAGTTCAATTATGATCATATCATTAGTCCTCTAACTATTTTATTAAAATTATAATGATTTCCTTAATTTTTATTTTAGCCAAATTATCGAACTAAATAATTATATTCAATTTGATCTCTAAATGACAGTTCCGCATAAAACATAATTTTTTTTTTTTTAATTTTGACCGGTATTGATTAGGAACATAACCGTCAAATCATCTAGTCTTATAATTTTTGTTTTTAAAAAATCACTTCATTAGTCCTCCAACTATTTCAATAAAATCAAAATAGTCCTCGAACTTTGATTTTAGCTGAATTAGTCTCTGAACTAAATATTTGTATCCAATGTGATCCCTTAATGGCAGCTTTATCCAAAATATGAAGTTTTTTTAATTTTAATCGGTGTTGGTTAGGGACATAACCATCAAATCATCTACTCCTGTGATCGTTAGAAATGTAAATGCCAAGGATTTTGGTGATACTAACATGATAGTTTTTACAAATCACAGATAATTTCGATTTCATCTTCAATTCTAAAATCAATCTATGGAGTTTCTTCTGGAAGATAATTACGTCATTGTTGTTGAGCTCGCACCACCAAATCGAGGAAAGGAGAAGGAAATCGACCAGAATTTTGTGACGAAGTTGTTAGTTACAAATCACAATTCAAAGAAATCATTGATATAGTGTTTCAGAAAGAATAAATGGAGGTTGTAAAAAAAAAAAATTCCGAGTACTAGATGTGGAGGAGATGGGAAGCGAGAGGGAGATCAAGTGGTGATAGTTGCAATCCAGTGGTGGAGGCTACGAAAAGGAAGAGAGGGTGATGGGAAAGGGAGAGATGGAGGAGGTAATAGTAGAGGGAATGGGATAGGAATTGGTGATGGTTGCAGTGGAGGGGTAAGGATAGTGAGAAAAGAAAGATGAGGGATAAGGAAAGAAGAGATGGTGGTGGCAAATAAAGGGTAGTAGGAAGGCTTCATTGGTAGGGAATGGAGGGGTAGCATTGGTGGTACATTGGTGTAAAGAAAAAAATAAGGATGATTTTAGGGTTCTGGTTTAAATGAAATAAAATGATTGGGAAAAAAAATGCATAAAGCGTGGTGCATGTTTCGATCCTGTATTAGTAACAAAATTAAAATTTCAAGCACTTAACTATTATACCATTATTAATCTCTGTAATATGTTTGCTTCTTTATTATAAAGTCAATAACTATTTTTAAAAATAAAAATCATAGGATCAGATGATTTGATAGTTATGCCCCTGGCTAATACTGGTCAAAATTTAAAAAATTTATATTTTGGATAGAACTGCCATTTAGGGATCAAATTGTATACAAATATTTAGTTCAGGAACTGATCCAGCAAAAATTAATACTTGGAGGACTAATAAGGTGATCTTTAAAAAACAAAAATCATAAGACCAGATGATTTCACGATTATGCCTCTAGTCAACACCGGTCAAATTCAATGCGGAACGGCCATTTAGGGATCAAATTGGATACAAAATTTAGTTTAGGGATTAATTTGACTAAAATTAGAATTGGTGGACTATTTTAGTATTAATGAAATAGTTGGAGATGTACTAATGAGATAATTTTCCTGTTCAATTATATAGTGCCAATTAGGTGCTATTAATAAATTTGATGATTGGATGTTTGATAACACTTTTAAAAGATCTAAAAATGAGGTATACTTATAATTTTAAATTCAAAGAAGATCATGTTTGTTCTTCCTCAGGAGAAACTTTATTATGAGAACATCCTACTAAATGACATGTCAAATGATATCTCCAAACTAATAAAATTTTACTATTTAAAGTAGAGGATTTAAAAATAAAATAATTAATGAACCACTATTTAAAATAGTTAGAATCTCATTAATTTAAAAATAACATTTAATATGCCACTCTAAATTTTCTTATAATAAAGTTTTTGCTCCCTCACCCATATTACCCAAAAACAAAGTCGATACGCAAAAGAAAAAAATAATTAAAAAAAAAGCCTGAATATTTTACTGAGGGCTTTTCTAAGCGTTTCAAACTTGAAAGGAAGGTCTAATGACTCTAATGCTATTTAACTTAGGAAAAAATATTTAGTTAGATTTAATTTTTTATTGTACTTGTAAATTTTGTGATATGAATTAAATATTATGAAACTTATGACATAAGCTGATATAAGTAAGATTATATAAGATTTAATTTTGACCGTCAACAAAGTAGGATCAAAAATCGAATTTATAGTAATATTTACCTTAACCTAGTATTGAAGCAAAAGTACAAAAGTTTTTTTTTTTTTTTTTTTTAAATGAAATCTGACGGCGTCGTATAGTACTTATGAGGCTTGAATTTGACCATCTCTCTCCTCTCCCCATTTGAGAGTCAAAAAAATTAGGGTTAGGGTTTCTTATTCCTCATTTTTAACTACGCAAATACCATCGCCAAATTCTCCCTTTTCATTATCTTAACTCCATGGCAAGCAGAGGCCCAGCAACTGGACAACCCAACAACCGCCGCGGTGGAAGACGCGGAGGAGCAAATACCGGCGGTGGTGGTGCGAAGCCAGGGTTGAGAAAACCTGTGTTCGTAAAGGTGGATCAGTAAATAGGTTGAAACCCGGGACCAGTGGTCATACTCTAACAGTAAAAGTCTTGGAATCGAACGCCGTTTTGAACAAGATGCCTCGTAATCCGTCGTCGTTTCGTGGCCCACAGCAACCCAGCCGCATTTCTGAGTGTCTTACTGGTGATGAAACTGGAACCATTCTCTTCACCGCCCGTAATGACCAAGGTCCTCATTCTCTCCCTCACTGCTTTATTTATTTATTTATTTATTTTTGATTTTTTTCCTTGTGGGTTTTTAAATTTTTTTTTTTTTTTTTTAGATGTGTTGTGGGTTTGGTGAATTTACTTTTTAAATGTGAGGTTATAGGTTGAATGGCAATGTGGAAAATTGTGAACTTTGGCTTATTTTTTAGTGTATGTTGAAAGAGTTTGTAGAAGTATTTTGTAATTTTCAATTTGATATGTAGATCTTCAAATTTGCAAAAGTTAATGCAAGATAGCTTCGTAGTAGAAGACTTTGTGTTTTCTGATGGCGTCTTTACCTTGAAGTCCCATTTTAATGTTTGTTTTAGTTTGTGTGGAAATGTTATGCAGCCTTTGGCTTTCAGAATGGAAGCATGAGGTTGAATATTTTGTTTGACGGAATACATTGTCAAATTTTACCGGAAAAGGCTGAATTCATCTTGAACTTGTTTGTACTTGCGGAATTTGTACTTGACATTTTCATCTTAAGAGTATACTTAAAGAATTAGGTGCCTTGGTAATTGACCACTTGGTGGAATGCAGCCTAAAAATCTTCAAGCAGCCAATTTGGAAAGGTTATCTTTTGGGGCTGGTTGCAACTTGGAACTTATTGTTGATCGAACTTGTGGTTAATTTGGTGAGGCTGAAAAGAATTAATTCTTCACTTTGATAATCATTTTATGTCTTGAGCATAATGGACACAGGCTTCTTGAACTTACAAGAATATCATCATAATTCATAATGGTTGTTACATTAGTATTTTGAAATTGATATGCTTGTGCTCCTAAATAATATATCCTTGTTATCTCTAGTACATACTTGGGTACTACTTCCATTGCGCTAGTGGGAAGTATTTCAGCATTTAACTTAACATGTTCCTTTGTCAGCTTATTAGGATTTATGAGTTTAGATTAGATTTGTTACTTTGAAGGCATTGGTTTATCACTAATAGAAATCTGGTTTCTGTATCCATATTGGTAGCTTGTCCTTTAGTTGTAGCCATGATAAGAGTAAGTTTCCTGATAGTTTTTATTTCTTGCAGTTGAGTTGATGACACCAGGCAACACTGTAATCCTTCGCAATGCAAAAATTGACATGTTTAAGGGTTCTATGAGGCTAGCTGTTGATAAATGGGGCCGTATTGAGGTGACTGAACCTGCAAAATTTGCAGTTAAAGAAGATAACAATTTGTCCTTGGTAGAGTATGAGTTGGTGAATGTAATCGAAGAATCTTGAATATTATGTCACTATGACTATTGGAGTACAATTTGTTTGTGGCTATGGATTTTGGTATACATGCTTATTGAATCGGTAGGTCATTGCTTTCTTCGTATATTAACATGTGATAGGATTAATCTAATCTTGTATTATGTAGTTGTATGTTAAAGGCATTGGTCTCCTGATTCTGCCTTATAAGAATGCGGACTGCGTAAATAACAAAGTTTCTAGAACTCTTTGGCTTCCTTTGCACTTTTCTCCAAATTGCACTGTTTCAGATTTTAGCTCTTTTTCTTTTCTGTTTAGAATTTTGGGGGATTGTTTTAGGTGTATATATTTTTCTTGTTATCATTTTTCATTGTTCGTTTGTAGTAATTTGTAGTTATTCACACTTGTCACATGTAGGATAGGCTTGTGTAACCAAGTTTCTTGCAGATAAATTGCCTTCTCAGATTTTCTTGAGAGGAAATACATCCATGGTTTCATAAAATACAAGGTAAGTTGGTTGTCTCTGTTTTCTAGTTTTATCTTTTATGGCGAGACCATTCAACTCCTAGTGATAGTTGCATAGGTAACATGTCCTTAGTTTTCTCTATACACGCTTCCTTGCAAATAACTCAAATTAACCCATCAGGATTTGGAAATGCAACAGCAACTACTTTTTTTTGGGAGGGGTCTCTGTTTTACAGTTTTCTCCTGGGGTAATGTTTGAAGGACTCAATTGCTATTTTTATACCTCTAAATGGGCCAGGATGTCCCTTCTTTTTCTTTTCATGCTTTTGGAGGTGAAAATGTCCTACCCTAATTTCTTCTTACCTGGTAAAGAGATATGGAAAGACTGGGGAGGAAGGGACAGATTTGAGCAGAAAGGAGAGAATGTTAGAGCTATGGAGAAGTGAAAAGGGCTGGTAGAGGAAAGAGAAGGAATAAGAAGTTAGATAAAGAGTAGGTAGAGGCCTATTTACCCCCAAAAATTTAAGAAATGGGAGACATTTTGGTCCAAGACCAGGAGTAGATTTATGCTAGAATAACATGGACTATAATTGGCTGTCAATATCACCTATATTTCTCTCCTTTTTTTTTTTTTTTGTATTTTTATTTTAAACTAGTTTTTCTGTTTTTCCAATTGTGTTTATCAATTGGGAAAATCGCTGAAATAGTCCTTCAACTTTTTAACTTTAGCCGAAATAGTCTCTCAACTTTTTTTGTAGCCAGAATGGTCCTTCAACTTTTATTTTTTAGCCAAGATAGTCATTTTATGTGAAATTTATCAAAAAAAAAAAAGAAAAAGGTTTTTATGGTGGCTCCACCATAAAAAGACTTTCTTGGCTAAAAAATAAAAGTTGAAGGACTATTCTGGCTAAAAAAAAGTTGAGGGATTATTTTGACTAAAGTTAAAAAGTTGAGGGACTATTTTGGCGATTTTCCCTTATAAATTTATGTGCACCAATATTTTCGTTATCACTCTTGAGATGTCCTCAGTGGTGGGGTATGCTGACACCTACCTAAATCATGTTTATGCAACAGATGTTGCATTGCCATAGTATTTTGGGGTTTATTTCTGGGTTGAACTTCATTATCGATCTGGATTTTATATTTTTTTCAAATTTTATTGAATTTTTCAATCAGCACGAATCATAATTTGAGTTAGTTTATCTCTTTACTTATGATGTCAACTGTGGATGCCTGCATTTCCTTGTGACCTTGAACGTTCCATCACAAGTGTTGGGACGGAAATGTGGTTTGTG
Organism: Cinchona pubescens; assembly: GCA_025175665.1. NCBI lineage: Eukaryota > Viridiplantae > Streptophyta > Magnoliopsida > Gentianales > Rubiaceae > Cinchona > Cinchona pubescens. Next base: position 4,332,066 of record JANKKI010000107.1, on the reverse strand, counting down.
TTTCAGCTCCCAGCCTGTGCTTTTGTTGCTATTAAGCCGGATCAGGATAGTTGTAGGCCTAACAAATTTCATTTACTATTAAACACCAACAACTTCCTGCCCAAAAAAAAATAAAAAAAAAAAAGGAAAAGGAAAAGAAAATGAATTTGGCCAATGCTTTCTTTTTCTCTTCTAGGATGTCCTCTAGGGGAAAAGTCCTAGTCATATATAAAGGGGATATGTTACATTGATGCATCTTTCACCAGTTTGTGTTCCGTGTTGACACCATAATTTCTCACTTGTTGGGTGAGAGTTGATACCATATTCTGTACTCGATTTCTAGAGCTACAAACTGAAACTGAGCACTAAATACTGTTTGCCTTTTCTGACAAGGCCACTTGTAAGATAACAAAGTAAACCTTTTATGATGCTACGTCCAGACACTCTCCTCTCTCTTCTATTTCCTCTCAAACTCTTCTAGGTGGGATGATGCTGGAGGATGGAGTGGAAGTTACTCAAAGAGTGCCTAAGCTCAAAGTAGTCCCCAACAAAACAAGTTGCCAGAATGTGTGCAAGACTTGAGAAGAGTCAACAAACTGCCTTTGTGGGTGGATGGGTGGGAGGGGAGGGAATAAGAGGGGAGAGGGGAAGGGGATACGAACTCTGAAACTAAAAGGCAAATAAAGATTGTTCATCACTCTTTAGAAGCAATTCATCCACAGCTTGCTTGGTTCTATTGGTGAGATTCATGGACACGGGTTTATCCTCCTTATGGACATTGATTGCAATTTAATGAAGGCTTACATTATCTCACATAATGCCTTGAAGAAAACCCTCTTTGTCCACAAGGAACTCTGCATCTAATTACGTGAAATTAACAGATTTAAGGAATAGCTGTTGAATTTTCAAAATGAGAGAGGCATAACAAGTTGCTGCCGAAAAGGCAATTCACTACTTCTTTGTACTGTAGCCTTTTTAGGATTTGTTAAAAAAAGGTTGGCCTTTGAATTCCAGATACAACCAAGAAAATAAATTCCTGATAGGTGTGATAAATTCCCATTGGCATCCATGGAACTACGACGCATGCACCGCAATCGAAATCATTGAACAGTCATCCATCTACCAATAGAAGAAAAAGAATACTTATGCACAGTGGTGGAAATTAACAAGTCCATCCACAACCATGAAAAGTCAGAAGATGCAACCAAATAAGAAAATAAATAAAAATTTCACTTATTAGCCAAGCCTTGTAAAGATAGTATTGTAATGTCAACAAGGATTAAACTTAAAGGCAATACGAGAATCTTCAAGCCGAAAGTCAGCCAATGAGCAGTAATCACAGCCCTAAACAGAAAAAACCAAAGTAGAAGTCGTTAAGTATTTGGAAAACCTGCAAACTATAATCTTACTTTTTTTTTTTTGCAGTTTTTTTGGGGGATTTACAACAATTTTAGTGCAAAAACTAATTTCGTTTCCATGCTTTATGCATTGGGAACATTCTCATTCATGAATGCATAGAATGACATACTGTACTGTGCACAACTTTTTGCACTACAATGGCTTTAATGAAACTAACTGATAACTTTCTGACCACTGAAACAATTGTTAACAATGGTCGCTATTAAAATCAAGCAACTTAACAACTTTTAAGTTTTAACAACTTCTTAGGGATATTTATGGCCTACTTAACTTGGTGAGTTAGTCCTATTATTCTCCAGCTGCAAATGCTCTATTGCTTATGTTCATGGCTGAAAATATTTATATATGGCACTTGAAGAGTTGCATGAAAGAAGGTAAAATATCAATCACCAAATTTAATATATAACCCATGTGTTTTCTCAAAAAGAAACTTGTCAAACCTAAGCCACCTCACTTTCATTGTTTTATACAAGTTTAAGGATAGAACTTAAAAGAAAACAAAATCTAGCTTAAGACTATTATTTCTTCTCTGTAGCTCATTCAGTGCTTTACTTATCAGGCACTCTCTTAGAGCACATGGACATAAAACTTCAATTGGACATCCAATCATCATACATCATCGTGGCAATCTGAATGAATACCATGTATTAGCATGATCCTTGTATGATTAAATAACTGCAACAGAAAATGTAAATATTATTTACCATACTAGACATGGTCCTTAGATGATTGTTTCAGTTATTTTATGACTTAGAGATGGGACTACACTAATCAATAAGATCAGAAAGCAACATGATTCACAAAGTGCATCTCAAGAAAAAAAAAGAAGCAACGACAAATGACGCAATTATATTTAGTGTGGCTTTCTAGTTTTACAACCCTCAAATCAATTTTCAGTTTTATGAAAAGTTTTTTTTATAAAAAATTAAATAAAAAATAAACCCGACTCATGTGCTTTCATTTTGTAGAATGATCCTAAGGATTTATTGCCTTCTTGATCTATAAAATGTAGATTTATGGTCTTCAAATGTTCATTTAAAATGAGCTTAAGAAAGATATATAATCTAGAACTCAGAAATAAAGTTCTCTCACAAGTTGTAGAAAGCAAAGGCAAAAAACTATAGAGTTCAACATAACAGAAAGAAACCTAAATCAGTTCACCTCCTTCAAAACCTTCATTTAGTCAATTAGTCCGCTCCTGCCCTAAAAGACGAAGACGGGTTCGAGAAGCAATTTAAGAAATACAAGATTTAACTTCTTCACCCTGAAGATTATTTATATTAGCTTCCAAAGGATACTTCTAATACAATGTCTAAAATTCTTCAGAATTTATATTTTCATACTTAGAAAGAACTATAAATCAGGATCATATCCGTCTTCCAATACAAAGAAATTTAAAGAGTTCCAAAATCAAAGCATGGAGATAATCTAAACATCCTCCAACTGTGGAATTTCTTAATAACTTGCTATCTCACTGCAGCCATATCTTTATGTCACGAAGTCCAGATAACTACATTAAAGATTAAATTAATGAAAATCAAATGAACAGATACAGAATGTAGCTTACATGAATAAAGAAAATTAAAAATCACAAAAGAACCTTATAATTAGACAACACAAACAGACAATTTACTCAAAGAACATGAAAGAACAGATTTGTTAAACTAGTACCAAAAAGTCCAGATTACATCTAAGTGTCAAAAAGATCACGAAATAGGTCCTTTAATAGAATAATTAAGAATATTATCAACCCCTTTGTGTCTAGATGAACATTTTACAGATATCAGAAACATTACAAGTATTCTATGTAATCAAACAAAAATACATACTTCAACATAAGAAAAAAGCAAACCGAAGACAACCCAATGATCATGGATCTTTGTTTATTTTAACAAGCTCAAATTTGCTGTGACTAGCTTATTTATCGGATCAAACTCTAACGAACTTTTAGTGAGCTGAATTCGAGTAGCTTGAATATTTTACATATGAATTTCAAACTTTATGCTAATTGAGCCAACTAAAGACTGAAAATGTTGTTCATGTTTGACTTAATTGATTGACGAATCGAGCTCAGACGAGACATAGTTAATTACCTTCAAGAATCCAACCGTAACTCCGAGGAGAAACGGAGAGCATAGAGTTAAGCAATGCAGAAGCGGTTGCAGTGTGATACGGAAGCATCGATCCCACGCTAACACAGCCCATTTCAACCGGTGATCTACAATGGAACCACAACAAATTAGACATATTTCCCAGAAATCACATCCAATTTCACAATTAGAAACTAGAAAGCATAAAACTTTACCTAAAAATGCGAGCGGAGAGGGGTTTTTGAGCGGGGATGCGGAAGGCGGAGCCAGTGGCTTTAGACTTGGCCCCTGTAGCGACTTTTGCGGCAGCAGTTCGGGCGGGTGTGGTGGTGGAACGAAGCACAGTCCTAGCGGCGAAGGCGGCCATGGTGGCTGAACCAAGAGACTCAGAGAAACGAACCTCCTTTCCAACTAAATCAAAACGCAGGGTTTTTTATCAAAAGTTGGGGGTTTAAGCAGCAAAAGAAATAGGGTCAATTATAGTTTACACGATCAATTTTAGTGTAATTGACATTTTAGTCCCCTTATTTTATTTTGAACAATACCTTTCAATCATGCCTCTTCGGTTGGGAAATTCTTGCATAGACCTATATAAGATAGGGTGATGTGGTACTAATGTTATCGAATCGGTTGATATAAGAATTTTTATGTTCAACATTATTATTTGGATCATTCTACTACTTATTTCATTCAACTTTTTAAATTTAATTACACTTTAGTCCCTTAATTTTAGCACCAATAATAATTTAGTCTTAGCTCCGTATACTAACTCAGTATTTGACTATTTTAGTTCCTTAATTTTAGCACCATTCACCCCATTTAGTGACGGATTTAATAACGGAATGTCTATCACTTGTCTTCCCGATAGACTGCGAAGCAGAGTACTCAATATATCATTTCATTCACTCACTCATAGTCAAATCCACTAAAGTGACCCATTGGCCTCTTCACAGTTTTGAAAGGGGAATTATTCATTAACACATAGTACAACGATGAACATATAATACATTACATAACGAACACATAAAATACAATCATACTTACCTTATAAACATTACTCAAAATAAATATACTTACTTTAATATCAATTATTTTAGGGATGCAAAACCAATCACATACATAGTACCGATAAAAAGGCGTAAACGTTACGTAACTCGAAAATTGATTTCGTAATCGTATTCTAATTTCGACGATCTAAAACTCTAACCACAAATACCTAAACCTAGAGAATGTTATACCAGTTGGATAAAAATTGAGATAGGATTCACTTTTGGGTATCATTCAAATTCTTAAATTAGGCAATAATCGAACACAAATAAATAAAAGTTGACTTAGATTCCTCAAGATAAGATAAAAATCTAATGTGTTAGGGTTCATAATTTGAATATATCACTTATTAAGAATTATCAAAACACTAATTCAAATTTCACAAAAATAATAGTTAAAAAGTCATTTCAAATTTAAATGACTAACATCGAGTCTCAGTAGCTCATAAACATATTTTATAATAAAATCAATTCACAAAACAACAAAATTAAACAAATTAATTTCTAAGGAACTTGAAATTTAACATAAAATTTGTGAAAATCTGGAAGTAAAACTTACTTTTGAATTTAGATTAAAGGTCTACGAGAATTTCTGGATCACCAATTTGATTTGGAGAGAAATTTTTCTAAAATAATGGTTGGATTTGAGAAATTGGTTAATGGGTTTCTTTGTCCCTACACATCATTGTGTATAAGATGAAAGTAACACCAAGCATGATTATCATCATAACGAAGTCTAATAAATTTTCAAGATTTACACTTTAGTTACCCTTTATAAAATTCTATCAAGTTACCTGAAAACTATAGAATATTTAATAGGGTAAAAATTTCAAAGGAAGCATGTCTGTCTCTTATACACATTTAGATGTTGATAAGATTTATGGTACTAGTTGTAAGCAAATATATCAATCTAAGAGACAGGAGTAGACTCCTTATGAAAAGTTTCGACCTCGAAACTTAACGTACCTACGAGACAAACGAGTAAGGGCATTTGTTTTGCATGTCGGTTTCGCATTCCCATGTTGCCTCCCTTTCTGAATGAGACCATTGAACTTTAACAAATGAAATAGATCGATGTCGAAAGACTTGTTCTTTGGTATCAATAATGCGAATTGGTACCTCATCATAAACCAATTCTTCATTACCACTAAAAGGTTAATACTCTATCACGTGGCTTGGATCGGATATGTATTTTCAGAGTTGTGAAACATGAAATACATTGTACACTCGAGCCAAATCTGGAGGTAAAGCCAACTGATATGCTAGATTTCCAACTCTTTTCAATATCTCGAAGGGTCCCAAAAATTTCGAACTCAATTTTTCACTCTTACCAAATATCATAACCCCTCTAGTCGGCGGAACTCTTAGGTATACCTTGTCCCCCAATTTGAAACTCCAATGGTCTTTTTTTCATATATGCCCAACTCTTCTAAATCTATCTCGAGGTGCCTTGAGTCTGTTTCGAATAACGGTTACCTTGTCTACTGTAATTGAATCAACTCTAGCCTTTTAATCTTCTTTCCCCGATTTCATCCTAATATAAAGGTGATCGATATTTCTTTCCATATAGAGTTTCATATGGAACCATGCCGATACTGCTGTGGTAGCTGTTATTGTAGGAGAATTCCATCAACATCAAATGTTCATCCCAATTACCCTTAAAATCAATGGCACAAGCCCTTAACATATTTTCTAAAGTCTGAATTGTCCGTTCTGATTGCCCGTCTGTTTGGGGATGAAATACAGAACTTAAAACTATTTCTATACCCATGGCTTGTTGGTAGGCTATCCAAAACCTGGAAATGAACCTTAGATCCTGATCTGAAATAATACTAACAGGTACACCATATAGCTTCACAATATTCTCCATATAGACCCGCACTAATCTATCCATAGGAGTAGAAGTCTTCAAGTGCAAGAAATGAGAAGACTTGGTTAATCTTAGATCCACAATAACCCAAATGCAACCATGTCCCAATCTGGTCTTAGGCAATCCACTAATGAAATTTATTGTGATATGCTCCCATTTTCACTCTAAAATAGGCAATGGGCTTAATAAACCACTGGACTTTTGGTGCTCGACTTTTACCTGTGGACAAACCAAACATTTGGTTACAAATTCAACAATTTTCTTTTTCATGTTTTTCCACCAAAAATATTGTTTTAAATCCTTGTACATTTTAGTGCTGCCAGGATGGATAGAAAATCTGAAACTGTGAGGTTCATCCGTGACCTCTTTCTTTAAATCTTCATTTGCTGGTACACCAAGCCGTCCTTGCATCCAAAAATGCCATTATCAACCCGAAATTCTCCTAGATTTTCACTTTCCAACTTGTTCCTAATCTTCATTAACTCTGGATCTGTAATTTGAGCTTGTTTAATCCTGTCTATCAAGGTCGGTTGCACCACAAGTGCTGCTAAAACATTGGCTATAGACTCTACAATCTCCAAATTTTTAGTTCCTTAATTTGCCTTATCAACATGTTAGTTGTGACCTCTAAAGATTTTCTACTCAGTGCATCTGCCACTCTGTTGGCTTTTCCAAGATGATAACTAATCTTCAGATCATAATCTTTAAGTAACTCCAGCCATTTATGCTATCTCATATTAAGTTTCTTTTGTGTGAACAAATACTTTAGACTTTAATGGTCTGTAAATACTTCACATTGCTCTCCGTAAAGATAGTGTTTCCAAATTTTCAAAGCAAATACAATGGCTACTAATTCCAGATCACGAGTAGGTAATTCTATTTATAAGATTTCAATTGTCCTGAGACATAAGCAATAACACTACCATTTTGCATCAACACATAACCCAAACCATTTTTAGAAGCATCGCTATAGATGACATACCCTTCAATCCCGGATAGCAAGGTTAACACTAGTGCTGATATCAATCTCTTCTTCAACTCCTGAAAACTAGCCTCACAATCTGCATCTCACACAAACTTGGTCTTTTTTTTTCAGTAAGCCTGGTCAATGAAACAACTATCAAAGAAAATACTTCTACAAATTTAGATGTGTAACCTGACATATCCAAGAAATTGCTGGGTTACTATCACATTTTTAGATATAATTGTTTGATAGTTGTTTCATTGAACTCAATTTTCTTGGAATCCACTAATACTTGTTCTCCGAGATGATATGCCCAAGAAATGTTACACTTTTTAACTAAAATTTACATTTATTGAACTTTGCATATAACTTTTGCTCCCTTAACTTCTGTAAAGCTAGCCTGAGGTGTGTGTCTTGCTCCTCCGCTGAAGGTGAGTAAACCAAAATATCATCAATAAATACTATCATAAACCTATCTAAATAGGGTTAGAAAACCCTATTCATCGGATACATGAAGTTGCAGGTGCATTAGTCAACCCAAAAGGCATCACCAAGAATTCATAGTGGCCGTATCTAATTTGAAAGGAACTCTTTGGAATATCCTCTGACTTGATTCTCAACTGATGGTACCCGAATGTAAGATCTATCTTTTAGAAAAATACCCTAGCACCTTTCAATTGATCAAACAAATAATCGATGCTTGGAAGGGATATTTATTCTTGATAGTGACTTTGTTCAATTCTCGGTAATCAATACACAAGCTGAGACTGCTATATTTTTTCTTCACGAATAATACTAGGAGATACACTAGGTCTAATGACTTTCTTATCTAATAATACCTGGAATTATGTCTTCAATTCCTTAAACTCTGTTAAGGCCATTATGTACAGAGTCTTAGAGATTGGGACAGTCTCTGGAGAAAAATTAATTTCAAACTCTATTTCCCACTCTGGTGGCAAGCCTGGTAAATCCTCTGGAAAGACGTCTGAAAACTCTCAGACCACTGGAATGTCTTCTAATTGGGCACCTTCCTTTTCTGTATTGATCACGTAAACCAAGAATGCTTCCTTTTCTCAATGCCCTCTATGCCTGTAATGCTGACAGTAGTGGTATAGGTTGTCTGTCAGGCTTCTTGATACTACCCTGATACACAATTTTCTCTTTCTTCTTGGGAAACAAAACCTAACTTTCTTCTCCCTACAGTCTAAGTGAGTATAATTGCGAGACAACCAATTCATACCCAATATTACATCAAAATCATTAACTTGCACTAAATTAGCATTGGACTCATAATCACCCAATGATACCTTACAACTAGGATATACCGATCTAAATTCAACAATTCTATCCCCTGGTGTATCCACTTTATAAGGGGTATCAAGCCAATTAGGTTTAACGTTCAATTTTTTACCGAGTCTTCTAGAAATGAAGTAATGAGTAGCACCAGTATCAAATAGAGCAATCGCAGATATATTATTAATTAATATCATACTTGTCACAATTTGGTCTTGTGCCGCTACTACTCTTCCCCTGTGGCATCTGCCGCTATGATGGTTCTGGCCTGACAGTAGGGCAGTTTCTGATCCTGTGCTCAAAATTGCCATTTTCAAGCATGCTTCGGACCTCCACATGCACTCTCTTATGTAATGGCTTGATACCCCAATATACTACATTCTGAATTACGAGGTTGATAATTCGGGCCTGAAGAACAGCTGTGTTGATATAGTTCTTCCCCTCTTATCAATAATTCGAGAGGGTCCAGAGATCTAGATAAGGGTAAGATACACATAAGAGCTGTGGTGGTTGAGCCTGAAACCGCAAAACTGTGAAAATGGTGGCTGTGGTAGTCGTACACTACGGGTTATACACATCTAGATGTCTATAAACGGGTCTAGATGCTGAAGGAATATATGGATCTCTGTCATCCTTCTCTTCCGCTGCCTGCCGTCTCAAGAATGTATCTATACAACCATTAGCATCATACGACTTCTCGAATGTATCTGTGTCCGCAGATGCTGTTTTCTTCTGGATCTCTTTTAACAAATTCCTTCTGAACCGATCACATTTTTCTACCTTGTCACTCATGACCCCAGGAGCAAACATTTCCAATGCATGAAATCTGTATGAATACTCCACTACTGACATCCCTAGAGTCTGTTTAAATGAATTAAATTAGACTCTGTTTAAATGAATTAAATTTGTCTCTTCGCTCAATTTTTTGAGGTATGAAGGATAAAAGTGCTCTAAAAATGCCTCTTTGTAAGCTATCCATGAAATCTGTCCCATAGGGGCAAGTACAGGTCTTACCCCTACCACCATCTTGCTGCATCTCCAATCAAATATGGCTTTACTATTGAAAATCTGTACTCATCTAGCATTCAATAAATCTAATTTTTTTTTAAATTTGTCCTAGTCATTTTTCTGCTTCACAAGATCATGTTTGCCCTTAAAAATGGAAATATTATTGATCTTTGTAATTGCACATGTAATAGTAATCAATATCTTTAGCTTCTGATTGTGGTGGTGGATTAGGTTCAATAGTTACAAAAATAGTATGAATGGCTGCATGGACTGCTTGTCCCACAATTATCGCAATTGTGGCATAATCTAGACCGGTGCAGGTGTTTATGACGGTTAAAATTGTTGTAATTGCTATAGCTGTTGGGTCTGAGAGTCAGTCTGAATCTATCTTCTTGCCCCTTGATCTGTCCCTACAGATTCCTATTGCAATCCTGTTATTTCCTGTATTGTATTTGAATAGGTGTTTTGTTACCCTATATAGCAATCTGTTTCTGACTATTGGATTTAGATTCTATTTTTTGCACATTAAATATAGGATAAGTATCATAATCAATTCTTATTCAGACGTTAACCATGAAATAACACACTTACACACCTCAACCACACCCCACCTAAGTATTACAAACAAGGAATAGCAGTAACTCCTAATTTAGGTTGACCAGTACCAAACCTTGAGTTACTTACAAGTCCAAGTCCACAGTACTACACTCATAACAATAATAGTTCAATTTGTACTAAACACAGGATTGAATAAACTTAGGTTACATACCATCCATGTCACGGCCCTAAAATGGGACAATAACACGCCGCATCTTGGGATCACCTCGAGCATGCAAGGCACAATACAAGAGCGATAAACAACCCATAATACATGTCATTAGACCTCAAGATCAACGAAAGCAAAATCACAAGGGTAAACTCCACAATCATATCCATAATAATCCACGATGACCAAATCATAGTCATATACAAACATCCAACCACAATCCAACAACAGTCATAAGTTCGATCATAAGACAAATCTAACAAATCTATAGGCACACAGGCCTAAACGTAAGAACAAACCTCACACTAAAACAATTGATGGAAAAAACTCTAACTCCAGTAATTGGGGTGTGTACTGCAATCCCCTCCATGGTCAGCACTCGACTTAGGATCTGCTAATGTATCTTGTTGGTCCTTGACTGCAAACAAAGGGAAAAAATAATAACGGAGTAAGCACATTGTACTTAGTAAATAACATTTAAGACCAAATATAGATAACATGTATATAATCAGTGCAGGAAATAATATACAAGACATCTTCAATAATTATAATACAAATATCAATCAATGAGCTCATAGTCCACAAAAGTTTTCCTAACACTGAATCCTGCTCTACCTATTTTCTGCCCGAATAGATAAGGCATAATAGAATGTCTATACTTGCCTTCCCTATAGCCTACGTAATAACATTTACGATGCAGAGTATTCAGTATATCATTTCATTCACTCACTCATAGCCAAGTCCACTAAAGTGACCCATTGATCTCTTCATAGTAATCATTCATTAACACATAGTACAATGATGAGCATATAATACATTACATAATGAACACATAAAATATAAACATACTTACCTTATATACATTACTCAAAATAAATATACTTACTTTAATATCAATTATTTTAGGGATGCAAAACCAATCACATACATAGTACCGATAAAAAGGCGTAAACGTTACGTAACTCAAAAATTGATTTCGTAATCGTATTCTAATTTCGACGATCTAAAACTCTAACCCCAAATCACATAAATTAGGAGAGTGTTATACCATTAGGATAAAAATTGAGATATTCACTTTTGGATATCATCTAGATTCTCAAATTACGCAATAATCGAACACAAACAAATAAGAGTTGACTTAGATTCATGATGATAAGATAAAAAAAAGGGTTTATAATTTCAACTACCCCTATCACCAGGTTAAGAATTGTCAAAACCCTAATTTAAATCTTCCAAAAACAATAGTTAAAAAGTCATTTCAAACCATAAATCGAGTCCCAAGAGCTCATAAACATATTTGGTAATAAAAATCAATTCAAAAACAACAAAATTAAACAAATTAATTTACGAGGAACTTGAAATTTAACATAAAATTCATGAAAATATGGAAGTAAATCTTACTTTTGAAGTTGGATTAAAGGTCTACGAGAATTTTTAGATCACTAATTTGATTTAGAGGGAAAAAATTTGTGAATTAATAGTTGGGTTTGAGGAATTGGCTAATGGGTTTTGGAAAGTTTGTCTCTAGAAGTCATTTGGGTAATGAAAGTAACAATGAAGCAGAAAACTTCGTAACAAAGTTTTAATTAATTTTCAAGATTTGCACTTTATAATCTCTCAAATTTTATAAAATTATACTTTTATCCGAAAAATTTAGAAAATGTCTAAAAAGGGCAAAATGATCATTTAATAGTCTGTGAACAGGATCTTTTAAGAGTATTTAAAAGGATAAGATTAAATACGAAAATCTGTTCAATGATCAGAAAATCGGGTATTACAAAAGTATGGTTAAATGGGTTTTAAATCAGTCGGATAGTATTATATCCCAAAATATATTTAACTGGATTTTAAATCCATTGGGAAGTGTGACAAAATTTTTAAATTTGTCCTAAATTAGAAGATATTATAAAGTTTGAGAATTATAAACATTTTGTTTGAAATTTTGGGGATTAAAATAGACCATGACCCAAATGTTTGAAAGCTAAGAGATTGCAATTTTTTTCATGTTTGAAAGTTTAGATTTAACAGTCACCTACTTTGCACTTGACTTTTTCTGTTTTTAATTGATGGAATCTTCAAATTTGTCCTAAATTGGTTGAAATTAGAAAGTTTGAGGACTAAATGTGTTTTGCCTGAAATTTTAAGAACCAAGATGGACCACGACCCCAAACTTCGAGAGTTAAAATTTATTTGTTTTCTAATTATTTAAATAAGAGAGACATGTGTTAAATGATGTATATTAATATCAAAAAGTGAGCTGCATTTCTTATTTTAATCATAAGGTCCATAAATAAACTATGAATCAAGTTTATATAAGAATTTTCTATATTGATAGAGGAATGAAAATTAATAAAGTTTTTTTTTTGTATAAAAAGAATTGAATAGAATAGGAATTATATAGTCAAAAAAAATCTGAATTGTCATAAGGTAATGGTTTTAATGCTTAAAAAAATAAATTTAGGAACTAAAGTGTTAATAATTCTAAAGTTCAAAGGGATAAAATATAATTAACCCATTGTGTCAATCATTCACAAAAGAAAAAAAAAAAGGTTGGTTTTCAAGGATTTATTTCTGTTAGTATTTGAACCATGGGAATTTGATTAAAGTTAATTTAGCAAATTTTTAATGACGATAACGAAAATAATAATAAAATATGCAGAGAAAAAATAAATGGAAAGAGATACAAAGATTTACGTCATTCGGAGAAACAATATTTTTTCACTACATGAAAAATATACAAAACATTGGAAAAAGTTCCAAATGATCGAAAGAAAGATATCCCAAAAGAACACCTGAGAATTAAATAAATAAATAAAATGTTCGAAGAACTTGTAAAATTTTCTATGTTTTTCCTTCGATTGGTGCACTGAAGCTGTGAATTTTTGCTTCAATTTATAGGCAAAACTTGCCCCAAGAATCTAGAGAAAAGCATAATCGTTTTGGCCAAGAATTCATTTGACACGCCGGACAACTAGTTTAATTCCGTGAAGAAATTGAATTGGTTGTGTATGTCAGTAGTAAAAACCATTAGGGTTAATTACATTTACCTTCCTTGAGATTTGGCCATAACACCAAACAAACTCTGTAATTTAATAAAATTACAAATTCCCCCTTCTCACTAACTGCCGTTAACGAAACTTTTATAAGACTAAATTATCTTTATCATGTATTGCTTAATTAGTCCGTCAAATTTTTCTTAAAATCAAGAATAGTCCTCAGATGGATTTTCTAATATTATCAATTTAGTGCACAACTCATTTCTCCACCACAAACCACCATCTTCCCCACCTCTATTCCACTTCACCAGTTCTACACCACAATATAAATCAGCAAAAAGATTCATAGAGACAAAAAAATTCAAAAAAAAAAAACCATGAAATTCGAATTTGGGTTTGTAAAATTATAGCATGATGTCTATTCCCAAAATTTGGGAAAATAAGAAAAATAATTAAGAATGAAGAAGGGTATTTTGAGAATAAAAAAATTATTTTTGGTTGATGTCAGCCTTTTTCTTAACGGTAGTTGACGGTAGGGTGGTACTTGTTAAACGTTTGACCATTCAAAGGGGTTAATTGTAATTTTGTCAGACCACAAGGTCTGTTTAGTAATATGGTCAAACCTTAGGGGAGGTAAATGTAATTAACCCTAACCATTACTATACACTAAGTCCTCGATAATTTCAATTTAGCCCTTCAAATCTTTTTCAATAAAGCCCTCCACAAAAAAATTTTCTTTATGCCATTTAATCCTTAAAAATGGTTCAATATAGCGAGTAAATCTATACTATAGTCTAAATTACACCTATTGAAATAACTACAAAGTTATAATTTTATTAACTTTTAATCATCCAAGGATCCATATTACTCACATACACTACTCATATACAGAGTGAGTAACAAATACTTTTCCAACCACACCCATTCACTCGATTAAATATGAGAACCACATAAAATAATTTCGACTTTCCTACAACAATTATTTCATAACAATGTTCCAAATGACCTTTCTTTCTTCGTTTAAAAGGGGATTGGGCTATTGAATTGTTCATTTGCTTTTGCACTGAAATCTCTGCTTCTCAGATTCTAACATAAACAAGTTCTTTATTTATTTATTTTTTCACTTTTTACTGCTCATATTTCAAACTTGTAACATTTTCTAGGACAAAAAGATTTATTACTGTTACCCTTTTCTAAGACCAAATGGAAATGCTTATTTGGGAAAACAAGTTACAAATAAATCATTGATTTGGCAAAACCAATCAAAGTTGCATACAATTTTTTTCAGTCTTAATATGGACAAGGAAGGAATTGGATGTGTTCTGGCCTCATGCTAATGTCTTGAGGTGCTTTTGCTTCGGCTCATCTTTTCTATGACATTTTGTAATAATGGAACACAAAGCCCCTGTGATGTTTCAACTCCATGAGCCCTAGAAACCTCTGCATTCGATCTTGGACTCGAAAAGCTCCTGTGTTGTCTGAATTGCATTGTGTTGGGGAACTGCAAGCTTCCTCTGTTTCCAGGTCTTATTCCAATGAGCCTCCCTAATGACACACTCTGGTCTTGAAAGAATGATGCTGTGGACTAGTATATATTGGGAAAGATACAAAAATAGTACCAAGAGATTTGTTACAAGAAAGGGATAAAATCAGTAATTGACCAAATGAGATCTTCGATGTCAAATTTTTTCGTGCCAATTTGGTAATACCAACAAAAAGAAGGATTATGTAAATTTAAAATTATTAAGTCTATTCACTTTGTATTTTGGATCATTTAGTAACGCATGTTATTGAACACTCAGTCGTTAACAAATTATTGGCGATACCGAGCAGGTACTGGGAAGTTCGCTCTGAGGATTTTATCTGACAATTTGCAGGAGAGATTCAACTATTCAAGCAAATTTAACTGTACCTCAGTGTCAAGGTTAGAGGATGAAAATGATGAGAAACTGGGAGAGGGCATTTCTGAAGATGATTGATCTGCTGCTGCTGTATGTGCTGCTACTGCTGCTGCTGCCTGAGGGTTCTGTGTAGCTCTAAATCTCATGTTAATATTTCCAAGTCCAAGTGGCCATCCATTTGGTCTCTCAATCACCTGAAAAAAGGTATTCATTAGCTCTGTAAGTCTCCAAGAAAAAAGCCATCTGAAAACACAATTATTCTATCCAGGTATTTCATGATTTCTTCCAAACTATGCATCAATTTTTTTCCCCAATCATGCACCCAAATATTCACAAGTTCGGATATAAAATCTCAAATTATGAGACAGATTGCTAAGAGATTTTTGTCATATAACATAAACCATTGATCTATCCTCCACAAATCCTTTTAAAAAAAAAAAAAAGTATGGCACATAATTTCAGAAGCAAAAAGAAGCCACTTCTTGCCAGCAAGTGAAATTCTTTACATCAACCAGTCAACTAACAATAAATCAGTTTCACAAAAAAGAAAAAGAAAAAAGATCAAGCACCCACAAAAGAACACAAATTAAATAAAAAAATATTAGAATCCAGCAGTTAAATTAATTAGTAATTAGTAGACTACTAATTAAACCATGGAAAAAGGGTTGATTTGTCTGTACCTCTACAACCATATTGCAGAATAGAATCCCTCCTATGGAAGAAGAAAGATGAGCAATGATGATCACGGAATCATTCAAGAAAAGGCAAAAAGCGCAGAAGAAAAGGTTAACTTTCTTGAAAGAGCAGAAATATTCTTGTATGTTCAGTGCTCAGCTCACCTTAAAACAATTTACTACTACTCTGAGATTGATTAGTCCTTAGGGTCCCACTACAGAGTTAAGTCTCTGTACACTTGCACACCTCACTTTTCTTGTTTGTTTTCCAGGCTGATAACTACGTAGTACTCCTGTCCTGCCGTCTCATCTTTATTTTTGTTCTGAATGGGTGCATAAAAAGTAAAAAGGTTATTCATTTATTTTAAAATAATTATTATATATTATTTTAAAAAATTAAAAAAGTATTAAATTATTTTTTAAAATTTTTTATTTTTAGTATCATATTAATGAAACGAGAATTATATAGTTGAGATATTAATGTAAAAAGATAATTTAGTTATTTTGAATTATATTTTTACAAAATTGATACTATTTAATAATCTTTTTAATCTGTGTGTACCAATCAAATTTGACAGTTATTTTAAAAAGGAAAGAGTAATATATTTATATTAATTTTATACATAAATAGTTTAAAGTGACTAAATCAACTTTTTATTAATATGAAACTAAGGATGAAGTTTTTTTTTTTATAAAAATCGCCGTGAATCTTATTTATTATTTTTTTTAAAATTTTAAGTGATAAAATAATTTGATACAAAATAAATTATTTAAAACAACAAATAAAATAAAAGGGATGAACTACTAAGATATGATAAGTATAATATCTATGGAGGGCCCTTTTTCTTTTTGGCTTTAATTTATCGCCAATCTTGAGAAGCGGTTGAAGGGTTTGAATTGAAGTGGTTTGCACTTCACAAGAATGAGGTGTTGAGTCTATTTATGGATTGTTGGTTAGAAGCGGTAAAGTTTTGAGGGATCCATTCAACTGTAAGGTGATTATAGCGATTGTGATTGATGACAAGTTGAGTAGGGTTGAGATAATAAAATTTAAAGTTTGGTTAGTTTTTAATTATTCAATAATTATTATGGAATGGGTAATAAAAAAAATTTTATATTTAAATATGTATTATGGTAAAATTACAAGGATGAAATAAATAATTAATTAATGGTAAGAAATGATTTTGCGGGTTGTGGTTGGTTTTCTCTAACATGCATAAATATTGTTGGTTCTAGTAACTGCCAGATACATGAAGAAAATTAATCTTCTATTTACTGTTAAAATAAGGGGTTAATCTTTTATATATTAGTGGTATAGAAAAGTTTTTACACTATTAACTGTGAATGCATGTTATATATATTTGAAATTCAAACAATATACATATGATATGAAAGTATAAAATTTTTTTATACCGACTGCGCATGAAAAATTAATCTTAAAATAAAACTTATTTGAGATGGAAAACTAGATCAAAAAAGTTGGATTCGGGGCTCAGCTGATGCTCATATCGGGTTGCGACTTACTTGGCCTTATAGTACCATTAAAAGTTTTCTTTAAAAAAAAAAAAAAAAAAAAAATCATTTATAGTTTTTAAGAAGGACGAAGAAAACCATTTATAGTTTTCTTTAAAAAAAAAAAAGATTTTTTAAATGATTTTAATTAAATCACATAACATAATTGTTGGTACTATAGTTAACTCATATCGACCGCACAGTATTCTGAATGTATTATTTTTTTCGTCCAAATCTGTAGTTTTAGTCACCTTCGTAAATATTTGGTCTTCGTTTTGCTGTCTCAGCGTGTCAATGCAGTTTTTCAAATCTCCAATCTCCTTCTTCTAACTTGGATGATATCATAATGTTCCTAATAAAAGTTCAAAAAGGAAAATTTTTCGAGTATTGACATAAAATGATAAAACTACAATTATGTCACTCTACAAAAGAAGAAACGAAATTCGATAAATTATCTTAAAACAAAAATTCACAATTAGATACTCTTTCCATCTTATTTTATTTGGCATGGTCAATCTGGCACACAATTTAAGAGTAGTTGATATTTGACCAACTAATAACACACTTTTTCTATTATTGTCCCTATATTTAAATTCAAAATTTATTAGTTGGTGTTGGATTTTCAAAATTTGAAATGGTTTGTGAAAGTAATTAATGCTCTAATTTGAATTTAATGTCCATTTTAGGGATTTGTATGAAGGGTAAAATAGATAAATTAGCTTTTGTTATTAATTACCTTTTTAAGGAGTGACAAATAATTTGGGACAAATAAAAATAGAAAGAGTGACTAATAAAATGGGATGGAGGGAGTATGATTTTACCACTGTAAATTATTTTTGATGAATGATATTTAATTTGTAGTCTTATAAATCATTACGGTTTTATTGTGTTTGGATTGATATATTTGGAAAAGAATTTGAAATCTACTTATTTGTTAAAAGGATTTATAAGGTAAAATGGATGAATTTCAAATCTACTCAAATTAGGAAGTTATTTAAAATTATTCATTTCATATTTCTTAATTTGGATAAATTTAAAATTAATCATTTTTATCCTTACAAATCGTTCTAACAAATAAGTAGATTTCAAAATTTTTTTCAAATCTACTGATCTAAATACAAATTATATTTATTGAGATTTACTCGCTTCGTTTTTCACGAATATTGCATGTGTTGTTATTTAGTGGCGATTAAATTGTGACAGTTGTCAATAATTTGGCCTTAGTGTAGCCATTAGAAAACGTCGTAACTTAATCCAACATTGATACTTCCAAAATATAACCTAAATTTCCGTTACTAAGAATCTTTTATTTCATATTTTGTGTCACTTTCTATTATATTATTAAATAAATTGTCAAGATTATTTTACTAAAATTATTTTAAAAAATTTGGATAGTTCATCAAGTAATAAGATAGATATGGGATAAAAAAATCCTCTGCCATAAGATATACTTTTGTGGGGATATAAAAAAATGTAACAGGGCACTGTTACACAGCAACCAAACAACTTCAGAACTTCCTACCAAAATAAATTAATTAATTAAAAAAAAAAAAAACAACTTCAGTACCACAAATCTACTGACAACTCAACTTATATTAGATATTGTCTACAGGATAGAACTTGTTATTTGTTAGGTAATGTAGTTTTATTACCTTTCATGTTTTTCCCATGATAAAAGAGTGCATTAAGTTTAGGAAAATTTTACTTTCCTCGGTATAATCATGCCATTATATTTTAAATATTTGTATACAATATATTATTTTATACTTTAAAAACTTTTTTGATATAAATTTTAAAATACAACAAAATAATTTTTTTACAAAAATATAGAATACTGTAAAAATTTTAAATCACAACAAAAGAATTTTCTTGCAACACTGTAAAACCTCTCTAGATCACAGTTATTGAACCCGACCCGATCCGGCCCGGTGGTTGAACCGGTGAACTCAGTGAACCAGCCATGAGACCGAGCTGCGTTCTTCTGGTGACCGGACAAGGAAGGAACCCGTCGGGTTTCGTGGAACCCAGCGGATCAATCGGTAAACCCGGGAACCGATCGGGTTTGGGGAAACCCGGCGGGTTTGTTTCTTGAGGAAAAAATCAAATTGTAATTGTCAAGTTTTGAACCAAAGACGTCTTAAATAGTAATAAAAAGCCTTACCACATAACCATGGAAGCTTTTGGTTATTATATGTCTCTTTTTTATTTATGTACTCTCCAAACTCCACTCTATACATTAATTCTTTTTTAATTCTTCACTGTAAAAAGTTATGTAAATATTGAAAAGTTACATTTATACTTAAAATTTTTTAATAAAACATGTTTTTATCAATATCTTCACTATATATCTTATATTTAATAATTTACAGATATTATATATTAATAAAAAATATATTTAAGTGACTCACCGGTTGAACCAGTAACCCGTTAATTCACCTCCCTCAACGGGTTCCTCCCCGAACCGGATTTAATTACTATGTTCTAGATAGTTTTCTATTTTTTACTCAAGGTCGATTAGGTGAAAATTTTGCATATCACTATATATCTTATATTTAATAATTTACAGATATTATATATTAATAAAAAATATATTTAAGTGACTCACCGGTTGAACCAGTAACCCGTTAATTCACCTCCCTCACCGGGTTCCTCCCCTGACCGGATTTAATAATTATGTTCTAGATAGTTTTCTATTTTTTACTCAAGGTCGATTAGGTGAAATTTTTGCATATCCTCTTTTTATGTTACCAATAAAGTAGAGGGAAATACTTAGATAGTAGCTGATTTATAACCTTACTTGTAGAGCTTGTGGTGTAAATTAAATGTTATGAAATCTATGACATCAGTTGATATAAGTAAGGATTTATAAGATTTAATTTTGATCACGAGCAGGTGAGATTCAAGATCGAATTTATAGTAACATTTTCCTAAAGTAGAATTGGAGAAGTACATCTTCAAAAGGATTGTTTAGTTCTCACATTTCATCTATCTTATGTCTATTTAATATTTGAAATTTGTGCCCTCTATTTCAGCAGAGGTTGTCAAAAGCGGATAGTTTTCCAGAGCAAAAATCATAATATTTTTGATAGGTCAGAAACAGAATCTTAACCACTGATTTATCACCAATATATTTGCAGCCGTTTGATAAGAAACATGTCAGCTGACATGGTCACCTGCCCTTATGGTGTGAATAAAATTTTAAAAGAAAAACATAGAAGGGCAAAACAGTAAAGTGACAAAGATAAGAATCGAATTCAAAGGGGAATGAAAAAGAGCTCAAATATACATAGCATCAAAAGCCAAAAAGGCCAAAAACAACTCCACGTCTGCTTGCTAATTGTAAATATTTATGCTTTAGTTTGAATAATTAGAGTTGGGTTTATATTCTGAATACACTTTCGGTATAAAATTTAGGCAAAAACTTAGATAGATCTGGTCTTTAGCTTCACTTGTAGATCCTGTGGTGTGGATTAAATTTTAAAGAATTTATGACATCAGCTGATGTAAGCAAGATTTTTTAAGATTTAATCCTAACCACAGGGTCTACAGGTGGGGTCAAAGACCGGATCTACCTAAATATTTTCCTAAAATTTAGGGTATGGGGGGTGTTTAAATTGAGTGTGCAGTTCAATCTAAAGGGTGAGACTTGGCCTTATTGTTGTTACGTTTTTCTTGGTGTTTTTTAGATAAAATTTGGTTTACAATTATATTATTGGGTGATATTTGGCCTGTATATGTTCTTCCTTGAGAAATGATGTGCTAATTAATTAAATTATGATATGTTTAGATCGATGGATTTGAAAGAACTGTTCAAGAAAGAATTTAACTTTCTAATAGAACTTATTTGTGATCTTATAACTATCAAGCACATCTTTTTACTGTTAATTTCATTTTCTTTTCTTCAGAGTTGGATTTTAATTTTGCATCTAGTTTTTTTTTTTTTTTTTTTTGAGTGAAAAAATTGGATTTCATTGGAATGGAGAGAAAATAATCACATATACAGGATTTGTATTTGTACATAAGATTGGCCCAAAAAATATTCCTACATTAGACTAGAGTGGCGAAGAAAATAGTTGACTGAAGACAACTTGATATTTAACAATTTGCATGGGTAGGTTAGTAGAGAAAAAAGGCAAGTTTTATGCTTTGTTATGAGGATAATGTCCTTGAGTGTTTAATATTAATGGAGATATATTATGTTTTTGTTGAAAAGATGGTTTGCTATGGAATATAATTTAAAGCACGTTAATTTTTGAAAGAATGGAGAATCGTTTGATAAATGAGTTCACTTTACTTCTTAACTATTTATTTAATTAAGTTTCATAATATGGTGCATGTATTATATGTATAAGCATTGGTGGTAGGCCACGTGAAATGAGATGAGATGAAATTTTATGTGCAGCTTGATTACCAACTGAAGAACTCGTTATGTATTTATTCTAGTGCTTGAGGGCAGTTGAGTATATACATCTCCAGTAGTTCTTCTTGTGGCAAGTTCAAAAAGATATGCATAGTTAGTCTTCTTAGAAATGTTTTAAGTGTATAAACACTTTGTTTTATGTAAGATAAGGAATCAATGAATTTTTTATTCTTGCTTAACCTCTTAGTGATGAAAAATAAAATATTCTTCTTTGTTATATATGTTGTCCTAAATTTCTTGAATTATGAACTTTAATCATCAGTTATCATTTTTGGCCTAGGGGTAAAACTTGTTAATTTATTAAAAAAAAAGTTATTGTCTCGTTCATATAGACTTTATCGTTTATCTTGTCATCCTGGAGCTCTTAATTGCATTCTTAGTCATTCTTTTTGCTACTAGAAAAAGTCATCTAAGTAATGGCTTACCTGCGCAAGACTTATTACTCCAATTTTGATTAAAAAAATTCAAAAAGAAGGAGCTATATTTAGCAGTAAAATTTTATTTAAGTCCATTATCAATGGTTGATTAATCCATGGGGATTAGGATAAATGGTACCTTTAATTTATCTTTGCCTCGTAGAAAGAAATTAACTTTTCCTCCTTGTTTTTCTATGCATTGTTCGTTTGTTTGTTGTCTTTATTCTTTTTGTGCGTGTATACGCGTGCTTTTTTTCACTTTTCTATTTGCAATAGTATGGTGATGAAATCTTTTAAAGCGCTAATTTTGTTGTTGTGTACGAAATTTGCAAAAGGTTGAGCAGAATTTACTTAATTTTAATTTTTAGCAACTAGCAGAATAAAAGAAAAAAAAATATTTCAAATAGTACTATTAGTTCTATTTTTCAATTTAACATCAAACTTTAATTGCTTAACTTTTTATTTGTGTGTAGTTCACAATACTAATCTATGAAAGTTTTATCTGGAAAGCATGGTAGCAATGGAACCATTGTATCAAGACTATCCACTGGTGTAACTAGAATTTAAATCTTGACTCAAAAAAACTAGCTGAACTTATTGTTCATGTAAATATATAATTGCTTAGAGCCCGTTGATTGGTTGGTTTCATGTTACTTGCTTGTTTGGTATCCTGACTAATGTACACAATCAAGTGAAACCCTCTGCTTTTGCTCCTTGATTTTTGCTACCTTTCATTGTATATTAGTTATTGTATAGGAAAAAAAGATAAAAATGAGATTGCCCAAGTACCTGGATAAACTACAGTTTATCCTCTTGAATTTTGGCAATGATCGATGATGATGCCAAAATAATATACTCAATGACAATATTACACATGACTCAGGGCCCAGGTCCATTAGGGGTATTCTAGTAATTTTATTCATACGGTCCAAATAGGTCCGGATGAGTCAGGTATTATATATTCGACCCATGGATCAATCCGACCCATTAGTTTCAGGTATAAATGATCAAAGTGACATGTTAGATTTAATTTAATTACTTTCCTAATTATTCAACTTCTGAATTTTTATTGAATTTTACTCTTTGACCAAAGTACTGACTTGAGTGTCGGAACATACCTCGGCCAGACAAAACCCTGCCCTTTTTATTTTCAAGTGATCCGGACGTGGGTACTATGCACCATGCTCAATCTTACTTTGGACGATATTGCACACGTGTTATTTCTAACTTAATTTTTTCGTATCTTTTAGCGCCGTCTGTGAAAACATTGAACTAAAAGTCATTACAAAAATATAGCACTAACACGCATAACACTCACAAGAGCAAAGCTAACAAGGGAAAAAAAAATTCAACTCAACATTACTCTCGTCGATCCCGCAGAGAGATGCATCGACAGGGGGAACACGAAGGGAATTCTGGTTCTCAGGTTGTAGACAAGGATGAAGAGATTCACAAGTTGAGGTAGCAAAATGCTCAGTTGAAGGAAATGCTCATTAGGCAGCAATTGGAGCAAGCAATCACCTCTCTCAAGGTGAACAACACTTTCACCATTCAGGTGGTAATCCCCAGATTGTCTATCTCCAATTTCGTGCTGGCAAGGGAGAAAAGGAAACTCAAGAAGAGAGGAACAGAGAGGAACTGAGGACTAGGGAACTAACTCCTGTGGGGTTCGCCCGACAGGAGCACTTTCATCATCTGCCAGGCAAGAGCGAATGGTTGAACTGCCAGGCCAGAATCCAGATGAGCGGTCTCATCAAGGCCGAGTGGTACTAGAGAAAAGAGCCCAGGTGAAGCAGCATCTGTAGCTCATGAGAGAAGACGACAACGAGAGAAGAACCGTACTGTGTTGGTAGTCCCAGAAAGGGAAGAAGACCTAAGAAAAAGGTTGGAAGAGTTGCAGGCTAGGGTGGACAGAATGGACGATAAAGAAGGAAAGAATACTAGATACAAGTATTCACTTCCCTTTACTGACAATATCATACAAGAATCTCTTCCTAGAAGATGGCAGACTCCCCATTTTGACTCTTATGAATTGGAGTACTGATCCATGGGAACACTTGCATACTTATCATTCCAAAATGTGTCTACAAAGAGCGTCTGATGCTATCCTCTGTCGAGGGTTTCCTGAAACCCTTAAGGGCGCTGCCTCAGATTGGTTTAGAGGGTATAAGAAGGGCGACATTAAAAATTTTGATCAACTGGTAGATTTGTTTTTGAATAAGTTTGGGAATCAAAAGATGATCCTAAAGATGAGAACACACTTGCTTACACTTAAGCAAAAACCCGATGAATTGCACATGGATTATATGGATAGGTTCAAAAAAGAGACTATTGGAATCCAATGAGCTACGGAAGATATGCAAATCATGGCTTTCCAGATTGGGGTGAGGCCAGAAAAATTCTCCTTCAACCTCAACTTCAAACCTCCGACTACTCTCAGTGATCTTTTTCGTAGGGCTGAAAAGTTTGCTCAAACACATGAAGGTGATAAGAAAAAGAGAGAGATTGGAGTAGGTGGAGCCGATGACAAGAAGAGGAAGATGGGCTAATAGTGTGGCTAATGTAGCAGGGCCTTCAAAAAAGAGTAATGTGAGGGACCGACTATCCATAGCCTTGCCCCATAGGAGGAGTCCCGAACCTCCTAAGGCCTACACTCCACTTAATACCACGCCTTCATGAATTCTAACAGTGATTGAGAAGGAACCATATGTGAATGAGCCATATGAGAAGCGACTCGGAGCGTCGCAACAAAAATAAGTGGTGCTACTTCCACAAAGACCACGATCATGATACTAATGATTGTATCTCTTTAAAAAATGTAATCGAGGACTTGATCCAAATAGGATATTTGAAATAGTTCATCCAAGGAATGGATAGAGGAAGGTCACCCAGCACAGGCCAGGAGTCCAAACAAGAGAGACCGAGGTCCACCTCGGGGAGACAGAGAGGCCGGGGAAGAGAATCAAGGAAGAATAGTTATCAACACCATTTCTGGTGGAGCGGCAAGTGGTGACTCCGCGTTATCTCGCAAGGTTTATGCTCATCAAGTGAATTGCTTAGTCCAATCTGACTTGAAGCGACAAAAATTGTGTCAAGACATTATCTTCACAGCAGAGAAGGCACAACAAGTACTTCATCCTCACACTGACCCGTTAATGGTAACTTTACCGGTGGCAAACTATGATGTAAAGAGGACACTTATTGACAATGGCAACTCTACTGATATACTATTCTATTATGCTTTCAAGGAGATGAAATTGAAGGAAAAAGATCTCAAGCCTTTGACCACACCCTTGGTAGGCTTTGCTGGAGGAACAGTCATACCGCTTGGGTACATCACTCTTCCTGTGATGTTTGGTACAGTTCCATAGAATGTCCAAGTGATGGTGGATTTTTTAGTAACTAAAGCGTGATCTCCTTACATTGCCATAATTTGCCGACCAACCATAGGGGCATTTGGTGCAGTCCCATCTTCCCACCATACGAAGATGAAGTTTCCTGCAGAGAATGGAGTAGGGGAGATTATAGGAGATCAAGCAGCAGCTAGACAATGCTATATTGCCTTTATTGAAATTAAAGGGGAAGGAAGTTGCCTTTACGTACAACATCAATGCCGTAGGTGGAGTGGAAGAGTACCCGCATAAAGGAGAACCAACCGAAGAGTTAGAAGATATTATATTAGATAAATTTGAACCCAATAAAGTGGTAAAGATTGGAATGTCCCTCCCAGTAGAATTGAAGGAAAAAATGATCTCCCTACTTAGGGAATTTAAAGACCTCTTTGCTTGGAATCCATCAGACGTGCAGGAAATTGACACCAAGGTAGCCATGCACTCCCTAGATATGGATCCAAGGTACAAGCCAATAATTTAGAAGAAAAAAACATTAGCAAGGATAGGGGCCAAGAGTAGAGGTAGAAGTGAAGAAATTAGTGGAAGTCAAGGCCTTAGAAAAAATTCAATACCTGGAGTGGCTTAGCAATATTGTAATGGTGCCCAAGCCTGGGGCCAAGTGGAGAATGTGTGTTGATTTCACTAGTTTGAATAAGGTTTGTCCAAAAGATTGTTACCGTAACCCCCCGTATTGACCAAGTAGTAGACTCAACCTTCGAGTTTGAGGTCTTATCCTTCTTAGATGCCTATAAGGGGTATTTTAGTAATTTTACCCATGTCGTTCAAATAGGCCTGAATGGGTCAGGTATTATATATTCGACCCACAGATCGATCCGACCCATTGGTTTCAGGTATAAATATCAAAGTGACAGGTCAGATTTAATTTAATTACTTTCCTAATTATTCAAGATTTGAATTCTTATTGAATTTTACTCTCTAGTCTAAGTACTAACTTGAGCGTCGGAACCTACCTCAGGGGACAAAGCCCCGCCCTTTTTATTTTCAGGTGATCCGGACGTGGGTACTACGTGTCGTGCTCAATCTTACTTTGAACGATATTGCCCATGTGCTATTCCTAACTTAAATTTTTTGCATCAATATTTGGCGCCGTCTATGGAAAAAATTCTTTTATTGTTCTTATTTTTAATACTTCTTTCCCTGATTATCCATATGTATAAGAATCCTTTGATACACTCTATCTCCCTTTATTTTAACACTGACTTTTTTATATGGGTTTTTCTTTATTTTTCTGATTTAAAGAATCAAACTTTGATTGTTACTAATATTATTCACAGTAGAAAAGATATGGGACTGTATGAGATGGGCAATTGGGTGATGACTCGATTGGTTATCCTTGCTAGACTTCAGCTTTATCAAAGACTTGTCTCTTGGGTTTGATATCCTCTACTCATTGTAGTTCATCATGTTCTCTTCAACTCTTTAGTCAGAATTTCAAAAGAAATTTGGAGAATAAGAAAATTTTTAAGTGTACAGACTGTTTTCTGAGGCTCATTAAAATGTCTATTATAAAAATTTTTGTATATGTTTGCTTTTACATCCATTAATGTGCGTTTATGGTCTTACCTTTAACAAAATCTTTTATTTTTCTTTTTGTGATTTCTTGAGATTTAATAGGATAGAGTAAATATCCATATAGTGTACTCGGAAGTAAAGTCTTTTTCATGTTTGTTTTTTAACAGGTTTACTATGTAATTAGCAGTATGTACTATGTGATGACTCGCTCTTGCTTTGGGAACTAATCTAATATTTGTTACTTGAATTCTCTAGTTTTAGGTGACTTTTTAGTTCTCATTGATAGTCAGTGAGTAATATTGTTGATCACAGGCAAATTTTCAGTTATTAAGTTCGTTAGATTTATGCATAGTTATTTAACTCAAATGTGGCAACGAGTGACAGGGTTGTAGAATTGTTCTCCAATGCAAGTAACAAGGCTAGCAAGGGGTAACAACGCCATACAATTGTTTGTGGATGCACAGGATATAGGGTGAAACAAGGCTCCAGCAAATATTGCTATGTACTCGAAGGTTTTGGCATTTGGGGACTATCCCCTATGGCCTTTATTTTAGTCACAAATCTGGCTTTTGTAATGTACGGAGTTGCGTCTTTCAGAAACTGGAATATGATGTTTAGTGTCAATAATAAGTACTAAAAGCTCAAACTATTAGTTCTTGTGGTGATAAGAGTGTATATTTGTTGCATGGGTTCATTTTATGCAATTCCATATTGCTGCGGCAACATTGATGAAGTCGAATGCTGAAGGCGAATCATTAACTTATTAGCAGTCAGTGAACTAGAAATATTTAGCTTTGGTGTCGAAATACATCTCATTTCAATGCAGTTAGCCTCTGATTCATTGGTAATTAAGTATACCAACTTTTGATTTATTTCAAATTGACTACATCAAATTTTGATTTTTATCAATTGATACATTAGCTTTTAACGGATAAAAACTCTTGAAGTATTTAATTAATCAAACCATATATGTGATTTACATAAAAAGCATAATTAAAAAACTAGATTTGTAACATATTCATTGAACAGTGTATTTATTTGATTAAAAGGTAGTAATAAGAGTATTTTTCATATACTTATTTACTTAATTCAAACAAAATTAATTTGAAATTTCAAATAATTGTGTTGAATTTCAATAATTTGTCTTTAATTATTCTAAAAATATATTATCTTCTACTCAAATGATTGGAGAATTCTATTACAAAAAATGAATTGAAAGTTATTGTTTAAACTTGTAGAGAGTTATCATTTTACCATTATATAAATTACAATATTTGTGAAGTTGCATCATTTTATATCATTAAACGAAAATAACTCAAATGAGAATATATAAATAATAAAGAATTTGACTAGTTACTTGTAAAGAAGATTTGAAAACTAACTGAGTAACATCTAGCATACATTATTCCACTAATTTTCCTCATCTAACTTGGCCCCAAAAGTTATTAAGCATTTGCTTCAATATGTGTTCTTTAACCCACATCATATAAGTCTAAGTTTATAAGATACTTGATTCCCATATGTATAAGATGTGTAATACTCAACTTTTTCACTCCTTTCATGTATTTTCGTACCTGATCATATTTCTTTAAATATCTATAACTATTATTTTTAAGTATTAAATAATAATTTTATATTTTTCAAATATTTTCTAAAATTTTCCAGCGAAAGTATAATTTTACAAAGTAATTGAAGGACTAAAGTGTAAATTTTGAAAAAAATATACAAGACTTCTTCACGAAATCTTGTACTTCAAATTCCCAATTCATTTCTTTTCCTAAGCAGAATCCTATCCCCTGAACTCCTGCAAAAACCTTGCCAAACTAAATCTTAAATCATATACTTAGTTTAGGAAATTTTACTCCCAATTCAAATTGGTGATTCAGAAATCCTCGTAAACCTTTAATCCAACTTTAAAAGTTAGTTTTATTTCAAGATTTGCATGGTTTTCATGTTAAATTTCAAGTTCCTCAAGAAATTAATTTTTTTTAATTTTGTTGTTTTGTAATTTGATTTTATTATCAAATATGTCTATGAGCTACTAGAACTGGATTTACGGTTTGAAATAACTTTTTAACTATTATTTTTATAAAATTTGAATTAGAATTTTAACAATTCTTAACTAATGATATATTTGAAATTATGAACTCTAATTTTAGACATTTGTCTTATTTTTACGAATTTAAATCATTACCATTACTCATTTATGTTCGATTAATTCCTAATTTGAGAATTGGGGTGATATCCAAAAGTGAACCCCTATCTCTGTTTTTATCTTAACAATATAACACTCTCCCGATTTAGGTGATTCGAAACTAGAGTTTTAGATCGTTGAAATTAGGATACGTCTACGAAATCGATTTTCAAGGTAAGTAACGTTTACACCTTTTTATCGATACCCTGTATATGATTGATTTTGCAGTCCTAGAATAATTAATATCAAGGTAAGTATATTTATTTTGATTAATGTTTATAAGGTAAGTGTGTTTATAAATTATATGTTCTTTATGTAATGTATTATTTGTTCATTATTGTACTATGTGTTAATGAATAATCACTGTGAATGGCTCAATTGGTCATTTCAGTGGACTTGGTTATGAATGAGTGAATGAAATGATATACTGAGTACTCTATTTCGTAAATGTTATACCTAATTTATCGGAAAGATAAGTGATAGACACTCCGTTATGCCTTAGTCTACTCAGGCGGATAATAGGTAGACCTGAATCCAGTACTGAGAAGACTTTCGTGAACATTGATTGGCATTTATATTTTAAATATTGATAATATTTCGTATAATGTGCCCTGCACTGATTATATGCGTGTTATCTATGATTAGGCTTAAATGTTATTTACTAAGTACGAAGTGCTTATTCTGTTATTATTTGTTTTCCCTTTTGTTTGCAGTTGAGGACCAACAGTTGACGTTAGCAGGTCCTGAGTAAAGTGCTGACTTGGGAGGAGATTACAGTATAGATCCCAGTTATTGGAGATAGAGTTTTCCTATTTACCATCTTAGTGTGAGGTTGATTTTTATACTTAAACCCGTATGCCTATGGATTTGTTAGATTTGTCTTGTGATCGAATTTCTAACTGTATTTGGGTTGTAGTTTTGATGCTTGTATATGAATGTGATTTGGTTATCGTGGAATGTTATGGATATAGTTGTTGAATATCCTTTTGTGATCTTGTATTCCGGTTGATCTTGAGATTTAATGACAGGTTTATGGATGTTTATTACTCTTGTACTGTGTCTTGCATATTTGGGGTCATCTCGAGATGCGGCGTGTCATTGTCCCATTTTGAGGGCGTGACAAGATGCATGCATGATTATCAATTTACCATATATGCTATGTCAATTAGCAGGTAGTATTAAGATCGACGAACCATATTGTAAGGAAAAAAATGTTAATATTCTGAACAAATAAGAAAAAATATTTACTACCATTGAGCAAATTAAAAAAATAAATTAAATTAGAAAATATTGTTATTGTTATTCTAATTTTGATAATAAAGTTGAATGTTTGATTAAATGAATAACTCCAACTTACTTGAATGCAATCAATTTTATCATACATGTTCACTTTATAACTGCAGCTAATATTAAGAGTTGTTCATAGTTATTGCCAACTTAAAAACAATTCATAATTAAGTTAAAAAGTGCTTTTAAGTACTCTTAAATACTCAAAACATTTTTTTTAGTGTGAATAAACTTGAAACTCTTATTTCAACATCTGTTGAGGTAATTTTGAAAATAATTTTAACTTTTTTTTAAGGTATAATTTTAACTTTTTTTTTTGGACTGTGACATAATTTTAACTTTTCAATACTTTAAAAAAAACATGTTTTCAATTTTTTTTCTTCAAAATATTGTTATGATATGTAATTTTAGGATTAGATTAAAAAACAAACTATTGAGAACAAGACCCTAACTCTTTTACATGTATAACAACGTTTAAGTCTGTATTACCATTTTTGGAAGTCAAGTTAAATTTGAATTAAAATGTCAAATATTTTAAACATTCATTTAAAAAAATAAATAAATAAATATTTCGTCGGTGATGGCACACCTTTGAAGCCAGTAGATTCTGAATAGAACAATATGACAAATTTATGTTGAGATTGTTCTTCAACTTAAGAAGAATATTATAAACAATAATTTATACATGGGCTTGTTTCCTTCATTAATTAGTTATTAAATATATCAAATTGTTAGTCTATTTGTTAGTTAATTATTCGTTAACTAAATATACAGTACTTAAAAAAAGTCAATATAGGCACTTATTGTGATAATGAATTATAATTCCTCCAATTAATTTCCTAAAACAAAATTAACAACTTAAAATATCATTCATTTTAAATTTTTGCCCATTTATAATTTCTCATATGATTTACGTATGTGTTTAATCACTAACTAATAAATAAACTTTAATCCTACCTTCACTAAATAATTGCACGACTACTAATTTTAGGTGCATTTTCGTCTCTTGTGCAGGTCCTAAAATAAATGCTTGTTCCGTATGCCCCTGTTCTTTGTCTAGTTAAATGCTTTTTAATTATCTTCAATTGTGCGAAAGCCACTTGTCCTATTTTGATTGATTTTCTAAAATATCAGAAATAGTACAATTTCTAGATGGGTTAAATGCAAAGAAATTTCCGAACTTACACTCTAGTTACACTTTACCCCCTCAACTTATTTAAAGTAAGTACCAGGTTTACACACTTTTTTATATTTTGAAACAAAATTAAAGTATTATTTTAATTATTATTGTTTTTCTTTTTTTATTATTTAATTCCAGTTAGAAAGGGTTTATACACAATTAGATGTTTATAAGAGACAGCCTTTTTTCAGAATTAATTGTTAATTACCAAAAATTATATTACTTAAAATAATTAAGAAATTAAAGTTCTAAAATAGTCACATGTGTCTAAATAATTTAATTTATAGATTAATCATCCTTTAATGCAATAAATATAATACAATAAATATACCTTGTTGTAATATAAAGTTTGTGATTAACTATTAATAGTAAGATTAATAAATAAAAATTAAAATTTTTGAGCTAGAGGAAATTAAAATTTTATAGTATACAAATAAAATTATAAATTGAAAAAATATGTACAACATTTTATTAATGGTGTAATATCGAAAAAAATATAGTAAGAAAATATTACGGCTGCCTAATATAAGGATTTTAGAGTTACGGTAAATTCAATTATGACCCGCGAATTGATATGGCACTAAAAAAAATTTTGTTTGCATACTTAGAATATATATTTTAATTTTTTTTGAAAAATTATTTTATCTTTTTATAGTTTGTTTATTTGTTAATTATAGCATTTGTAAAACTCATAAAATCTATATTATACTATTTAATATATGTTGCTTGTATTAAAAAAACTTATTTAATCTATAAATTATTTATAAATATGTAAAAAAAAAAGAGAGTTTTTAACTAACTAATTACTTTTAGTATAATAATTTAACAGTTGCAAGAAATAATGGATAAAAAGATAAAAGTCTTTTCCTTGAGAAAGAAAATAAATAAATTGGTAAAAAGAGAAAAAAATGAAAAAATATTAAAATAGTAAGGGTAATTTTGTTTAAAAACATAAAGAAGTAAGGGATATAGGGCAAAGTGCTTATTAAATAAGTTGAAGGGGGCAAAGTACAATTGAAGTATAAGTTTAGGAGTTTTTTTTTTTGCATTTAACCCTTTCTGGATTGAAGTTCAATCCGTCAAGAGCGACCACAATAATACAAATTTACTCTTTGTGGAGCAATTTTCTACCATTGTCGACTTTCAAGATCGACATATTTGTTAAGTTATTATTTTCAAGTTATTCGTCGTTTAGGGAAAATGCTTTAACAACTTTTGGGACACAAACCCAAACAAATTAATCATTATTTGTATTCTGTCAAATCCGCTATTCAATTATTTTTTTAGGATTAATTCCACTTTACACCTCTTAACTTATATCTAATTCTCACTTTGTATTTTAAACTTTAATTTTGAACACTTTGCACCCTGAAGTCTAAAATTCGTCCAACTTCAACCTTTTTTTAACACCATCTAAAACATTAAGGAAATTTTTCTATTTGTACGACAAATTCAACAGGATGTACAACAATATTTTTGCTTGCAAAAACAGAGATTCCGTTAACTTTTATGACGGGTTAAACAGGGACTAAAATGAGACAAATTTGAGAGTTGGAGGTATAAAATATCAAAAATTAAAATTCGGGATGTAAAATAAAAATTAAGTATAAATTGAAGGATACAAAATAAAAATAATCCTCTTTTGTAATCTTATTAACAAGCAATACATTTGAACTAACATCGCATACCAAATATATGAGGTTAATTTATTGATATGAATTTTAAATTTACAAACTTATTAATATAATAAAATTAATTTTTTTTCATACTAAATAAATAAAAAAGAATGATATAAATTCATACCAATAGTGAAATTTATAATTTTTAAATGCGAACCAAACACCTCTTAAAAGAGAACTACTGTCCAGACTTATTGCTGTGTAAACTAATATTTGGTCTATTTATGCAATTTCATTTTAAAAAAAAAGGACATCAAGATCTTGAACACAGTGTAAACCTTTAAGTGTGACACATTAATTATTATGGGTTACCTTTAACGAAATGACACATCCACGCATTAGACTTAAAAAAGGTGTCCACCGACAGCGTCTTCCTAACTTCAAATATCAACTCCCAATTTCCCCAAACCAACCGATACGGTAAGTTCACCCACCAATATCATAGCATGATAGTGACTAACCGGTGCAATATCAATATTTTGAATGGGTATGACCACCTAATTTTTGCACCATTTTCAAATTGTAGTTCAAAACAATTGTTTCGAATTATTCCCTTTTTTATAATTATCTAGTTTCGAAACTTTTAAGAATAAGATTATTATTGTATTTTTTAAAGAGGATCTACATTAATTTTTACTTATTTTTTTTATAATTCGAACCCATAATCTAAATTATACCATTACACTTTGTTATCTAAGAGTAAGACTATACAGTAATATGTATTTTCTAAATTGTAGAAGCAAAGTCTACTTTTATAATAATGCAATAATTCTAAAACATTTCAAGGCTAAAAAATAGAATTTTAAAACTTTTGGTAGCCGCTACCCTTTCCTGCCCGTGCTTTTATTATCCAACTTTTATATAGATTTTATATATATAACCAAAAAAAAAGGAATAATTTCACAAATCTCTCTTGAGATTTATGTCAATTAATAATTCACGTGGCATTCCCGAACTATTAAAAATCTCTCATACTTTCTCTAACTTTTTCTTAGCTACAACATGTCATCCCTATTTTTTTTATTTTTTTTTTAAAATTATATTAAACAATTCAACTTATGGTAGAGAAGCTAATCTCATTCCAATTGTACCCTATATTGATGCTGTAGTTAATTTAGTATCAAATTTTACTTAATTATATAGTTGAAAAAATGAACTCTATATTGCTTTAATTCATTAACAAATAACAATTTACTAATATAGTATTAAACTTTAGATAAATAATTCTATTAAGAGAATCATTTTGTTAGCTTTAAACACTTGTACAGTGCAATCTTTTAAAGCACATAGTGTTGTACTATATAAGTTTTTAAAATACAATGGTATGGTTTTGTTATGGAACTGTACAATTTACCTAAACTTTAAACCAATAGATATTAAATTTTAACTTGGTAGGATTTAAACACATATTTAGCATTTGAAATTATACAATTTTGTTAATGAATCTTTTTATGTACAAATATGGGATATTATACCTTTGGACTATTGGTATTGAATTAATAAAAAAGTATACATAAATCACATATTTAACATTCAAAATTAGACAAATTTGTAATGAATCATTTTATGTACAAATTTTGGATATTATACTTTTGGGCTATATTGCTATTGAATTGATAAAAAAGTCTACAAAAATTAACTTTTAATTGCAATCCAAATCTTTTTATACAATTAAGTAATTGTTTTACTAAGTACACTCTTTACACTAATTTAAAATATAGCACTTAAAAACTTTACATTTTATTTTGTCCATAACAAAAGAAGAATTGCAAAAAGAAAAAAAAAAAACTACTAATAAAAATGATCAAGCACACAACTAAATAATACATTTTCGTTATGTCTAAAATAACAAGGGTAAATTTGTCAAAATAAATTATTTAATAAAATTTTTTGACTCGGACCAACATGATATCTATACTATATATAAAAGGAGAAGGAGAATACCTGATGTCCGTCATCTTTTGATATTCCAACTATACCCTCATCCTTAGTATAATTTCTTTCCCACTATTTCTTCTCAACTACCTATATTTATTATTATTATTATTATAAATTACATTATTATTATTATTTAAATTACACACCTAGAGTATGTCTTTCCCACTAGTAATAAATAAAAAAGGAAGTTTGTGAAATTTTTAGAAGGTAAGCAGTACCAAGTGAAAGTATATCTAGCAGGGAAGATTTTACAAATTTATAAAAGGACACAAGGACGTCTTTTTGCATAATTATCTAATTTGGAACAATTAGCATACCGTGAATTTGAGCATCTCAGTGGTCGTATGCGTCAGTAGCATCTGGCTTTTGCGACTGTTCGATTCATGGTTAGAGGTGTCATTGCGTTGTGTCGGATGTTTATTGTATCGAATTCTTATCAGATTCGTGTCAAGAATCGTGAATCAGGACATTGACTCATTAAACATTCGTGTCATGTCGTGTCGTGTCATATCATAACTCTGTTTCTTAACGAGTTGACACGACACAATCTGTTTGACTCGTTAAACTTTTTACTGTTATAACAATTACTTAATTTTGACACGTTAAACTTTTTACTATTATAACAATTACTTAATTTTGACACGATAACCCATTAACCTGTTAACTCGAATGACACGATAACTCATAACCTATTAACCTGATATGCAAAAATATTAATATATTTATACCGTAGCAACTTATTTAACCTGTTTGAAGTAATATTAACATAATAACAGATACCTAATCACACAAATCTAATATATAATTAAACAATGATTAAAAAAGAAAAGAATAAAATAAGTTTAAATCTAAATTATCATTGTCATAGAGAGTGAAAATCCTGCACTGCACTAGTGCATAACACTGTCACTGTGCTAACAGCCATAGATTGAGGGAAACAACTCAAACAACTAACAACTAAACAACACCATTATATCAAAATATACCAAAATGAGAAGAGTCTAAAATTTATACCAAAATATAGTTCTAGCAAAAAGTCTTAAATTATATTCAACATTGCTATAACTTAAAATAATAGAATATTAGCATTAATAAACCATTCACAACACAAAAGTCAACAATACATTCTTGTGTTGTGCTGCTCCCTCGTTGCCAATTGCCATCCAAGTTTCACTCTTCAGACTCCATGAGCACAACAGCTAGTCAGTTCCACTCTCCAAGAATACAAAAGGCAGTAAATTCATCTATCCAGCACATTAATTAGTAACAAGATTATACAATATTAAATAAAACAACATAGAACATTAATGATGATAATCATTGAAATTCAAGTTTTAAATCACTTACATCATGTAAAAATGTCAGTAATTGTATTAGAACACTCAACTGACTCAGGTGAGTTTATACTCATGATGTTTTGAGTGAAATCATGTAGGTTTAAGTCATCTACAATACTTGACTAATAGTTAAATAGATAATCAATAAGCAATTATTTTCGATAAAATAAAATGAGAATAAAAATGAAATTAATAACCTTATAGAAATTATCACCATTTTCAAATATCCAATCACAGGTGCAAATTAATGTTTGAACAACATCAGGCTTAAATGAGCTACAATATTGATCAAGTACTCGCTCTCCAATGCTGAAAGCAGATTCTGATGCAACTGTGGTAATAGGAATAGCTAAAATATCAAGTGCCATTTTGGAAAGTTCAGGATAATGATATTGATGGAATTTTGAAAATCCAAGAACATCAAGATTATAAGAGCATTTCTTTCAATTCTAACCTCATCCAAATATAACTCTAATTGAGTATTTTGTGCATTTGTCACAAAATCTTCACTTCAAAAGTATCAAAGCCCTATCCACAAATTAAAGAAAACATCAATAAACATAACATTTATAACAAATAATGAATAAAGGGAAGCAAACATGATTTGATTCATAAGTATAAGAGTCAAACAAGCAAATTACCGAGAGAAAATCTGAATGTCTCTTTGCAACATGTCCCTATACTCGTAGAAGTGCAATTTTTTCACTAATAGTCGATTTAGAAAACTTATTCATGTATGATTCAAAAAGCAAGAATAATTTATCTTTCACCTTTGCACACTCTCTACAGTACTTAGGAGTCTTATCACCATACAATTTTTTGTAAGAAAATTTTGCAACTTGAAACTTGTACCGAGGATCAAACACAATAGCCATAGCCAAATCAAGCTAAATTCAGATCAATATTTTTCAAATTTTCCATACATTTGGGTAGCCATATCACAGAGAAAACTATCTTGATTTTTCATTTCAACCTGGAGTGTGTTTCGAACAATAAGCACTTGAGAAAATATAAATTAGATGTTGGATACTTGTTCCCAGAGAAAGTGCAAGTGATGGTGTAAAACACTTTTAGAAAATCACATATTTTTCTCGTCTTATCCCAGTCATTTTGTGATGGACAATGTTCAAAATTAGAATCACCAGTAAGCAAAATCTGAAATGCTTTACAGATAGTAATAGGCACTCAAGCATAAGATATATTGAATTTCATCTAGTAGGAACATCTTGCTTAAGTGCATTTTACTACTCAACATTTACTGAGAAACACAATCAAGAAATATATGCTTTTTGACTTGTGATCCTTTCACATACTTCACACATTTTCTAATCTTGACAACAGAACTATCAACTAACTTCAGTCCCTCTTGAAGAATTAGATTGAGAATATGAGCACAACAACGAATACGAAAAACTCACCATTACAAACCAAAGCATTTTGCAAAATCAAGTGACTTTTTAAAAAAGTACAGGCCAAATTATTATTTGATGCATTGTCTAATGTAATTGAGAAAACCTTTTTCTCAATCCCCTAAGAACACAACTTAAAAATATTTTCAGACAAAGCAACACCTAAGTGAGATGGAGGCAAATATGAAAAGTTGATTATTCTCTTTGTAAGTTCCATTCTTTGTCAATGAAATGAGCCGTAAGGGACATATAACCATAGTAGCAATAGAAGTCCAAAGATCAGATGTTAAACAAATTCTTCCAGGACATTCATGCAGCATAACTTTCACCTTCTGAGCCTCAATACCATGCAATTTTAAAATATTCATTTTAGCAGTATTCCTAGTAATATTCTTAACATTTGGATTCAGATATTTAAAAACATCTCTAATCCGCTCATATTCAACAAATGAGAAAGGCAAATAATGTTTTATGATGGCAAAAGAAAGTATTTCCCTAAATTTTTCTTGACTAATTTTAGGATTTCTTAGAGAGCTGTCATTTGCATCAACAAGTTCTTGTGCAATTTCTTTTGTATTGACCCTAACACATCTAGCAAGATGGCGTTTCATGTTTCCAG
Source organism: Cinchona pubescens (assembly GCA_025175665.1). Lineage (NCBI taxonomy): Eukaryota > Viridiplantae > Streptophyta > Magnoliopsida > Gentianales > Rubiaceae > Cinchona > Cinchona pubescens. The sequence goes on along the minus strand of JANKKI010000107.1, from coordinate 4,293,144 downwards.
TCCCATTTGCACTTTCACAATTGTATTGCTTACCACAGTACTTACACTCAAATCTTTTAACGCCATTAGCACCAACCTGTAATTCGGTGAAATGATTCCACACATATGATCTTTTTCTCCATTTCTTCTTAGGTGATTTGTAAAATTGCAACCTTTTGCGAGTCATTTTTGTCACTTGTTGAACTTTGACGCTGAATCTTGACGACTATCATGTGCTACTACTGCTACATCAACAGTAGTGCCATCATCTTCTTCTCGATTCATTCTTTCCATTCTTTTTTCCTGTAACAGAGAAAAAATTACAAGTTAATTATTAGAGGAAATAAAAAGGTATAAAAATTTAATCAAGGTTAAAAAATAACATGTTTGAGAAATAAACAACAAAGCAGATATGGTTTCAGAACATAAACTAATTTGCAATCATGAATACAGAAAGAGCATTTGATGATACAATTTGAATAGCAAAAGGTCCAGAAAAAATAAAAGTCGACTTAGCATTGCAATTGCCATAAATTGTATCAATACATATCCTCAATTAACCTTCACAGTGATTAAAGTGTTACACTTACAAGCCACTTGAAATAATTATGGGGACTCTTTCTCTAAGAAGATACCTTTTGCTTGCTATCAAAAGCAAGACTTTTTAGTTCATCACTACTTTATTATATACTACTACGTTACTACGTACCACTATATGTTCAAATATTATACCATTGTGCTCAATTTCATGTCCAAGACTTCCAAATAATTACTCAAAACATTATACATCATAATTTATTATAATTTTATTTTTTCTGAAATAATTATTAGACAACACTTGATAGTAGCACATCAACGGAACCTTTCATATCAAGTAAGACTGTAAGAGATCAATTTTTTTAACAAAAATAAAGAATCAGTAATTATTTTTAAAAGTGTGTTGTCCAATTTTAATTTGTTAGATGTATTCTTAATGCTCCAAAAATACTTACCAAAATTTCACATTAAAAAACTCACAAAAATGATTTCAATTTCAAGAAAAAAAGAAGAAGTAAATAAGTGTAGATCAGTAAGGATGAGATCGGTGGTGATAAAATCAACACAATGCATGTCTAAAATCAGCATACCAGGTTTAAGAAGTGCATATCCGTGGTCAAAGTCGTGAAGAATCAATAGAGGAAGAGAAGAACGATCAATAGAGGTGTAGAGCATCCTCGTTCCTGATTCGTGTGAAATTTTGGGTGGATCGATTAGTTGAGGATTGATTAGAATTTGGCTGTTGATTTTTCGTCGATTTCAACTTTGGATTAGGAGACAAAATCGATCAGTCCAACAGGAGCAGCGGCAGTAGAGTTAGGTTGTGCAGATGCAGAGTGTAGATGCAGAAAGAAGAAAATAAGAAATAGTCAAATAGATTATTTATTTATGTCGTATGAGTCTTTACTCTTTAGGGTATGTTTATTGTGTAAAATAACGAAAATTCCCCAGTGACTTAATAGGTGACCCATATGTTAATGGATTTAACATGTCGAGTTACTCGATATCTTAACGGGTTATCAGGTCAACTCATGGTTGATCCGACACGATCTATTTAATTTTTAGTCATAAACGGGTTGACCCAATAATGACCCAAAAAAATTCGTGTCGGGTCATGACTTGTTAATTTCGTGTCGCGTTTGTGTCGTGTTGTCGTGTCGTGTCTGAAATTGCCATCCCTATTCATGGTCCAGGCATTCTCCTCATCTCTCTTAATATGTGAGGTATTCTAAAACACCTTTCTTTTTTTCATTTAAGTTCTCAATTTTTTATTCGGTATTTGTATTTTTTTTATTGATCCTCGTGGTATGAAATTTGGAGATTGCATTGCATGTGATAAACAGGGATAAGAAGCAGTTCTTGTGGTTCCTGAATTGTCTTTAACAGAAAAATTCTAGCGTACTTATATTTACAAAAAAAAAAAAAAAGGAAGAAGAAAGAAAGAAAGAAAGAAAGAAAGAAAGAAAGAAATTGTGGAAGTCAATTTTAGTTATATGAACTATTTTTTAGGGGTATTAATTTCTGACACGACAATTCAACACGAACACCAAACAAAATTAGCAGGTTAGGACTTAACAGGTTTGAATTGTAAACGAGTCAATCTATTTACAACATGCAAATAAATGGGATGGATCGGGTTGACCTGTGGTTTACTCATGTATTCCGAAAACTTACTGGATAAAAATTTCCATTATGTATTGTGCTAATTAACTTACTAATTTTTGTGATTCAAACTTGAAGCACTGATAGGCTAGTATTTCAATCTTACATATGATGCATTTATTCCCTTTTTTATTTTAAATACAGGAATTAATAATGTCGCACTGACTAGACTAGCTATAAAGTGGCAGTAAACAAGTTGGTCATTCGACTATTTCATATGAGCAGGCAACTAACTAAGCATCGTTGTGACTATTGCACTTGCAACGTAATAATCCATTATGTTAGAATAGGTATGAGCATCGCTGAATGGATTGAAAAATTATATTTTAACTCTTCTGTTAAAGAATAATTTAGTTAGTTACACTCCGAAGGAGTTATGTTCGAAACTAGTAGATGAATAACTAAATATGGTCTATGTGTTGTTAACGCACCAATTTTATCACTTTAGAAGCTAAAAAGAATAAAAAATGACCAATAAAAATTTATTTTTATTATCTATCGTACTAACTCTATAATTATACAAATTTTCAAAATTGCTAGTAAGATCTACTATATAGATTAGATGTTACAATACGATACAACAATAAACGGATCCGACGGACACGAATTGCTTGTTAATTGGGTAGGATTAGAGTTGGAGTTTCTCGACTCAAACACGATTATAATACGACACTATTATCTATGACATGACACAATTGACAGCGCCAACTGATTTAGACCCAATAGGACAAAACCTTTCCTTTCATTTCTCTTTCGGATAATTTCACACCTCTCCTTTGAGGTTTGGCATAGTTTCAACTACCTGACGTCTAATTTAAAAAATTATACTTACCTTCCTAATTTTAAAGTTTTGAGTAACAAATTTAGCCGATGTTTTAAATTTGGCAAAAAAAAAATTGACTTCCAATGTAAAATGACACTTTCTTTCCCGTGTTGCCCGAATCATTTATTATTAATACTAAAATTGACAAATTAAAAAACTACAAAAAATAAAAATGAGCATAAGAAATTAAGAATTTATTCTAAGTATAAATAAAAATTGTGCATGCTAGGCCTTCAAAGTGTCATATTTTGACCAATTTTATTGTACCCACAACATCTTTGTTAGGAAATTGTAATATTTTATTATGCGATAAGAAAAGGTTCAATAGAGCTCCTGTTTAATTTATGATTTATTTGTGTATCAAGTGTGTGCGTGTGTGTATATATATATCTTCATTTTCTTTGACTTAAGTTATACTTCTAATTGTAAATAGTATGAGTAATCAATGACAATCTCTATAATACCATAGAATATAGTTGTATATTATTTTATTTTGTCGAATATTTTTTATTAATTTGTATTTGATTATTTTCCTAAAAAGAAAGTGTTCCACTTTGATTATATAGTTTATAAACTATTACAACTCCATTCCTTTTATACAGCTTATAAACTATTACAACTCCACTCCTTTCATACAGCTACTTAATGCTTCTTAACTTGCTATTGGCTATAATAGGTGTAATATAGAAAAAAAAAAATACCACCTTACATTAGAAATCAATTTGTTATTTGTAAACTTTAAGAGATCTAAGATTAGTTGAGTTTGAATTTGTTACTAAAAACATTAAGGGATATAAGTATATTTTTGAAACTAGAGAGGCAGTAGTTGCATTTATGCTAAATTTCAAGAAATGAATGTAAAATTATCCTTCCTCTTTTAAAGATTTTTCATTTTGTTGAATTGTTTCGTTTGGATATCCAATATAAAAAAGAAAAAAAAAAAGAAAAGAAAAAACAATTGCCATGCTTATTGAAAGCTTGTTTTCTTGAATAGAATTTAAAAAAAAAAAAAAAAAGGTTTAGCGAGAATATTAACAAGAGAAAAGAAGGAATAACCAAAAATAATAAAGAAATAGAAAGGAAGAAATAGGGTTAATTGCAGTTTATACCCCTAAACTATGATATTTTTGCACTTCGCACTCCAAAGTATCAATTTTGGCAATTAACCTCATTCAACTTTTAATTTTTAGCACATTACACTGGGGAACACTATTAATGATTCATATACCTTCATTATTTTACCCAAATTTTAAAATACTCTTATTAAAGATTCGGACAAACAAATAAGTTGTATATATAATCACACAAACCTAAATATGAACACAAGATACCACTTTGTATGTGTGCTTGTGTGCGTTTAAGTGTGTATAGTATTTTTGTTATAACGTTCATAAATAATTAATTAATGAATGTTCAGAATATTTCATTATATAGTAAAAAGATCTTGTCTGTATTATTATAAATAACCTTGATTATGGGGTAATAAGTTCATAATTGTACTATATTTTATGTGTCAATTACCACGTTTTTATGTGTTGTAAGCAAGATTTGAGTTATTATTGAGCTTAATTTGGTTATTCTTAGTTTTTGTAGGGTTACAGTGAAAAAGAGTTGAAAAGGATGCAAAACGATGAAAGGAAATGCTAAGAACGGAACATGCACGAATACGAAGTCATTCCAGACACTATTTTGTATTTCAAGCATAACTTTTGATCCGAAGCTCCAATTGAGGTGATTTAAGAAGCATTGGAAAGCTACAACATAGAGCTGAAACTTTCTCTCAGGTTTTGAGTTTTCGCAAATAATGCAAGCATCAAGGTGAAAATTGAAGCCGAAAGTGGAGCACAATTGAGAAAGTCAGCGCACATGCGCTGGAGCTGGCCTGCACATGTGTGCTGAGTCCAGAAGCTTAAAGGCCAGAAATAGCTCGCACGCACATGCGTGCTAGGATCTCCGCACATGTGCGCAGAGAACATAATCGGCTGGAACTTACTGTCTCGCACGCACATGCGCGCAAAGGAGCCTGCGCATGTGCCCAGAGGCTAGTAGCAAAACGTATTTTTGAGTCTTTGAGGGATTTCTTTGGCCGATTGAACTCTTTTTCACCCAATTTCACGTTCTTATCAGTAGGCATTATTTGTAACCCTAAATACTCATTATAAATACCCCTAGTTGGGTGAGAAAAAGGGATCGACACTTTATTTTCTTGTTGGCTAGGGTTTTAGCAGAAAATTTTCCTCTATATTCTTTTATGGCACTTTGTACCTAAACTCTTTTCTTGGTAGAAGGAAATTGAAGCCATGGTCAATTCTACAAAGTTGTGAGACTTCTTGTACTTAAATTATTCACTTTTATCTCAAGTATTGATTATTTTTCTGCAATTAAATTTATGATTGTTCTTTTTAGCTTATTATTGCTACAGAATATTAAGTTATTAGAATTAATCTACTGCTAGATTGTTTTAACCGCGTGTGCTTAATTCAATCTATGAAGCAACTAAATTTGATAATTACTGAATTTGTGTTGTTGAATTTAGGGAAATTAATCATCTAATTGGCATAACCGCGTGTGTTTATGATTAAATTAGTCTAATTGTTCTTGTTGATCTTAAATCTTCTATTAATTGATCTTTGGCGCGCGTCTGGGTTAATTTAATAGTTAGGGTTAATGGGATCGCGTGTTGAAAATTAACCAACTTTAGAAAGAAATAAGAATCAACTTTGAATTGATATTAGTTCGAGTTAATTCTTCAATTAGTGTTTGACATAGAATTGAATTATTTTGTGTGTCCATGATCGACTAGTGAAATTGCCATGGTGGATATGACCGAAACCAAGATTGCTTTTAATCGAATTCTCCCTAGTTATTTTACTGTTTTAATTTTAGTTAAAAAGCATTCAAAACCCCCCTTGTTCCATTAGCACGAAGATAAACCCCCGTTCTCTGTGGGACGAACTCAACTCACCACTACTACATTAGAGTTGTTAATTTTGGGTGCTTACGACGGCATTGCAATTCGACAGCAACATATCACATTGCAATCACACCATGGGGTTGAATGGGAGGTAATAATTAAGGTTACTTTAATAAGTTAGGTAAAATAATGAGAATATATAAGTCACTAAAATTGTTCACCAGTGCAATATGTTAAAAATTAAAAGTTAGAGATGATTAACTGCTATGGTTAAATGCAGAAAACCTCCCTGAACTTACACCCTAGATGTAGTTTGTCCTCCTCAACTTATTTAATAAATACTTTACCCCATTGCCCCTTTCTTCTTAATGTTTTGGGACAGTAATATATAAATTACCCTTACAATTTTAATAATTTTTTTCTTTTTTTTTCTCTTACCAATTTATTTATTTTCTTTCTCATATATTTTCTTTTATCTTCTTTCTCATTCTTTCTTACTACTATTAAACTATTATACTACTAGTAATTGGTTGGTTAAAAACTCTTTTTTTTTTACATGTGTATGAATAATTTATAGAATAAATAACTTTTACATATATTTTAGTAGTATATTATGGATTTTGTGAGTTTTATTAATTCTATGATTAACAAATAAACAAACTCTAAAAAGATAAAATAATTTGTCAAAAAATTAAAATATATATTCTAAGTACGCAAACAAAATTTTTTGTGCCATAACATTCGCTAGTAATATTTTGATTGAGTTTACCGTAACTCCAAAAACTCTTATATTAGACAGCCATAATATTTTCTTATTGTTTTTTACCGATATTACTCCATAAATAAAAGACTGTACACATTTTTTTATTCTATAATTTTATTTGTATACTAAAAGCCATAAATTTTTTAATTTCCTCTGGCTCATAATTTTTATTTTTTATTTGTTAATCTTATTATTAATAGTTAATCACAAATTTTATATTAAAACAAGATATATTTATTATATTAAAGCATGATTAATCTATAAATCAAATTGTTTAGAGACAAGTGAAAAGTTATAACTTTAATTAATTAATTATTAAAAGGAGTGTAATTGTTTGGTTGTAGCAAGAAACAATAGTGAAAAAAAGAAAAAGAAAAACAAGATAGAGAAAATAAATAAAAGGAAAAAGAAGAAGAAAAAAGAAAAAAATAATAATTAAAATAGTAGGGGTAATTTAGTCCAAAAATAAAAAAATAGGGGGTAAAATGTTTATTAAATAAGTTAAGGGGGTAAACTGCAACTAAACTGTAAATTTAGGTGGATTTTCTGCATTCAACCCAACTGCTAAAATTAATACTTTAGGATGTAAAGTGCAAAATCATCATAATTTAAGGATGCAAACTACAATTAACCCAAGAATATGCCACAGCCTCCATATAAAAAAGTGTTAATGGCTTAGCTTTTGGCCAATGATATTGCCACAACAATATTTACTATAATACCCAGACTATCCTTGAAGTGATACATACTAGTAGGGGTGAGTATTGGTCAACTGATCGGTTAATAGGCCAAATAATTCGGTTGAAATTTGAAAATGAGGCATAAAATTATTAACCAATTTCAATTTCGAATTAAATTCGAAATAAAATCTAGTTAACCAAATTTGAATTTGGTAATCGGTTTTGAATTCGATCAACCATAATCGCTGGACCCATTGACATTAGACTAAAGTTCTTTGTACAAAAATTGAAAAACTTATCTAATAAAAGATCCAACTACCAATAAAATGATCCATAATTTATATCATTAAAAGTATATTATATTTGAATAGATGCAATATTTTCTATATATATATACACACACACATACATACATATATATATATATAATAGGACTATAAACATATAAATTGTATACATGTGTTTGTACTTTCGTGTGTGCATATATAATATCGTTTTTGCGACTATATTGTATTTTATAAGTAAAATTATAGTATTATTTTGTAAGCTTATATTATATAAAAAGTATATTTACTTAAAAAAGAAAATGTAACGTTGTAAACTAAGTACTAAAGATTTTCATTAGAAGGTCTTGATTTCTTCAAACACCGAATTGAATTCGGAAATCAGTTAATTTTGAAATCAAAACTCAATTTCAATTTCCAATTTCAGAATTCAATGGGACTAAATTATTAACCGAATTCTGATTAACTAATTTCCAAATTTTAATATAAAAGTGAAAACGGTTACGAATTCGATTAACCGAATTTGTGCTCTCCTCTACATACTAGCCAAATTTCATGGCCCTGTCATTTCTTATCATTTTATGAGTCACGATCCTACTACCTTTCTTTCCGGTTTCAGGGGCCTAATGAACCGTAAAGTTTGGTTCTTTTTTTATTTTCATTTTGTTTGAACTCTCTTTAATCTTCTAGAATATGCTACTTTTTACAAGAAAATCTTGGGTTCTTTTAGGTTGTTTAGTATTTTATAAAATAATGGATTTTCAAAAAAAAAAAAAAAGTATAGAAATCATTTCTCCTTCCCCAAAGTATGGGAGATGGATATGGTCCATCAATGATCTTGAGTGGATCACTGAAATTCCACTCCAACCGACTTTGGAAGGTTGATTTTGGGGATGGTGATAGTGGGGAGGGGTAGCGGTGGTGGTAGAGGAATAGGGATATGTGTGTGCATCGGTTGACCGATCAGTTAATCGATCAAATATTTTGGTCAAAATTTAAAAATGAGTCCTAAAATTGTTAACTAATTTCAATTTCGAATTGAATTTAGAATAGAATTCAATTAACCAAATTCAAATTCAAATTCAAAAATCGGTCTTGAATTCAATTGACTGCATTCGCCAATTGAGCCCAATAACATATATTGAAATCCATATGAAAACTAAAAAAAAAAATTTAAAAAATCCAATAAATAATAAAATAGCCATAATTAATGTTTATTTCTTGCAGATAAAACTCAAAAAAAAGAAAAAAGAAAAATAAATTCTGCAAAAAAATTAGCACATTTCTAGAATCACAATTATTACATAACAAATATTTAGCATAACACAACATCCATAAGGTACAAATAAATTCTATGACAAAAAAAAAAAAAACTATAAGTTTATAATATTATTAAAACTATACTATATTTAAATGAATGCAATGTTTTCTTAATTAACATATATGTGTGTGTGTGTGTGTGTGCACATTATTGTGTGATTAACACTAAATGTAATTATATACACGTTACTATGTATATACTGATGACTATATACATTAATACATAAAAGGTGTGACTAATACTGACTATATGACTAATATACAATTATTTTAAAACTACAAATTAGTGTTTCATTTTGCATTCGTTGTTTATATAGAAAACCATAAGTCAATAATATTATTAAAACTATACTATATTTAAATGAATGCAATATTTTCGTAATATATATATATATATATTAGATATATATATGTATGTATGTATGTACGTATGTATGTATGTATTGTGTGATTATACTAATTATAACTGCATACTCGTTACTCTGTATATACTGATAACTGTATATACTATATATATATATATTAATACATATATATATATATATTAATACATACAAAGTGTGACTAATACTAGCTATATATAAAAATGACTAATATATAATTGTTTTAAAACTACAAATTAGTGTTTCATTTAGGATTTGTAGTTTATATAGAAGACTATAAGTCTATAATATTATTAAAATTATACTGTATTTAAATGAATGCAATGTTTTCTTAAAATTTTATATACATAAATTCTATATATACATGCGTACATATATACTATTATTTATGTGACTATATAAGTACTCTTAAGTAAAATTAAAGTATTAATTTGTAAGACTATATTGTATAAAAGGTATATGTATTTAAAAAGAATAAAAATAGATGCAAGTTTCAATTAGCTTTTAGTGGCAATTGGGTATCATGTAGGTTAGTCTTGAAAGAGATCTAGAATTCAATACTCTTTGTCTACATTTTTTGCATAGGAGTTACTCTACTTATCTATTATCATGAATTCGATTAATGAAATTAGTAAATTGGTTAACCAATTTCGTTTACCAAATTCTAAAATTGAAATATGGTTAATTCCGAATTGGAAAATTCAGTTTTGGTTTCGCACCCGTTTTCAAATTCCAGAATTCGGTCAAACCCATTAACCGATCGAATTCCGATTAGCCGATTTCGAAATTTCAATTTGAAATTGAAATCGGTCGCGAATTCAATTAACCAATTCCTGCACACTGCTAAAGAGGGATGTGGGATTAATTTTGGCAGAGGCGTTTTCTATGAGAAACTTGAATTGGAAAACAGACATTGAAGGAATTTGGGGTTTTTTTTTTTCTTCATTTAGGTGGTGGTGGGAGGAAAGGGGTAGGGTTTTAAGCAGTAGCAGGAGTGGGTAATGAGGTTGTAGGTTTCATTTACTGTGGGAGAGAATGGTGATGATGCTGATGGGAGTGGGGGAGAAATTTGTATGGACTGAATTCATGACATAATGTGAGTGAGTTCATGTCATGTGGAAGTTTATGGACCAAAGAATCTATGAAACTACGTTATGAATCAGATCCATATAAGCATTTCCCGTGGAGGAGGATGTGGGTCCCATCAAGAAAATATGTAGAATACAACTATTTCTGTAGTTTAAACCTTTATGGGCATTTTTCTCATTTAAACAGAAAATTGATGTGGCATTAAGATTTTAGCTATAGCAACATCATTTTCCTTAGCTTTTCCTTCGTCCACGTCCGCCTTTTTTCGTCATTTTGTTGTGTTTTGGGGGCATTCCGGACATTTGTCGAGAAGGCAACTATTGATTTATGCTTCTTCCTTCCCTTCCTGCCAATCTCATCAACATAAACTTCCAAGGAGTGTCAATAAGTAGTGTCGGGTCCTTATCGAGTTCAAGTTAGAAATTTTGAGCTTGGACACGACCCAATAAATTTATTCGTGTCATGTCAGGTTATGACCCGTTTGTCAAGAAGTTGACTTGATACGACCCATATAACTTGTTAAACGTTTTTATTATTACAACAATTACTTTTTTTATTCGAATGACACGATAATCCATTAACTTATTGACCTAAATGATACAATAACCCATTAACTTATTATTATTAGAGTTGGCAAATGTGTGTTTATTATTATAATTATTGGGTTCTAGTACATAAATGTCCTAGTTATTTATTGGGTCGTGTCAAGTGACCCAAATTCTAATGAGTTAAACAAGTCGTGATAGGTTACCTGATTTCTTAACAGATTATTGGGTCAACTGTAAGTTGACGCGACACACACAATCTGTTTAATTTCAGGTCATTAACGAGTTGACCTGATAACAACCCAATTAAATTCAGAACGTGTTTAGATCTGTTAATTTCGTATCGGCTTCATGTCACATTGTCATATCCTGTCCGAAATTGCTACCCCTAACCTCCATCCAAGTTTCAAAAACCCTAGGTTGTAATTGAAATCAGTACAGGTATGTTTAACTCTTTTACATTTGTAGTTATTTGCTGTAATTTCCTTTTTAGTTTTATATGCTGATTTCCCAAATAAAATTCCCTCCTTATGATTCTTTATTTTATCTCTGCATTATTAAAAAAAAAAAAATTGCTTTGAAAATTTGATTGAGCTATCTTTAAGAAAACTTAGTCCATTACATCTATCAAGTTGAAGCAGATGGTGAAAATATGACAGAATTAGATTCAATTTTGCCAACAGAAGAATTGATAGATTTATTCAACTTCAGGATTTTCTATAATGATAATATGGGCTAAACATTCTGACCTCTGAGGGGAAAAAAATGTAGTTTTTTTTTTTTATATATATAAACATTCATTATACGATGAATAATATTCTATAATTATTCTCTAATAGATTTTTTAACTACTTTTTTGTCTCATATACATTCTATCACAAAAGTTGTTATAATATTTTTTCAAATAATATTCCAAAAATAATAGCATATTATCCAAACAGATATTTTTTTGTGCAAGTTGGGGCAGCTGCTGCACTGTCTTCCACAAATGTTACAGCAGTAATCACTTGCTGTTGGTTTCATATCTAATTGTTTCATTTGGCTTCTGTGTCAAATGAATCTAACGATACACAGTTATTAGATTCAAAGAGTTCACCAGGGTGTTTTTATCTTTTCCACCCCTCCAAGACAAAAATGAAAGGAAAAATCGCCAAAATAGTCCCTCAATATTTTTTTTAGCTAGAATAATCCTTCAAGTTTTATTTTTTAGCCATGAAAGTCCTTTTATGGTGGAGCCGCTATAAAATCTTTTTTCTTTTTTTGATAAATTTCATATAAAAGGACTATTTTGGCTAAAAAATAAAAATTAAAGGACCATTCTGGTTATAAAAAAAATTGAAGGACTATTTCGACTAAAGTAAAAGAATTGAAGGACTATTTCAGCGATTTTCCCAAAATGAAGGAGGGGAACTTATTAAGGGAATGTCATGGAGCTAAATTCGTTTATGGTATATCCCAATAATTATGACGAAGGGGATTGTGAATTTCTTTTGGAAGCTCTTAATTTTTTTACCCCCCCTACTTCCTTCTCCAATATAAGTGTGAACATCAAAGGCAAATCTTACTGAGAGTTCTTACCCGGTAAAGTCATCTATGTTGTACATAGAAAACTTAATATAATTAAATTATACATGAACTACTCTAATTTATAAATAAATTTCAATGATTGAAGAAATATAAGAAAATTATATAGTTCTTTTTAAGAAATTATTTCTTTGTACTTTAAGTGATTGTACAGTACAATACTATGTGTTTTAAAAATTTGTACTGTACAAATATTTAAAATCAAGAGAATAATTCTCTTAACTGAAGTGTAGAATTTCCCACACTATAGAATTTCCAAGAAATATAAAGTCTTACTATTTTTTTTTAGAAAATTCTACGGTTCTTTTTAGGGAATTATTCCCTTATACTTTAAATGTTTGTACAGTACAACACTATATGGTTAATAGGGAATCATATTACTGTTTCCTTATACTTTAAATGTTTATATAGTACAATATTATATAGTTAAAAAATTTATATTGTACAAGTTTGTAAAGTCAAGTAAATGATTTCTTAAAGATAACGTAGAATTACTTTTTTTTATATTACTGTGACTCAGTTTCCTCATTCCAACTTTGCTTATTATTTGGCAAACCTGTCCACTTCTATAATTACTCTTCTAAATTGCAACCAATTAATAAACTGAACCAACTCGTTGCCCTGTTTAGGGAAAAAAAAAAATATCAAATCAAAGTTAATCGAACGCGAACAAAACGACGACGTTAGCTCCACCCCCACAACAGCCGCGTCCTCCTCCGCAATGGACAGAACCGGCGACAGCGGTTTGATCATATCGACCACCGAGTCAATCCGCTCATTCATAACAATGGCATCCACGAATCCGAACCTCTCTCCAGACCTAAGAGACCTAGCTTCCTCGCTTTCCCCACACCCCTCCGTTCCCTACAAATCTCTCAAGTCAATTTGGATCGGGATCCGATTCGAAAACTCGGCCAAATCTGGTCAACCTTTTCTCCGGTTCGAATTTCATTTTCACCAGCCCCAAGCCCAGAGAAAAGGTGCAATTTTTAGAATTAATTTTTGCTTTTCTTTGTTCAGTATTTGATAAATTATTATTTTCTTTTTTGAGAAGAGTGAGGAACTGAAAGCGAGGCTGAGGAAGCTGGCGGAGGTGGTGGAGAAGAAAGAATATGACGAATTAGTGAAGGATATTACACCGAAGAAGGGCGTGGAGGAGCCTTTCTCTGCTTACAAGGATCAATTAGGGTTAGGTGAGTTTTTTTATTTTTAATTGACTTTTTAAAAATTTAATCTCAATTTAATTTGTTGAATCTGAATGCATTTCATTCTATTGATTAGTCTGGGTAGTGTTCCATTTGTAGTATATACTGTTAATCTTTTATACACTGTCGTAAGATTTAAGTAATTTTTTACATTATTGGGTGTAAATCGAGTGCGGATGCATGTCCAAAAAATAACTTTTTAAATTTGAACAATGTACAAATTTAAACAGTGCACATGTGGGATGCATTTATAAAAAAATTCCATACAACAATGCAAGAAAGATTTACGTGAATAATGACTCTACACTCAGATCGTGAAAAAAAAAAGAAAAAAAGGTATACCGATAGTGCAGGAAAGATTTACTCAAAAGGAAATAGTGCTTGTGATTAATGATCTACTATTATTCAGGATCTTGGTGGGATTTCTTGATACTTCATCAAGAAAGAGAGATAGGCTGCATCCTTTTCTTGTCTACTTTTTGTAAATTGTGAGTGAACTTGTACCGATGAAGATTTAAAGTATTAGGAATTGGTGTGCCGAGTGACGAGAGGAGATTGAATTTGTGTATCCATTACAACTCTAGAATGTGTATAAGAGACAGAATTATGCTGAGCTCGTTGTATGACATAACAAGAAAGTGCAAGGGTTTTCCCTATACGAACAGAGGCAAGAGAGGGGGGTGGGGGCGTGATGTTGATAGAATCACTTTGAGCTCGGGAGTAACTTAACTTGTGATGGTTTCTTACATGAGATTTTGTGAACGAGATTTGGGTAGAAAGAATATTGACATAATGAGATGGCAGGGGATGAAAGTGTTATCTGAATTACTGCTTTATGTGTTAAGGGTATGCGAAGAGTACAAACTATTTCTTTAAGAAATTATTAATGGGTTTGTGCTCTGAAGTAGGTTTTCCAAAATCTTTGATGGGATTCTTATTAATGGGTTTGTGCTCTGAGGTGGGTTTTCCAAAATCTTTGAGGGAATTCTTACTCGGAAGAGTCTGTACAGGGAGTGGAAAGAGATTAATTTGTTGGAAGTTGCATCTCTCTGCATTTTTTTTTGGTTTTATGGAAGTAAGATTGGTCATTAGAAGAAGCATAGAAGATGTTGTGTCAATCATATTTGAAGTTTCAAAATATACCCTTGGTAGTATTCTCATGAAAGTTATTCTAGACAACATAAAATTTCATGCACTTAAAAGAGTGTTTCTTCTTGTACAATGAATAATATAGGTATTTCTGGATTCTTGGCAACTCCCTTGATGCTTCAATAACAAAGCTTACCAAATCAGATACATAAGAATCATGATTATTGCATAGACATGAACTGTCCTTTTCAAAGGAAAAGAAAAAGGAAGTCCAAGAAAAGTAGTTATTTTATGTATCCTATTTTACCACTGCACTTAGTGCCATTAATAGTATTATTTATGGGTATTGTCATATCATTTTAGTTTATCTTAATTGTGTTACCTCTTTTATTATCTGATGTTACTAATATATATTACTGGCCAAGCTACTGAGATGATGCTAATCAAAACTGAAAGGAAATGGAATATCTCTGTGTATGGTGTGTAACATAAGTCATAAGACTCTCAAAAAGAGATGAAGAACTTGAGATTTCATTCGAGAAAATGGTTATGATTTTCTTATCTAATCTGATGAGTGCCAGGAAATTGTATTTTATGGTCTCCAGAATTTGTTTATGCTGCTAGCATTTGCTTCTAAGACAATGTCTCTTAAGAATATCTGAGGAATCTCTCTCTCTCTCTCTATATCTATGTGTGTGTGTGAGTGAGTGTGACTAAGACACAGATGAGCAACTTGTGATTTCAAGTTGAGAAATATAGTGGGTTTAATTTTCTTACTAATCTGGTGAGTGCCAGGCAATTGGTTTTATGGTCTTCTGAACCTGTTTAAGCTAGCATTTGCTTTTAGGACAATGTCTTTAAAAAGTATCTGAGTTGGCTTGAAGCTCTGGTTTATCATGTCTTTGTATTTTTCTTATATATTTATATTTCAACTGCCTTCCAGTTAAAAATATATTCTTTTTGTTTGGTCCAGGTTTGCATGTTGTAGTTACTATGTTTACTGGCTATTTGGTTGGATATGCTGCATTTAGAGCCCTATTTGGCCGCAGTGTTGCAATGGTAACTTCTTGGATAATTCTGTAAAATACTTTCATGAAATTATAGTTAGGCTGCCTGGTTATTGTAATTACTCTATCTAGACTTCATCCCCTATTTTCCATCCTGTTTTCTAGCTGTGCTAAAGTTGATATTTCTCTTGATCCTTATTATAGAGCGCTGCAGGAGGCATCCTTGGATTGGTTGGTGGTATGCTTGTGGAAACACTTCTTTTCATAATCCGATCCACCAATCAGGACCGTCAACCCAGTACTTTTGCTTCCAGGATTAAAAAGGATCAGTAAACTTCCAGAGAAAGGTTTTTTCTTTTGTATTTTAACTTTTCATTTTTGTTATTTATTTATTTTGCTTGCATAAGATGAAAGTGTTTTGAATGTCGGCTTGTCAGGTGGGTGTGCATATTATATGGCAGTCATGAAGGGTCTTTGTCTTGGTTTGATGGCTGGATTCCTGATACTATCGCTATAGAAGATGATTGTCAAGTTGGATTCTGGCTGAATTCCCAAAAATACCCAATATGCTATTGAGTAGAGGTAGGTGGGTAGATAGAAACTCGGAGAGAGGAGATCATACATGACATCTGAAAGTAAAGCTGACATAGAAATATTATTGACAACCATGATAAGAAGCATCTGAAAGAAAAGTGATTATAGCAAACAATCAGAAATTAAGAGTGGATCTTTGTCTTTAAATAGGTAGGTTTTCATTTGTCATGTGTCGTGGAATTCACAGATGATTTTGGTGATTTGTTGAAAGAAATTGTCTCAAGAACTAGCTTTAGAAAATCCTTCTTGGGCATGAACCTTGGGTTCTGCCCTATGTTCTCTATCACTTTTTGCTGATGA
Source organism: Cinchona pubescens (assembly GCA_025175665.1). Lineage (NCBI taxonomy): Eukaryota > Viridiplantae > Streptophyta > Magnoliopsida > Gentianales > Rubiaceae > Cinchona > Cinchona pubescens. Next base: position 4,276,386 of record JANKKI010000107.1, on the reverse strand, counting down.
GGGAACTCGATACCTGTGCTTGGTTTATTATTCTATCAGAAATGTTACTATATATTCTGAATGCTAATATGTGAACAAAAGAAATAGTCTCTAGATTGCAGCTTGTTTCATATAAAAATCCTTCGTTTATTACTTTATCAATATAAAAAGTTTTCTTCTTAATTTGATTGTTTGCATGCATATGAATTGTACTTTGAAGCGAAATTGCTGTTTTGTGTTGTGTGTTTTCGTTCACTAGAGGTTATTGAATTATTTTGAAGTAACTGACATATATACATTTTGTAGCTTGAAAATGTTTGACTATCCCTTAAAATCATTCTCTCTTGCTTGCAAAAATGAAGGATTTTTATGTTTGAAGACTGATCCATATTTTAGCTCAATGGTATCCTTGGGGTTATCGAGAGAAATGAAATAGGGTCAGAAACTGGATTTTTGTAGTTGAGTGAGAATTTTGCGAATGTTTAACATTAACAGAAATTTTACCTCAATTGACGGCGGGGAAGTGATTTTGAGTCTCAACACCTTGTCTACATTATCTACATTATCCACATTATCCGAGTAGGTTTTTATCTTTTTCTTATCTTCTCTTTTGGTTTTTTGAGCCAAAACTTTTTTTCCAGTTTTTTGGCCAGTGTTATTCACCACTCATGTTGTCCTCACAGTTCACTATTATCTCAACTGTTGTTGAAGTTTTAAGTTTTAGGGAAAAGATTAATTTGCTCCAATCATTTTTAGGATATGTATGTACAGCTCTCAATTTGATTCTGTATCTTTCAATCAATTTGGTCTTGTATCCTTATAATATTTAGACAATTTAGGACATGTGATGCAAACTGTGAACAAATTAACAATACATAATTATTGCGTAGCTTGTTTAGTTAGTTTATTCATGATTTCTGTCACGTACCTTAGATTGGTTAATTGACCAAATTGATTTGTTGTGATAAATTGGTTGATACTTCAAAGATAAGGGATTAAATTTGTATTTTTCCTTAAGTTTTAATATCAGAAAATATACCCAACAAAGGAGAACCAGCCCTTGTAGGTTTTCAATACAACTTATAGCTTAACATGAAAACCAAACACAAGTATTGTAAATGTAGTTATGAAATTGTGACTTATTCTTGATTGTTCAGAATCAGCTGGTTATAACTTCTAGTAATGAAGCTACTGTTCTAGTATTGAGCTAAATTGCCCTTGATCGAACACAAACGTGTCATTGTTCAGCCGACCAAGTTTTAGTGATAAAAAAAAATAGTAGGCCTGAAATTTAAATGATTTGAATTAAATCAATTTCTTGTTGGGCTTTTATTTTTTTTGAAAGTTTGGACCATTAGTACCCATGTATATATTTCAGGCCGATCTAATTCCATTTACTCTTTCACCACACTACTGGGATGTCTGTACTTTTGGGCTTAAATCTCAATCCAAACTTTAATAACGTAACCCAATCTTATATACGAATGGATAAAATCTTTCTAAACCGTGCTTTGATAATCGAAGTATTTGACAATAAACGCATTAATTTGTAAACAGTTTTCAACAAGTTGTATGGATAAAGGTAAATTTTACATTATATATATATATATAGAGAGTATAGAAAAGGGGTGTTACTAGAGAATGATAAGTGGCAAGTATTAACAAATTTTGCATGTTAAATAGTAAAAGAAAAATGTAAAATATTTAATTAATAATTTGAATTCAAATTATTTACCTAAATATTATCTTTAACCACTTATATTTGTTCAAGGTCCTCACACACTATGTATACTTATATTTTATAATTTTTTTCACAAATGATTTACAAAACTAAATATTATGTATCATTATATAAGCAAAAGTTATAGCAAATTTATCCATAAACTATTTTTAAAATCACATGAAAATCCCACAATTTTTTTTAATTCTTTCATTTCTCAAACTATTATGTAATCACATAGAAGTTCAATTTTTTTCTAAAATTTTTTGTCCAACAAGTATTTTCGTAATCCACAAAGGTACCCTATATTTTTTTACTTTACTCTTTTGTCCCTTAAGTTTTTTGTTTTTTTGTATCATGGCTAGATGACTACTTTGGCAGGGGGCAAAAAATACTTGGAGAACCTCATTGAGATTTTGAGAATAGGTGGGGATGAAAAGGTTTGAACAAAAATTGGGGGATCTTCTTGAGATTATCAAAAAACTTGGGGGATGTTTGTGATATGTAATGATAGTTGAGATACAAAAAGTTTTTTAAAAAAAATTGCAGGACCTTCATGAGATTTTAAAAATAATATCTAATATGAGGGATTAAACTTACAATTCTCTCAATTAATAATGTACTGTATTACAAAAAAAGAAATAAAAGTTTTAAGATTAATTTTTTCTTTACATCTTTTTTCAATATTATGTTTATGAATGATTGTCTGTTGATGAATGTTACTATTAAATGAGGATGCAAATATATTAAAAAGTAATTTCAGTATTATGTCTTCTCTATTTTTTGATATTTTTCATATCAACATTTACAAGTATACATGTTGAGCCGTAAATCAAACGCTAGAAGTGTTATTTTTTCCTTTTTCAACTAGATGATCTCTTATACACTTCTTTTTTATATATATATATATATTCCATAAAAGTATGACATTTTAGTTTAGTTATTTGATGGAATTAAATATGTTTTGAAATTTTGATCTCATAGTCTAATCTAAAATTTCTTTCTCGTGAAATTTTTCAAAATTTATTTTATTAAAAAAATATGAATTTTGTAAAGATTGTCATATACAAATGAAACTAACATTTTTGATTAAGTTTGTAATATAATTATGTGTGCAATTAATGTGTTTAATAATCGATTTTTATAGGACAATAATATTGACAATTTTTCAATTGCACATTTAACAATCATGTTCCTTAACTATATAGTTACTCAATTTTATTTATCTTTATTTAGCGAATAATTAAAAGTTTCAAACAATATTCATTCAACTAATATTAAAATTTCAAGCAATGATCATTCAACTAATATTATTTTATTCTATAATTTGAATATATTTATCTCCCTGTGCATAGCATGGGATTTCAACTAGGATATATATATATAGTATAGGGGAATTGATTTTTGTGAAAAGGCCTAAAAGGATGATATGCAGCATATTTTAGATATAAGAAATTTGCATAGTAAATAGTAACAGTAAAAATAAAATACTTAACTGTCTTGAATTAAAATTAATTTAACTAAATTTTATTTTTAACTACTTTTATTTATTCAAAATCCTCATTAATGCATATATATTTCTTATAATTGATTATTTCTAATTCCTAAAGAGTTACAAAAAATATACTATGTAATATTTAGAAACCATTTTATTAAACAAGCATGATTTTTATAAAATTGTCATATACAAGATTTTTAACATCTCTAATTAAGTAATAGATAACAATTAAAATTAACAATCAATTTCTATTCGAAAAGAATAAAATAATTTTAGACCAATAGTTTTGACACTCTAATAAAAACTTTAAACACCCTGCATTTAACACTTTTTAAGTAATTTGACAAAAATATCCATAGACTAAATCTTCTTAAACCTTTTATATAGAGAAAAATATTTTTCCCTATATTTTGTCTTTTGTTTTTCTTTTCTTGATTTCTTAGTTTCAAATACTTACATCTTTTATTAACTATTATGAAAACTAGAACTTATCAAAATAAGAAGGTTTACCTTATTTTTACAAGTTGATTTTTTATTTTATTTTTTTGGAATAAAAAAAAGAGAAATTTTTTTTTTAAAAAAAAGCACTTCATTTTTTCTCGGTTATATTTTTAATATAAATAGATAAATTTTTTAATATTCAAAAAGTCGGTTGTATTTTCATAAGTACCAATTATATTTTGATCTGAATAAGAACTTTTAACTAAGTAATGAACTCTAACAATTATAAGTTCCTTAATTTTGTTATTTCTTTTATTTTTAAGTTTTTGGTGTTGTAAAATTTATTAATTATTACTTAGTTTTTTATTTATTTACATAATTATTATATTTTTTATATCATCGTGATTCCTAACATATATGTAAATTAGGTAAAAATGAACGACTTACCAATGAAATTTAAATAGTTACCTAATCTTATCTTTACTATCTTTTTTTTTTTTAAAAAAATTCTCAATTGTGCACACCTCTAATAATTATTTATTTTTCAAAAGTTTTATAAAACTAAATGTGTATTATAAATCATCATATAAGCATCAATTATTCAATATAAGTTAAGAAAATAAACATTTTTTTAAATTATGCAACACTTTTATCTATATATTAGGTATTAATAAAATAATTTTAGATCTATTGAAATATACTTAAATAATAAATTTCTTAAAAGTAGTAAGATATTTAGCTTATCTATGTCTAAATGATATCATTCTTGCAATCTAATTTCTTTTAGTTAATATTTATAAAAAAGAACAACAATTTATTATATCACAAAAAGATAAAAGTATTGTAAGATCAAATTTTTCTTTGCATATTCTTTCAACTTTGTATTTATTACTATTTAATTATTCAATGTCAATAGACATTATTCTTATGTGATTATGTAGTTATAATACATTAAAAATTAGTTTTAATAGTATGTCTTATTATTAGTGTCACCATTGGTTGTATTATTTTTTATTTGTTGACTTAAAGATATAACTAATATACTATAGGGAAAAAGAGTAAACGTTAGTGTGACTTTTATCATGTAAGATCAATATCTATATTTGTTTGTATTTTTTAATGTACCAATTTTTTATAATTTTGATTCAATGATATTTTCTAATTGATGGAAAAAATATTTTATGTAAGTAAAAAATATAAATACCTATACCATTATTTTCTGACCCAGCACTACTAGCAAATCTTCTAACTATGGGTTTCAACTAACCCTGATATTGTTTTTTAAAAATGTAAAATGTTAATTGATATATGTTGAAGTTGCTAAAAAAAAAAAAAAGTATGATAATGTCTACTTAACTTATAAAATACCAATATGCTTTTGAGCTCAAGAATCACTTTTTATAAAGTGCTACAATTCACTAAAGTAAATAAATAAAAAAATTTGTATACTTTTTTTTAAAAAAATTATAAAACTTAAATCTTGGTTGTATTACTTTTTGTTTGTTGATTTAGTGATATAACTAATACACTGGAAGGAAAAAAAGTTAACAATTAGTTTGACTTTTATCATTTAAGATCAATATCCATATTTGTTTGTATTTTTTAGTGTACCAAGTTTTAAAATTTTGATTCGATTTTATATTCTAACTGATGGAAAAAATGTTTTATGTAAGTGAAAAACATTCATAAAAATAACTATATCATTATTTTCTTGGAACTAGCATCACTAGCAAACCTTCTAATTTTGGGTTTCTAACTAACTCTGATACTATTTTTTAAAAATGTAAAATGTTAATTGATGTATGTCAAAATTATAACAAAAAAAAAAAAGAAAAAGAAAAAATATGTAATGTCAACTTAACTTATAAAAATATCAATATGCTTGTAAGCTCAATAACAACTTCTAGAAAAGTGCTACAATTCACTAAAATAAATTTAAAAAATTGTATACATTTTATAAAAAAAAAAACAATTACAAAACTTAAATCTTGGTCCAAATAATTCACTACGATTAGATGATTATACTAATTATTAGACATAACGAACTTATTAATCAACTAAATAGCTAACCAAATTTTTAACTAAAATGATAAGAAAAACTCATTTATACTTAACACAAATGAATATGTGAAATGAGAAATAATATGCAACTTTTAGTTGTATTATTTATATACAAAAAATAAAATAGTCTAAAAAATAACACTGTCAACAACTCTAGATATAGTATAGAAAACCAACTATTACTTATATTATTAGAAATATTATTACTTAATTTCAATTATTTTTATTTTATTTAATTATTAAAAATTACATGCATAGCACAGTCTTTCTTGCTAGTAAATAATATAGGAAAGGAATGGTTTGTGAGAGTTCACATAAATGTGATAAGTGGCAACTTTATTCAAGTTTATTTGTAATATTTACTATGATAAAAGTTAGTTATAACCAACAATTAAACACATTTTTGAAAAATGACTATTGATAAATATTCATAACACTTATTTAATACCAAAGTTATTTGTAATTTGCCAAATGGGATAGACTATTGCCAATGTTATTTGTAATTTTACAATGATAAAAGTTAATTATAACCAAACAGCTAAAACAAATTGCTAAACAATGGATATTAGTAATTATTCACACCACTAATTTCAACTGGAAAATATATATTTATTAATATATATTTGCTATTATTCAAAACCCATGCTATGTATTGGCCCAAAGCAAAAACTAAGATAGGGAGTTGAATTAGTTTGTATAAATATAATTTAAAACTTTGCACAATAAAAACATAGATAAGGCACAAATAATAAATGAAGTAATTTAACGATGAAAACAATAAATGCACAAGGATAATTAAATGAAAGTTAATATTAGGATTGAGAAAATCAAACCAAACTCTCAAATTTCACAAGTTTGGAGTGTATATCCACTAATTTGTGCCTCTTCAATGTAATTGAGACAATAAACTTCTTGTACACCAAGTAAGATCACTCTTGCTCACACTTACCTCTAGTTGAGCCAAAAGTTTTACACACAATTTCACTTTTATACAATTGATATCTCTTCACTCTTACACTTAAAAATCACTTACTGATCATTTTTGTTTCTACTAATACAACACAATAGAGAGCCTATTTTCACTAAAATAGCTTGACTAAATGCTCGTATTAATTATGGAAGTTCTCTCATTTATTTCAGACTAAGGGATATTTATAAGTGCTTAAAGCATTGGCCTCTAATTACCTTTCAACGGCTATGTATTAAATGTTGAAAAACTAGCCGTTAGACTGTTCGGCCGGCCGATGCATAGCTTCTTGCGTCCAATAGTCCGTCCGATCGCTCGAAGGAGTCCTGCTTATTTTTGTTTGGACGTTCGAACCTTCATCTGATCCTGCATTCAGTAAAAAGTCAGTGGCTTTTGGATTTTGCCACATGACTGATCGAACGTTATTTTTCGTTTGAAGAAAAATGCCATTAAAAATACTTGTGCTCCTTCGGACGTTGTCATGCATCCATTCTCTGATGCTAGTACCTCTTTTTGGATTTTGAATTCTCTTACGCAGACAATTATCTACGTTTAAAACTCTACCTTTCAGACAGTCCACTACGTCCGAAGGAGGTGTGAAAATTCAAGTACCTACTGGTCTTGTTTCGGACGTTCCCCAACATTCGAATATTTGATTTTTGGATGATCAACAGCGTCCGTTGATCATGATATACTAAAAACTTCATACATACTTGGCTAGATTTCAACCATTAGATTGATTTGGTCATCATCAAAATCAAGATTATAATTCAACACTATGCATAGGATAGTAAAAAAAAATTCAAAACTCATATTTTAAATAATTATTTATGAAAGATTACAAAATATTTTTATCTCTTATAAAAATTAAATGTGTATGAGACCACAATCTCAATAGGGAAAAAACCCATAAGAATTAGAAAAAATAGAATAATTTTCAAAAATATATAGATCAACTTATCTGCACAAGAAAGAGAATATATCCACAATCATATCTATACATATTTATAAATAAATCACTTTTCATGAGAAATTCTAAATTATTGACATGTGGAATGTCAAATATATAGTAAATTCATATAGTAAATAGCGGCAGTGAAAATGATCACTTACATAATTAATAGTAAAAATTAAATTTACTACCTAAATATTATCTAATCAATTATTTTTATTTGTTCAAAATTCTCACTTTATACATATATATCTCACATGATTGAATTTTTCCAAAAGAATTATAAAATTAAAAATGTAATATAAATAATCATATATTATCATTTAATTACTAACAATAAGTTAGGAAAATAAATACATATGAATTTGAAAAAAAAGCTTACACATATAATATTAAAGGAGTAGAAAGACATTTAGCCTAAATATATCCGATTAATATTATTTTGCAACCTAATTACATATAATATAGATTATTCAAAATTTATCAAAAAAGTGAATTTTCTATAGATATAGTATAGATTTTATAAAATAAAATAAAATAGCGCTACTATATTACAAAAAATAATAACTACTACATCTATTTATTCCTTGCATCTTCTTCCAACTTTATGTTTATTGATAATTAACATTTAAATGTCGATGGATTTATTCTTAACTGGTACTAAGGTAAGTTCTCTCAAAACAATATCAATTTTTTCCTTCGACTTCTCTTTCCTAGATGGACTCACTCCCTTAATATATTAGTACCACTTATGTTTGCAACCTAATTATATATAGTCATAGATTATACAAAATTTCTCACAACAAGTGATTTTTCTATGAATATAGTATAGATTTTATCAAAAAAAAATTATAACTACTATCATAAAAAATAATAGCTAAATCAATTTATTCTTTTCATTTTCTTCCAACTTTATGCTTATTGATAATTAACATTTAAATGTTGATAGATATTATTCTTAACTGGTATTAAAGTAAACTCTCTAAAGACAATACCAATTTTTCCTTTCGACTTCTATTCCTAGATGAATCCACTCCCCTAATATATTAGTACTATTTATCGTTTATCACCTACCCTCTTCGTCTTCTTATTTAAATGCATTTCTTTTCTTAATTTTATCTTTCTATATTATCATAGGCTTATCCCAAATAATCTCTACAAATTACAAACCATATATCTATCCATAAAAATTACTAATTCAAAAATCATCCCCTCATTTTTTTTTTTGTGCTAGGAAGATTACTTCTTTTCTTTTAGTCAACTTTTTTTCCCATAAATTTTATCTATATTTTATTATTCTTTTTAGAAAATTGATAAAAATTTAATGATTTGTGAGTTTCTTGATGATTCTTGACAATTATTCTATTTTTTATACTTTTCTATTGGTTTTTCTTTCGTAGATTTTTTCCCCAAAAGAAAAAAAAGATGTTGTTTGTAAAATTATATAATCAACTTTGTTGATGTAGTTTTATTTATATGTAAATAATTTGAAACTAAAAGTATATTATAAATCGCCATATAATTATCAATTATTAATAATGTTAGGAAAATAAATATTTATTAATTTGAAAACATCTATACCATATAGTATAACAAAATCCCCTTTTGCTTTCAATCATTGTTATGTGATAGGAATGTGAACATTATTAATGCATATTTAACAATTATTTTTAATTATTTTATTAGTTTTATTTTATAATTAGTAAACTTTATAGATAATGTTACTTAGTTTTGTTTGTATTTTTATGATTTAATTACTAAAGGTTCATACCGTCATCATTATTTTGCTTAAACGAAGCAATATTATTTATTGTATAAATTAAATATAGATATTCATCATTTCGTGCATAACACGGGATATTTAACTAGTTGTGATCTACATAAATGTAGAATGTCTCTAGATGACTACACATAAACATGATGTGTTCGCAATGTACATCACTTTTTTATTCTTGTCGAGCTGGTAATTCGGTGATTAAATGTCGGCAACAAAATAAGAAAAATAAAAATGAAAATGATTTACATATAATCGACAAACTAAGTTAAGAGTTTTTAACTATTCTAGGTAGTATTTCCCCTTGGTACCGAGCGAATCATATCTCCAGCGACTAACCATTCAAATGTCAATTCAATGGTACCAATATAAAATTGAGGAAAATTCTACTTTTTTCTTTTAGGGAATTATTTTATTATATTTTAAATATTTGTACAATATAATATCATGTGCTTAAAAAGTTTATATTATACAAATTTTTAAAACTAAGAGAATAATTCCCTAAAAAAATTGTAAAATTATCCTAAACTATTGATATGCGGGTCTAAAACTAAAACAATTTCCTATTTTTCTGTTACTTCTTACTTCTCACGATCTTACATCTTATATTCAGATGTAAAATTATTTACGTGTCAATTTAATATTAGTAATTAACACCAAATAATTTAGCACCAAAATCAAACCGTATCATGAAGCCCGAAGCGTTACTGCTGCATTATTAACACCTAGCTATAGGGTTCATCGGCCGATTTTTTAATAATTTGATTTAAAATAATCAATTTTTTTCAATTTTTGGTAAAAAAAATCAAAACAAATTCGAATCAATTTTTTCTTTGTTTGTTTTGTTAATCAAACTTTTTTTGATTTATTTGATTAACCAAACTTCATTAGTTAATTTAAAAACTAAATATAAAATTAAATACAAAACTAATCAAATTAATAAATAAAAACCTAGACCTATTAAAATTAAGACTAGAAACTAAAAAGTAACAAAAAAAAAAACAATATTCAAATGTTGAATATATAAATAGAAAATGGAATTAAGTAATTTGGGTATTAAAAAACTAAAAAATAGAACTAATAAAACTAAAAAATCGGTTCTTCGATTATGAATTTTTAATAATCAAGTCCAGACCATATAACAAATCTTGTTTATACGATTTATCTGAAAATTGAAAATTAAATTAGTTTGATTTGATCGATTTGTTCAGTTAAATCAAACTATGAACACCTCTTCTTAACTATGTAGAGTTGAGATAAATTTTTTTTTTTTGGGGGGTTTTGTCTGTGTATTCGATAATCTCTACAGGTGGGTCATAGGTTGTTGATGACTAGTCTCTAATTCTCTATTACCCCTTAATTGCCACCACGTTTATATGCCGTTGTAGGACATTTGATTGTGATCTCAACCTAATTTTCATGTTCCCATAACTAAACACACAAATCTAGCAGACAAAACTTGGGCTCCAGAACTGTTCGATTCTCTACATTATAAGGGAGTAAGAGCCTAAGAGGCACATACTAATTCTACTCTTCAGTTATTTCTTTATTAACACATAACATAAAATTAAGAAATTAAAAAATATCTTTCATGGGAAAGGTAGAATAGAATCCTAATTTATAGATTAGGTAATTCAAAATTAACTTCTTGAATTATCTAAATTATAAGTTATGAGATCAATGTCCGATCCGAATTTTAAAATATTGCTAATTCTTATTATTCCTCACATAACCTACAAATTAGGTAATTCAAGAAGTCAATCAAGAGTAACATCAAACGTAACTCTCATTACAGGTCTAATAGGCAATTTCCTTCACGTGCTTTCACTACATTTTTAGTGAACTTGTCCGGACGGCAAAGTTCCCAAGTCAAACTGTCAAGTTGCCAAGTTGAGAGGAAAAAACACTGCCGTAACTGCGCCTGAAATCTTAATATTTGCAGTCTTATTTGTGAGGTTCAACCAATGTTTTGAAAATCGGACCGGATCGGCTGGTTCGACCGGTCGGACGCAAATCGGAAGAACCACCGGTCCAGTCCAACTATACATATCTGGTCTGTTCAAAAAATCGGACTGAACCGGTAAAAAATCGGGAATCGGTCAAAAACTGATTTTTTAAATTTCAGAATAAAAGTGATTTAAATAAAGAGAAAAATTAAAAAATTGTGAAATAAACTCCAAAATGGCAAAACATTGAACACACCAAAACCTAAACTATTAAGTTATTATTTTTTTAATCTTTTTTATACTTATTTTTGTTTAAATTTCACTTTTATTATTAAAAATTTGATTAGTATTTTTGGGTATTAAAACTATAATTCTTCAAAAATAGTGTTTCACTTCTATTTTAGATTTTATATAAATATATTTTAGGTTATTTTAAATTATATCACACTTTAGTATAAAAAAAAAACCTAAATTAGTGAATCGGCCGATTCTACCGCAAACTGGATAGACCACCGGTTCAATGCCCGGTCTGATTTTCAAAACATTGGGTTCAACTGAAATGATGTAAGGCGATAAGGGATTTACTCAAACAGTAAGCAATATAATTATATTTTTATAAAAAATTTCAGTTTTCGTTACATTTAATTTTTTATTTAGAGGCGATTGCTGAGAGATAAATATCATAAGCAGTTGAAATATATATTAAAATCTGACTTGACTATGATAAAAAATAAAATAATCTTATTATTTTTTTAAATTTTATATTTTTAAATAAAAAATAAAGAAGATCATTAGACAACTATATATGTCACCCACACCACACGCACCACATGCCACTTTTAACGCAATTATAAAAGTTTCCCGCATTCTGTCCCCAACATCATTAATGCATTAGCAGCCGTGCTCTTTCAGGGTTCCAATGTTTGTTAATTAGAAGCCAAAATGTGGCATCGTTTTTTCTTACGCTAACCACAACCAAGATTTCAGCTAACTAGAATATTTAGAGCCCGTAACCGTTTTTTATAAATTAAAATTAAAGAAAATACTACTATCGTTCCATTAAATAATTATTAAAAGTGTTCTTTAAATTACAAGTTTTAAAGAATAAAAAATTTACTGTATAATCTTTAAATAATTTTAAAATATGACGTAATAAATTTATAAAAGAGTGATAAAATTTTTGTAAAATTAAAACTTTGAAATGAACCTATTGATTGATGTCTAGATGTATTTATGTTTGGAGTCAAATTTTTTGTGAGATGTCCCACAGTTTAATAGATTTTCAAGAGGGTGGTTAAATATTTTAAGAGAGTTAAATTGCTTGCACTTTTTTTCATCATAAAACATTAAAAGATGGAACATTTAGCCAATGAAGTAGCTGTGTTGGTTGAAACTTGAAAGCCTTGTGCATAAGCATCCATGAGATCACATGGTTACATATTCGCATTAAGAGTCAATTTAGTGTGTATACGAAAAAGATCCAAATGTATAGTGGATTACTATAACCCTTTCTTATAAAAAACTAAAATAAGTGAATAAGTATTTGTTTTTATTTGTTGGTCAAATGATGTTATGGATGAGGCGATGAGCTTGTATGCATTTTTTAAGTAATGCATCTTTTTTGGCTTAATGATGGTAGAACACAAGTCTCAAATTGAAGATTTCAATAAATAATTTCAATAGTTGATCTATTCAAAATGATAAATCTATTTACATGTTATTAGATTCAAAAAAGAAAAATAAAATCTAATTGAGTATCGAAAATCAAGGTTTCTGATTTGTATGATCTTGTTATGTGAATTAATTTTGATAAGTGGTGTTGAATTTCTGAATTTATGGCTCTATAAATCATTTTCTATAATTTCAAAATGTCTTACAATTAAGCAATCAGATGAAATAGATGGATATCTCTATTTGGTTGGGCTGAAAATATTTTTCCATAAAAACATGTACTAGAAATTTTTTGGTGTCAAACACCAAAGAAACTTGCTGAATTATTGAACTCGAGTTAATTTTGGAATAATTCAAGAGTGATATTAAGTTTCAAATACCTGCTTTTATAACTTCAAATCTTCAATTATTAAATTTATTTTTGTTTTCAAATCTTGAACATTCATTTTATCTTTATTATGGGTGCTATAGTAATATATATCACTATTCTTATAATTACTATTATACATATTTTACCACTACATTATATTATAATTTAATTTCAAACAAAATCAAATCTTTTATTGATCACAATTATTTGTGAAATATTTATTACAATTGTTATCAATCTTTTTTTAAACTCATATGGATAAAATCAAAGAAGAAAATATTTAAAAAAATTATATTTTAAAATATTTTTATTTTATCAACCAAATATCAGAAAATTGTATGAAGAATAGAGTTTTTTTATGTAAATGTTTCCAAGGAAATTTTTTTCCTAAGGCAAACATTTTACATCCAACCAAACGGATAATAAAACCAAAATGGTAGCAAGCTTGAAAAAAAATAAATTATATTCGAGAGAAAAATGTATACAAGAGGATTAATTTCGTTACTCTTTATCATTTTTACAAATATTAGCAAACTAAGACTCAAAATCAAATCTCTTTTACTTCTGGTAGGTAAAACTATTGGATGCTAATAGTGTATATATATTCAAAAATTTGCATACTTTCCTTACTTTAGGATAGGTTACTAATACTATTATGTTTACTACAAAGGCTATTCTTTGAATTTAATTCTCACTTAGTAAATTGATAGTTTTGAACGGGGAATATGAGAATCATAAGTTTCAACTTAGCTAGGCTAGTGGCTAAATTAAGCAGAGCTGCAAAACCTTCGATGCAAAATTTAGCCCCACCTCATTAAACAATGTTGCAATGGCAAATAAGACACCCAGAGCATAAGCCAATCTAGATCGAGCTGCTTGTCTTGTATGCAAGTGTGTATTTGGTGGTAAATGTTGGCCGAAAGAGCATGTGTGTGCATTAGGCTAGGTTTTGGGTTTTCTATTATATTTATTAGGGTTACATTTGTGATATATTACCTAATATAAGATGTCTGTCCTGCATTTAATATTTAATATATTAATCATACGTAACTCTAAAAGTGTAGAGAACTCAAAATGTTACAGAATTTTTTGTTTCACCGTCTATATTAATTTTCTGTCTCACATTTAATGTTATATGTCTGTCACGTGTATTCTAGAATGTTAATACTTAAAAGGGCATAACATAAGTGATAAATATATCGAATATGAGATAAGAGATTAACACAGATAGTGAAACGGAAGATTAGAAGCGAAAACAAAACCCATTAAGCTCCGAAGTCTTTCTTGAGCACATCCCATATTCAGGGGTGAGTAACCGAACCATTTTTTATGTGGCGTCATTCACGGAGGAAAACCAATTAATCCATATGGTATGTTGGGGACTTGGGGGCATGGTATGTTGGTTGCTTTTCGCATTTCCTGATCTTCTGGATTTTTGTATATCTAACTTTTGGAAAATTTAATGTTGAGAGAATTATTTTCTTGATTTTAAAAATTTGTATAATATAAATTTTTAAAATACATAGTGTTGTATTGTATAAATTCTTAAAATAGAAAGAAATAATTTCCTAAAAGAGACCGTAGAAACTTTTAATATTTTGATTTGAGTTTGAATATGTCTTCCTGTCTAATTAGAATAATACAGTCCATTCCCATTGGTTCACCAACTAATTTCTGTCCACATTTCAATGGATGGGTCCTCCATGTTAAATAGTGCCCGCTATTTATGCTTACATTAGATATTGACCCTGACGAGTTGATAAACTCTTATCCCTTGGCTCCCAAAAACAAAAACAATATTACACTTTTATTAAAAAAAAAAAAAAAAAAAGACCGTGGTATTATTAAATCTATGAAAAAAATGAAGGAAATTAGTGTAAGTATTCAAAATTAGGAAAATAGTTTAATATCATTTCCCCGTGTCAATCATCTTGTAGTGTCACTTTATCAGTATTTAATTCATTTTTTGACACAAAAATGCATTTCCTTGTGGACAAATGTAGAATTGTAGATGAATGGAATCCCTTTAAATATAAGGATCTTTTTTGGGTTTGGATATGCATAACTCAACTTGAGCTTAAACTTGAAAATTATTTGAGCTTAGTTTTAACTTTGAACCCAATTCCATAAAAAAAAAATTCCAAACTCAATTTTTTATTTTTTCATCAACAAGATGAACTAGCTTAATTTGAGCTCAAGATAAAATTTGTATCAAATGTTTCAATTTCTGTTAGTTTGGATCTGAACAATGGTTTTTTAGAGCACAAGTGATTACACTTTCCATAATGGCTTTACTATATTCAAACTTTTTAACGAGCGACAAAATTTCAGAAGCGAAAATCAATAAAAAGCAATAAATGTTTCTTCAACAAAGTTGGATTGGGAATTTAGAGCCAAGAGGCCCATTTTAAGTTGTAGCAAAATATATTGTCACGCATGTACACAAAGTGACAAAGTGATAAAATCACTTAAGTATGAAATTCAAAAAAAAATAACGAAATTCGGCAATATTTAAAATTAGAAATTAATAATTCACTATAATTCTTACATGCAAAATCTTTAACAAACGATATTAAATTTGTGTCTTCATAAATTATTTTCCCTATATTATTATCATGCCTCGCAATCATTTTATTGGCGGAAAGCTTGGAATTGAGGTACTTATAACCTGCTTATAAGTAACCCACTAGGAACGGCCATTATTCATCATTATTTCCAGAATTGAATCAACACATGCATACTTTAAGTTTAGTGGAAATGAACAGTCACAACCGGCCTAATTGACCTTGATTTATTTCAAATTATAGTAGATCATAAATGTTGCTAACCATAAGCCATAATTTGAGCATTAATTCCATACTTAATAGTGTAAATTCAATAGCCAAATGGTTTTATATCCTCTACCAAACAGACGTTACAAAATTGGAGCAAAATTCTCATTTAACCATAAGAAAGTACTATAAAAAACTGAGAAGTTTATGGTAACCCACATTTTAATAGCCTTTATTCTTCCCAAAATTTCTTTGATTTCGTTAATCATTTGCCTTAGAGTCTATCAATTTTGATTGACTTTTTCTTTTTGTTTTGTTAATTTTGAACAATAATTCATCTTTAACACCATGATTTGCTCCCCTGATTATTTCGCTTCATCACTAAGAAATGTACACTCCAACCAAATTTGAAAAAAAAAAAAAACGCATAACCATTCTGAGATCATAGGTATTTATGCCCTGTTAGGATAGAGCGATTTGCTCAAATTTGGATTTCAAATATAATCTTTCTTAAATTATTCAGACAAATTAAAAAATTTAATTGAAAATTTGAAATTCATCAACAATAGAAAAGTGTATATAGTGATTAAAATAAGTAAACTAATATATACCCAAATTTTAGAAAAATCTACAGTCTCTTTTAGGGAATCATTCCCTGGTGCTTTAAATACTTGTACAGTACAACAACCGAATACTTTAAAAAGCTTGTATATTGTACAAGATTTTAAATTTAAGGAAATACTTCCCTAAAACAAACTGTAGAATTCTCCGAAATTTTATACTATTTCAATTTAAAATCTGTTAGTTTAAAATCACTCTTGTTATTCAAATCTATCAATCCATATGTTCATTTCAAAATGAATAAATTTAAAAAAATTTCAAATTTTATGTCATTTTAAATATATTCATTTGAAATCCCTCGTACTATTCAACATTATACACCAATCCATACGGACCCTTAAGAGATTGACAAGAAAAGTTAAAAATATTACCACTATTTCACTCTTTGTTATTGTTCAATAAAATCTTGAATTGGTAAAACAGAAACTTCGTACGATTTTTGACACCACACATAAACTCCCTGTGTGATAATTGTCTTTCTCAATACAGCATGGTGATAGCTTGTTGTGTAATTTGGTCCCATTGAGAAGAGTATTTTTAGCAGTACTGAGTACTCAACCGCAAAAGGACATCAACAGCATCCCTTCTTCCCATCATATGATGCTTCTTAAATGCTATCACCAAAGCAAAATGGGGTCATCGTCCTACAATAAATTTCTTCACTTTTTGGTTGGTGGGAACGGACTACCTTTAGATAAAGCCATTGTGGTGGATCATCATTAACTACACTAGTGCATGCCCTTTGGGTTCTTTATTTTATTTTTGCTTCGCAAGTTTTTTTTTTTTTTTTCCACCTCAAATTGTTAATTTGGTATAGCATGCTCTTAAATCCATTGAACTTAAAAATATTAGCTTTTGTACATCATGAATTTTGAACACTAGAATCGTGAGTGTATACAAATTAAATCTTTTTTTTTATTATTACAAGTAATAAGTTCGACTTCTACCACTATCGTTATCTTTAATATCTTTTTGGGAAAATCGCTAAAATAGTCCCTCAACTTTTGTACTTTAACCAGAATAGTCCTTCAACTTTTTTTTTTAGCCAGAATAGTCCTTCAACTTTTTTTTTTAGCCAGAATAGTCTTTTAACTTTTATTTTTTAGCCAAAAAAGTCCTTTTATAGTGTAGTCACCATAATTTTTTTTTTTTTTTAAAATTTCACATGAAAGGACTATTTTGGCTAAAAAATAAAAGTTGGAGGACCATTTTGGTTACAAAAAAAGTTGAGGGACTATTTCAGCGATTTTTCCTATCTTTTTTTATTATCCTTACTATTTTGTTTGGTGAGCGATGTATAAAAACTATTATAAACAACTTAAATATGCACCGATTGTCTAAATTTATCATCCAACTATGCTTAAATATGAACGGATTGTTTGTTCTAACTGTGCTTAAATATAAACGGATTGTTTGTTCTAACTATGCAAAAGGAGGAGTAACTTACATCTCTTCTAAACTTTTTAAATTTATTTTTCGAGAATCACATTAGCAAAATTCTATGCTAATTGGGCGATAAGGTTGGTTTCAAAATGACATACTATTTGTAGTAATCAATGTACAATTTATTGAATTACCAAAGATCACATGTTACACATAGTCATACTCGATTGCTCCCACACTATAGTTTTTCAAAGCATGAAAATTAACTATATTCCTCGAAAAGCACAATCAACCCCATAAATAAATCTATAGCAATTACTAAAACATTCAATTCTCTTGCTAATTAATTAATTAAGCATAATTTAACTTTCAAAACACCACATGCATGCATTAAAAAATTCTCAAGGCAAATCTTCTTCATCCAGGAAATTCTGAAACTGGCCCTGCTGATGCTGATACCCTTCATCCTGTAATAATTGTTTCTATTCACGTAGGAATTCCCATTATTATTCCCAGAGGGTCTGTACACATTTTCACCATATGGGCCAGCACGGTTAAAATTCTGTTCCGTGCTGACGTCATGAAAATACTTACCATTCTCCAAAAACCTCGTATCACTCATCCCTTGTTTATCCACTCCATTGTAATAATTACTGTAGTAATTATTGTTGTTGTCGTTGTTGAACCTTGTATCACTCATACCTTCCTGTTGCTGCCCATTGTAGTAATTATTATTGTTGTTGTTGTAGTTGTTGTTCCTATTGTTGTTGCTGCTGCCCAAAAGCTTAGTTTCACCAAAGCCTTCTTGTTGCTGATCATTATTGTAATAACTATTTTGATTTTCACCATTTCTGTAGCCTTCTGGCTCAGTGACATAGGCCTTAGTGTTGTAGTTCTTGGGCAAGTATTTGGCGTTGACGGGGTAGGATTCTTTGGTGGTGGTGGAGGGAGGGAGTTGGCCGGATTCTATGTGGCCGTAAAGGCCATAGCCACCATTTTCATTTTCTGGGATGAAGTTTGGATCTTGATCTTGTTTGTTGTTCAAAGTTTTTACTTCATTGTTTGGTAGTACTACTTTTTCTGTCTCTTTTGGGCCGTTGTTGCTGGGAATCTTGGTGAAGAACTGGCTGTCTCTGGCATGGATTTGGAATGAGGATAGGAGAGTGAGGAGGAGGAGGAGTGAAATGAAGTGCTTGGCTAAAGAAGCCATGATGAATGAGGGACAGAGGAAGAGTTAGATGGCTGTATAGTGAATGGTGGTCTTGTGAACTTTGTAGTGCTTCTCTTCTTATATATAGGAAGGTTTTTCTCTAAACTTAGTGTGTGCTTGTGTGTGAAAGAGAAAGTAAGAGACATAAGAGGGGAGTGGATTAGCTATTTTCTTTGATCAAATACTTGTACACATATGATTTGATTTTTTACTCTACGTATAGATATTGTATTATTTTGGTATAGATTAAATATTATGAAATTATACCACAAATAGTATTAATTAATTATGTAATAAATATTTCATGAGATTTAATTCGTTTCACAAGATTTACAGGGAGACTAAAGAATAAATCTAAATAACGAAGTGTAATTTATATATATGTTGTAAGATGCTTTTTCTATATATAATTTCTCAGTCATGGATTTGAGTCATTAAATGGTAAGGATAGAGGCGAAATTTTTTTTTAAAAAAAAAAAAAAAACCCGAATCTATATCGTTGTGTTTTAATTGATGAATTTAAAGAAAAAAGTAAAATCCTCCTATTTATTATATGAATTTGTAAAATTTAAATAAATAAATTTCAAACGTATCTAATTTAGAAATTAAACTCTTCCTACACTTTAAAACTCATTAATTTTAGTCCTAAATATTATTTCAACAAATTAATAAATTTCAAATTATTCACAAAACTCTTAGATCCAAACAAAGCCAATCTATTTTCTTTCCTTCGATTAAGTTTTTCTAGTTATTAGATGAAAGGGGAAAGGAGAACAGGTGATCAAATACCAAGATTGTGGTCCATTTCATGATATCACTACTTCTAAAGAGGTTTCTTTTTCTAAAGGATGTTTTCAACCCATTAGTTTATAAGACACAGCTATTCTGTTTTACATATATATATTTTTTCTTTTTTTTCTTTTTTTTCTTTTTTTTTTTTGTGGTCACTGAATTGGTGCCAAAAAACTATAAAAGCTATGTTGCCAAAAAAAAAGGAAATTCTGGCCAAAATCCAAATTATGTTGATTATTTTAGTTGTAGATCATGTGATTCAATTTCATCCATACTCCCAAGCAAACCAAAATGTCATAACCAGGGAGTCAATTCACCTCTAGAATTGACATATAAAAGAAATTGAACAAATTAATTTGTTAAGCTGATATTTGTAAAATAATGTTTCAAACCCATGATTTACTTTTCATAAATGCTGATTTTCCTAGAGGAGTAAATTGCTTAGTATTGTAATCGAATTATCACCACTAGTGTGGTAGGTTAAAATCTTTTAAATCTTACTGCCATAGGTTTGTCCCAAGAGACATATGACTTTAAGCCCTTTTATTTGTCTAGCATGCAATAAAAGACAAAATTTTGGCTTAAAAAAAAAATAGTGCATC
The DNA here is from genome assembly GCA_025175665.1 of Cinchona pubescens. NCBI lineage: Eukaryota > Viridiplantae > Streptophyta > Magnoliopsida > Gentianales > Rubiaceae > Cinchona > Cinchona pubescens. Next base: position 4,255,628 of record JANKKI010000107.1, on the reverse strand, counting down.
TAGAAAATGTAATAATTTATGTGACACTAAATCTACAATAAAAAATAAAATTCGATCAATTATATCTAAAATCAAGAAAATAATAAAATAGGGACTTGATAAGCGTATACCAACCGTTTAATTATGCGGGGATTGTGCAGTGGGTGGGGCATTGAATATAATGGCCTTAAGCACTTATGGCATGTGGTCTTCTAATTTGTCTAATGTAATATTTTTGTTTATATATATATTTAAATATTTTTTCTAACCTTTTTATTTGATATGGATTGCTGGACCATCATGCTCTTTTCCATGCCTAGCTATTCAACTGTGTCCCACATTCCACATTCTACAACTAAAATTTTCAATCTTGCAATTGTGCCATTTACCAGTTCGAGTGCTCTTTTTCACTTTTTGATTTTTTATCTTTCTTGCTTTCTTGTCAATTGCACAGGGGGTCTCAAAAGAAAAAGCAGCCCATTCTTTCTCTTTCCAAAATATTTATTGCTTCATAAACTCCTATTCCTGTAGAAATTTGAAGAAATTCACCTGATCACTGTGGAGTGTGGACAGCAAACATCTTACCGTTTTGTTAGTTGAAGGGGCACCATCTATCATCAATTTGATGAAAGATGCATTTGTTTCGATGAAAATACATAAAAGATAATTTTATTTTGCTTTCCAACAATACCAAAATTCTGGAAAATGTGTTTTTGGTTCAAATATAAGCATGTGTAAATTATTGCATTACTATGTACTAGTTCTGTGTGTTACTATATTTTTTTTTTTTTTTTGTGAACAAAAAAATAATAAGACATCTGCCATATGGGGTACTGTACAAATTCTTAAAGTCAAGAGAATAATTCTCTCAATGTAAAATTTTCCTAATATTAGATATAGGTAGATAAAATACTTGCATATTGAACAAAACGGGCAGCAATTTCAATTTTGAAGCAAGTTGCTGCAAAGTTATACCCTAGGTTAAGCATATGGTTTGTACTTTAGTATATTACGCAAACAAATTAATTCGAGTCTTTTTATGAGTAAAAAAATCAAAAAAAATTAACTTGAGTTAGTATAACCTGACAACGTTGACTATCGAAATTAATCCAGTAAAATAACTTATTAGCGGCTGTGATTAGCAGAAATCCCAAAACAAATATACGAGTCAAGAGACAGAAATTAAGAAATTCCTTTACCGTCAACAATAGTGTTTGACCCATCAAATCCTATACACTTTACCTGCTATTGCTTTTGTCTCACTTTTCTTGTTCCTTGGATTAGGTGCAATTTGGTGCGCAATTAACGGAAGTGAAATTTCAGAGCCTTTCAAAATTGTTAATCCCTGTAGATTTGAGGTTTAAAAATTTGAAACAAAAGTTACGACAAAACTACATAAATAGTATACAATTAACAATCTAAAGTAGAAGGTAAAGGAAAAGAAACAATAAAGAAAAAGACCAAAGGCTCCAATTTCCTTTGTCCTTTTTGACTATTTCTAGAATGGGAAGCAATTGCAACCGAATTTTGCTATTCATGCGTATAACTTTTTTTTTTTTTTTTAACTAATAAAAAATCATTGCACAAGTCAGGTTTAACTTTTTGTAAAAGAGACTTATGTCCTATTCTAATAAATAGGGAACGTGCTATGTGTTAATCGTTTTTGTTAAGATTTGTATACTAAAATATTATGTTTTATGTTCTTATGTGCTTATATATTTCTTATTTTATTCTAGTATGTTTACTTTCGTAAATATTTTTTGAGCACATTATTATTGAAAATTTTTCCTTCTGTGTTAGTTCAACATTAGCATAACGAGCTCCTTTTCTCCCGCATTTTTCATGCATATTTTTACCTTTTGTTTTCACTTCGTTCTATCCAAACTTAATATAAAATGGGGTTAATTTTAAGGAAATAATAAATTAAATCTAACAACCGATTTTGAAGGATGAAAGGGTGTCTAAAGGTTGCCTTTAGAGTAGTTTGGCCTTCCCTTTCCTCAATATGACTCCCAAATCTTTTTCTTTTGTTTTCGTAGACTAGGAATCATCTAGTTTAGGGTTTTCAATTTATTTTATTTATCTATTTTACTTCATTTTTTTTCTTTTCTTCTTTCTTTTCGTGTTTTAAAATCTTTTTCCTCAACCTTAAAGAATTTTCCTTTTCCTTTAAGTTTAAATTAGTGTCCTGACGCACTTCATACACTGCGTGAATCTATTATTTATTTATTTTTTTAAATCTTATTCTAAATTATTTTTGGGTCTTCTAACATTGCTTTTAAAAGTCCCATTTAGACCTTATTTTTGTACTATTCTTATAATTATTTATTTATTTTATACTTATCATTTTATTTTTTCCACCGAAAAATGAGGCGCCACAACTTGGAGACTCCACAAGAGACACTAGAGAGTCCGACCACTTGATTTAGTCATGTTTCCACATTAGGTTTGGATATTCGTGTGCTATTTGCTCTAAGTGAGTTTATTATTACCTCATTCTTAACATGTTTTATTTTTTATTTATCATTGTGGGGTTAGAGGGTAGAAGAATAAACTGTTATTTTTAAAGCCTCTAACGTGTTATAAAGGTAATTAAATTCCTCTGCCTTCAGGAGACACATCATGCATCACTCATTTGCATTACCCAGTAGGCGCCGTCCTACTTCCCTTTTAGGATTTGGACCTCATATAGGTGTGTGGGTACAGGATGCGGTACACTTGTACTGATGTTGAATGGGTCTAACTCGAACCACTAACCTGGAATCCTTAGAATTAACAAAAATGCTACTTTTTGGATCCCTCAATTTGAAGGTTCGAGAACCATAAATCTTTGTGCATTACTGAACCCAAACTCGTGCAACATGTAGATTACCCATATGATAAAGTCTCACGGATCCCTAATAGGATATAGGTACAAGGGGATGGATAATCCCTGTGTATACTTTTACTTTTACGATATTCTGATTTTCTCATTTTACAGGCTCTCTTTATTTATTATTTTTTTTGCATCTCATGAGCCCTAGAATAAGATCTTTTGGGCAAAGTGTTCCTCTAGTAAGCCACTTTTGATTCCCCAATTTTGCACATCTAAATTTCTGTCTATTATATCTTATGTCTCAAGAATCAAAATAGCGTCATAGTTTTATTTTGTAAATTCAAGAGTTTAGTTATGTTATCCCCAAGATTTCCTTGTCATACTTGTACCCTTAGATTAAGTTATTGTAAATGAGGTAAATTTATATAGTTCTTTCCAAACAGTTTTATCCTCTCTTCAATTTTGTACCCCTATAGAATTTTCTTTGTAAATTCATCTCGGAATTGATGCTAAGTTGTATCTTGGGACATTGCATCTCACTATAGGCTTATCTCAACTTCTAAAAGGGGCACCTTAGAGCATGTTTCAAGTTTTACATTTCTTACTTGTTTTAATAATTGGCATCATGCATAAGCCATTTAGGGAATACCATTTTGGATATCCCATGAGGATGCTAGGAATAAGCCTTCCTTTTTGTCTTGGGTATATAACCTAATAAGACGTGCACGTTTATATTTTTTGTATCATTGGAAAGGGTAGCATACCAGGTAAGGAACCAAATCCTAGATCTACTTCAAAATCAAGCGGTACGAGGGCTCAAATCAAGTGCGGGTTTAATTTACTTAGAATATGAGGTTTTAACAATTGTCTTTTGTCCAGTTTAAGAAGTCAATGATATCCCCAACTATGTGGACATTTAAGTTCAAGATTTAAATCAAATGAGTGTGTACGCCTTGAAGAACACATAATCAAGGCTGAAGAACAAATAATCAAGGCTAAATTTTGATTGCAAATAAATCATAAACTAAGTAAATTGCTAAGTGGTTCAAGATGATCGAGCAAAGGTCAAATCAGCGATCCGATCAGCCTTTTGTAGACTATCCAAACTATCCGATCCATCAAATGAAAGTTCTCATAGACTCCATGCACAATGGATAAGATATTGGTAAAAAATTCAATATCAAGAAATATGACGTGTCTCGAGTCTTTTGAGTGAATTCTCTTTTCTTGTTCATGAACCACTTGAAATACCCAATCCATTCGGACATAGTTCTCCCAGGACTCCATTACCCAATGGTAAAGACAATGATTATCTTCTTACAAGTAAATATGATGTGTTTTTGAGTCTTTTGTTTTCCTATTTTACATGACCCATCGAATGTCTCCATCCTATCACAACCCTTTCTTTGAGGTGTATACATTTTCAATCCATTCATTTCCCTTGTGTACCTCTTTATAAGTTACATAAATTGATCAATCTATCAGGAATTTCTCCTATTCTCCAAGAGTGTGTCTCCATAAAAATGAAGCCACCACACTCCTTATCAAATAAAGGCAATAGATCAATAATTGATAAGTAGGTAGGTTGGGTCCATCAAGAGTATATACCCCGGAGGATTGCATTTTCATACTAGGCTAGCCCTTAACATAAGAAGGGGTCCCTCCATAGGGCATGCACACTGATTTTTAATTTTGTTTATTGACTTAATTTATTTTTCTTTTTTCCTTTGTTTTCCCTTCCCTTACCTGCATCTAAAAGATGTAAAATAAATAAATAAATAAAAATAGAAAAAACAAAAACAAAAACAAAAAAATTTAAGGAAATTTTGATTATGTCTTACTTTGGTAAAGTTGGCAAAAAAATTAAAAATACTAGTATGTTGCTCAATATTTCTTGGATTCCCACGATCCACGCTTAGTCTTCGCAAGTAGGGCAATAAAAATCAGTCTGAGGACGAAATCCATAGCTCTTGCTATTGAATTGTAGTTCTAGGGTCAAATTCATCCTTTGCAAAGATGATATGCTTTGAAATTTTCAAATAAGTACATTGCTTTTGTATGAATGATCAATTCATTCTGTGTAGATTGCATGTGTTCAAGACATTTCATTTCATAAATTTTATTGTGCAATTATATTTCATGTAGCATGAATATTTTTCTCTTGTGTGGATCGTAGAATAGGCCTTGAGGAACAAGAGATGAGATAAAAATCCCATGTTCAGTTTTGCATGCAATTCTTTTACCTACATTTAACTATCTAAATTTATTGCATGCACTTTGAAAATTTTGACCTAGCCATTTTCATGAAAGAAAATCCAATATCCAAATCTTGTCTACCCTTTACTAACTTGCTAAACTCCATAATTGGTAGATATAGCTTGATCAATTACCTTACCAACTAGACCCCATACTGGGGCAAATTTTATGAAGGTAAAATTTGTCTAGTTTGACTCATGTCGCATCTATTTAAAAGCAAAATGTGTTCTTTGTTTCAATTGTTATAAGAATTTAGGATGATACTTTGTGCATTTATTTTTCTATCCAAACACAATATACCTTTTGTTGTCCCCTTTGAGCTATCAGATATGGCAATTTCGTTTCAATAGATTCCTTGATGATCACACCCCTATACTGGGAGAGTCACAGATGATGAAATCATGTAATTTCAGTCCTGACCATGAATTACTTACACTGGTTGTCATGAGAGTTTAGAATGCATATTTTGGCCTTTGTTTCTACTACCTATACACTGTTTATCCCTTGCTTCCCCTTTGATCCTCCAAAGTTGAATAATTCATTTCATATGCACCTATTGATCGCATCCCTAAACTGGGGGAAAGAATTGGAAGATTTATTCAGATAAGAATGACATTGCTTGTACAAAAGATCACAAAAGGTGAATTCCCCCCTCCTCTCAAAAAAAAAAAAACGCAAAAAGGGAAAAATCAATAAAAAGTAAAAAATCGCGTGAAGTGACTCAGCGTGGCAAATGCATCAATTATGTGAAAGTGTGATTTTGAAATCAAGTGGCTCAACGTGCCAAATGTACTAACAATATGAAAAGCATTGTGGTAATGCATATGCAGCCACTTATTTTAAGGGTGTTAGGCAGAAGTGTAAAAGGCAAGATGCAATGTCACAATATGAGCGAATGCAATATAATGCTCATATCCTCACTGTTAGTTTTTGGACAGTTCTGAAGCCTAACACTGGGGCAAGTTTTTGGAATTTTCATAAGTGATCAAAGGTGCACAATTCCCTAATAGAAGTTTATTTTTGACTATCTCTTTCTAGCCACACTACAAGCCTATAAAGTCTACTCCTGATTTTTCTTTCATGGCAATCAAAAGTAAGAACCAATCCTTTTTGGGTTTATCTTTCTCTAGTGATCACAAGAACATATCCCATGATTTACAATTTTAGCTATTTTTTCTAGCCATATTACAAGTTGATAAGGTTCATATGCTGACTACTTTCCCTTAGCAAATAGAAGGAAAGAACTATTTGGTTTCATTGAGAGGTAGTGATAAGTTGACTAGAATCAAATTAGTCACAAGGTTGATGCAATCCCTAACATAGTCCCAAAAGCTAAAATGTCAAATTATGATTTTCTCTTTCTCAACCACATTGTGACCCTTGTTAAGCCCACCTCATTGGTCTATAAGGGTTAATTGACAAGAAAGAGCATTCAGTTTTCCAAGCACCGATCCTAGTAAGGGAGAAAATTAGCACAGTTATCCTAGCACTTAAAGGCTCATAATATGATTCCTATGATAAGTGTTGTATATTGGTCAATGTTTTCATACAAAGGGCATTTTTCTCCTTTATTATTATTTTTTCAAAAAAATCAGTCAAATGAATCTCTTGTCTGTTTATATTACTTGGTGCATGCCAATTCTATATATTTTCTTTCACATATCATGGAGGATCCTTTTGGGGGTAGTATCAAGTTAATGGGCCTTCTTTATAGTTCATGAATACTAACACTGGGGCAAATTTTTGATGTAAATGGCAAAGTCTGGGTCCATAGTTTGGGCACTCAATTAGAATGATTTCAGATGGAAAAAATTGGAATAAGATTTGAAAAATTGGGGCAATTGTTTTGAAATTGAGTATTTGAGGTTTAAATGAAAAACTAGGGCAAATTGTTTTGAATCTCAGCATTGGTGATTCTTAGCAAAATCATTATAAGATGTGGCAATGAATTTATGGGTATACTTGAGGATTGAGTAATTCACTCTTAAATTTTTACCACAACAGATTTTGGATATTCCATCATACTCTTGCTACTATTTTGAAAAAAAAAAATGTGCATTTGTGCATTCCCCCATCTTGTATGGGGGCATCTCACTATAGAACAAGAAAAGTTCCTTATCAAGTCTGATGAAATGATTTCAGATTTTTTACTCTTTCAAGATGCTTGATGTTAGGTGTGCATTTCTTTTTGTGTATCCAGTAGCCTGGGTATTTAAATTTTAAAGTCTTTGCAATGTCATTTCAGCAGCCTAAACATTGAGATTTCAAAGTCATTTCAATCCAGCTACTTGAGTATTTAAATTTGAATAGTTTCAATTTCAGTTTAGCAATCTAAACATTTAAATTTTAATCATTTCAATTTCAACTCAGTAATCTAACCATTTGAGTGAATCATCCATCGGGTAGATAGTATCCCAAGTTGTCAATTTAAGATTAGAAGCCTAGGCATTTAAATTTCAAAATCGTTTCAATTTCAGTTCAGCTACCTGAAACATTTAAGTGAATCATTCGTCGGAAAGACATTATCTCAAATTGTCAATTTAAGTCTAGCAACCTAGGCATTTAAATTACAAAGTCGTTTCAATATCAACTCAGTAGCCTGAACACTTAAGTAAATCGTCCATCAGGAGAATAGTATCCTAAGTCATTTCAATTTTGGCTCAGCAACCTGAACATTTAATTTCAGTTGTGTCAATTTAAATCCAGTAGCCTGGGCATTTAAAGTTCAAAGTTGTTTCAATTTCAATTTAGCAGCCTGAACATTTAAGCAAATCATCTATCGGGAGGACAATATCCCAAATCATTTCAATTTTGGCTCAGCAGCCTAAGCATTTAATTTTAGTCGTGTCAATTTAAGTCAAACAGCCTGGACATTTAAATTTCAAAGTCATTTCAATTTTAATTCAACAGTCTGAACATTCAAGTAAATCGTTCATTGGGATGACAGTATCCTAAGTTGTCAATTTTGGTCCAAAAGCCTGGGCATCTAAATTTCAGTTTGATTTCAGTTTCAATTCAGTAACCTAAGCATTTAACTAAATCGTTCATTGGGAGGACAACATCCTTTGTTATGTTGTCCGTAGGGAGGACTGTATCCCAAGTTATCAATTTCAGTCTAGCAGCCTAGACATTTAAGTTTCAATTTCATTTCAGCAACCTGAACATTTAAATGATTCTTCCGTCGGGATGACAGTATCTCAATTTGTCAATTTTAGTCCGGCAGCCTGGGCATTTAAAATTCAAAGTTGCTTCAATTTCAATTCAACAACCTGAACATTTAAGTAATCATCTGTCAGGAGGACAATATCCCAAGTCATTTCAATTTTGGCTCAGCAGCATGAGCATTTCATTTCAGCCATCTCAATGTCAGTCAAGTAGCTTGAACATTTAAATTTCAGTTATTTCAACTTCAGCTCAGCAGCCTGATTCATGTGAATTGTCCGTCAGGATGACAATATCCCAAGCAATCAATTTCAGTCCAACAACCTGAACATTAAATTTTAATCATTTCAATTTTGAGCTCAAAAACCTGAGTCTTTAATTAAGTCACCCATTGGGAGGATAATATCCCTTGTTATTTAGTCCATCGGAAAACAATATCCCTTGTTATATCGTCTATCAGACAGACGGTATTACAAATTATCTTTTTAATGTCCACATTAATATTCCCAACTTTGAGTCTGATCTATGTTTTCTTGATTCCCAAGGTAGGATACTTAGGCAGCTTAATTAGAGTCCGATTACAATTTTTAGCACTTTCGTTGTTATGCTAGTCCATGCCAGATTCTTTTATGTTATTGGTTTATGTCACCTATTTAAAAAAACAATTGAGTCAGTTATTCAATGTTTGTTTTTGTCTTTGTTTCTTGTGCCTTTTCATTCTAACATCCGTGTCAAAGAAACATTGGCAAGTTCATGCTTCATCTTTCCATGTAGGAAAAATAAGAATATGATGATTACGTTTGGAGGAGTATGCAAAGTGACAAATTTCAAGGGCCTTGCGAGCACTCTTGTGTCAAAATTTGGAGTTTTGAAGACTCAAATAAACGTCTAGCAGAAAATTTTGCAACTCTTAAAGTTGTAACAAGAGTGCAAGATACTCAAAAGATGCACGGATGTAGAAATGGACAAGCCAAAAGCATGGAAGTATAGCATAGGTTATGTTCAGTATTTCATTAATGTAAAAGATAGAATAGAAAGCGACAACGGTGGTGGCAATGACAATGACAACGTTGGAATCCTCCATCAGTGGCAACATTCTTCTTCACTCAAATATTCTCTTCTTTTACCTCAAAACTGTTGATTCACCTAATTGCCTCAATGGTTTTCCATCCTTATACAAGTAATGTCAATTTGATCTATTTACTAGATAGCTTGGTCAAAATTCGGTACTCTACAATCTGTCTGGAATCTCTTTGAGCTTCCAACAAAGAGGGGCAAGCTATAGACACCAAATTTTGATGCGTTTTTTCCCCTAAGAGTCAAAATGGGACAAATTTTTTAGTTTTTTGAATTTTTCAAGATATCTCAATGGAAGTTAGTTCACAAAAATGTACATTTTTAGATAAAATAATTATTTTTTTAAGTCAAGGACAAGTTGGTCTTTTTAGTTTTGAGTATTCATCACATCATACCAACATTATCCTCTCTTGGTTTACATATACCAACTACACCTAACCCAACCATTTCCCCTAAAATCCACACCATCAGACGTAACCTAACACTTCTTTTACCATTTTATTCTTTTCACAACTCCACCATTAACATAACCCTTATCAACATCCATCCTGATTTTTCTTTCTTTCTCATACGTTTCTCTCCTTATTCATATCATTTTGCATAATCCCCTTTCTTTTTTATTCTCACCCTCAGCAAAAATTAGAGACTACAACATTTTTTTAGTAGAGACTTCCTCCTATCTCCCAAAATTCTCTTCCTAAAAAAAAAAGGTTAAGAAACGGTGGATTCAAGTCATGATTGAACATTTGACATTACCTTGAATTAATTTCGCATAAGTCAAGTGTATTTTCTCGTTGTTCTAATCATTAATTTTAGTAGTACTATTTTTATTTTTATAAATCTTGTTATTGATGTCAATTAATATATCTTTATTGTTGATTTTGATAAACTTATAGTTTATTTATGACTTGTGCATTGTGAGGAATATTTTTGCAATTGATTTATATTGTTTGGTTGAGTTTTGGTTAGAGAAATTGTGAAAATCTCGACTATCCAAACCGTTTTATGGCCACTTTTTGGTCGCTTTGGGATTGTTTTGACACCAAAATCATAATTTACGTGAAAAACTAAGTAAGGGATTCGAATTTCATGTGATTTTGACAATATTTGAAATAGTTATAAAATTTAAAAAATAAAAAATAAAAAAAGCTGAACACGGATGCCTCATTTGAGAAGAAGACTATTTTCAGTCCTTTTGCAAATTGACCCTCTATTTTTCTCTCAACTTTTGTTTTGACCTTGGCAATTTTAATACAACCAATTTCTGTGTCTAAAAGATTAGTTTTGATTGGGTTGGGCCTATTTTTCTTTTTGTTAGTGACAACCAAAATATTCAATGATTTTATTGGATGTAAATTTGGGCTTGCTTAGTAAAAGGAATTGTAAAAAAAAGGGTGTTGGACCAGTAATTATTTTAGATGGACTATAATTGCTTGATTAGGTTATATGCTTATGTTTGGTCCATTTGTTTAGTTATTCTATATGTTTGATTTATTTTGTGTCGATCATATTATTTTGATAAGCATGTTAAATATTTCATTAATGGGTTAAGTTTCTTTTGGACCTTGTTGATTTGTTTTGTGTGTTGGGTTGTTCTGTTTTGGCCCAAATAAAAAGAATAGACTTAGAAAGTATTTTGGGCTAACTAATTCTTGGTTGGGTATGGAAGGCTTTCAATAGTGGGCTAGTTAAATTTTTCTGGGCCTTGATAGTTATTTATGCGTTGGTTTATTTGGTTTAGGGTAGTTCAAGAGAAAATGGGTTAGGTCATGTTTTATTAATTTGTTTCTAGAATTATTTCAAGCCCATTATTTTGACTTTCCAATAATTTCATTTATATCCCATAAACTGTCTAAAATTATATTTTAGCCCTAGAACTTTTTATAATTTCATTTTAGACCCTAGAATTTTTGAAATTTCATATTAGTCCTTAAACTTTGCTAAAATTTTATTTTAGTCCCTAAATTTTGCTAAAATTATATTTTATTCCCTAAACTTTGTTGAAATGTATTTTAGTCTCTAAACTTTGATAAAATTTCATTTTAGTCTCTAAGCTTTTCTAAAATTATATTTTAGTCCTTGAACTTTACTCAAATATCATTTTAGTCCCTAAACTTACTGAAATTGCATTTTTAAATTGCATTTTAGTCCCTAAATCTTTTTGTAAGATGCATTTTAGTCTTTAAAATTTTGGTGAATTGTTTTTTTACCCCTAAAACTTTTTTAAATTGCAATTGGGTCCCTAAAGTTTTGTATTTTGCACTTGTTGACCAATAATCTTCTTTAAATTGTATTTTGGCCTCTAAAACTTTGTAGGTTTTGCAATTAAGTTTCTAGAAGTTTATGTTGGTTCTAAATTGAGTTTTTTTTTTTTTGTATTAATTGTCATCGTAGTATTATAATTTTTGCCCTTTTATTTGTTTTGAAACTTTGCAAATTGGTCTCTAGAGTACATTTCAATTAAATTCTTTGCCATTCAATCATTTAGCTCCTTTTTGATATTTTGGCCTAATTTTTTTTAGTTGTTTATATTGCTTTTATTTCCTTGTTCATGTTCGAGTTATGATTATTTATCTTTAGTTTTCTTAGCATTGTTGGTGTTGGGATAGAAGGGAAAGAGTAATTTTAACCCGTTTGTTCATTTTTAGTTAGGATTAAAATTGCAAACACTTTTATGTTCTAAGAGGTACATTTCTAAACTTTCTTATGTGTAATATGTGTTTTTACTTGCTAATTGTTTACTTTGTTTTATGTAATTTTGTTCATTTACCGCTTTTTTAGAGTATTTATATAAGGTAACGCCTTACGTAGGTACGTATAGGTATTGACCCTAGAAATGAGGCAACTTTTTGTACAAGAACCTCCCGGCTTATGCCCATAGTTATTAAACCCGGCCCGAGAGGTAGATCAACGAGTTACTGGTTTAATCGGTAAATCACTGGTTCAACCGGTGGATCGCTATAATATATTTTTTATAAATATATAATATAATTTTAAAGTATTCAATACAAGAAATATGGTAAAAACATTGATAAAAATGTTCTATCAAATTTTTATTTATTGTAAATGAATTTAGATATTTAAGAACTATGAAAAATATAGTTAATTATAACTTCTTATATATATTTAGCTATAGAATTAATTATTATAAGATAAATAATAGTTTAAAACAACCCACAAGAAATTATACTCTTATTATTTCTTATAGAGTTAGTTTGTAATAATAGTTCATTTAACAATAGTAAAATGTTGAGAAACAAATAATAGTAAATGTTATTGGTATATTTCTTGTCTTAAGGAAACATAACATTAGTGAATGATTTTGGAAATTCGTTTATAAAAACAAAAGAACAAATGAATTGTTCTTAAGAATGATATCATATTACCATTTTACCAAAGTAAAAGAAGAGTTTAATTGATTTATATGACAAATTTAATATAATAAAATAATTAATGGCTTGAAAATTTAACAACTTGAAAAATGTCCTGGTGGTGTAGTTGTTCTTTCCTTTATAGAATGTCCTGAGTTTGAACCTTGCACTTGAATTCCAACCAAAAATTTTCCTCCATCTCACAATTGTTCCATTCAAATGGATTTAGATCGTTAACTTTTCAATTCCTCCAAATCTCACAATCGGGTTTAATACTATGTATTATGCATATTGTCTCTAGTACACATCTAGATGTGTATAAGAGACAGAAATTTTCCTCCATCTTACAATCCTATTCTAGTATGTTTGTTTTTGTAAATATTTTATGCGCATGCTATTATTGAAAATTTTCCCTCCTGTGTTTGTCTAACGCTAGCACAACGAGCTTCCCTTCTCTCGCATTTTCCATGCATGTTTTTTACCTTTGATTTGTTTTCACTTCGTTCTATCCAAACTTAATATAAAATGGGGTTAATTTAAAGAAAATATGAATTAAATTTTGCAACTAACTTTACTGAGGGTGAAAGGGTGCTTAAGTTACTTTGGAGTAGTCTAGCCTTCCCTTTCTTCAATAAGGCTCCCCAACCTTTTTCTTTTGTCTTCGTAAAATAAGAGTCATCTAGTTTAAATTTTTCAATTTATTTTTACTTATTTTTATTTATCTATTTTGTTTCATTTTCTTCTTCTTCTTTCTTTTTGTGTTTTAAAACCTCTTTTCCTCAACCTTTAGAAATTTCCCTTTTTTCTTAAGTTTAAATTAGTGTCCTGATGCACTTCACACGAGGGCCGGGTGGTGACTCCATTATTTATTTATTTTTAAAAAAACCCTAGTTTAAATTATTTTTGAGTCTTCTAGCGTTGCCTTTAAAAGTCCCATTTTAGACTCTATTTTTGTACTATTCTTATAATTATTTATTTTTTATATTTATCATTTTATTTTTCCCATCGAAAAATAGGACTCGACAAAAATTAATTTTATGATGCATATACCTATATTATAAATCATTATTTAGATAAGACAAATCAAAAGTGAGTTAAGTGTTTAGTTAAAAAAAATTAAATTATGATTTGATAAAATAATGACTTTTTTAGAAATATGACATTTTTTTAAATATTTTAAAATATCAAATGTGACAATATAAATGAGACACACAAATAGGGAGTATGATGCTCGTGCTCTTCCAATACGTATTGGATTGATTTTTTATGGATCATCGTGTAGAAAGTTTTCTATATCATCGGTGTAGATACATGTCATATATGCATTATTTAAATTTCAAATGTTATTATTTCAGTCACATGGCATGCATGCAGACCTAAAGATATAAAATTTTTTTACACCGATATAAAATTGACCCATAAGTATTACGTACAATCTAAAATCCTAACAGGCTAAACTAGGTAAGTCCTGGACCCATAATTCAAGGTCCAAGTGTACTAGTTCTGTTTCTACTGATCTGGTTCATTTAGGAATAAGGCCCAAGTTATTTCAATTTGGGTTCATAGTTCGTAAAAAATGAACCATACAGGGTTCATTTGGAACATTGGACTTTTAATTTTTGGACGATCCACATGACAGAAATTTATTTCGTCACCTTTACTTTCCAACATTATTGAATCTAGTCTTAATTATCTTATTAATCTTTAACATGATGGGCTGGAACCAGCTTCAAGTGAGCCCTTGTGGACGAGCATCTTTAATTCTGGACTTTAAATACACCCCCCTTTTTCTTTTTCTTTTTAAAAAAAAAGCATGAATAGTAATCAATATACTTTATAAAATGCATTTTATACGCAGAAGCAGGCTACCTGCCATATCTTAAAATATCGAAACGTGTTTTCACCCTTGCTTTAGTTTTGGTTAATTACTTTGTTTATCTACAAAAGGATTGAATGGTAAATAGATAAAAAGGCAAATATTATGCAAAAGGATTAAATGGTAAATAGATTTAAAAAAAAAAAAAACAAATATAGAGATTTTTTAGTTTTTTTTTTTTTTAAGAACGAGTATCTCAATCACCTTATTTGATATCAAAGAGTGAAAGATTAAAAATAGACCAATGGGAGGCCAAACTCATATAAGCCACTCAAACTTGAACTAAGAAAAAAGCGTTTATTATTCATTTTATAACGCCAAATAAGTATTCTAAATCAAATAATTAAAAAATAATAAAAGTTCATATTTTTTCATAATGTCAATAATTGTACTGCTCAACTTAACACTTATTGATTAGAGATGTATGTGTTATAATAGTAGGTTGTGAGAGAAAATAAATAAATGCACAAGGAAACTGTGTCTTTTATTAATTAATGGAGTGTTAACATGTGAAAACTCATATCTATCGACATGAGCAATATTACAAATTTAATCAGGGAATAAAGCTGCTTTATAGCTGAATGAAAACATTCTTTTGCTTTCACTATATATATTCAAGTGACCATTCTCAATATAAATAACAAACAAACAATTTTCAGAGTATACATAACAAAATGTAAATACAAATTAAATCACCAATTGCTTTTTTGACAACCAACTCAAGACCAACCTTCACTACATTTGAAATTTGTGAAATTCCCATTCTGCCCTCATTCAAAATTCCCAATCTTTTTTTCTTAATTATTTTACATTTTATGCTGACATGGCAACCATTGATGCTGGAGGTGAGGCTGAAAGCTGACGTGGAGTCAAATACACTTTGAGCCCATTCTTCATGAACAAAGTCAAGGACATCTTCTGTTCAACCCGGTGACCGGGAACCAGTGATAGCCGGTAACGAAGAAGTACGGCCGAAGCAATAGACTTCATTTGTAGGTAAGCCAGGAAAAAACCCGAGTCCTTGCCTAAACAAGTTCTAGGTCCACCATTGAACGCAACAAACTTGTAAACATCCTTGGGCTGTTCGAACCGGTCTCCACCGGTCGAAAGCCACCTTTCCGGTTTAAACTCCATGCAATCCTCTCCCCATATACTCTTCATCCTTCCCATTGAATATATCGAATATGTCACCGTGGATCCCGCCGGAACACGTGTTCCGTCCGGCAAAACATCGTCGCTGACGACATACTTGAAGTCCTCAGGCACTGAGGGATATAAACGTAGGGTTTCAGCTAAAGAAGCTTTAAGATAAACTAGCCTATCAGCTTCATCAAACACCAATGGCTCTTCCGTCCATTTTTCGCGATCCTCGCCACGAGTATCTTGCAAAACTGATGACAGTTCATTAATGATCTTTTGCTCAACACGTGGATTGGTCATGACAAGGCAGAAGAACCAGCTGAGGGCCACCGACGAAGTGTCGCGGCCGGCGAGGACGAAGTTGAGAGCAATGCGTCTGCAATGTTTAAGGACGGAGTTTTGGAAGAGATTTCCATCAACATCCCTCCTTTTGATGAAGCGTGATAGGAGATCGTCCGATGGAGTTTCTTTGCGTGCGTCCAAAGCATCAGCCATGTAAGTTTCCACCACTTGAAGGCTTTTCTTTAGTCTCATTTCGGCTCCAAAACCGAAAACTTTCTTCAATCTCCATAGAAAACCGGGGTATAGTAATCTTTGTAGAGTAGCCTCAGTTGCTGAATCGAAGGCGAATGCAAATGGATTCTCAGGTAGTTCAGGGGACAGAGTCTCAGGATCTTTACCAAAAGTAAGACCACAAATGTTATCAAACGTTAAACGTAGTAACAAGTCTTGCAAGTCCACCGCAATATGCTCTTTGGAAGCCTTCTCAAGAATAACCCATAACCGGGTTCTAATGGTCCGGTTCACCCACCGGTTCATGGCTTGACGAAGTGTCCTTGTAGTAAACTCTAGGGCAGCGGTTTTTCTTTGTATAAGCCACGTTTCATTTGAACCACCATCACTGTTGAATATCCCTTGTCCCAAAAGATCATGGAAAGCAGTTTGCCATGTTGGACCTTTCGGGTAATTATCGAACCGGGTTCGAAGAATGTGTTCGATATTTTTCGGGTTGCATGTGACTGTATAGAACCCTTGTTTACGTGCAAGAAATGGTATAGCAATGGTGCTTGTTTGGTACGTGGCAGCGCCACCAGTCGAACGAAGGTTTCCGGCTATCCAATCGTGTATTCTTCTCCGGTTCAAGAATAGAAGTGGAAGACTATTGCTCTAATCGGCCAAACTTTTGGACCGGTGAGCTTTCGAGCTAGAAGGTAGAACCATAGGAGATAAGCTGATGTACCAACTGCTATAGTAAAAAGTAACACGGTTTCCATGTTATGGACTATGATAATTAACTTGGGAAAGTTGGGAGAAAAGAAAGTGATTGAGTTGGTTTGCTTTTTTAGGCTGTGAATAATGAGCTAGTGAGATGGAGACTAGTGTGTTATATATAGATAAGAGGAGTAACATTACAAAAGAGAATTAGGAGAGAGTTGTTGGGAAAATCTTGGCAATAGAAAAAGGGGGTCATTGTTTAATTAGATTGCATGACTTTATATTTAATAATTAGAAGAAAACAAGAAACCACTATATTTTTAAGGATGTGGAGCCCCTCGTGGGTAGCTCATCAGAGGATCACATGCGATAGTTCCGTAAGTCTTCAATTCGAGTCTTACAAGATACCATTCCTGTATCTTTGGACATGTTCTGCAGAGAGAGATAGATTAGTTCGATACTAATCGAGATACACCTCTTAAAAAAATAAAGATGTAGAGAAGTAGGAGACCCTATTAACTGAATAAAATGATATAACCAGCAATGACACTATTGACCCGTATAGTAGTATTCCAGATTTTATTTATTTATTTATTTTTGGCAGTTCTCAAAATTTTCACACGTTATTGTCAAAGAAGAAGAAAAGAAAAATCCTTGCTAACATCTAGATTTTTTGAGAGAGGCTCCTATTTTATATTACTCATTTAATCCTAGACCAATTGTGCTTTCTTAACCAACATGTACTATGCAGTTGTATACACCTTAATTTCCACATTGGGTTGGCTCATGTTGTCTGCAATCTCAAATTTGTGGCTTATATAATTTTTTAAATTAATTCTTACGCCTATTGGTCATTGTTGTCATTTATGAAATTGACAAATTTTATGATGGTAGTTGAGCAAGACAGTACTAAAGCAACTGACGTTTCATTTAGTGTTAAAAGTTCACTTCTAAAGTTATGAATTTGGGATTGTTACTCATAATTAACAGTACATGCACTAATAGCCTTTCAACTAATCTGATTGGATTCAGCAATTCCAACTTCCAAGTCGATCGCTTGTCACACACACATATACATAGACAGAGATTATTATTGCACCCCCTAAAATTTGTAAAATTTTCCTTTATCTTTACATTGAACCCCTAAAACTTTAAAATCCTTATGTCATACTATTAAATATGATGGCATATTTGAAATGAATAATAAGCGTCATTTAAAAATATGAAAATTTAAAGATTTTTGAAATTTTTATACAAAATGGATAATATAATTTTTGCTGTAAATTCATTTTTTCAACTACATATGATATAAAAATTGAGTACGATGTGGTTTCTTAGTTCTAAAATCATCGATATTACTATAATTTTTATTTTATAAAAAATTTGGAACCATCAAATTTCTATAATTGCATGTAAATTTATTTTTAAAAAATTAATTTTACTTGAAAAATTACTAAACACCTATCAAAGCCATTGCATCCCCTAATATTGGGGTGTATACACACACACACATACATATATATATATATATATATATATATATATATATATATCTAATGTTGGGGTGTATATACATACACACACATACATACATACCATACATACATATAGATAGATAGATAGACAGAGAGAGATGGAAAACCCATGTTATGTATGGGAAGATTAATATATTTAACTCATAAAATTAAATAATAATAGTGGAATGATGATACTTTTATAAAACTTTTTAATAATTAAATTAAATAATATGAATAATTTTAAATAATTTTATTAGTAAGTTCTACAATAGCATCAACTAAAAATGAGAAAAAAAAATTAAATTCTTGATTGTCGAGTATGTACTTAATATCTTTATGTTTCTGTCTTAAAAAAAAAAACTCATAAATTATTTATTAGTAAGAACTTTATATACACACAGTAGCTAGTTATATTCTTGATTTTGTTATATTAATGCTGTTGAAAATAGTACTTCTTGAATTGTTAGGTTCGAATCAAATAATTCACGAACATATATAATTGACAATATTAGGTTGTATTTCGATGGAGTTATTTGGATAAATTTGAAATTCAAATTCAATCTCTTATAAATTATCCAAGGTAAGATAGAATTAAGTAGGGAATTTGAAATTTACCATGAGTGGGCAAGCAAAGTTAATAATTAAAATGAGTGAATTTCAAAATTCATCTAATTTTCATGTCATTTCAAATTCACTCATTTTAAATTCATTAATTTAAATAAACCATCCAAAGGACCCTTACATACTTCGATGGGGCAAATTAAGTCTATGTTAACTTTTGATCAGCTACTTGCTGACTGGTAATGGTTTTATTAGTGGTTCTATTTGTTTTTCTTTCTTTATTTTTCAACCAAAATGCTTTGCAAATGGAAGAATATATTGTGTTGTTTCTTGTAGCCAATTCACATCAACAGCTTAGGGGATTTCTAGTTGCTTGCGCAATTGGCCATCAATTTAACAAGAATACAATTTCACCTAATCTTGAGCCCGACTAACTTTTTCTTGAGAGATCAAATTAAATGACCATTTCCTCTATGTATTAGAGAGACTTGGAAGGGTGGTTGGAAACGGTTTACCCATGTTGAGACAAAGAGAGTTTGTTCTTAAACCTGGAGAAACTTTTAGGACGCGTCAAGCAGAAGGCTGAAGAAACTGGAAGAACACGACTTTGACTCCCAGAGTGACCAACATTTAATAGGGACACATATTTCCAAGCAAGAAAAGAAAAATGAGCAGTGAATCACTGATTGTTTCGGCCATCTTTGTGCATGCTCTTTCTTGAGGAAATAGAGAATCAACACAAGTACAACCACCAAAACTTTTAAACAGGGCATATTAAGATTTCTCTCTTGGACTTGTATTTGCCTGCCCAAGAAGCAACAAACACTCAAATGCAACAGCAGATGTATGAAGTCTATTTCTTGCGTAGACAATTAAAAATCACTAACATGTTATTTGATTTAAGAAACAACGAATAAAATCTAAACAAATATCTAAAATCAAGGATCGGTAATTTAATAAGATTTTATCACATAGATTAGTTTTTGCAAATGATTTTGAATTATTGACTTATAAATTTTTTTCCTAAATTATTCTTTAATTGCTCATAAGTAATTTATATTTGTACACTTTTTGTGGTTTCACAGGCTTTGGAATTCTTATGATATTTTTTAGTGTAACACTTGTATAATACTACTTTATATAAATAATATGTACCACTCATTTAAATGATGTTACATCAACTCATTCGAGTTTCACAGGTCAATAAAGGCCATCTTTTGGCACTTTCCTTTCGCTTCCTCTTTCACTTTCCAGGGCAGTTACTTTGACATCAACTGAGGTTTACTACAAATACAAAACTGAGGTTTATTTATGTAATAATTACAGAACCCTAGAAATTTCAATGACAAATTCTTAGCCAAAAAACCGGGGTTTAATACAATTGCAAACTTTCCTCTAACATTTGGAATCATATTGACATCTCTCAATAACTTTCTGAAATTATCTCTTTTTTTCACTATTCACTCTGTACATCAGAAAATTTAACGATACTACACTGATTTATTTAACATAATATCATGAAACCTAAAACAGATAATTTATCAAAGATTAGAAGAGACGCAAATGTAATTTAATAGATTGGAGGGATATTAGGTTGGTTGAAATATGACATAAATTGTTAATGCTAGAATTGAACTAGACTTGTAAGTGCTTGCTCCTAATTGGATAGTCAACCATTAGAGACAAGCTTGAACCAATAAAACATCCATAACTTGTCAAATTTAGCTCAGTAAGTATAAAAAGTCATAACTATGTACAAAAGATAAAGCAACTTAGTTTAACTTAAATAACGGACAATCTTAAGGTCTCAATACAATTTTCAAGTTGATTAAGAAATTAAACTAAGTTTAAATTGTATAATGTTCATGGACTGCCTTCCTTTGACAATAGACATTAGTGCAATTTATCTTTCTTCCATACCCCATGGACAAAGCAACCCTAGAAAGCAAAATAGGGTCCTAACCGCATTGCAACTCCTGCAAATACCTAGCACACTCCAGATTGATCAAAGGCAAACAAGATCACCATGTGGTGTGGGATAGATTTGCTTTAAGTTGCTAAAGTCATGGTTAATGCTGCATCATTGAGAAATCCTAAGGCTTCTACTACCCTCAATTTCCTTAAAGAAGAAGCTTGACCAGCTACAGCCTAGAAGCCAGAATGGAAATTGTGGATAAATACTGCAATGCCAACTATAGGCCTTTTAAGGATATCTATTGGATTGGCAGAAGTTTTTTGGTTTTATAGATTATGAAGCAACCAAATTAAGCTAATGCTACATATGTTTTACCACAGCCTACAAAATACTTGCACATTCTTGAATAAAACACTCCAGCAAAATGTCCCCCTTATATATTACCTTCTATCATCCAGTCATTTTGATGCATTACCCATGAAAATGTATTGTGAAAAAAGAAATTTAAAAACTGGGCAATAAAAGAACTATAAAAGCCAGAATATAAGCAGAAGACAGCCACTTGCACTCATCAGTTATCAAAAAGTTATCAGAGTGGCAGGAAATTCTTAAATGGCCAGGCCATTGACATGGCCATGGACCACTTGGCCTAGAATCAGCTAGAAGCAGCCATAAACTCTTCATTGTACCGATGAAGTTGATTCTGGACCAAGGAGTCCATCACGTCAATGGTACTCATCAGTTATCAAGTACACATTCTATTGTTCGAAATAGAAAAAAGATACATTTGCTCTACTAAGTAGCTAAATCAAACCTTCAGGAAGAAAAGAGAAATGGGTGAAAACTCAACTGGAGAAAAATGCCCCGACTAAGTTGCAAAATCAGACCTTTTAGGGTCATCATGCTACTGGCGCATATTCAACGGCTTACCATGATTCTTGTATACCATCTATCAAGTGACTGCTGGCAGAGGTTCCACAAAGGCAGCTAAGATATGAACTCGAGCTTCTTGGTGTTCTCTTTGCTAAGATTCATGTATCTCTTATATTGATTTTCAGTTGCTATATACGTCTTTTTGCTTACAGTTACAAAAAAAAAGAAAAAAGAGAATTTTGCAGACATACCAAAACCAAGAAATGGCATATTTGTGCCTTTTTATCTTGATGTACC
The DNA here is from genome assembly GCA_025175665.1 of Cinchona pubescens. NCBI lineage: Eukaryota > Viridiplantae > Streptophyta > Magnoliopsida > Gentianales > Rubiaceae > Cinchona > Cinchona pubescens. The sequence continues at coordinate 4,233,574 of JANKKI010000107.1, read as the reverse complement.
AAAAAAAAAGTAGTATTACACAGGGAAGGTATGAATATTCCAAGTTTCCAACTACTGAGCTCATGCAGTTGGACTTGGCAGTAGCTATCACATCCTTTTCGGCAGCTGTATCAGGAAAGTGTTAAACTTCCTTGAGTGAAGTTGTCAATAAATCTTATCGTCATTCTAGGACAAAGAACCTACCAACTTAGCCTCCATAAAAGAGATTAGTCCTACCTCAGCTGAAGCATGATGAAAATAACACGCAGATGCTTAATAATGGAAACGTGATCAGAGCTGATGCCTGCATTGTGCCAATTCCAGAAATCAGTAGAAATTTAGCAGGAATTACATATACAACAGATAATCAAAATGAAAGAAATGAGGAGTAAAATGGACTTACCACAAAAAACACCACTTCTTCGTTAGCAAGAACTGCGGTGAACTCATTCCTTAACATTGACTGCTTGATATAGCCTTGCAACTACATAATACACAAGTATTAAGATCTAATGATCGCTTAATTTCTCCCAGCCAGTCTATCACGATAAAGTAGGTCAAAGGTGGATGCATGTTGTCAGATAATATGCCTCTGTTCATTTATTGGAAGAGGGAATGTAAAGAGTATATAAGCAGAAAATTATATTGAAAATTAAAACCAGCCGTTTCAGTTGATTCTCTGTTACTTAAGACTACCAAAGAAAATAAATGAAATGCAATGAACAATATCATTTGTAATGGCATAACTAGTCACTTTTTAGCACAATTTCAATTGTGCATGTTCATTTTGAAGACACCCTTCCAAATTACAGTAGGCTAATGCAAAACGGTATCTGGTGGCTTACAGCAAGCCCAGAAGGAATATTTGAGCAAGTTTTCAGATAATATACTGAAAATTCAACTCAAAGGCAGATGCATGTTTCCAGATAATATGCCTCTGTTTGCTGGAAGAGGACAAGTAAAGAGTACATAAGCACAAAACTAGATTGAAAACCAATACCAGCTGTTTCAGTTGATTATTCTCTGTAATTTAAGACAACCAAAGAACATATCTAAAATCTAGTGAAGAATATCATTTGTCAAGGCATAACTAGTTACTTTTTAGCAAAATTTCAAATGCATGTGATCATTTTGACAACATCCCTATTCCAAATAACAGAAGGCTATGCAGAACGATATCTGAGAAAGGTAGGTCATCTGATGGCTGTGTGGAGTGTGGCAGAGACTCACTGCTGAGCAAATGAGCAATTTTCCAAAAACAGGATCGAAAGAAACAGAGGTACACTAGAATGATGTTAACAGAGTAAAAATTATGTCTCAAAGTGTCAAACTGTATATAACTATTCTATTAGTCACCGCTAATAAGTAGGAAAACAATGGCAAATATTCAATATTGTTGGCCCAACTTACAAGTTCACAGGCAAACAATTTTCTGAACAGATTGAAACTCTTGATTGAGTAAAGAGGAAATAAAATAAAAAAGCAGAATATAAAACACTGGATGGGGATGAGTACAGTTGAACTATTGTTTTCGAAAGAAGAAACGACAAGTCATGACATGAACATGATAATGGTTTGTTATTGGTGAAACTGATGTAGAGCCTGAAAGATGGGGCTGAGAATACCTGGTGATGGTAAAGTTTTGCTGCTGAAAAGGTTCTCTTCAAGTAGTGTGAAGCTTTTTCTAGAACAGACCTTCCATTAGCTACATATGGATACAGAATTCCCTTCAACATGTCAAGATGTTCACCTAATATGTTTTTCATGAACTGCAAAAATAGAAGGTTGTTAGGTTCTTGTACGGTTAAAGTACACAAGAAAAATCATAAATATAAATGATAATTTCAAAACTGATGATAGTGGATAGATTGATAATATGAACTTTCATTCGTAATTCATGAGATCAAAGGGAATTGTATCAGTCAAATCAGACCAATGCATAACATACAGAATGCCCCTTACCTTCACAAACGGACATCTTTCATTTTTTAGCTGCCTGACCTTCAATGCTCTCACCTGAAACATAAAGTTTGATAAAAGGCTAAGTGATTGACCAATTCGTGAACACGGGTAAAAAGGATAGAGTGCAACAAGAGACACCTGTGTCATTTGAACAGCTTGTTCAAGTTGCCGAATTTGAATCCACTGTTCAGATACAATGTCAGCCATCTGTATGCACAAAAAGAAAATAAAAAATAATAAAGAGTTGAGCATAGAAAAATAGTTATATAATTTGCTGCTGAAATCCAACAACTGAGTGAGAAACGCAAATGAATCGTTAAACACAAATCTATATTCTATGGAGCAAGTTTAATAAATATTCTTTGCAGTGAAAAGATGCTTCTGTTTTTTCCTTCTTAATATTTCCAAAAGGCATTCTTCTAATTATCTAAGAGCTGAACATCGTTTCAGAAGACCACCATTGAGGTTGCAGCTAGTTTTGCACTATGCTAGCATGTGACAAACAAAAATCTAATAAACAGCATTGGACTAGCTGCTACTACTGCAGAATATACCAAAGGCATCACAATGTGAAAATTTATTCTCAGCCTCAATTATTGCTTGAGTTCTTACAAGCAAAACAGAGAAGTACACGCCAGTCGGCAGTCACCATCCTTGCTTTCAAGTAAAAATTGACTTCAGAGTAATGCAATCAAATACAAAAACAGCTGGAAATTTCTTATTTCTGCTTGATAATTTCATAGTCAATCACATATTCTCTTAAATCTCAGTCTGAACTTTGAACATAGTACTCTTCCTCAAAGCAAATGGAAAGAAAAAAGGTTACAATTCTTAATGCCATGCAATTTTGTTATGTCACGTCAGAGAGGGGGGGGGGGAGAGAGAGAATTTACAGAAATGAGGTTATGAATAAAGCTTCTCTACCACTACCAAGCTTCTAAACTCTACTTGCTAATATTGAGCAACTACTGTATTACAGGTTTCTTCTTTCACCTACAATGAGCAAGCACAACTAAAGAGCAAGGCATTCATCTTCTTAGAACAAAATGAGTTCTAAAGACTCTAAGAATAACAGGAAACAGAAGTACAGGAAATACAAAGCACAATGGGAAGGAAAGATTATAGAGTAGTATAACAAACTATAAACACAGGAATATATAGGAAACTTAATGCAATATTATTCACAACAGATTGTCTCCATCTTATGGACAATTAAACATGAACATTTTCACAAATTTTCAAGAAAATCTAGTTTTATTCAGGTAACTCCAAGAGAGGATATTCAACAAGTTACTAGATTATCTATTATATTACCCACCAACCTGTTCCACTTTCGGTGTAAGCAACATTAGTCTCTTCTCAGCATCATGTGCTCTATATTCCAATGTGTGAATTTCAAAGTTGTTCCTCCGTGACATAGACCAAAGAAGTTGAAGCTGCATAATCCCCAAACCTACTCATTTTACTCATTGAATGATCAAGCACATTGGTTATTTGGAAAATGCAAGCTGATTCAGAGTTCCATACCTCTTCTTCAAGAGCAGAAAGCTTTTCATTTGCGCGCGAGGAGTAGAAAGTCATCCTGCAATCATATCTGATATCTAATCATGTACTTATCATCCTGTTCCAGCAAGAATGCATTTCATTCTTTCCTTCTTTCTTTTTCTTTTTTCTCCAAATTCTTATAATTGAAGGATTAAACATGGTTTTTCCGGTTTCATCCTTCTTCCAAGAAACCACTATCTCAGTGTACACAATTAGTCACTATTAGATAATGAACAAGCAATAAGATATATGAACATTGTGCAACCAAATGGATGGACATCGAACATGAACAATTCTTATCAGAAGAAAATCAAATCTGCAAAAATAACAAGCAACATATAGAAAAATCATTCAAGAATAGGAAGCAACTCTATTTGGACAGTAAATATTTGCAATCATTTCCCAACACATTTTCCAGCTACCTTTCTATTTCAAGTACATCAAATAAAATATTCAATAAATATCCCGAATAGTAAGTGTCCAAACGGAATCAAATTATTACTAGATAAAGGCACAACTATTCTCACAAAAAAAAAAAAAAAAATACCAAGGGCAACAACTTAAAAATTCAAGCATGGAAACAAAAGTACAAACCTCAAAGCTTGCCAAGGAAGTATTTAGATGATGAATATGAAGTGTGATTTCCTCAATTTTCTTCTCACATTCTTTGACATAAAGGGTTTTAGCATTCAATTCTTGGATGATTTTCTCAAGACCAGATTCTGCATTCCACATACCATAAAGTAAAAATATTACCAATCCAATGAATTGCATCAATCTCGAATCAGTAGTACAAGAAACAAAAAAAAGCACATTGATTCAAATCAAACAACTGAATTCCTATTTACTATCAGTTTTTTTTTTTTTTTTTTCTATGAAATTTTACCTAATTGAGAGAGCTTGAGCTCAGCCTCTTGAACTTGGCAGATCAAAGAGTTGCAAACCTGAGTTTTCTTAGAAGGAGAAGTAGTAGTCAAAGCCACCGGTGAAAACGCCGGCACCGGCGCCGCAGCAGATTCATATGTGGCAGCGACGACCAGCTTAGTAAAATGAAGGGTATCGTCATTCTCTCAGACAACTTGAATCTTGGTTCAGATTCTTTAAAAGAGTCCCTTCAAAATGGAGTTTACATTATTTCTATAAAAAAAAAATTTTTTAAATAAATAAATTAAACTTTAAAATTTTTAATTTAAAATAGTTAAATATACAATTACTTAGAAATTTTAGATTATGAAGTATATGATGTCAAATATTATAAAGTTGGGGTGGAGAATTTATTTTTTGATTACTATTTTAAATATTTTAATTTTCTTGCATTAGTTTTGTTGAAATAATACCAACTTAAAAACGATTTAGAATTTTCCAATCTTATTATCCTATTGTATATTATTCAAAACAATCCAGCTAAAGATTCTAATTCTTGAACTCTCTACCATGCGCTCTCTCTATATTATAAAAATCAATGTTTTGAAAATGGGATCGGCATTAAATAGGTGGTTTGTCCAGTTTGCGGTTCAACTCGTCAGTCCAGTTTACTAATTTAGATTTATCTTTTTTTTACTAAAGTGTAGTATAATTTAAAACGACTTAAAATATATTTATATAAAATCTAAACTAGAAGAAAAATACTATTTTTGGAGAATTATAGTTTTAATATCCAAAAATACTGATCAAATTCCTAATAAGAAAAATGAAATTTATACAAAAATAAGTATAAATAAGATCAAAAAAATAATAACTTAATAGTTTAGGCTTTTGTGTGTTCAATATTTTGCTATTTTAGAGTTTATTTCACGATTTTTTTATTTTTCTCTTTATTTAAATCATTTTTTTATTCTGAAATTTAAAAAATCACCAAAATTGGTTGAATCGATTTTGTACCGGTTCTATCCGATTTTTTATACATACCAGATATATAGTTGGACCGAACCGGTGACTCTTCTGGTTCGCGGTCCAACCAGTCGAACCGACCGGTCCGATTTTCAAAACATTGATAAAAACCATATTCCATCTTTAATTAAGGGTATATAAAAGAACCTAATGAATCAAAAACGATGAAACCGGGATCCATTTCGAACTGTAATGAACAATAATCAAATCTATTATTTTTACCAGATATCTAAAAAACAAGTTTAAATAGTAATTCACATTTTCTTGGACCTTCGAGTATCCAACCCCATTTTGAATTGTAATGAAGAATAATCGAATCTATTATTTTTACCGGATATCTAAAAAACAGGTTTAAATAGTAGTTCACATTTTCTTGGACCTTTGAGTATCCAACCAATCTATATGCAGGGGTATTTTTTGTAATTTTACAAAAGCTAATGTGAAGGGGCTTTTATGTAATTGTTTATTAATTTCTCCATTCTATTTCTATCTACAAAAACATTTTTTTAATTAATAGTTGAACTTTTTTCTTTTATTAAAAAATTAAAAAAAAAAAAAAGTAGTACAAAATTGCGAATGCATATATTCGCGATTCCAAACCAATTTTTACTAGTAATCAATTGACTAGATTATCCTATTAAAATAACCGAATAACGTTCAACTTTTTCTTGAACGTCAGTTCGAATATATCCTATTTTCATGGATATATAGAGCGAGACACCCCTACTAGTGATCTTTGACTACTATACATTGTCGCTTCAACAATTAATATTGTTTTTTTCTTTTGTTTTGTACTGCTAGCATTTTGTGATAATTGATAAACAAAAGCTACTTTTCTTTGTCTATTTGGTTAGGAGGAGAATTTTATTTTTATTGTTTTTCTCATTGTTTTGGATTGAAGTCCTAGCAAGAAAACTGAAAAATTGAAGGACAGGAGTCCGCTTGGATTTTAAGCCTTTTTTGAAAGAGTTTTTTTAAAATAAATAATATTGTATTACATTTTACAACACCAATTAGACAGCCAAGGCAATTATGGTCCATCTCAGCAAAGGTTATAGCTATTCTATTTGAATGTATTCTGAGCATCATAGGAGGCTTGTGAGTTACAGGTGATGCACTTGGTCTCCTTTATCTGTTGTCTTTATCGAGGCATTCTACACTCTAGGATATGGGCATCCCTAAAAAGAAAAGATTAACAAGTGTTTATGGACATGTTGAAGAAACCATTATTGCTCTACTTGTAACTTCAGATACATCTTGATGTATTGATGGAGTAGATTCTTTTCTGATGCAGCGATACTAACCATTTCTGCCGGGTTCAACTTCGGTGTAAATGGAGCAGAAAGAAACAGAAGAAAAGCAGTATCCGATACCCCTAGTCGTGATCGAACAAAGGCTTGTCATTGCTTCTACGAACCCAAAGATCAGGGCTGAAATGTGCATGAGGTAGCACTACTACTCGCGGTTTTAGTGATGTAGAAGGCTGCTAGTACCTTTCAATTCAGGACGCCTATTTGGATGCTATTGCTGTAACAATTACTAATCCACAGAAGCTACCAACGAGGCAATTAGTTGGTGTGTCAAAAGGGGCATTTACAAGGCTCAATTCCCCAGGTGTGCTTTGCATATTCTTCTATTGTTCTATCACTGCTGAACTTTCCAGAGCCAGCAGTACTCAAGATGCTCATTCGAGTCCATTTCTCTGTGATCAACAAATGCTCTATCAACAGCAGCCTGTACTTGAATTATGTTAGTTAAAGCCAACTACAATTTGAATGCAGCAAACTAATTGTCTTTGTCGAGAACATTACCTGAGCTTCTAAATAACTAGCAAAATCATCGCCCAGGAGATAGAAATCTTTCCCGTCCTCCAAAGTGTCGCATAATGGCTTGAAATAATCTTTGAAGCCAAAATGACCATCACGGACCATCCTAGATACAATTGACAGACTGTCTCAGTTAACAGAAACTTAATCATGAGTTGAACTATTACTACACCGCACTGGAAGATGTGCAGAAGGCATGACAAAAGAAAATATAGTTTACAGTTAGCGTTGGGGATTGCAGCCAACTGGGAGCCCAGAAGCTTTTCATGAGCCCAACCTTTGGGCTTCAAACAGGAATGTTAAATTTTCGGGCAGGTTCTAAAACTTTAAGGTTTCCCCCTCGCACAGTCACAGCCAATCGAGGAAAGATTTGACCACAGAGATACGTTAGCAGGATGAAAAAAGTTTACACAAACAATTATTTGAAGATCACAGGATTATATTTCATAAAACAGTCGCTAAAGAGAAAAGTGCAATTGCTCAATCAGTATTCACCTCACAACTCTAGCGAACTGAAGGGGTGCTTTGACAGAAGCATCTTTCTCACGTAAAGCTGGGACCTCATCCACTTTTGCACCAAATAAAAACTGAAAATTTAAATATGGAATTGATTGCATTTAGCAAATGGCAAGCCAAACATTAATTCATGGAGATAATGCCATAAAGAGAGTACACAGGAAAGATGTCCTAGAGCCTCAATCACAATAGGTCATACTCAAGGGATCATGTGTTAATATCATCAGACACCCAAGTAACAAATTGCATACAGAAAATTAAAGGATTGGATCCTGATAACTTTCTGCAGTAAGCAGTTCTTTGGCTCAAATAGATGTCCATATCTCCAATCATCTTAAAAAGGCAACAGAGATCTCATATTATTAAATATTTTCTATACCTGTACAGGTTAACATTTCAGGACGAATCTGGTTTTGAATACCTATCATCAGTGAGTTAATTCACTCTCTAATTAAACCATATGCATTACAACATAGGGAATACACATCATATGAAAGGCACACAATCCAAGAACAAAAAAGTACTTTATTGTTGCACTTCTGAAAAGAAAATAAATTGCAAAACATATTTAAAACTATGTAGGGTAACTTTTAACTCTTTTATAAAGCCTATTCTTTGAGGCATGACAACTTGAGATCCTCATGGCAGAAACCATACTTCAGGGTGCTAATATTGCATGAACTATTAAACCTTCCAAAAGCATAAGCACTACTATAAGCAGAAAATAACTCATTCAGATGATAGTTTCTCATTTTAAACTTTCTCCATAACTTTTTGTATTTTTTTTAAGAACTGTTTTCCACCAAACCTTTTTGTGTTGGTGTTATTCCAACATAGCAAAAGCTGTCTCAATCTTTCATCATGTGTGCCCTACTTGCTAAGAGTTTCTTGAGAAAATGACCTTTCAAATAGAAATTGGTATGCAAAAAAAAGAATAATAAAAGGTTTGCTTGCAATCTAATTTTTCCGTCATATTTACCATGTTATCTGCTCCTACTTCTTCCATTATTTCAACTGTTGCCCCATCAGCAGTAGCTAGCAGCAAACATCCATTCATCAAAAATTTCATACTGCCAGTCCCAGATGCCTCGTGTCCAGCAGTGCTTTCAACAAAAATTTATAAAAAAATAAATAAAAAATAAAACAGAAAGTACAGGGATTTAAGTAAATTAAGTACACTATCCATGCTAGTGCATCAACAAATGATAAACTCATCAGCTACTAAGCTGCACTTCAGGAAAGAGTTGTACACATTTACATTTAAATTTCATGCAGCACCACTAAAATCCAAGCATGGGCAGCCACAGAAAATTATGTAGGTATCTTGATCATCTCTGGCATCAACATGATTATAACACTTTTTGGTCCTGGTTTAACTGAAGATGTCTTAGGGTTTTAGGTTATTCTGAGAGAGCTAATAGGCACTTCACGTTCTGATACCATGGAAATATTACAGACAATGGCGCACTACTTGTTATACAAAGCCCTCGTCCGCATAGAACATAAAACGAATAAAGAAAAGTTGAAGTCAACAAAATACCCTGAATACTCTTAAGTTGAAGTCAGGTTCCCAAAAGTAACATTTGATTTGAAAAGCAAACACAAATTATCAGTACCTCTCAACCAAATTAAATCATACGAGAACGGGAACGAAAATGAAGGATCAACATACTAGCAAAAAGACAAACCTCAAGTGCTGTGAGAGGTCACTCCCAGGAATAACCAGTTCAGCCACAGAGACATTGTAATCAGGGATAAAAACCTGTGATAGATAAATGAGTTAGTATTTATTGGAAGTTGATATAAACAGAAGAGAACTTAATAACTTAAATTTTTTAGTAATTTTTCAATGCAGGAAATAAAAGGGTATAGGCCAGTTTTATGTGCACCCACCCGTAATCTCATCCACCCAATAACATATATAGCTGAATTTTATGAGTCCTTTTATTTTCTCTCTGTCAATATTTTTTCCTTCTTTAAAGTTAAAACAAAAGGGCATGAAAAAAAATAATAAAATATTCAGGCCTCTACCATGATAAAAAGGGAAACTATCAGGAACATTAAAGAAATGGGAGGGAGAATTTTGTTGAAAAGAGAAGATCCTTTGTCCGTTAGATTATCATGGTAATTACTTCAAATGATAACAAACAACAAACACAAACCTTATTCCCACTAAGTAGGGTTGGTTGCATGAATCCTACTACACCATTGCGTTCCGTCATGGACTATATCTTCCTCAATTCTAGATGGGTTATATCTTTTTTACAAGTTACCCACCAAATCTTTTTGGGTCTCCCCCTACCCCTCTTATGTTGACTATTCTCTCTAAAATCTACTCGCTTAACAGGCGCTTCTACTGGCTGTCTTAACACATGACCTAACCACCTTATGCGCGTTTTTTTCTCATCGTCTCATCAATAGATGCTACTCCAATCTTATCACGAATATACTCATTGCGTAATTTGTCCATCCTAGTGTACCCACACATCCATCTTAACATTCGCATTTCTCCTACTATCATCTTTTGCTCATGTGTGTAATTCACTGCTCAACATTCAAACCTATAAGGCATCGCTGGCCTAATTGTCGTTCTATAAAATTTACCCTTAAGTTGTAAAGTAATTTTGCGGTTGCATAATGTTCCCGATGCCATTCTCTATTTAGTCCAACCCGCTTATATCCAATGTGTGACATTTTGATCTATACCACCATTACTCGAGAGAATTGAACCTAAATACTTAAAATTTTCACATATGGGTATCTCTTAATCTCCAATACTAACCTCTGTTCTATTCCTACGTGCATTCTTGCAAAACTTAAATACCATATATTTTGTTTTTGATCTACTAAGTCTAAACTCTTTTGCCTCAAGTGCCTCTCTCCATATCTCGAGTTTAGATCCATTAACCCCATCTTGGGTTTCATCTACTAAAACAATGCCATCTGCAAACAACATACACCATGGTATTTCCTCCTGTACGTGCCTTGTAAGTTCATCTATAACCAATGCAAATAAATAAGGACTTAAAGCCGAACCTTGGGATAAACATATAAATAAAGACTTAAAGCCGAACCTTGGTGTAAACCTATATTTATAGGAAACTCTCGTGTCAACTTTCCTGGTGTTCTAACATTATAACCACATTCCTATACATCTTCTTTATTGATTCTATATATGCTACTCGGACTCTTTTTTATTCTAAAACTCACCACAACTTTTCTAGGGACTCTATCATATGCCTTTTCAAGATCAATAAAAATCATGTGCAAATCCTTTTCCTTATCATGGTATCTCTCGGTAAGTCTCCTTAAGAGATGTATGGCTTCAGTAGTCGATCTCCCTAGCATGAAACCAAACTGATTATCTGACACCTTAGTCTCGTTTCTCAACCTTCTTTCTATCAAGGACTCTCTCCCAAAGTTTCATCATATGGCTCATCAACTTAATACCTTTATAATTAGCACAATTTTGTATATCCCCTTTGTTTTTCAATATGGGTATGAGAATACTCTTCTTCTATTGGTCGGGCATCTTTCTACTCTTCAATATTTTATTGAAAAGATTGGTAAGCCAACTTATGCCCTTCTTCCCTAAACATTTCCATACCTCAATTGGAATATCATCAAGGCCAATTGCTTTTCTTTTCTTCATCTTCTTCAATCTATTTTGTACAAGAGATTCTTGAATCCTTCAATAATACATTACGTTTCTATATTCTCAGACTTATCTAACTCTCCCAAAATAATATCGTCTCTATTGCCTTCATTGAATAGTTGATGGAAGTATCTCCCCACCTTTCCTTAATTTCCTCATCTCTTACTAGCACCTTATTATTTTCATCCTTGATGCATTTGACCTGGATTAAGTCCTTCGTTCTATGGGCTCTTGCTTTAGCAATTTTATAAATATCAGAGTCTCACAGGTTGCTCCCCCTCCTTAGATTCTAATTTTTGGTAAAAATATTCAGAAGCCCAATCCCTCGCTTCGTTTACAGCCTTTTTTGTCTCCTTTTTAGTAAGCTTATATTTCTCAATATTTCCGTCACTTCTACAACTACATAAAGCCTTATAGTTAGCCCTCTTAACTTTGATTTTATATTGTACATCTTCATCTCACCACCAAGATTCCTTATTCATAGGGGCATAAACTCTTAACTCTCCAAATATATTCTTAGCCACTATTCTCACTCTACTTGCCATGTCATTCCATAAAGTGTTAGAATATTCTCGTAAATCCCAAATGCTTTGCCCTAACAGATCTTTCCTAAAAATTTCTTCTTTTTCCTTCTTTAAATTCCTCCACTTAATTCTAGGCAATCTAAGTAGGTTCCTTCAACTAATGTGATGTTTAAGCCTCAAGTCCACCACCAAAAGCCTATGCTGAAAGGTTAAACTTTCTTCATGTATGATTTTACAATATCTACAAACCCTTCTATCTCTCTTTCTGGCGAGAAGAAAGTCAATCCGTGACTTTGTTGAACCACTTTTAAAGGTAACTAAATGTTCCTCCCTCTTCTTGAAAAAAGTATTGATAATGCAAAGGTCGAATACCATTCCAAACTCCAAGACTGATTTTCCTTTTTCGTTTCCTCTGCACTCATCTAGACCAACTTGAGGCGTATAGACACTAGAGATATTTGTAGTTTCACATCCTAAAATTAGTTTGAGGGACATAATCCTATCTTCTTTCCTAGTCACCCGCACTACTTCGTCCTTCATCGATCCATCTACAATAATACCTACCCCATTTCTAGTCCTGCTTAATCCTGAGTACTAGAGTTTAAATCCTGAATTATCTAATAGTTTACCCTTTTCTCTCACCCATTTTGTCTCTTGTAAACACAAATTATTAATTCTTCTCCTAATCATTGTATCTACCACCTCCCATGATTTACCAGTAAGAGTTCCAATATTCCACGTTCCTATTCTAATCCGGATATTCTCCTGAACATTTTCCTTCCCCACTATCCTCCCCCTATTTTGTGAGGACCCTTGCATATTTTTCACTACACCCGGACCCCCATAGAGATGTAGCGGCCCTTGCCCACTATTCGCCACACTCAGGCAATGCGACGCGTCGCTTACGGGGAATGCCCTAGCATTAGTGCAATATCGCAGTGGATTCATCGTATCAGATTGACAAAGTTTTACGCTGGTTGTCGACCTAACGCAATAATCCTCCATTATTTTTTCTCTTTCTCTACAATATTATTCAGTTTACATCTCATTTACTTCCTTTCTAAGATGCATTTTTATCTTAAGAAGAGGGCACATGAGTTTGACGCCAGTTGCTCAGTTACTTTTAAGTCACATTCTTCTGCAAAAGCCCAACAGTCAATCTCAAATTCTACTGACATGATGCATATCATACATTTAAGCTTAATCAATAATGAAACTTCTAATAGGAGGTAAATGCAGGACAACCAAGTTTTGCCACTCAATAACAAAACAGAAAGAGCACTCCCTTAGCATCATTTGTAACGCCAGCAGAAAGTATTGATAGCACTAGTTTAAGGAGGCTGGCCACTATAAAAACGAACACACAACTGGAAGTGCATCAAGCAAAGGCTGAAACTTGGTATTGGAAAAGAACCAAGACAGCAGCGATATAAGGTGGTTTAAAGGTCAATTTTAGGAGTACCTCTTCCCTTTATTCCCCTAAACCTATGTTTTCTTTTGGGTGTCGCCAATGGCCTCCTCTAGAAAAGATTTAAAGTTTCTAAATGGACATGATCTGTACCAGGGCAAAAATATATATGACCAACAACTATAGTACAATTACAGAACTAAATCGTTTATTAGCACACATTTTCTGGTCCTACCAATTTCAGGAGATCCCCAACATCGGCATCATTGTTAATTATATCAGCTGCAGCATGACAAAGTTTGATAATCTTCTTGGCAATATCATAACCTGGAGCAGCTTTCCCTCCAATTATGCAGACCCATTATATGAGGTACAACCTTCCTCCTGTGACTCTTCTCCATATTCTAACAGCAATAGAGGGGGAAAAAAGAAATGTTAATTAAGAATGCAGCTCATCAGTCTAGATGCACATACTCACTAGATCAGGCATAGGGCTATGCATCTGCAGTCAAAACTGAAACCATATAAAATCTTCCATAACTATTCTTTGGGATCAAGATTAAGCATCTGCATGGATGTATTTACGTACCCAATTGTCAACAAGGTAAACAATAATTCACCTCCCCTACCTCCACAAGCACACCAAAACACAAGGGTACTATCGACTAAAGGATATTACCAGCTAGGAGCTTTAGATTGCTTCGATAAAGAACTTCCTTGAAAGAAGCAAATTTAGGTCATATTACAGGTATAAAATTTGCAAGATGACCAAGAATTAAATGGATCCTCAACTCCAAGCATCTTTCAGCTTGTTGAATGTAAAATTTGAACACAGAGCTAAAATTAATTTTGTTTCTTAGTTGTACTCTTACTCAGCTATATACCTTCTTCTGCTGCTCAAATCCATAACCAAGTTGTAGGGCTGATCAGGAAAAGGGCATTTTTTTTACAATGCATGATACGGAATCCTTTCCATTACCCTTTCCTTCACCACCTGGTTTCGTAGGAGACAGATTGTCGCAAAAGAAACAGACATTCCTTTTACATTAGTGATGAGCCCTATGGATCAAATTTCAGAAATCTCCACAAAAGAAAGTGGGAAAAGGAAAACATTTGACAATCTCTGCTTGAAATCTGTCTGCCTCAGTAAGTGAACTAACAGTATCTAGTTCCGTTGTTTCACATTACTTGTGTATACTAAAGTCACAGGTAGTAAGCTTAAAATGGATCACCACTATTTACTGTTACAAGATACTCTTGAACCATTAGAATCATTTTTTCCGAACCGCTACAAGATCTTCAACTATACTATACTGGCGTATTAGGAGCATTGATACCTTTATGCAGTCATATCGATGGATGATGCCCAAAATATTCAGCAGTTGCCTTTTGTACTCATGAATTCTTTTTATCTGAACATCAAACATTGCATCTAAACTAACCTGCAATATAAGGTGACCAAAACCTGGTTCATGATATCTAAAGTTTCACAAAATGTAAAAACATAAAAATTTAAATTTTGCATTCAGCAAATAAAGAGTTGTAAAGCTTCAAACACATGTAGACATGATTAACCTTTACTCCACTCAGTGTCTGAATATATTCTGCAAGCCTCACTTTATTAACCTTCCTCACCTACACATGTCAGTAAATTACTAGCATTATTGCAGCATTAATTAAATTACAACAGCAAATACATTAAAGAGTTCTTTCTAAAGCATAACTAAATGCAAATCAGTTGTATGTTTTACCATCTTCCATTCATGCTGTAGATCAGGATCTGACGCATGTTGCCGTAAACCAGCTAGGAGATCAACATTATGTATCCAAGATTCTGTTCCAAGCCATCTTGATATAAGTGAAGACAAACTTGGCTGTCTTTATTGCTCACCACTACCCAGCGGCGCTGAAAAATAATGTCCAGAAGTCAGAATAAGTACAGGAAAAACTACTATGCCTCGTCTAAGAACCGATTTATGCTTTCAAAAGAGCACATCAAAAGAACAAAAAAGCGGTCAATTAAGAATTCTGTGTTTTGATGATATTACATGTCGAAATGCTACTTGAAATGGTCAAGAAACAGAGAGCAAGAAAGAATTCTGCAAATTCAACTTCATTGAATTCTTGAAGCCAAATCCTACAACTTTGAGCTGCCAAGGTTTATTTGGTTTTAAAAAAACATTTACTTTCTATACCTGAGTCACTCCATTTGTCTTGTAATGGAACTTCTGAGGCCACAACTCAAAGAAATCCTGCAAGATGTTATAATAGTTTTTAGCTTTCTGTTTCCACACATGGGGTCAGAAACATACTTCATTACAGGGAATAAAAACAATATGAACGTGATAAAGAAAGCACAATGTGTGGGCAATTGCTCACAAAAAAACTTGATAGACATTGAACTCAGTTCAAGACCCAAAATTAAGATGTCGTAGTCTAGTGACATCTACCCTGATCATCAGGAAAATTGATGAAAAAGTAACAGTCTGAAGCACTAAGATACGTCTTCCAGAATTTTATAACAGAACAAAGTCTTGCAGACTCAGCATGTGGCAGAAACGTAACTGGTAGTTTTGGTCAATTTGAAAAGTACAGGGAGGAAACATCACTCCCAATTCAAATCAAATTTTAAACTCTAAAAGCAAAAGAAATATGGAGAACATAATATTCAGCTTGTCGAAATAGCACCATACTAAAGATCAAGATTAAATGGTTTCAACATCTTTTGGAGAAAAAGCTAAACCCAAAAATTTATGAAGTACAATATGACTAGCCCATCCTTTGAAGCATAACAAGAAACAATAAACTTTATTTGGCTTTAAGAGCACAAAAACAGCACATGCATATTTTTCCTTGAAGGCCCCTCATTCTCTTAATATTATATTAAAATATCCTCTTTGAAGGTGGACTATTTTTTTGGGGTGGGGGATGGGAAGGGGGATTCCAATTTTGTCATCTGGTCTTCATGCATTAATCAAGCTTATATCTTTCTTCCACCAGAAAGATGACAAATAGATCCATCAAAACCATCACACTTCTATCTTCTGCCACTTAAAATTGTAACCTCATAAGCTGGATCAAATTATTTTGACTAGTCATTAACTCGAGTGGAATGACAATATTCTCCTACTTTTACATAGGAATAGTTCTCTCCCGGATAACAAAGGCTGAACTTGGAGTGCAGTATTAAATGCAAGAGCTTGTGAGATGGTATGTGATCTAGCTCCGCCAAGAACCTAGTTCTGTCAGTGGGTAATTAACATGTGACAATGTAAATAAGTTCATTGAAACAATTCATAAGTTAATATGTCATTCATCATTAGTTGGCATGTGAACTAACCTGTTTTTCAAATTTCAAAAACAAGCCAACAACTTTGTCAGCCAAAATAAGTGACAAAGTGGGCAGAACAATGGCAGATAAAATCTGATGCAATTTTCAATTGCTTAACAACATCAGATAACCAACAGAAACAACTTCAAACTCTCATAAGGCAGCAGCTATCCCAAGAGAATCTTATCAAGTACACAAACTATGCTATGAAGAGCTAAAAAATGGAGAAATCTGAGTACCGTAATTTAAAGTGTTCGATATTACCTTGAATACTCTTTCTTTAAGTAAATCAAGATGTACTCTTGAAACACCATTCACAGTGTGACAACAAACAATTGATAAGTTTGCCACTCGAATGTTCTGCCAACTCAATGAAGATGAATATGCATAAGTTAATACATAAAGAAAATACTGAAGAAACAAAATAAGACTTCAAGATAAAGATCCACTATGCAAGCTGAAAGATCTAAAAAAAGACTGCACTTCAATACACCACAAACATACAAGTAGCTCAATACTTCAAAATTTCCTATACAAATATTTCTAATAACTAATTCACTTAAAGATAAGAATGAAACAGATTGAAAGACTTCTCAATCATCTTCTTAAGTTTTCCTTTCTCTAATTCTATTCCTCTCCAGAAAAATCAACAGAAGTTTTAAGATAGATAATTTGTATCAATCTCTATGACAACAACCATCAGTCCAAGACTAAACAGCAAAAGGGAGAGAAGAGGGAAGTGCAGATGGACATTGAGATAAGCTCACAAGTGTTCTCGCATAACCAGTGACTTTCTAAAGTTAAGCAAACATACTGGCGGACCCAGAGAACGTTAGGTCCCAATCACAGTACTCTGTCTGTACTATAGTTCAGAATTCATAGAACTAAAAGTATGAAGCAATTTGCATAACATGGGAGTTTTTAGTTTTTTTTTTCCATTTCATTGTATATTTATAACCCCCCCTACCGCTCTGTCCTTATTTGCATGTCCCTATTTAAGGTTTTACAATTGAACTTCTTTGAATCAATTCATTTTGTTCTTTTAAGTTTTTCAATAATCTGCTTGAAGTGTAAGAACAGGAATTATGACTAATAGTTCTACAAAAACTAAACAACTATAGTAATAATGAATTGATTCAAAATAGAATTTCAACTTTGGACCAAGGAAGCAATACACAATGATAAGATGTAAATAGTTAATAATGGATTTACATCAAGACGTTTTGAAGAGAAATAAATTAAACATTCACTTTAATACCTTTACTGCACCTTCCTCAATGATAGACATCCGAGAAAGTCTATCATAATCTTGGCCAATCACACTTTTCAACTGTTCCATGAAATTGTAGTTTATTTCATATATAATCTGCACAAAGTTGAATAAAATCCGGTGAGATCAAGAGACAATCACGGACAGAACCAATCCTGTGATTGATTTTCATCGACGTATGGACTCCTTACACTGATTGCTCCATTACATTTATCCTCTATTGAAATTACCCAAAAAAAGTAAAAATTTTGAAAAAAGAATAGAAAAGGAGCTTATAATTTATCCCATAATCTTCTTATAGAGGACTGATTATTTGAGAATTCAAGGCCATTGGAAGGGCAAGCACACAAGAAAAAACGCAATCATCGATGCAGCAAAAAGGTTTCTAAGTCGAAATAATCATGCCCAAAGCACAAGCGAGTGGAAGGTGGAAAATATATGATTGCTGTGAAAGAGAACCCACTTGTAAATGTCTCGGAAGAAGAGTTCCCAGAAGATCGACAGGAATTTTCTCCAATCCTTCAGACTGTACTGTGTGAGTAGTAAAGGAGAAAATTTTGCATGTCATATTCCATGCTCTACTCCAATCCAAGTGTTCTTCATCAATGAGCACTCTCATGACCTCAGCTATTGCAAGTGATGGATGGGTATCATTTATCTGAAGAGCAACCTGAATAAGAATTTCAGAAAAATGGGTAAGCAAAGGAGAGAAAACCGAGATCTTGCTTGGAAAAATAATACATTTTCGTTTTTGTCCTTTTCTCTTGTGTGAGTTTTTTTTTTTGGGGGGAGGGGAGGGACAATTCATTAAGAGTATAACTAAGTACAATACAACCTTTTCAGGTAACTCATCAAAGTTACTGTGGTCATCCTTGAACCTCCGAATGATATCTTGTAGTGATGCTGAAACAAAGAAATATTGTTGCTTCAATCGCAGTTCCTTCCCCTGAACAATGCCAATTACAGAAAACAGACAATATGATCTTTGAGCTTAAAACTTCACCGAAAACAAAAGCAGATATTCTCTAATGCGTACAACAAAAAAAATAACAACCAGTTATTATTGTAAAGGTTTAGAGCATGTAACAAGACAAAAGAAGCATAGAAGAAAGAGGGGTAAAATAGAAACCTTCTATTCATTAGGAGGCAATATTTGTACTTTTCCTGTAAGTTTCATCTCAATAGTGCTGGCTCCTTTCCATAAATGACAAAACCAGAACTCAAGGAAGTCTGACAACATCCAAGGTCTCACCCACGATAACGAACTATCAATTTAATGCATTCAGGATTTCCATTTATATTTTAACAGCCTCGTATATATCCTGAAGCTCTTAACTCAGATCCAGAATTTGCTGATTACAGCTGAGTATATGTTTTTGAAGGCCATTATTGCTAAACCAAATAAAATTAAGTTTCTTAGAGATCTGATAATAACTTTTATGAAGAAATTGATAGCAATGTTTTGAAGCACAAAACATCACACCAATCAAAGAAACCCATTTCACTAAATTGATCATTTACTGCCAAAGCAGTTGCCATTATGGCATAATTTCAGCCTCCGAAATTATCACTTCCACAAACAAATTATTCCCAAAATCGGTAAACCATACAGCATTCGGGTGGAAGGGACAAACCTGATAAGAACGATCATCAGGATACAGAACACTGCTTATTGTCTCGGCCTTTTGTCTGTTCACAACAGCATTAATATAGTCACCTGTGTTATAAGACTCCTGAAAACACCATATTTAGAGAGAATAAGACCGAGCTGAAGATCCAAAACACAACAAACTATGAAAGTATGAAAATTTTGAAATTTTGAAAGGATGTTTAATACTATAAAATCATATTTTCAAGAGTTCAGAGAAGTAAATCTTCTCAGAGGTGCAATTTTCAGGACGTTTACCAGCTAAAAATGTCAAGCAAGTCTAACCACTTATGAAAGGACACAAAACAGCGAAAGTGGATTCAAGAACAAAAGCATATGTCAAGAAATAAATACAAATTTAGTAAACTACCATGTCATATTGACCACTAGGTTTAGCAGCCCATAATCGGAGGTTTATGGCATTCCGTGTTCCATAGCCAGGTATGGGATTGTCATAAGCAACAGCTTCAACCTAATAACAAGAAGTAAAAGTTAATAACCAATAAGCAAATGACTTGAAAAAAAAATACTTCTAATCAGCATTGTAGGATAATAGAACTTTCCCATGAATGAAAAGTAAAAGAGAACCAAAATAAATATGCACATTGAACTTCTCACAGAATTTTGAATATTACAAAGGAATTATCAACTCACTGTTTCTCCTGGTATCCAAACTTTAACAATGTTTGTCCATTTAAACCTTCCTCTTCAACTGTCCCATAGAACTTGTTATTGGAGGAAAACCACCAATAAAGAACAAATATAGAAACTTAGACAAATATATGAAACATTAACCAAGAAACAAACTTTAAAGAGCTGGTAATGACAAGTAATCTCAAACCTTCACAGGATATGATACATGAACCCTCTCTATCTCCCAGGGGTTTCCGAAGTTCAACCAATAATCAGGTTGTTCAAGCTGGAAGCCATCCAGGATGATCTGACGAAACAAACCATATTGATAGCGTAATCCATAACTGGCAAGTACAATGAACAAAAGCATTCAAATTTCAAAACCTTTTCTGTATGAAGATATATGTCATGAATATAAACAAAAGAAGAGCAAATGACATTGAAGGAAGAAGAAACTATTGGCCCCACTGCAAGCTTATCTTTTTCTGCCCAAAAGTTTATATTTTATGAAGGTCTGTTTAATTATCTAAACATTTTGTGGACCAATCTCACTGTCAATGCAATCTAATCTAGCTCTTAAACAACTGGTTGAGAAAGCCCCACACAAATCACTACTCGCAGCTTAGTCCTCAATATCTGAGCTTTATGATTACCCAGCCATGGGAATTTCCTGCATATCCAGCTTTACTTGTTTCTCAACCAAAAAGTGAAAGATATAGCAACAGATTGTGGTTTATAGCAATCTACTGAAGGAAGTGTGTCAACAAGCTTTGCCCTTTTCTATGTCATTAGACCTATTAAAAGGCATGAACTAAGTTTCCACCACTAGGGATCAAGGATGTCTGCATGAGACCTTACCCTTGGAGCAGAGAGGCTATTTCAAACATTATGGTTTAATCAAGAGAGGCAAAGGAAAAGCATTTAAACAGCCTTATCCTCGCTCTCTGTCAAGATACATCAATTCCATGCATTGTTAAGTCTGGTCCAGAACGCTTATCTACAAGGGAGACAATATAACGAAGAAGGGATGAAAAAGAACAAGTATCTTGCTGAAGTTGGCTACACATCTAAATTGACCAACCATAATTCTTTTACATATGAAACTAGAAAGTAAAACCCTTAAATAAGAAAAGTAAATAAATAGAAAACTAATGGACTGGAAATTTAAAGGGATTTCCTGAGATTCCGATCAGTTAGCGAGCATGTGAACCATTTTTTATCCATATAGTTTCAGTCAAGCTCAAAGGTTTAAATCATTATCACAGACAATGATGGATCAACTGGGGTATAATACCATTTAGCCAACCACAATAGGTTATTGCTTTGTGGGATACCAAGTTACAGTGATGGTTGTTTCAAAATGCAGGCTTTAGATGAAAACTGTCGCATTCTGGGGAATAATATAACCAATCGAATTTGCCTTTCCCAGAATATATCTCTCATCTCTAAAAATCAGGAAAAAAAGTTTATGGGTAGCTGAAAATCCGAGATAATGTTGATGTATAAAAGATATATTATAAGAACTTCAGAGATGAAATAGACATGAAAAACATACCCCCATGCTGGATAGTCTTTTTAACTAAAGTTGCTAATGAATCCATCTGGCAAGCCGAAAGGCGAGCTAGGCCACCATTGCCAAGAGCAGCATCTCCTTCCTTCAAGGAGAAAGAAACCAAGAGATAACTTAGGATATCTAAGAGTTAAAATTGAGAATAAGAGTGAGAGAAAGTAAAGCCAACTGCAACACAGGAAAAATATACTTCTAACGCATGAGGTAAGGGTTCAAATACTACTTCACACTTGAATCAACATACTTTTCAAATTATTACGAAATAAGGTAAGTAAAATTCATTTCATCATAATCAATTATCAAGACAATCTTCTTGACCACAAAAGATTTAACCTATGAGTAACTTGGAAAGCAACAAATCCCGTACAAATCTTCTGATTAGAGCATTTACTAAATTAGGAATCAGACAACAAAAGTAGCAAACCTGCTCTGCCAAAACTTCAAACTCAAAACCAAGCTGGTTTAACGCATCCGCATATTGATCCCGGATGCCTAGGTTTATGACACTATATTGCTAATTTGACAATGATCGACCTGTTAAACAAAGAACTAATCATCTCTCTTCTGCGAGCGAAAGAATCAGACTGTTGTAGCTAAATAAGAATGCCGGAGGAAATATTGTTCAACACAGATAATTATAGCCTTTTATTGAGAAATACATCCTATGATCATACAGTAAGCAGTGAAGAAAAGTATGTTATTTCTTTCTTTGTCTTTAAACAAGCATGAATTTTGGATTTATTATTCGCTGAAGAAACAATATGGGGCATATGCCATTATATAAGTGTAGATTCCAAAACCCAAAAGGAAATCAAACTTAAAAGATAACAGCTTAGAAATAGAAAATACCCATAAGAAACTCTAGAGAAAGAAAGTAAAGGCGCTTTGGATCTTTTTTCTTAAAATATTGGTGAGTGTCATGCCACCGCTCAATTAGTCGATCTCTTACACTGTGTGATAATGCCTGCACACGCCAATACAAAACAAAATAAGCCACGATATTTAACATTTAAATTTAAGCAATAAAAAAGCTTTATTATGCTCTTTAAGGTAAAAGTGTACAACATTAGGTGAAAATACATTGCAATCAAACATTTTTCTTCTTACTCCTTTTACTTTCTTGCTGAGTCTGATTTACAGTTGAGACACAAAGGCCATCTATAGAGCTATGCAAAACTAAAAAATTTTCTCTTAACAGCAACTCGCCCAAGACAAGCAAATGAAAGAATAAGATATCACAATCCAAATAGTAAAATTAACAGGATACAAACATAGATAATTATATCCATTTTCAAAAAAATTAGTGGAAGGAAAACTAAGGACTGGGATGCAATAACAGAAAACTAAAATCAAATAAGAATGGCACCTGGTAAGCCTCAAAATCATCAAAACTAAACCTAGACCTTGCCACAGTAAACTCAACATGATCAAGAATATCTTTTTGCAAACTAATTGAATCATTCTTCAAAAACACATCCATCAACCCAAACATTTTCTCCACCTTGCTTTTCCTCTCCCCAATTGTCATGTATTCAATTCCATCCCCAACCCAGCTTTCCTCACAACCACCCCTCTTCCACTCACCATTCCCCCCACTCCACCACCACCATCACCAATAGCATCCATCAATGCCTTCTCAATTCTCTCCAAACTCTCATTATCTTCAATCTTCTTCCCCTCAGAATCAGTCACAAAGAAATTCTTAACAAAGAATTCCCCCTCAAATTCAACAGTGGCTTTCTCAATTTTCAGTCCGAGGACTTTAAACACCCGAGTAATGACTTGAAGAAATCCAATTTTGTTCCGGGCTTTGATAACAAAAAGGGTAGAGTCCAAAATGCCGTCATTTTTGACAGTGATGGTGGCCGAGGCGGTGGAAGGTAGAGTAGAAGAAGGGGTGATGTTGGTTTCAGAGAAGAGTTGATTGGGTTTATTAGTATCATTTGAGGCTTTGGGTGGGGTGAAAATACGGCCATTGGAGGTGGAAAATGGAGGGGAAAATGGACGTTGGAGATTGAGGGATAGGAAAATGGCACAGGGGTCTGTCTTGGAATAATCCGGGAGCGAGAAAATGGACTGAAATTGCAGACATTTTCAAGGTTTTTAGCAATAACAGTGGAGGGTTTGATTGCTCACTACATGTTTGATGAAATGTCTGAATGAAGTTTTCATTAGTCGGAGGTGAAAAGAAGACTGAGGGAGAATTTTGGAGAGTAGGAAAGGAAGTCGGGAAGAAATGAGTTCCTCTGTTTCAGTGTTTTGTGGGAAGTTGAGAAGTAGGCAGTGGAAAGTGGGAGGAAGATCTTTTATTATTGTCCCGAGAAAGTGAATGAAAAGGAGAGAAATCACACTTCACAACAAATCTCACGTGGACTTACCTAAAAGGATATTGACTTTGAGTATTTAAAGGATTTCTCTCAGTTCGAAGATTAAAAAAGAGTCGTAGATATTTGTTGCCTTCCCTTCTATGACAGTAGCATTTCCTTGTGTATAACATTGTGCATTATTCGATCTATTATTATTTGAGTTATTTTGAAAAATGGCAAAAATCAATTAAAATAAGTGTTTGAATAGTAATAATGTCAAAAAAATATAAAATAAATAAAAATAAGTATTTGAATAACGTTTTTATACTAAGGAACTAAATAAGTATGCGAAAATTGAAAGAAATCACTCATTTAAAATATATGGAGTAAATCGGTTCATTTCCCTTTTTTGCAATATCAAACCATGGAATAAAAGTCACCCAAAAATTGGTTACCTATTCGTTATTCAATTCACGAATATTGAAAAACAAGATATGCACGTATGTATATGCAAAAGCATGTATTTCTTTAACAAAAAATAAAGTTTAAAATTACAAAAAAAAAGGAATAGATTTGTTAATTGGTTATACATAATGACGTGTCAAATCTTATGAATTTTAAGTATTTGAGGTGCATCGTAATCTTTTAGCGGTTACTAATAAGTTCGAATTTTGATTCTATACGTTTACACATGAATCTACTAGTCCGAGTTTAGTCCAAGACTTTTGGATAATTCATATGCATATCATCGGACGAGTCATCAAAGTTCGGAAGTCTAGACCTCAAGAGCATTTAAACTTTGCTTTCCCATTTATAGTATAGACTCACGTCATTGGACAATTTGTCAACTTTGAAAGTTTGAACCTTATAACCATTTTAAATTCAACTTTCTTATTTATAGTTCAGATTTTTGAATTTATGTTCAGATTTCTGAACCCTATAACCTTTTTTAAACTCTACATCGCATATAGTTTGGACTTGCAAACTTAGCTTTGGAAATGGAACCCTATAACCCTTTTTAAACTCCACATTCTTGCCCATAGTTTGGAATTTTGAACTTTGGTTTGGAAGTTGAAACTTGCATTCCTGTCTTTCCCATGTCGGGAAAAAAAATCATACTAGTGAATAGTGAAGAAATAATGCAAAAAATTATTATAAATATGTATGAATTGTAAAATACATGTATAGATGAATTTTATTAATGATGGTAAATAATTGAAATAATGAATAGTGAAAGAGGAAAAATTGACAAAAATATACTAAACATACAACAAACAAACAATTATTTGGGATACTATAACAAACCATGTGAATAGTAAAGGTAATAATTGGCCAAAAAAGATAAATAATGTACAAGCCATGCTGTTGTAAATAATCATCAGTAATTTTATAATAAATCACATTAACCTTCACTAAATTTTGTGTGTGTATACATACATACATACATATATATATATATATATATGTGTGTGTGTGTGTGTGTGTGTTATGAATAATTTAATGGATTTTTACCCATGTTCTCCATGATCTACTCCATAATCTACACATTAATTCATGTAACACCCATTATCCCCAAGTTCACCCCATGATCTTCTACATTACTCCATGTAACTCCCACTACCCTATATAACTCATGTAACCTATATTTGCTCATGTAATGTCCAAATGATATTACTAAAATGGATGACCTTAAACCTATAAATAAAATATTAGGTGAAAGGAATGAAATGAAAAAAGTGAGAGAATCTCTTGTTCTCTACTTTAATTATTATATTACTTTCTATTTTAGTAGTATTGTCCCCTACTTTCTAATTTAATTATTAGTAATATAACATAATACTACTAGTTCTTAATAGTAGTAGTTTTATAACACATTATCATCACGAATCTCTAAATCAATTATCAACACTTCTATTGAGAATTCTAAACACTTCCATTAGGTAAGTTGGGTAAGTTTTTTGTTGCTTTCTTGATTTCAATTATCATTATGGCTAACCTTGCAAATTTGAGTTTGTGACTCTTGATATAACTGGAAAGAATTACTTATCATGGGTGCTAGATGACGAAATTCATCTAGATACAAATGGTTTTGGAGACACCATCGAAGAAGAAAGTAAAGGTACAAATTAAGAAAAGGTCAGAGCAATGATCTTTCTCCGTCACCACCTTAATGAAGGGCTCAAAACGGAATACCTAAGAGTAAAGGATCCCTTCATCTTGTGGACTAGTTTAAAGAAGATATATGAATACCAAAAGACGATTATTCTTGCCAAAAGCTCGTTATACTTGGATGCTTTTGCGTTTGCAAGATTTTAAAACTGTGAGTATAATTCAATATTTTTTTGAATCGGTTCTCAATTGAAATTATGTGGAGAAAAAGTAATTGATAAGGACTTGTTGAAGGAAACATTCTCTACTTTTCACGCATCTAATGTGTCCTGCAATAGCAATATCGTGACAAGGGCTTTAAGAAATATTCTGAACTGATTTCTTGCCTTCTTGTTGCTGAACAAAATAATGAGTTTTGGTTGAAAATCATAAGACCCGTCCAACTAGTGCTGCTCCATTACCTAAAGCAAATGTGACAGCGTTGCAATCTAATAATAGACCAAATCGAGACCATGGTCGTGGTAATGGACGTATTTGAAACCGTTCTAATAATCACGACGATCATGACAAAAATACAACTCACCACTAGAAGTGGGAGAATAGTGATGAGAAAGATGAAAACTAAAACAAAATAAAAATGGATAATAAGTGCTACCGATGTGAAAGAAGCATGAAAGGTTATTGGTCTCGTACTTGTCGTACGTTAAAATATCTTGTTGATGTCTATCAAAAATCATTGAAGAACAAAGAGAAAAAGATAGAAACTAATTTTATTAGTATTGATGTTGATTATGATGTTGATTATGATCTTGATGCAATGGCTTTACTGATTTTACTTCTTTGGATGTTGTCGATTTCTTTTTCAATCACCCTAAAGGTGATACTAGTCACTTGTTTAGTGATAGAAATATCCAAGAATGGGTCATTTTAATTAATTACTCTGATGTAATGAATTTCCATTTGATGTTTTTTAGAATAAAATATTTATTATTATTATTAATTGTTAAATGTTTTTTATATTTTATAAATATTGTATTTAAGAAAAAAAAAACAGCTCATTTGAAATTTTGACTTTTAGTGAAGAATATGGACTTTTCAATGATCAATGACAAAGAACTGTATCTGGTGAACAGTGCAACTACACACTCCATACTTAAAGATAAGAAACATTTTTCTATATCTAATAATGAAAGAAACCTATATTAGTACTATATCTGGTAGTACTAAATTGATTGAAGCCTCCAGAAGAGTAGTTATAACTTTTCTTGGAAAAGCAAAATTTTGCATTGATGATGCAATATTTTCTTCAAAGTCTCAAAGAAACTTATTGATTTTTAAAGATATTCGCCAAAATGGATATCATATTGAGATTACATGTGAAGGTAACATTGAATATTGTATATTACAAGTATTGTTTTTGAAAATAAAGTTGTATTGGAAAAATTACCTTCTTATTCCTTCGGATTATACTACATGCATAGTAGTGTAGTTGAATTGTATGTAACTGTAAACTAGAAGTTTACAAATCATGATGAATTTGTTATTTGATATAATTGACTGGGCCATCCCGGCTCTAGAATGATACAAATAATTCTTGAAAATTCATGTGGTCATTCTTTAAGAGGTCGAAAAGTATTGTGATCTAATGAATTCTCATGTGCTGCTTGTTCTCAAGGTAAGGTATAGTTGATCATTGGGCCATCATCATTAAAAATTAAAACTAAATCTCCTGTATTTGTAGAATACATACATGGGGATATTTGTGGGCCTATTCACTCACCTTGTGAACCATTTTGATATTTTATGATTTTTATTAATGCGTCAACAAGATGTTCGCATGTATGTTTATTATCAACTCACAATCTAGCATTTGCGAGATTGTTAGGAGAATTAATTTGGTTGCATGCTCATTTTTCTAATTATCCTATTAAGATGATTTGTCTTGACAATGTTAGTGAATTTATTTCACAAGCTTTTAATGATTATTATATGTCTGCTGGGATAAGTGTTGAACATCCTATCACTTATATTCATAAACAATACATTCAAGCAAAATCGTTTAAAAAGTACTTGCAATTAATTGTTAAACCATTATTTATGAGAACAAAACTCTCAGTTTTTGCTTGAGGCCATGCTATTTTGCATGTGGCAGCGTTAGTTCGCATAAGACTAGTAAATTATCATGAGTTATATTACTCTCCATTACAGTTGGTTCATGGTCAAGAACCAAATATTGCCCATCTAAGAGTTTTTGGGAGTGCGATTTATGCTCTTATTGCTCCACCACAATGCTCTAAGATGAGCCCTCAAGGAGGTTGGGTATATTTGTTGGATATAAATCTCCATCTATAATTAAATATCTTGATCCAATGACTGGAGATTAATTATGGATTGATTTGCTCATTGTAGTTTTGATGAATTAATTTTTCCAACATTAGGGGGAGAGAAAATAAAGCTAGATAAGAAAATCAGTTAGAATGACTTATTGTCTCAGTTTGATCCTCGTACAAAAATATGAACTGGAAGTTCAAAAGATAATTCATTTACAAAATTTAGTAAATCCATTGCTAGACATTTTTACTAACTCAAAGAGAGTTACTAAATCTCATGTACCGGTTGTAAATGTTTCTATCAAAATTGATATCCCTGAAACACAAGCGACCACTGCTGATGAGTCTAAAGCACATTTGAAATGTAGAACATATGGTAGACCAATCAGTTTCAAGGATAAAAGTCCTTGTAAAAGAAAAGGAGTAAATAATCCAGATGATCAAAATGAAGAATTAAAGACTCCTAAAGAAACCCCAAACATGACTAATGATAAATTTTTAGAAGAAATTTAGGTATCTGAAAATATTGATAATCATGAGATCTCAATAAATTATGTCATGACAGGAAAGAGGGGGAATCAAAATGAAATAAACATCAATGATATTTTTTGCATATACAATGGCAAATACTATTATAGATAATAATGAAGATCTTGAACTTAGGTCTGTAAATGAATGTAAACTTAGAGATGATTGGCCAAAATAGAAAGAGACAATTCAAACCGAATTGAATTCAATAACAAAATGGAAAGTTTTTGGACCAGTGATACGCATACCTGAAGATGAACAACCCATATATAAATGGATTTTTGTACACAAGAGAACTGAGATAAATGAAATTATGCGATATAAGGCACATCCTATTGCACAAGATTTTTTTAAGTGACTCCAAAAATTTGGTATTGATTATGATGAGACATATTTTCCTGTGATAGATGCAACAAATTTTCAATATTTACTTAGTCTGGCATCATGTGAAAACTTGAAATGCGTATCATGGATGTTGTTAAGACATATTTATATGGCTCTAACATTTATATAAAACTCTTTGAAGGATTTAAATTGCTAGAAGGGCAAATCATAGTTCTCGAGATATTTACTCAATTAAGTTATGTAGATCTCTGTATGGCTTAAAGTAAGTTGGACGTATGTAGTATAATCGCCTCAGTGAATATTTGTTGAAAGAAGGCTATCAAAATGATCTTGTATGTCCATGCATTTTTATAAAGAGATCTCCTTTAAGATTTGTCATTATCACTGTTTATGTTGATGATTTGAATTTATTGGAACTCATGAAGAGCTCCAAAAAAAAAAAAATTGAAATAAAAGATTTTGGAAAGACAAAATTTTGTCTTGATTTGCAAATTAAGCATTTTGATAATGGCATCTTTAAACTTTTTTGCACTAGTTAGCTTACACTGCTACAGTACTTAAGTGATTTATATGCATAAAGCACACCTGTTGAGCACACTTATGGTTGTTAGATCACTTGATGTGCATAAAGATCCTTTCTGACCTCGTGAATATGATGAAGAACTACCTGATCTTGAAGTACCATATTTTAGTACTATTGGAGCATTAATGTTTCTTTTAGTCATACATGCTCTGACGTATCATTTGTCATGAATTTATTAGTAAGGTATAGTTCTTCACCTACACAAAGGTATTGGAATGGTGTTAAACATGTATTTTGTTAACGATAGATATGGGTCTTTGTTATAATAAATTACTCAAATATGATCTTATAGGTTATGCAAATGTTAGATATTTATCTGATCTACATAATGCTCAGTCACAAATAGATTATGTGGTCACATGTGGTGATACTACTATTTCTTGGTGTTCAATGAAACAAACCATAACTACCACATTTTCTGATCATACTGAAATATTAGCAAGTCATAAGCAAGTCGGGAGTATTTTTAGTTAAGATCTATAATCCATCATATTCGAGGAACAAAGTTTGCATTTTGGACAAGCGAATTCCTACTACTTTGTTCGAGGATAATGCTGTATGCATTATTCAACTAAAGAAAGTATACATCAAAGGTAATAGAACGAAACACATTTCACCAAAATTCTTTTTCACTCATAATCTTTAGAATAATGGTGAGATTAGTATTCAACAAATTTGCTCAAGTGATAATCTAGTAGATTTATTCATAAAGTCACTTCCAACTTCAATATTTGGAAAATTGGTTCATAAGATTAGAATGCATTGACTGAAAAATTTCATATGAGTGCTCAAGAGAGGGAGTAATTATACACTATACTATTTTTTTTCTTAATCAAAATTTTTTTCTCATTAGGTTTTTCCTGGTAAGGTTTTTAACGAGGTAGTGTCATATTTGAAAAAATGTACTTTTTTCCTTCACTGGGTTTTTATCCCACTAAGTTTTTCCTAATAAGGTACTGATTAACAAGTCATTTTTCTTAAAGATGGGCAACTAAGGAGGAGTGTTATGAATCATTTAGTGGATGTCTACCCATGTTTTCCATTATCTTTACATCAATTCACGTAACTCCCACTATCCCCATGTTTATCCCATGATCTTTTACATTACTCTAGGTAACTCCTACTATCTTATATAAGTCATGTAACCTGCATTTGCTCATGTAATGTCTAAATAATACTACGAGAATGGGTGAACCTTAAGCTTATAAATATAGGCTTAGGTGAAAAGAATGAAATGAAAAAAGTGATAGAATCTCTTACTCTCTTCTTTATATTATATTGCTTTCTACTTTAGTAGTATTGTCCACTACCTTCTAATTTCATAATACTACTAGTTCTTAGTAGTAGTTTTGCAATACACACACACACATATACATCGCTTTTGAATTTGGCAGTCATGAATTAGCTTTATGCATCCCACTTACACTTTTAATTAATGTAAATGACCTATATATACCATTCTAGATCAAATAATTTAAATATTAAAAATTTACCAAAGTAAGAGAATTACAAGATAGACATTCTCTCTCTCTATGAGAGCTCCTCCTTTCCATGTGAGAGAAACCTCTTCTCTTGCTAGAAGCTATCATATCTAAGTCCAACTAAGATATTTTTTGCTCATTTATTCACCTTTAGACAAATCAACCTACCTCATTTACTACTATGACCTTTATATGAATATTTATTGCATTCTTTTTAACTTGATATCATAATCCAGTGGTTGGCTCCTTTACACAGAAGTTCAAAAAAATTCCTTGGAGTTAATTCTTTTGGAGGTCAACAATGGATCTATGTCACTCAACGATCAGATCTAGAATTTTGGTCTTAGGGCTTCCACTAGTCAAGTAAATAAATTTCATCGGACCCCGTTTTTTTACTTCTTTTTAGGTTTTTGCTTTCCCTTTTCACTGTTAGGGGGTTTTTTTTTTGTTTTTCTTCTTTTGACATAATTTTTTTTTTGTTTTCTTATCTATTAGTTGATTCTAGTGAGATCTATGTTCATCTCTAGTGAGGGTGTGGGTCTTTGTCTAGTAAGTCACAATGAGGATGAGATAACGAAGATCTTAAAAAAATTTGCTTTGTCTGGTTTAGAATCTGACGATGCATGAGAGGAGAAGTAAGAAAGTATAGTCTGAGTCTGATAGGAAAAATACTAGGCAAAAAGTGGTTAACTTTGTGGTAGTTAAAAATTATGTTAATCATGTATGGGCTATCCTAAAAATCTCCAAGTTTTAGAGCTCGGTCCTAATTTGTTTTCTATTTTTCCTTGGCTCCCAAGCAGATAGAGAAAGAATTTTGAAAGGTAGACCTTGGTTGATGGATAACCAAATTTTAAGTGCGAAGCTTGGGAAGAAGGAATAGAGGAAAACACCAAAAGCTTCTTACAATCCCCTATGCGGATTCAAGTGTGGAATCTTTCTATTAACTGGATTACTAAAGAAGTGGAAACAAAAGTGGCTAGAGTAGTGGGAGAAGTTCTAAGGGTGAATTTTAATCCCTGTTGATGGTAGTAATGAGGGCAAGCACTTAAAAGTTTTAGTTATGATGGTTTATCCAAACCTTTACCTAGAGGTACTATGGCTAAATCAGGGAGTATCACCAGTAGGGTTAATTTTAGGTGTGAGAAATGTCCCAATTTTAGTTGCAAAGCTGGCTTGGTTTGTCACAGTGAGAGGAATTGCACCACTGAAGTAGAGGATGATATTTTATACAAAATGGTACAGTTTGGGTCTTGGATGAGAGCTTCACCTAGATCAAGTGAGGCTAGCCAGTCTGTCAAAAGAAATACTAAAGAAGATAGAGAGAGCATCAATGCAAGATTTCCCAATCTCCTACCAAAACAACTACCGATATACCTCTAAAAGAGACCAGCATAATGCTCAAGCAAAGTATATCATCTGAGAACAACCTTGAAAAAAGGGCAACTATTCAACTGGATAACTTTATCAGTTAGAAGGAAGCCAGTTCTGAAGGCCACAAAATCCTTGAAGTAACCTAACTCCTCACAAATCCAGGAATAGGCTAATAAAGTAATGGAGAATAAGGAAGAAAGCAGGTCTAGTAAAGAAAATGAGGGCACATCAAGAAGTTGGAACTGGGAAGTGAATTAATAAGGATAGAGAATAAATGAGCTATAGGGGGATTATGGAAAAGCTAAACTGGAGGTATTAAGGACTAATGACTATATGCCTATAAATATGAACACCAGCATAGTAGGGAAAAAGATGTTGAAGGAGCAAAAAGTAGGGAAAGCAAATTCAGAAGATTGCTGATAAATTTAGTAAACTAGAGTTATTTTACTTATTTAACCTAGCCTATTGTTTGTATTTTCTAGATTTTTGAATAGAATTATGTGTTTTTGCTTAGTTTTATCATAATTAGTAGTTGCATTTGGATTTGTGTAAATATCATCATTTAAGTATTAATTGTAGTTTAACTTGTGACTAATTAGGTCTTTGAATGTTTTACAAGTCTAGGACAAAGGATATAGAGCATAAAGGGAGATTGGAGCAGTAACGAAAAGAAGGGCAAAAGAGGAAATTCAAGTTGTTAGAATTGGACTCCATACCACAATATGAAATTCCATAACGCAATATGGACACGAAAGTTAGAATTTTAAGATTAGGTGCCATATCACGATATCAATGTCCATATCGCGATATGGACACACATTTCAGCATTTGTATTTTGCCAACATTTGCAATTCTAAAGCTCTATTAATCCTCAAGTACTAGATTTGTACTATCCAAGTAGTAAGTAGGAATTAGTTTAGAAAACACATAATTAGTGTGTAGTTGGTATTTTACTACTTTTAGTTCAGAGTAGATTTGTACAGCTTACTTAACTTTCAAGACTTCTCTTCTTAATTAAAGTTCTCTTTTAATTTCTTTTAGATTTTGTCTTTAATTCTTAAAAAGTTTAAATTTTGATTAGTTAATCTTAGTGGGCTTTCATTTGCTACAAGGAGATAAAATTTTTACATGTTTTCTCTTTAAATTTCTTACACACAGAATCAAGTTGCTTCTTTTTCAAGTTTTCTTTGAAGTTTTTAGGGTTCTTGCTAATCTAGTAATTTTTAGTTAAAATCTTTATTTCCTTGCATTAATTTATATTAGTTTTCAGTGGGTTTTCTTCTACTTAATCAAAAATCCAAAAATATTTAGTTTTAATTTAGTTCTATTTACACATTTCTATAGATCTAATTAGTAAAAAATGGAAATATTTTTTCTTTCATGCTTGCTTTGTGTTTCCTTTAGTCAAATTAGGTTTACTTGCTTTCTAAGAATCATCTTAATTTAGTTGTTATAAATAGTTTAGTGATCGATTTACTTATTTTCATTAGATTAGCTTACATAGTTCTTTGCCTGTTGATTACTTGCTTAATTGAATATGTTTAGGGCTAGTATTCCTTCTATTATTGCTTAGCCTAACTATATAAAGACCCTTGAATCTTGGTAATTGCTTAACCAACAATCCTTGTGGGAACGATACCCACTTGTCATATACTACTACTTTGTCATTCTACCTCGTATACTTGCGGGAGTGAGGGTTTAGTTAAAGATGTTAGTAAGCTTTATTATTACTTGTTTGGTTGAATTCGATCTCTACCGGAGGCATAACAAGTTTTTGGTGCTATTGTCGTGGATTGTTCTTGGTATTTTGGCAATATCGAGCACTTTTAGGGTCATGCAGATTAGGCATTTTTACTTGTTTTAGTAGTTAATCTTAGTTTTTAATTAGTAGACTTTACTTGTTTATCTTTAATTCTTGTTTTAGTTTGAAGTGGCCTTTGTGATTAATTGGTTGAATTTATTCTTGTAGTGCATGTTGCTAATTTCAATGGAAATAGGGTGAATGGAAATGGTCATCCTCTAAGGGATTACGCAATGCCAAACTTCGATGGAGCTAATTCTAGCATTGCAAGTATGCAGGTACAAACGAATAATTTTGAAATCAAGCCCGTTCTTATTCAAATATTGCAAGCCCATGCGATGTTCGGTGGAAGCCCTAATGAGAATCCTTATAATGCACACTTGATGAATTTTGAAGAAGTATTAGATACTTTCAAATTCAATAAATTCATCCCGATTGCGTTTGCACGAGGGTCTTTCCATTTTCATTGAGGGATAAAGTAAAAGCTTGGTTGCAATCACATGCATAAGGAACATTCACTACTTGGAATCAATTAGCCTAAGAATTTTTGACAAAACATTTCCTTCCTTCAAGAACCGCCAACTTCGCAATGAAATCACTTCGTTCAAGCAAGACATAGGTAAAGGTCTTAGTGAGGCGTGGGAAAGATTCAAAGAATTGTTGAGAAAATGCCCACATCATACTATCCCTTTGGCTTCAAATTCAAACATTTTATAATGGCTTGACTTAAGAAATCACATCAATTATTGATGCACCAGCGGATTGTTTATTGTCTTTCAAAACGTTGAAGAAAGTTCAAGAACTACTTAATAGGATGGTATCTAACTACTACTATCATGGTCCTATTGTTCAATCGGTTGCTCAACAACAAGTTCTATTCACCTTAACAAGCCAATGTTCAACATGAAGGTGTCTTGCATTTGAATTCAAATAATACATTGGCTGCTCAATAAGGATTATAGATGAATGTCACAAGCAATCTGACAAGAGTTTTGAAGAATTTGGGAAGAGAAAATACCATAAATGCCGTGACTTCTTCATCTCAAACACTTCTTATTTGTGATTTTTATGGTGGTAGACATCTAAATGGACAATGTAAGTTTCTATGGTGTCAAATGAACAATTGAATTATGTCTCTAATCGACCACTATCTTCAAGGAATCCTCCTCGTGTTTACGGAAATACTTTTAACCCATCTTGGAGGAACCACCTAAATTTCTCTTGGAGCAACCAAAATAACCAACAAAATCCTTCCTACTGACACAATCCTCAACCACAAAATTTTCAAAGCCAACCATCAATTTCTTCTAGGCCTTATCAACCACCTCACCAAAGAAATTTCCAAAACAACTCTTATCAATCCCAACCAAATCCTCCTTACCCTAATTGTGTCATCAATCAACCAAGGCCTCAATATCAACAACATAACCCTCCATCACCCTTGAACTACAATCAAAACTTCCATAGAGAGTGTGATGATCTCCAAATGCAATTTAACAATTTGAGGAGAGATCATGAAAATCAAAGGAGATAAAATGAAAATCAAGGAGAGAAATGGAAAATCTAGGGAGAGAGTATGAGAATTTAAGAGCCACTACAAAGAATTTAGAGATCCAATTGGGTCAATTGGCTAGACAACAAAATGAGAGACATTTGGAAGCATTACCAAGCGATACAATTCCCAATCCAAGAGAGCAAAATGGAAGAGATCAAGTGGGATGAGAACAATGTAATGCTATAGCTTTGAAGAATGAACAAGAGTCTATGGTGAGGAATGATAAGCATGAAGTTGATAAAAAGGGAAATTCAAAAATCAAAGATGGTTGAAACTCAAAGAGAGGTCAATTGAAATGAAGAAAAGAAGATTGAAGAGGATAAAACAATTTGCAAAAGAAGGAAACTCTCAAAGAGGAAATGCATAAGAAAATTGAAGAATATTTGAATCTTCATCCTTCGATAAAGATACTATTTCCCCAAAGGTGATTGACCAAGGAAAGAGGAAAAAGAAAAGCAAATCAATCAATTTATTGAGGTGTTCAAAAGGCTCTAAATTAATATTCCTTTGCTTGAAGCACTCACAAAGATATCCTACTATGCCCAATTTATGAGAGAAATTCTAGCTAAGAAGAGAAAGTGGGAGGATGATGAGAAAGTGTGCCTTATTGCTAAGTGTAGCACAATTGTGAATAAGGGAGTTGCTGCCAAAGCTAAAAGATCCTAGTTGTTTTTCTATACAGGTGAATATTGGAGGATACACATTGAACCAATCATTTTGTGACTTAAGTGCAAGTATAAATATGATGCCTAAGGCCATCTATGACAAGTTAGAGATTACAAGTGCCAAACTTGCACAAGTCACCCTCTAATTGGTGGATATGTCTGAATGAAAGCCTTGTGGTTTATTGGAAGCATGTTTTTGTTCAACTAGATAAACTTATTTTTCTTGTGGATTTCCTAGTACTCGATATGGGAAAAAGTAAAAATATTCTATTGATCTTGGGAAGGCCTTTCCTATCAACCGCTCATGCAATGATAGATGTGAACAAAAGGAATTTGATTTTACAAGTTGAAAATGAATTGGTTGAATTTGATGTTTTTTATTATAATGATAATGTTCTGATTTTTTAAGAAAGTTATGTAAACCACTCACTTGGTTCTCTTCTTGTTAAGTTAAATGAGGAAATACTCAAAGATGAGGAAAGCAAAACACTCAACATAGTGAAGGAAACAAAGAAGGACATGAGAAATGAATTGGAGGAAAAGCCACCCAATATTGGTTGTGATGTGATGAAGAATCAAAAGGTTTTTGCCAAGGATCGAGAAATTAATATTGATAAAAGAGTGAAAATACGTGAAAAGAAGAGATGGTTGTTCAAGAAGCAATTTTGTGTGGTGTTTGGTCCATTAGCTCTATTTCAAAAATGCAAATACTCGAAAAAAGGGACAAATGCATATGAATGCTGGGAATCAAGTATCCTTAGTGAAAAAGAAAGAAGTTGAGCTCTTCCTGTGGAGACCAAAAAGAAAAGGATGTTCGACCATCCATAATTGCTTTATTTGATCAAATCTTGCCATAGTCAAGCTAGTGACTCTAAAAGTGTTGGTTGGGTGGCAAACCAACTTTTAAATTCCATGTTTTGTTTATTTTTAGGGTGCGTTTGAAAAAACTGAATTTGAAATCTAAAATCTGAACACTGAAATTAAGTGTTGAAATCTTAATTTACTGAATTTATTAATTTGTATCTATTTGATAATAGCTAAATTTGAGTACTGAATTGAAATTTTTTACCTCGTGTATATTATACAGTTTGATGATAATATTATATTTTATTTTTATAGTAAGTTAATTTTTTAAATATTATAATTTTAATACAAATAAATAGTTAATTAATATAGAGTATGTGAGAGAGAATGAATATAGTGTGTACAGGAGTGTGTGTTTATGTGTGAAGAAAAGGAATATAGTGTGTCCATATGTCTGTTAACGTGTGTGAGAAAAGAAATATAGTGTGTGCAAGTATGTGTTTTTATGTATGAGAGAATGAATATAATGTGTTCAATTATGTGTTTATGTGTGAAAGAAAATGAATGTTGTGTGTGCAAGTGTGTGTATATGTGTGAGAGAAAATGAATATAGTGTGCACAAATGTGTGTCTATATGTGTGAAAGAAAAAATATAGCGTGTTCAAGTATGTGTTTCTGTGTGAGAAAGAATGAATGTAGATGTGTGAGAAAGAATGAATATGGTGTGTGTAAGTGTGTATTTATGAATATGTTTCTATACGCAAAAAAGTGTGTGAATGTGAAATAAAAAAATTGTATGAGTTTTTCTATACTAGTAAAAAATTCAGCAAATTAACTGATAGATTTTTTACTTAAAATTTTGTATAGAAATTAAGTGGCACTTAATGTATTTAGAGGTAGGAGAATTTTGTTATATTAAAACACACTTAATACAAAAAGTACTTAATGAATTAAGTTTAAACACTTAATGGGGTTATCAAACACCCCATTAGTGTTACTTCTTGTTTAATTTTGATTTGGATTGATTTGTTTTACTTTTAAATGAATTTTGTTTTGAAAAGTTTGCTTATTTTTTGAATAAATTGTGCTAAGGAAAGAATGGGAATTGTCTTCTAATACATGTGTTTTTTGTGTTTATAGGTGGTGAAGAAGTGTGAAGTAAAGTGGTGGAAGTTTGGCAAAAATTTGGCTAAGTGTGGAATTATGCCTTTGCAGAAGTTTGCCTTCATATCGTGATACAGATGCAAACTTCCAAGAGTATGGAAATCTGTCTGAGTGTCCATATTGCGATATCAATACTGATATCACGATATAGGAAGTTGGCCAGGGCATTGACTAGAGCGATATCGCTATATCGTTTTCCAGTGCAAAAACACGATATTGACCATTTTCTAGAAAAGTTAAATTGTGAATTTCAACCATTTTATTGCCCATTCTTTACCCAAAAACCCCAGCCACGACCTATATCTCTATACCCCTTCCACAAATCTATCACAAACCACCATAGAGCTACTATAAACACCCAAAATCAACCCTTCCAAGTATCATAGAACAAGATTTCATCCACTTTGTTGTAAGAAACAAGCGTTTTCAAGAGATTCAAGGTGCAGTTTTCAAGAGTTTCCAAGGGCTTCAAGGCCTCAATTTGTCTTCAGTTTTTGGGCAATATCTCTACTTTTTTCTCAAGCCTGTAAGTATTGATGATTTATAATTAATATTAAGATTTTGAACTCAAAGTTGTTGAAATTCTTTTGACGAATTTTCCCTTGGTTTTGTGGGTAGTTGCTTTGGAGAATTGAATGATTGAATTGGGTTTGTGAATTATTGGTTTAACTTGGTTGATTTTTGTTTGGGTTCTCTATATTGGTATTGAAATTGTGAAAAATTGTGGTGGCTTGTTTGATTTGGTTTTGCTGTAGAATTGTTTGCAACAGTTGATTTTGATAATTCTTGTTTGTTGAATTGTTGAATTGGTTGACAAAAATGACAAGGGAAGTGTATGATAGTGGTAGGAGAGGTAGAGCTAGGGGAAGAGGTGAAACATCTAAAAAGAGAAAAGTTGATAAGGGGCCAGATGAAGAAATTTTAGACTTGTGCGAGGATTCAGTTTTTGCTAGTGATAAAGTTAAAGCAATTTTTTAGGACTACCAAAAACATGATGTTATAAGAGAGGGCAGACATTTGACTTCTCGGGGCATTGGGGTGATTTAGAATATATTAGACAAGCGTTGATGCACAATTAACTGCAAGGAATTGGGGCCACTTCAAGAACGGGGTTAAATTGGGTTACACTAATCTTATTAAAGAATTTCATTACAATTTGTATGACTTGATTGATAATAAGCCACGTGTACGTGGTGTTTTAGTTGATTTCTCGGTTGAAAGGATTAATGCTTTTTGTAATGTGCCTGAAGTGTCTCATGATCAATATCTAAAGTGTGTTTCATAAGGGAAAGGAAAAACATGGAAGCAATAAAAAATGTGCCGAGTGAGCCGAGCGTCAAATGGATCATGAATGCCTCCGGTACTAATTATTTGGAGTTGCCTCGTACAAGCTTGAAATTGCTGTCGAGGATTTGGTTTTACTTCATTAGTTGCAAAATTTGGGGCTCAACTACAATCAATGTGGTCCCAAAGGATAAGTCTTATCTTGTTTATGCTATTATGCACGGCATACCACTAAACCTTGGGAGATTGATTCGGCAGGGTCTTATTGGGAATGGGATTTTTAACCGTCCTAGCTTTTGTTTACCTGAATTAATTTCTTATTTATGTGTTGAATTAGGTTGCCAATTATTCCAGGTGAGCCCCAAACACATAAAAGAAGCAGAATTAATATGAGATATGTTTTGAACATAATCAAGATAGCTGACAAGCATCAAGATGAACCTCCAATGCAATCAACTTCACCCATTTTCTTACAGCCCGGGAATGTCTTCAATAAACCTCATAATCAAAATGAGAAGGAGAAGAATGAGTTATAAGGGTATTGAACCTACAGCCAGATGCTCCTTCATCACAACATGGCACAACATTCACATCTGGCTGTTATGAGCTCATGGATCCGTCCATTGCCACCACCTGCTTGGCACTGTGGAGTGCCCCGCAGGCAACATTTTTATACACCACTAATAGGGATTACTCAAGTGAAGCAAGGACAAGCAAGTGGAGTAGGCTTTATGAAGGAAATTGGTGGAGCTCAGGAGAAGGATTTTGAGGAGACCCAGCATGGAAGAGCAGATAAACCAATGGGCATTGAAGACATCAATGAGATCAATACCAAAATTTGAGAGCAGCGAAATATTGAAGCATCACCACTTCTCTTCTTTATCTTAAAATTAGACTTTGAGAGACATATTTCCTTATTCCATTCTCTTAGTACTTTTAGCATTAGTTTACTTTATCATTTTTATTATTTTTGGATAGTTTGCTACTTTGGATATTTTGAATGTTGGTTATGAAGGCTAAGGGTTTTAAGTTGATGCCAAGTATACTATTTGTTAGTGTTTTATTGATTAGATTGACTATTATAAACTTACTTGGATGATTACTTAGTTTAGTTTAATGTTGCTCTTGGTAACCATTTTATTTGAATTGGTTTGATTATAGTTAATTTTCATTTATGATATTATGGTTTCAAGTTGTTTGTACGTTATTTTATGATGGTGAATTTTTTGATGAGTGGATGAATGGGTTTACTCATCAACAGAATAAAAGTATCAAGTTTGGGGGTGTTCTTTCTTGTGTCGGGAATAGTACTTTTTGTGCTTGTATATATGTATTTGATAACATTTGGATGAAAAATTGATCAATTTGGTACTCAATGATGACAAATGACTTGCAATACCATATGGTTGAATTATTTCATTTTGGCATTTCATTGGATTTTGGTGTGTGCTGAGTAGTTCCTTTGCGACTTAAGTATTTCAAACGCTATATATTACTATTTTTCAAAAGTGGTGGAACTCACATTTTTGAAATAGTTCATTTGAAATGTGACTTTTGATCAAATCACTTGTATTACTTTTTGGTCAATTTGTCTTTTGGAAAAAAGTTGTTTGAATGGGATAGAAGTGATTTAGGACATTTTATGTATTTGCATAGGAATTGTTATTCTAACTTGTGAGTAATTGGTTTAAAATATTAATTTTGGATACATTTTACTCCTCTTCGTTGGTTTAGGGCAGTTAAAAAAAAATTCTGTTAAGAATAAGGCGAGTATGAGATTCTGGCATGTACCTATGTTGTTTTTTCGAAATAAGTTATTAGAATAGTAATAAGGCAAGTACGGGATTCCGACAATGTACCCATGATGTTTCTCTGAAATTAGCTATTAGGAATTACGTTTTAGAATACCATCAAGTCGAGGAGGAAATATTTATAATACCTATCATTGATGTCATGCTACTCACTCCTTGATAGATTAATATTCTCAACTTTGTGTAACATGTGTATGTATGTAGACTCCTAACATGAACTTCTATTTTCATGTGGCCTTGTTGAGATGATTGAACAACTTAGTAATTCTTTTGATTTGAGTAAAAACTA
Organism: Cinchona pubescens; assembly: GCA_025175665.1. NCBI lineage: Eukaryota > Viridiplantae > Streptophyta > Magnoliopsida > Gentianales > Rubiaceae > Cinchona > Cinchona pubescens. The sequence continues at coordinate 4,191,391 of JANKKI010000107.1, read as the reverse complement.
TGTTTTTGAATGAATGGAAGTTATTTTTTAAAAATCTTTTTGAGATTGGTTAAAACTTGGTCATTTGAAATCTTGTGTGGTGTTTAAACTTGTGATTTTTAGGAAATTTGAAAACCTGGAATGACTAGTTGAAATGGTTCAATTGTCATATAGTATTTGAGGTTCCTTGAGAGATTTTCTTATTGTTCATAAGTACATCCATTATTCATCTTTGTCATGTTGTCTTTGGTGGTGTGTTTTTATTTGCTTGTTTAGTAAGGTCCTTTTTATTTTTTGTTTTGCTTGGGACTAGCAAAACATGTAGCTTGGGGATATGATAATTCTAGTAAACTAGAGATATTTTACTTATTTAACCCATCCTATTGTTAGTATTTTCCAAATTTTTAATAGAACTATGTGTAAATATCATAATTTTAGTATTAATTATATGTAGTAGTTTAATTTGTCTCTAATTAGGTCTTTGAATATTTTACAGGTCTAGGACAAAGGATATGGAGCATAAAGGATTGGAGCAGCCATGAAAAGAAGGGCAAAAGAAGAAATTCAAGTTGTTGGAATTGGACTCCATACCACAATATGGAATTCCTTATCGTAATATGGACGTGGAAGTTAGAATTTTAAGTTTAGGTACTATATAAAGACATCGATGTCCATATCACAATATGGACACGGATTTTAATATTTGAATTTTGCCAACTTTTATGATTCTAAAGCTCTATTAATCCTTAAGTACCAGATTTGTACTATCCATGCAGTAAGTAGGAATTAGTTTAGAAAACACGTGGTTAGTGTGTAGTTAGTATTTTAGTACTTTTAGTTTAGAGTAAATTAGTAGAGCTTACTTAACTTTCAAGATTTCTTTTCTTAATTAAAGTTCTCTTTTAATTTCTTTTAGATTTTGTCTTTAATTCTTAGAAAGTTTAAATTTTGATTAGTTAATCTTAATGGGCTTTTCATTTGCTATAAGTAGATAAATTTTACACGCTTTCTCTTTAAATTTCTTGCAATTCGGGTTGCTTCCTTTTCAAGTTTTCTTTGAAGTTTTTTAGGGTTCTTGCTAATCTAGTAATTTTTAGTTAAAATCTTCATTTTCTTTTCAAGTTTACTTTCTCTGGTCCTAGTGATTGTGAGGAAGTGATAAGTGGAATCCCAAATTCCATCATTGAGCAATAAACACAAATCTCACTAAAAAAATTTTAGACAAGGAAATTAAATGCAATTTTTTTATCATGAAAGGCTCCAGAGCCAAATGCTATGACCTTTTTATTTTTTCAGAAATATTGGCATATTATTCACAAGGATATGGCTGCAACTGCTCACAACTTCTTTTATTCTAGTTTTCTCCCAAAATCTATTAGTGAAACTATTGTCTCCTTGATTCCTAGAGTGAACTGTCCTCCTATTTTACTTCAGTATAGACCAATCAGTTTTTTTATTTTTTTTAGTAGAGTAAAAAAACTTATCCAATTTATTAATAATTCAAGTCTACTATGTAACATGGCCTTACATCCAAGGTGGCTCTTGAAACCACTCTATTTTGTGAACAAAGTTCCTAGCCAACTGAGCAAACATATGAGCTAATTGGTTCCTCTCTTATCTAACCCACATTACCTATAAGACTTCCAGAATATGAAGCCAATATAACCCACATTATCGTCAACTAAAGCCCCTAAGGATGACAAGTCATCTTCTTCAGAGGACAAGTCATAATTAAATTTTTAGCATTAACCTCAATTTGGATGTATTTCAACCCAAGCTCAGTACCAAACTCTAAAGCTCTCCTTACCGCCACCATCTCTATACTTCTGGGTTCATACCCCATCTCTTTGTTCGCAAGACCAGCCACAAACCATCCCCACAAAAAATGGTGGCATCAAAATTAATTTTTAGCTTACTTGTTGGAGGTGCTCCCAGTGACAAGTTTGACCGGTTTGGCAAGAATTTGTTGGTTGTTAGTCTTAGGTACAATGTTGGCTTTCCAAAAGGATTGCAAAACCTGCAAGGAACTAAGAAGGATCTCTCTCACCAATCTCTTTCATCCCTCAAAAAGACGGGTGTTTCGATTTCCCCTACTTGCCCAACTAGTATCTCCACCTTATCCCCTATACCATATACCTCATTAGCTAAGCTAGGAGGTCTTGACATCACAATCCGCAATTCATCTAGTCATTTTAAAACATTGTGGATTCAAGCAAGGACAGGCTCCAAACTTCTTTCGTGACAACGAAAGAGGACGTGCATTAAGTCCTCTCTCCTTCTTCCGCAAACTGTATAGTGTTGTTCATCGCGAACAATTCTAGCTTCAAGTAGTGCCTTAGTTGGCAACATATCTTTGCAAGCCTTCCGCCAAAAATGCTTCACCTTGTAGGGAATAGTTAGCTTCCAAATTTTACCCCACACACCATCATCCCCTAAACTACCCGAACCCTTGCAAATTCTCATTGAATGAAAAACCAATAATTACTCCATTGCCAAATGATGAGCACTACGAACTAGGAAGTTTCCTTGTTTGTTGTAATACCAAACCCACCTATCTATGCATAGCTTACTACTAAGAGGAATAGCTCGAATAATGTCCGCTTCATGAGGCCAAAATAATGAGTCTACCAATTTAGTCTTCCATTTACGATTTTTAGACTTAATGAGCTCCAAGACCTATCTTATCGAAGCTCGGCTATGTTGTTCAAAGGAGATACAAAATGTGCTCGGTAGAGGAATCCATGGATCCTTCCAAATATCGATGGACTTGACCAAACCAACTCTCTTTATAAGATATGCATGAGCAAATTTTTCCTTTCCAAAATGCTAAGCCACGTATATGAAGCTCCAGCTCTCTTATTCACTTGCAAAATTGATGATTTTGGAAAGTACTTAGCTTTGAGAATGCGGTGACTTAGCGAGTTCTCATTAACCAAGATACGCCAAACTTGTTTTGCTAACATAGCTCTATTGAAATTACTTAAGGTTTCAAAATCCTAAGCGTTATTTTCTCATCGAGTCACACATTTTATCCCAGGAGGCCCAACGGATTTTCCTCGTATCACCCCACCAATCCACCAAAATGTACTCATCATGGCTTGGATGTCTTGAAGAACACAGATTGGCAATTGAAAACAAGACATCACATAGGTGGGGATAGATTGGATTACAACTTTAAGCAACACTTTTTTCCCTGCCGCAGATGAATATTGTTCTTTCTAACCCTGAATACATATCCAAACCCTATCTTCGATGAAGGCAAAGACCTCTCTCTTGGACTATCCAACCACAGTTGGTAGCTCAAGGTACTTTTGATGAGATAGCACCTCAGGGATTCCAAGACATTTCACAATCCTTACTCTCGTGTCATAATGCGTTCGTCGACAGAATGCCACAGCTGATTTGTCAAAATTGATCTATTGCCCTATTGCCCTCCCGTAAAGAGCAATAACACTAAAGATATTTCTGTCCTCTTCCATCGTCGCCCCTTCGAACTAAATGAAACAAAGTATCATCAGTAAAAAATAAGTAAGAGACCAAGGGGGCCTCTCTGGCTACTGAAATACCACTAAGTTTCCCACATCGAACTGCCTCCTACAACAAACATTAGAAGACCTCCAAACAAATTAAGAAGAGTTAAGGTGATAGAAAATTCCCTATTTGATGCCTCTCTAATGGATTAGATGCCCAAATTTGCAACCATTTAATAGAAAAGAATAAGAAACAGACAAAAAACAAGTACAAATCAAGAACATGAAACAAGAATGAAAACTTAAAGCTAATAATATTTTTTCAAAAAGCTCTACTCAACTATGTCGTAGGCTTTACTCATATCTAACTTAATGGACATAAGCCATTCCTTGCCCCAAGATTTAGATTTAAGAAAGTGATTGAGCTTGCAGACCACTAGCACATTATTGTAATAAGCCTACGGGAAATAAAAGTCGATTGTGTTTCCGAAATAACATGAATAAGAACGAGATATAATCTATTAGAAAGGACCTAGTGGACGCAATTTTATAAGTGACGTTACATAAATTGAAGGGGCAGAACTAGGAAACAGACTCAACATTAGACACTTTTGAAATAAGAACAACATTGGTATAATTAAACTTCTTATCAAAAAGGCCATTATTCAAAAAAGAGAGAACATGGTGAGTGACGTAATTACCTATTACCAACCAACATTTTTGAAAATAGATATGACTGTACCTATCCAGGCCTGGAGATTTCAAAGGATACATTTGAGATAAAGTTTTGGTAACTTTTGATTCCGATGCGTATGGAATAGGCGGTCATTCATCTCTCCTGCTACTTTACGTTGTACCCTTTCCAGAACTCGATTGAGATCCCCAACCATAGGTCTAAAGGACTGAAATAAAGCCCTGAAATGCTCCATGATAATATTCTCAATCTCTTATAGTTTATCACACCATTTCCCCACATGGTCCCTCAAATCCGATGCTAGATTAGCTCGAAACATTTCTGAAGCCGTAGGATGAAAGAATTTGGTAATTCCCATTTTTATCTCCCTCTTTATTCTAGTGAGTTTTACTCTGTTGTCTCCACTATATATCCTCATGGTCCAAAAGTCGTTCCATTTGGCCCTCAATATAATCTATCTCATATGCATTCTTCTCATCTACCCCGTGCCTCGTGATAACTTTCATTTTCTTCTAAAGTGAATTAATTTTTTTTCTTCATGTCCCTAAATTCCACTCTACTCCATTGAAGCAACCCTTACTTACAATTCTCCAGTTTATCTCCTAAATCTATCCCTCCTGCGGGACTCAAATTGAGCCCCTAACTGTTTTTAATGACCGGCTTGTAATTGTCTGTTTGAACCCACATTACCTCAAACCTAGAAGGCTTGAACCGCCTTCTATTCCTAGACTCTAAGAATGACCGGAAGACAATCAGAGACATGGGAAAAAATGTGCTCAACTCTCAATTCTAGAAATAGGAAAAACCATGATGTAGAACAAGGCTCTATCAAGCCTCCCTGTCGCGGAATTTGGTTGTTTCCAATGGTCCTTCACACCACGTAAACCCAACCCAAGAAAATCGTAAATCATGCAACCCACAGTAATAAAGAGCCTTCCTAAAGCTGTCCATTTGCCACTGCGGGCGAGAGAGGCTTCCCATAAACTCTGACCCTTGTAGTACTTCATTAAAATCTCCAATACATAGTCATGGAAGAGATGAGGTCTCTTTCAGCATTTCAAAAGTAGCCCACCACCGTCGCCACTTGGAAGTGTTCAATTCCCCATAAATACATGCCTCTACTATAAGCGATCACAAGAATTTCCCATGATAACATCAATGAACCGCAAACTAAGACCCAGTAAAGTAACCACCAAGTCCTTCTTCCATAAGAGAACAAGACCTACCAACCTACCTTGAGGTTCTACCATAACCTCAAAATATCTGATTTATTTTTAAAATTGTCAACGATTGACTTATTACAATAGATTTTAGAAAGAAAAATCAAACAAGGACTATATATGGAAATTAAAGTGTGAAGTTTTCTAACTACTAGTCCAAGGATTGCCGATTCCTCGGTAGTTCTAGCTTAGGCAATTCATTGTTGTCGGTGAGACTGATCCACAGTCTCCGTCTTTAGAGTATAGATACTATCGGGAGAATCCTGGTGAGACCTCTTAGCCAATTTGTTTAGACCTAGATTCCCTTTCTCTCTCTGCCAGTTAAGCATCTGTGCCATAGGCCTCTTCCCCCCCATAAGGAAAAACCAATGCTTCATCTTGGACTTGTTGACACCCTTTCTTCGTCTTCCTCTCCCATGAACCCGTCTTCAACCTTTTAGCCCAACCCCCTTCTACGAATTCTTCACACCCAACTCGGCCATCCCATCTCCAAGAGCATATCAACTAGGAACATTTCATCTTTGTTACAATTGGTTTCTACTCTGGTCACCCCTAACTAGAAATCCTCAACAACATGCTTGCTCAGGTTATTGGTGTGTTCTAAATTTGGATGATCTATGAGGATGTTTTGCTAGTTCAATTTAAGAATCCCCTTGCTGCCCTTTTATATGCTCTGTCTCTTATCCGCAAGAGTGTGCATAGGAGAAATATCATGCAAATTTGGTCTCTTTTGTCTAGTTTGCAACTGAGAGGGTATCTAGGGCTTGAGTAGAATTTCTAGAGGGCCCAACATTAAGAGACAAAGTAGGCCCAATTATCCTATTGTTAGCAAGCATCAAATCCTCCCCAAGTTTTTCCTCCTCCACTACAAGCTCATGGTCGTCCACTCGCCCGACCTCAGTAGGACTACTAGACTCAAGCTATAATTTGGGAAATTGCTCCCTAACTACTGGATTCCCTACTTCAATACAAATGTTAGTACGCTATGCATTTCATGATTATTATTAGAAACTAATATATCTCCTTTCATTTTTTGATCCTCTCCTAGATTTTTATCCTGAATTGACTCACCTTCTTCCTCTTCCCGATAACCCCTACCTCACCACCACCTTCACTAACAAACCATAATGGGGCCAATTAAAGTTTGTCGTTAACCAGAGGTCCTTTGTGTCAGAGCATTCTCTCACTACCATTCTACTACCATAACCAATTTTACCATAGGCAAAGCAAAAACTAGGCAATCTTTCATACTTCAAAAAGACTTAAACCTCCATTAAGCCAAAAGCCAACTGCATGACCCTTCTCAGTGGTTTGTTCATATCCAATTTGACACGTATACACAAAATCTTTCCCCATGCAAATCCCTCTTCTATAGCATCTAAGGCAATGAACTCTCCCATTTTATTTTCAATAGCCTCTACGGTTTCAAGATCCATTTGCCCAGTGGGAGGTTAAAAATCTAACCCAGAAATCACACCGAGGCTGACTTTCATTGGTGGGACATCCCCCACAAAATCTAATAAAACCAGTAATTATTGTCGAAAGCCCACGAAGTGCGAATCAAGACTCTTTTTTATCTTGCTTTTGTTTCTATACGGGAATAACGTTAGATTATTCCTCATAGACTTAGATTGAACTTGTCGGGGAAGGTTTCATGTATTACACATGGTGCTCATCATATCTCTCATGTGTTTTCACCAATCTCAGCGCCACCAATTGCCCAAGTAAACACAAATTACTTTGACTAGATAGTTCCTCCTGGGGGTCTGAAGGGGCTGAGACCGAAGTTTCTTTGTCCCGGAGGATACTGAAATGTCTACACAGGTCCTCCAGTTCCTTCGCCATCCACCCACAAATCGGTAAGATACAACAAAGTAACAAGAGAGTCCTAGACCTCTAAAACCACCAAATAACACACCTGTAAAAGAAACAAAAACAAACTAGAAAGGCACTACAAGAAGAGAAAACTTAAATCAAAAAACAATTAAGACACTAGAACAGGCACAAAACAGAGATAATCAAAGCCCTAGACCTATAGAGGATAACAAGACTGAGAAAAACTAAGCAAACGAATAAGAGTCAAACGGACCAAAGCCACAAAGACAGTGAAACACCAAGAGAAAGAACTACCAGGTCTAGTGAGAAAACGAGGAAAGCTAACGAAGACCAAGAGGGATAACTAGAACCCTCACTAGGTAACCCAATTCTTCTAGGGAAGAGAAATGCTTGCAGGAGGCAAGAAGAGAGCCCTACAAAGAGAACCCTACAAAGAGAGCTTGCTAATTGACTTTTCTAATAGACTTAATTAGTTTGTGTAATATACTCTATAAAATTATCTTTAAACTACTTGCTAATAGAATTAAAATTGATCCTGGATTCTTATATTAGCAGTAATCAATCTGCTTTCATTCTTGCAAGGCGGATTTTAGATAATATTGTCATTGCACATGAGTATATGAACTACATTAGGCACAAAAGAATGGGTAAAATGGGTCAAATGATTTTGAAATTTAACATGTCAAAAGCCTATGACAAGGTAGAATGAAATTTTTTCAAAGCTATAATGACTAAAATAGGCTTCCATGATCAATGGATACACTGGATACTTATGTGTTTGTTTTCAGCTGCCTATGTTTTCAACATAAATGGTGTCAACACAGGTTATGTGCAACCAAGGAGAGAGATTAAACGAGGGATCCCCTATCCCCTTCATCTGTTCTTACTTTGCATAGAAGGATTTTCCAATATATTAAAACAAGCTTCTATTAAATGACAGATTATAGTAGTTAAAATCATCAAACAGGGCCCTCCATTTCCCATTTATTTTTTGCTGACTATAGTAATTTTCTGTAATGCATCCCAGAGTGAAGCAGCTAAAATTTTGAACATTGTCAAGAAGTATGAGGGAGTCTCAGGTCAGTGCATTAATATAAAAAAATCAACAGCATTTTTTAACAGAAACACTAACAACTCCCTGGCTGGTAGTGTATGTCAAACACTAGGTGGCACTAAGTAGGTGTCTCGTGGTAAATACCTAAGGCTCCCAATGGTGATTAGCAGAACTAAGAATCAGGTCTTTGGATTCATCAGAGAAAGTGCACAGCAGAATTCAGAACTGGAAAGGAAAGCTTCGCAGTTTGGCTGGTAAGGAGGTTTTCTTAAAATCAATGTCAATGGCCATGCCCATGTATCCTATATCTTCTTTTATCCATAAGGCATATGTGCAAGAAAATATGCTCCTTGATGGCTAACTTCTAGTAGGGGAAGAAGGGTACTAAACAAAAAATTAACAAGATCAAGTGGAAAAATCTGACCAAAAAGAAAATATCAGGGTGCTTGGTTTTTAAGGACATTCAAGCTTTCAATAGTGCTTTACTTGCTAAACATATCTGGAGGTTGATCACCAAACCAAAACTGCTTGTTAATAAAGTACTGAAAGCCAACTACTTCCACAACAAATCTATTTTTGAAGTTGATGTCCCTAAAACAGCTTCTTGGTTCTGCGAAGTGTTATGGGAGCCAGAAAAGTGGTGGAAAGAGGATCTTTTAAAAGAGTGAGAGATGGCAAAACTATCAATATCTAGCTTGACAGATGGTTACCAGAAGTGGAGGAAGTGAGAGTGAGAACTACAAAACCAAGAAATTGTCAACTTGAAAATCTGGTGGAGTTTTTAAAGGATGGCCAACGAAACAAAGAACTAATCTACCAAAGCAAAGATGAAATTGCCAACTGTATCACCAGAATTCCACTCAGTCGAAGACAAACTAAGGACAAGCCAATATGAAAATACACTAAGTCGGGGGATTATTCTGTACAGTCAGCTTATGATATAATCATTCAAAAGAATTTCAACCAGGTGGAAGGATGATCAGAGAGAGAAGAGGGAAACAGAACTGCTCAGAGGCATAAAATGAGGAAGTTCATTTGGAATTCGAACATCAAATGTAAGATTAAAGATTGTTTAGAAATATCTTAAGAATATTTTGCCAATTAATAATGTATAAAACAGAAGAATCCAGAAAGGAGATGCATTATATAGTGGCTGTGGTGAAGGGGTGGAGAAAGTGGAACACCTACTATTTTTTTGTGCTACATCCCATGAGGTTTGGAGAAAAGCACCAGTGCAGTGAGAATGGATTAGCTCTGCTAGAGGCTCTTTTTTGGGACTGGATTGATAAACTTAGGGAAACTAGTAAAGGGATGGAAGGTAAGGATAGAATAGAATCAGTAACTGTATATTTGTTGTGACAAATTTGAAAAAATAGAAACAAAATTTTTTGAAAACTCTCAGTTGGAGGAGTTATATAAAAGGCACAACAACAGGAATAAGCTCGAATTTCAGGGCATTAGTAAGTTAGATGAGAATGGGAACAATTGCAATTCCTAAGAAGACAAGAGACCTGTCAATTGGGCTCCCCCTACAATTGGTAACATCAGGCTAAATATCTCAAGTGTCTCAACCATGTTAGAAGCTCATAGAAGCAGAGGGAGTATTGGCATTGTGGGTAGGGACTATGCAGGTTCTATCATTGCAGCTTGAGAAAGATGATAAATAACATCTTGCCATCAGTTCTAGTAAAGACGATGAAATTGAGTTTTTGTTGGATGAGGTTCTTAGTTGTACCTTCTGATTTTTTAAGTGTTCCTTTTTTTTTTTTTTGGGGTGGGGGGTAAAACTGGCAATGTTGTTGGGCATCATATTGCTAAATTAGTTATTGAGGGTGATAGAAATCAGACTGCAGAAGTTTGTCTTTCCCTCGTGACTATTACAGGTAACACAAGTTGATAGTGGACAATTGTCCAGTTAAATTATAGATTTTTCGACGATGATATAAAAGTTGAAATCATTTCGGGAAAAAATAAAAATAAAATTCACGAATATATTTAAAAAAAATATATGGATAATAAGTGCTAAAGATAGAGATAATTATCAAATAAATTAAAATAGAACGTAATAAAAATACATGTACTTCTTACCTAATTATCATAAGAATTATAGTATTAATTCTTTGACTAACGATATTTTTTTTTTTTTGGTGTGTTAAGAAACTTAGCAGCTGGACAAAAGAGTAAGATATTAATCAAAAAGTGAATATTTAGAGAATTGTATGGGACAATAAAAATATTTTCTTTAGTAGAACTAAATATATATAAAGGGGAATTTGTAAACTAAACTGTTGTGGGGTGTTTAAGTCATTTTTAGGAGAATTTTATGATCTTGTTAGGGTACCAAACAATATTTGTGTGTTTTAATACTTGTACTGTACAAGTATTTAAAATATATAATGTTGTAACATACAAGTATTTAAAGTAAAACAGTATGGTATTCTAATGTGCTCATAAAATTTTCTCATTTTTAGTGAATAATTAAGAGTGGAGTGCTGGTAATTTAATGTAGAGTGACAAAAATTATTGACCTATATATATATATAGTAAATAGTTTGGGGCTATCCACAAACTTTTAGTTGCAAAATAATCGTTACGTACGAAATAGTGAGGGAAACCAAATGTAACTCAGTTTATTGGAAGTATTATTTTTATGGGATGTTAATAACTGTACCCCCAAGTTTTGCGGATCTAAGTAAAATAATAGACATTAAAAAAAATGTTACACAATATAGTGAAAAATGAATTTACAAAAGGGTAGTGATTCTGGCACTTCAATAAGCACTCTATCATCTTTTTTTTTGTTTTTTGTTTTTTGAGGTACACTCTATCATCTCTTTAATTTGTACAATTGGACGAGTTGGTTAATAATTGAAGTCCAAATTTTTTATTTATTGCATGTCTTCTTTAAAGAGTACACTATTAATAAAATTAATAATACCTACACTCATTATTAAGATTTTTGACATTTCAATTATGCATTGTCAAAAGGTTAATTTCACTTTAGCCTTCTAACGTTTAGAGTCACTATCACTTTAATTTCTAACAATACTTTTTAAACACTTAAATCCTTCCGTTATATTCAACTCAGCATTCATTCACTTTTTGACAAAAATACCCTTATTATCTCTTCTTTGTTTTTATTTTTATTTTTGTTTTTACTCGATTCATTTTTTTTCTCTTTCCTATTTTGTTGATTTAATTCAATAATTTTTTAGTCATTTATCACCCTGTTAAATTTCATTAAACTCTATTTATGGAAAGAAAATAAAATATTTTAGGTGTTATATGAAAGAGGGTAGAAATGTCATTTTAGATTAAAAATCTAACATCGTTATCTTTGACCGTTAGGCCAGACATTTAAGTGTCTAAAAAATAACGTTAGAAACTAAAGTACCTCTAAACGTTAATGTCGTTAAGGGGTAAAGTAAAATTATCCCTTAAGAAAATCGTCACTAATGCTTTTAACGGTTAATGTTAATGCTATTTTGGTTCCCCAAACTTGGTAAAAATGTCGGCCCTCCAAACTAAAAAAAAAAAGTTACAGTTTAATCCTCTAAATTGAAAAAAAAATTCTTTATGGCCCCTTTAAACTGAAATAATCTCAATTTAGCACTTCAAACTGAAACAAATATTCTTATGTGGACCTCCAACTAAAAATCTTAAGTAGTACCTCAAATCAACATAAAAGTATTCCAGTATATCCCTTCAATTTTGTTTTGTTACTTTTATATTTTTAGAACCATAATTCTCTAAGATAATAAAAATAAATATTATGTATTTTTATCAATTGGCCTAAAAATATTTTAAGATGTCAAAACATTTTGGAGTAGACAAATATAATTCTACCGAAAAAACAAGTATTTATATATTTATGTTAGAAAATCATTAATTTTGAGAAAATCAACTCACATTAACAAAATAACTAAAACAAACGGCTATATTAGAATAATATTCTAACTTGAAGGATCAAATTGGAACTCTTTCAGGCCACATTAGAAGACTTGTTCTAGTTTTAAGGGTTAAATTGAAACTTTTTCAATTTAATAAACCACATTAAAATACTTAATTTTTGTTTAAAGGGACCTTTGCTCATTTTGGAAGGATAAATAGACATTAACCCTTTTTTAATGATGGCAAAATTTTGGTGATTGAATTTGCTATATAGTGATGCGACAAAATTATTGATGTGTCACTAAATATGATTTTGTCACAGTATAGCTTTGACAAGTGATTGGCTTTGTAAATCATTTAACAAAAAAACAATATGCCCCATGGTAGTGTTACTGTATCCTAATTTACTTTATAAAAGACTCAAATTGAAGGCATAGGTTGTAAGGGTGTTCATCATGATTAGTTAATCCGAAAAATTCATTGAACTATCTACTACATTCGATTCGAATCGAAAAAAGAGAGTATTTGAATTGCATTCTGAAAGCGGGTCGGTAGAGAGTTGAGTCACTTAGGTTGATGGTCGGATAGCGAGTCACATTTTTGTGACCTATCAGGTACCCAACCCAGTCTATTTCATAAGTAATTTCGTAAATTTGATTAATAGAGTTTCATTATAGATTAATACTTACTAGGATTATTAGTAACATCTTACATATTCTTTTTTAATTCCTCGTTTTTCCTTTCTTTTCCTCCTTAATCATCTCTTCTTTTTCTCTTCCTTGCATCCTCATTCCTCACAAGGATTATTAGTAACATCTAACATCTTCTTTTTTAGTTCCTCGTTTTTCCTTTCTTTTCCTCCTCAATCATCTCTTCTTTTCTCTTCCTTGCATCCTCATTCCTTACACTCGCATCTGTTAAGATATATTTTATAATTTAATTATTGTTGCTACTTCCTAGTTTATTGCTATTGGGATGTATTTTATGAATTAGATTCAATTGTTAGGTATTGACTTAATTGTGAAATTAACTTGCCTAACTATCATTATTTATAATTTTATATTTTTGTTACTAGTGAAGATCAACTACCCGATCAACCGGACCCTCTTTTGCGGATAACCGGTAGGTCGCGTATCCGCTTTGTATGGATCGGATAGAAAGTCAGAATTTTCTTAATCCAATCAGTGAAAATTGATTACTTTTTTTAATTCATGAACCGAATATCCGATCCATGAATACCCCTAATAGTTGAACCGACCACATATTAAATAGAGAAGGAAGAAAAGTCAAGCTACAAGTAAATGGCATTCTTATGCCTCTAGACTCCGGAGAGGCATATGGGCTGTCGCATGAAATCATATTGATTAAAAATTATATACCGATGTATGTTTCTATAGCCAGAAAACCAAAATGCCAGGTTAGATTCACTATCCTTAAGGTTATACAATACACAACAACAGAAAAACCCTATATCTGCCCCATCAAAGAATACAAAAGAATTCAAACGAATGTGAGTAGTTTTGTCACCCAAGCGGACCTGTCTGATCCATTATTGTTCCTCGAGAGTGTCCACCTCCTTAATCAGGTCACCCAAAATTTGTTAAACTTTAATCACTATAATCTCCGGATACTATGGAGTCCGAGCCTTCATCATCATTTCCAACTGCATGTCTATCTGAACCATAATCATTGACACCTATATCTCCTAAATTTTCACCGTAATCGCCACCATTGTCTTCCTCGCTATCACCTACCTCATCATCGCTCATATCCATCACATCACCATTGGTTCTGTGAGGAGCAACAGTAAAGGCAGTATCCCATTTACCATCATTATATGTAGTTTCAGGTGCATTTTCATCAGAATCCGCACCATCATCCGTGCTGTTACTGTTGTCTACTATGCCCCCAATGTTTGTGTTAACAAACTTCTCGACACTGCCAGTCTGTCTTGGTAATCCTGGGACAATTCTAATGTTGATCTTGTCTCCTAGACGATCTGGCAATGTCTCCATAACAATTTTCTGTTTTCAGTCCTCCTCTTTCTAAGAGTTCGGCGACCTCGTCCATGTTTTTGCCCATATGATATTTCTCCCTGCTGCATGAGAACCTGAGTCAATGTCCCACCGTGTTTTACCCTCTGTCTTCCAGATTCTGATACTGAACCAGTAACTCCTTTTGGCCCCCTTACTTGTGGACGACCATTTCCTCGCCCACGAATGACTTGCCTATGCTCAGTGCTGCTAGGTGCATGTCCTATATAGTCCCATTTTTCTTCTTTCAGCTGCTTATTTCGAGCCAATTCCATTGGCTGAACCTTTTGCGTGTCAGCCGTATGAGTATATCTTGAAGGAAGCCTCTGTCATTGGAAACAACAAATATAATAACACCACATCCAAAGAAAACAGAAAATAACTTGAGCAAAAACAATCACATAAATTAGTTCCTCAAAAGCTCAGAAGGAAAATCTTGGTTAAAGGCAGAAAAGATAAAAGGGAAAAATAACTCAACTATGAAATGTTCCACTTTATCTTTTCATCAGAAACCTCAGCCTTCTCCTGTTGACTGTAAGAAATTGAGGCATCAAGCTCCAATAGCCTGAGAGCCACTGCTGCTGTGGTTTGGGGTATCCAAGGCAGTTGAGGAACGGATCCAGAATGAGAAGAATCAAAGCCAGCATTTTTTGATGAAGCACAATAGCTCAACAACTCCTCTGTTGTCTCAAAACTTGATGATAATTTGTCACGTTTTATAGCACCCTCAAGTTGCGTCAGAATCTGCAAGAAATTTATGCTCCATTTACAAAAAATACCTTCTTTTTCATGCAATAAAAATTATTGAATTTAAGAATCAAACGTCACATGTAACATGTCATACGCTCGTGTACATTGATAATTGACTGCTGGAATCACATTCCAGAACCATGACCATACATTTCCATGAATTCAATGAAGATATGGTTTCTTCCTAAATGAGTATTTTACACCTAAAGAATTCATTTTTAGTTCACCCATGAAGATCAATGCAAACTACTACCTCAACCAGATAGGATAAAGACTAACTGATTTAATCTGGATTAACTAAAAAAAGAAAATTTAAAAGAAAAGGAGAGATAGTTAACAAAATGCAAAATTCGAAGAGACTACAGTTAGGATTCCTGGTGCAACAGAATGATCAGCATTGAAAACATAAAGTAGTTAATCTTGGGCATTTTAATTTTAAAACAAGGCAATTTTCTAACTCAAACTCCAGCCTTAAATTGCCATGGCATGATGGATAGTCTCTAGTTTGTTCTATCTATGAAGTTGTTTTGAAAATTTTCTGAACATAATATTTTATACATGTTTTCATGGATTTAATTAGAAAGCATAACAAAGAAAAATAATTATGCTTGACTAAGTCCTAAAAGTAGTCTACATAAACTTTATGATGGAAAGACTGGACAACCTGTAGAAGATCATCAGTACATGATGAGTTGATCAGCTTTGACGCCCAGGTTTTCCTCAAGTCTTCTGTCCAAGAAGACTGGAGTGTGTAGCATCTGGAATAGAAGCCTGACGAGAAAACACTTGATGTTAATACAAGAGGCCAAGATCTATTAGAGGGTCAACCAAATATGCGTAGACTAGAAAGAATTAACTTATATACAAGTCAAAGCACACTCATTCTCACCTCAAGGCAATTTAACAAGACTTTGATCAATCTGATCCTGAAAGGATGAGAAGAATTTGAAATCATGATATTCATTTGCTCAACTTTCATTTTTTCTCCAAAATGAATTGTTGATCTGAAGGAGCTTTCTGTGTTATCAGCCTTAATGGCTGTATGGCAGGAATGTTTATGGCCCACCGCATTCACGTAAGAATCAAGACAAAGATTGCATACTCCTAGTAGGGGTGTGCACCTTTTTTCCCCATAAGTCATAGCACACAAAACTGCTGAACTGAAGCATTCTTTCCACATCCAAATTTGTAAATTGTTATATCTTTTCAATGCATTCTCTCTCTCCATTGCATTTCTCCCAAGCTCAATTTTGAATGAACTGGAGGATGACGGTTCCAATGAATCACAGTTCATACCATACACAGTACTACTAGGACTGTCATCAACACCAGCATCACAAACAGGACTAGAACTTACTCCAGCAAGGTCATCTCCAGTTTTTATCGCTGCAATACAAGTAGATGCCAAATTCCTTTGAATGCGATAACGGAAAGGACCTTCAATCTTTTTCAACATTATATACAAATGAGATTCCCTAATCCCACGCATGTCCAACGATGTTGATAGAGCATGAAACGCCTGCAAGTCAGACAAATGGCACACTTTAATGAACAGGCAAAACTTCTCATACCATACACAACAAGACCAACGATAATGGTGCAAGAAACCTATATAACATCACAAAAGATGTTTTACAACCAATCTTCTTCTATAATAACAGAAACAACTATAGAAAACACTTTTTTCCTGCAAATTGTTCTTTTCCTCGTAGATCTTCTCCTTTGTGATAATAAACAATGTGGCCTCCTGAAACTGAAATCCTCATCTAAATATGTACGACTCATCATCCTCACCACAGATTATCTGACAAAATCACAATGGTGAATATTCACAGCGAAAATAAGATGATTATATGCCCAGCAATATAAACAAATGCTAAAATATGTTGCAACATTCAGAAAATGGAAATGCAATTGAAAGAAAAAGAAGACTCATATATTCTGCACTAAATGTGTCCAAGAGACAGTGAATAGGTTTCCCGTCCCTCTCAGCTGCATAAAGAGGCTATTGGAGACATAGTCTGCCAAGAAGGAAGAGGAAAAAGTGAGGAGGAGAAAATCACATTAATCCTACCTCTTCCGTATCTATAAGCCTCCAACAGCCATCCGGTGATTCAACAAAAATCCTACCAGAACCAGGATCATGGCCAGAAGGAGATGCAACAAATAACCAATAACGGTTACGCCTTCTATCTGAGCCCAGAGGCAGGGACCTGTAAACATACATTTCTTCTGCTGTGTGTCCAATAAAAGCTTTCATCTGCATGTTCGTGACCTTTCTGCTGTGTAACCAGTTTGCTGTACTGAGTTGCTACTATGGGCAAAAGAAGCATCATTTGCCAAAGAACCCTTCTCCATATTCAGGGTGTCAACCTGATTATGAACATTGTCCTTCCCACCAGCAGGGTCATCCTTCACCATGATGTCTAATGATGCCTCACCATTTATTTTATCAACTACAGTCAGTGGCCTTTGGCTGCCCTCTGTAGCAGCACAATAAGCAGATCCAGTAAACTTGGTTATAACCTCTTCTTTTAGGCGCCTCTTATCCAACTGTGCTTCTGACCACATTTGCTTCTTAAGGGCATTGGATGCATCCAGTCGATCCTGCAAGATTATCATCTGCCAACATTAAACTAACATTTCTTTCCATTAAGCGGCAGCATAGATCAGAAAATAGTCAAGTATATGACCTCAAGAATTACACGGATAGAGTTCCCTTCATTCGCAATCCCAACCAAGATAACAAGAGCATTGAGGCGCTCCTCTGACAGACAGTTCAGAATATTCTCCTTCAGTAAGTCCTTGAACCCATGGCTCACCAGACCTACTTTCATCAATCTCTGCTGCCTGGTCAGTATTACTTGCACCTGCTGCAGCTTCACCAAACCAATTGATTCATCAGTAAAGTTAGCGGCAAATCCAGTTAGCCAACAAAGAAAGACTAAATGTAATATTATTCTAAAAGAAAAAAAATTCAATACCATCAGAACCAAAATCATTTTCTGTAGCAACATCATCTGCTAGGCCATCTTTTCCATTCCCAGAGCAACTACCAACTTCAGCGCAACTGTCAACATTTTTGTTTGCATCAGATGGAGTACCCAAATCATCAACTTCTGGATCCTCGGCAACATCACAATCAGAATCATCGTCTCTTTCTTCATCCTCGGCATTTTGCCCAGCTAAAACACCATTCACAAATCTCTGTATCTTCTCCCTTGCTTCAGCAATTATTGCTTCAGCATCAGCAGGGTCCTTCCTATAAGCAGAACATCGTACATTATAGGTTGAAGGAGCAATTCTCTCAAAAAGTATTGGATCCCTTGACAAGGCAACAGAAATAGAGGCCTCCGGTGTCTTGCTCGTTGTTAGATCACGAAGTCCAGATTTCTTTGCCCAAAGAAATAGATAATAAGCAAGAGAAACCCCAAAAAATAAATAAATAAATAAATAAGGGTACAAACATGATAGGAAAACTTTCGCTGCACCAAGGTAACACTTTAACATAAACTAGCTGATGTTACCTGAATCTTGTCTGCAAGCTCTATAACATTTAATCCCTTGCTTCCCTCGAGGGCAAGCACATGGTAAGCAGCAAATTTCACCGTTCCTGGTGTTAATCGATGCCTAGATTTGCGCTGAATGGAAAATCCTTTTTCTTGCATAATGGCAACAGCATTTTCAGCTGCTGAGCCATTTCGAAGAGTGGACACTATATCCTCACAACCTTTTGTCTGCATGAAAAAACAATCTTACAGTCATATTCTAGCATTTGTAGGTTTCCCTGTTAAAAAGGTAAAAAGAAATAACATTTTTTTTTGACAAAGAAAAAAAGAAATAACCGTTACAAGTGAATTTGCAATTCTTTTTTCCTCTCTTCAGTTGGTTTGGGGGGAGGGGGTTGGGAGGGAAAGCCTAAAATTAGTACTAGTGGAAAAGGCACACCCTATGGGTGTGCAATTTATAAAAATAAAAAAAATTGTAATAAAAATATAGGTGTTGAATTTTATTTTTTTTAAAGAATAATAAAAATATAGGTAGTTGAGAGGAAATAATGGGAAGGAAGTTATAGTAGTTACACTATGAGGGTATAGTTGGAATATCAAAAGATGATGGACACCAATCTCCCCCTCTCCCTTTATATATGGTATAGATGTTTTTAGTTCATAGTGATTTTATAGCTTCTTTTGGAGGACACTGCCTGAGGTCAAGAGGGATGCCTTAGAACATAAGTTCAATGACAATGAGTGAGTAACCACATCAATCACATGCAAATAATTTGGTCAACTGAAGCAGTTCTCAATGATCCATGATCCCAGGAATTTTGTCAAATACACATTCTAATAAGGAATACAAAATTCAGAAGAGCATGATTGCTTAAGGAAAACCTCTGGAGATGTTTGACATGAGACAATGAGATAACTGGTGCCGTTTATACTTTATTATACAATATATTACACATACTTTCACCTTTTCACAAGTTTTAATCATTAAGAACGCATCTAAAATATAGTTTTCAATTCTGACAATTCCAAGTACTAGAAAAACTGCTTCAATACAAAAGCTAATATATCAGTGGAAGTGTAAGTTCATAATTTAGAAAAAGTCATTTCTTTCTTGGTAATTGAAATTTACATGTGGCATTAGTTATCTACTAGCCTCACAACCTGTAACACAATACCTATTCGTGCATAGTTCAATTTGTGACTGAATTTCCAGTTAGACTATGCATATGATGGTGAATTCGAAATATTCAAGAGATACTTCACAAAATGTTATCTGAAAATGGTAAAATAGCATAGGACTTAAATTCCCATAACAATTAGAGGTTCATTTTGCATCTTGATTCAGCAAGAAAAAAAAAAAAAATCCAAGGCAAATGGTTTCCATCCACATTTTCTCAAATACACCATACTCCAAAGAAGTCTATAAACTTTTACTCAAAGATTCAGATAACTGAGGCAAATAATGTCAAAAGGTATGAATTCCTACCCACTTCATAGTCCCGAATAATTTTAATTTTTAGTTTCCTTGATGTTCAAACACATGGAAATTTACTCTAGTAGAAAATACCTCTCTTCACCAAAATCCAATTTCATATGAAGGCTTGAAGTATTTAAAACAATCATAATCGTATGGACATTGACCATGGACTTTAATTGCATGCAAAAGCTGCAAACAATGATACATCTATGTATCACAAAGTTGATTATTACACCACACCATTCCTGTTTTCCCCTTTATCAGAGAAGTGAGATTGGTGGTGTGTGGTTAGGGTTATAAGGGGTAAGGGAGATAAAAGACATGTGAGACCTCATCACTGTCATTCAAGCACCCCCGTTCACTGCTCTTTTTCTTGAGTTGTGGCCCAAACCCAGCTGAAAGTGCAAATTGCCGCAATATTTCAGGCCATGTAAGTGGATTCAAGTGCTTTTGCCAACTGCGAATGTCAAAACCCCAAACGAATGCCTGCTTTGTGGAAAGAATCAATATAAGACCCCTCATCACAACTAAATATCCAACACTGAGCTTAAGAAAAGTTAAAAGTCAAAAGAATCTCCAACAGTAATTACCCCTTCAACTATCTGAGGATGTCCACCTTCAAGATTAACAGCAGTATACTGATTCGTTCCAGGGCCACCAGAGGGTGTTCTTACAACATCTTCAATATCTTTTATGATCATTTTCAAAAGAGCAATGTGTACCTCCCCCAGCAGCCTCGAATCCTGGAACAACAAAGCAGGGACAGAATCAGGACAGGCCTTCCTACATACGAAATGGTCAAAAGAAAGGACAAATTGCAAAGGAAAAGGCCTAGTTTTATGAGAATTTAAGAGACAAAACAACTAGGCAAGTTTGCATACTGAAAACCAAAGGTGTCAACAAGACTCACATAATCATGAAAAGCCTGAACAAATTCATCAAGTGTAAAAGGCCAAAGCCCTAGAACATCAGCAAAAGTAACGCAGAATCTCCAAACCTGCAAAGCAAATCCAAATGTCACCATTCAGAAGGAAGTGTGTTACAGTAAACCAACAAGAACAGTACTAAGTTCACTCTCTACCATTATCAGTCCTTTGCAAGTGATTCATAATATTTGTCTGTCTATGAATGTTAGTATTTGTGTGTGTGTCTGGAGAGAGACAGAGACAGAGAGAGAGAGAGAGAGAGAGAGAGAGACTAGCACAGAGGACCAGCCACATGGAAACTGACAAGTACACAATACCCAAGCCAACTAGCTGAAACTATAAAGTTTTCACAATTCAAAAGGCTACAGAGCACATAATGTCACTAACTTTTAGCACACCAGCTTGAGTCAGACTCTACACCTAGGCAGTAATACTAGGAGAATGGAAAGACAACAAACACCAGACTGCAGAAGAACACACAAAAAACCAACATTGAAAGAAACATGGAATATTCACAGGAGGTGCAGACACGCATAAAATTCTGAAAAGACCATGAAGGAAATACTAAATCCACACAAAAGCCAAACTATCAAACAATTCCCATCCACATGAAAGTATAGATAGTAATATGAAATGATATTCACTACAAGATTTTGAGCATGTAATTTCAGTCATCATCAGAGACAAAGAAGAAACAGGCACCAACACATACCATAAGTAGGTTGCCCACATTGTCCTCTGAATCAATCCAAGGTTGAATGGCAAAAGGCTTCTTCAATTTCACAGATATAGGAGGAAACTTACACAGAGATTCTGAAGCATGAAAAGACTTCTTTTCAGCAGTAAGAAATTTCAAAGTAGCAATACACAAAGGATCAGTAAAGAAAGAGTTTATATATAAAAAGTATATCACATCATTCAGCTTGTAAATAAAACTAATTAGGATAATTTAAGAATTGCTTAGTAGTCCACCTAAATACAACTTCCTAAACTTATCAGTTAGGGACGTGTCTTTTCTTATGCTTTCTCTTCCCTCTCTCACACGACTCTCACCATATCACGTCTCTTCTTAAATAATTAGGAAACTCTACCTTGAGTGTTTAGGATTGCAAACTACTCACGTTTGGGAAACCGTTCCCGGAACGCGGAACACAAGGGATATGAGTGATCTATGTAACACTATCCAATTCTGCTGACAAGCTACTGCTAGAGTATCATAAGATATTCAGTACATAGCTACTAGAGATGTTCTGAATTTTTTAAAACCTGTTGAACTGAGACAAACCAACCGAAACCGACCATTGTTCGTTTGGTTTGGTTTACAAGATTAGAAACCAAGATAAAATGGACCAAGTATGTCTTTCCCAAATATTTTTTGATACATCAAACAATGTGTGTGTGTGTGTGTATTGACAAACTCTTTAAAAGTTTTTTATACTAATACTTCTAGTTCATAATTAAAGTAATTTTAGTTCCAAAACAATAGAATTTCATGTTTTTTACTTCAAACTTCAAAGAATATATTAGTTTAAACATATTTGTCTAATGCCTAGTGTAAATGATATTGAATAACTTGTTTTGGTTAGAGATAAAATGCTCAAAAAACTAACTCTACAGTTAACGAAGATGTTATCGCTAAATGAGTATTTATTTCAATAGCACATCTATACAAAGTGACAAAGCCACTTTATAAAATCAGGGGGTTGTTGATTCAATATGATCTTGCCACGTGGAGTGGCTTTGGCAAGTAGTCCTGAATTTGTGGCTTTGTAAATCATTTTGCTCATTTCAATATATCTATTTTTTAATTTGTGTATATGTGAAACAGAATGGTGGAACATATATTGTTTTCGTAATTAATGAAAGATCAAATAAATTCATTTTAGCATTACAGTAGAAAAGGAAAAGAAAATTTGTTATCCATTTTAACATTTCATAATAAGAAGATTAAAGGAATTCATAATGAATGTTCAAATATACTATATTTTATTCAAAATTTGATCAATGTGATAAATGATAATTGAGAAACAAATTCATTTACAACCTATAGTATGTATATACACTTACTCAAGTGTGTGTTTGTAGATATGCACACAAATATTTGCAATGTCTTAGGAACCTCACTAACTACAAAACCTTATAATTTATTTATATTTATCTAAAGTTATTGAATGATGACATTTGCGATACTTTCTATTAGTTTTTGTTCAAATACTTGAAGTATTGAAGTAGAACTAGCTTGACATAGACTATTATGGATGGTAGGTATACATAATGTAAGGAATAGAATAACCATATCAAATGATAAACCGAGTGCAAACAGCATAGTTGGTTTTTCCATTAAAAAAAGGTTTGGATTTGGTTTGAGATTTTATAAAACGATATAAAAAGTTTGGTCAAAAAAATCCTTAAAACGGGATCAAACCAAACCATAAACACCCCTGATTTAAGATGCAAAGATTAAACAAAGTCTCCATAGCACCCACCTCGGAATGACTCGAGGCCCTGTAAAGTGTCATAATCAAGAGAAACAATTGACGGCAACCCTTTGCTACAAGCAGCCAATTCCATCAATTCCAACCGCTCATCCTCAATGAGTTCCATAGACTCTTTAGCAATTCTACGTGCTGCTGCCCTCTCCACGGCAGCTTTTTGTTTTGCAGCTTCCTTCTCTCTTTGGTGCTCTTCTTTCTGTTTTCTCCTCTCAGCCTATAGAATATAATAAAAAGAAAAAATTGGGTTTATTACCTAATGCACCTAAAAGGCTAATCTCAAGAACCAAAAATCCTTTAAACATACCCGCAAAAGTTCCTTCTGCATAAATTTCTCTCTTCGTTCCATTTCACGCCTCTCCTCACGCTGAAATCTTTCCTCCTTCCTTTGCTGCTCTTTCATCATCCTCTGTTCCTCCTTCCTTCTTTCACGGTCTTGTTTTTCCATTTCCTTCCTCTATGTTTCAGATTTGTTCCTCCATCTGAAAACCAGAAACATCTCAACTTTCAAGTAGTTTCACGGTTTATATTTACACAAACAAACCAAACAAACCATAGCCTTATTCCCACTAAGTAGTTTCATGGTTTATATTTACTGCTACCAAAATAAAAGGGAAAAAAAAAATCCAGCAGTTGAGAAAATAAAATGTATATGTAAAACCTTCCGCCTCAAAATATCTTGCTTCTCAAGCTCTTTCTGAATCCTCTTTTCATGGGCTTGAACTTCCCTTTCAATTCTAGCTTCATCACTCTGCAAGGGATGATCAGGAATTCAGGTGTCTAAACTCTGGTCATAGAAAAGAACTACAAACTATAAAATACATCAGGAACTGTACAATGTACCTTGTGCTTTTGCTCCCTTGGCATAATGTCTTCACTATTTGACATTAAGGCATCATTTATAGGAGGCGAAGGCAAATGTCCCTGCCTGCCTTGTTGAGACAAATTGTTAGCACTTGATGCTTGGCCTTGCAACACCATATTCCCTAGACAAATGTCCATTTCCATGCACTGACGGCAAGCTTTTACCATTAGTACCAACAACACGTGAATCATAGAGGTAAGCCGGGGAAACCTGACCATGTGCGTCAGATCTAATCTTGGGCTCAGCAAATTCATGGAGACTTGCAGCCTGCAAAATAATCAAAACACTCCATGATTAACAAAAAACCGCGGTAACTTTTCTTTGTTCAACTTCAACAAAAATAAGATCTATAGAAAAATTCCTAGCTGCCCTTCATAAAATCATAAACATCTAATACAAAATAAGAAAACGAAGCAAGTTGAGAATCAAGAAACAGATACTATAAAGGCAATCTTATTCCTAACCCAGTTCCCCTCTCACCCTGCCGCTCCCCTTCTCTTGTAACAGACTTCACGCATTTTCTCAAGTATAAATAGGTCAAAACCTTTAATAATCACACAAACAAGTAAGAGGTTGAAAATTCCTGAGAAGCAGGTTTTGATACCATTAGGATAGCAATCACTAAAACATAGTGTTCCATATTATCCAGATCAACCACAAAGAAGAATTTTGATCAGCAGCATGGAGGCCACATGAATTCGGGTAAATTCAAGATACAAAATGATATAAGGAAAAATCAAATCAAATCAAATTGAAAGAGGAAACAAACTTGGATTTGCTTCGTATCATATGAACCATATAACTTCTTGTCATAGGGATGCCTGTACCGTTCCTGATGCTCTGCTGTCACTGCTCCACAAGCAACACCAAAAGAAGTTAGCACAACATGTTAGATACTAAACTCGAGGACAAGAACATGGCTTCCATACTATTTATGTTCTTTTCTTCAGGTTATGCAACTCTGGCCAGCCAATAATGGAAGATGGAGCATTATACTTCTTCTAGAAATAATGACTAAAGAACATGAATATGCAGAGATGTTTCCTATTAGTACACACCAAGCAGATACCAAGAATTTTCTCCTTTAAGGTGGCATGTTATTACAAAATAAAACATAAATAAATAAATATGGATAAGATGGTCTCCCTGCTTCGTGAAGATAATAAAACCATAAGCCTTTTGAGTTGCAAACCCAAGCATGAGGATTTCCATGTTTAAATCTACAACGTATCTCAAGCACACAAAAACATGTAGGAAAAGCAATAAAAGAGATATATTAATTCAAAGTACCGGGCATCCTAGTTTAAGTTCCTGATGCTATATATATGTGTGTGTGCGTCTGTGAAATAAAAAAAGATATATATAAGAAAAGGAATAATTTCATGCAATGCTTCTCAAAGTGATCAAACTGCAACACAACAAGGCTCCCCTAGGCAGAGCCCACGCATACCCTCAATCAAAAAGAATTGAAACAGGTAGTAAACTCAAATATACATCCACACAAAACAACTACTCTAAAACTAGACCGATAACAAATGTCAAGGTGATAACTTAAAATAGGAAATTCATTTTCCAACTATATGCAGAGCATCTATAATTTGCTCAACTGCATCATAGAATATCAGGACTAGAAAAACATCAATTGGAGGACAGACTAAACGAGCATACCTATTGGTGCCCCAAAAGCACCAGGAGGCAATTCATCAAACTCCACCCCAACAACTGGGCCATCTTCCCGCAAAGGCTCTCCCAACTGCGCCTCTATACAAGCAATTACTCTACGCTCCATTAATGTCCTAGGTGATTCATAATATCTTCTTGGCACCATTGGCATAACATCTCCATTATCAAACTGACTTGATCCTGACCCTGACCCTGACCCTGACCCTGACCCTGACCCTGACCCTGACCCTGACCCTGACCCTGACCCTGACCCTGACCCTGACCCTGACCCTGATCCTGATCCTGATCCTGATCCTGATCCTGATCCTGATCCTGATCCTGATCCTGATCCTGATCCTGATCTTGATCTTGATCTTGATCTTGACCTTGATCTTGATCTTGACCTTGATCGTGAAACTTGCTCACTACCTGGGTCAGCCACCATCATTTCATCTCGAGGTGAGGCCCATCGAATCCCTTTTCCCAACTCCAGTAGTGGCACGTGGCTTCATTGCTGCCATTCCTGCCGCCTCCTTCTTGTCCTTCAATCTCCTGTGACAAAACCACATTTGCAACTGCCTGTCTGTTAACGCCAACTTCTCCGTTAGCTCTGCCCTCGTCGCCTCTGATGGGTAAGTCTCATCTGCACAAACCACCAAAGACGATCAGCAACGAACAGAAAACACAAAAACACAAACACACAGATTACTGCATTTATCCACGAAACAATTCCTACACATACATCTCCTAGCACATTATTTTCACAATCCACCATCAACCATATCAAAAAATCGAACTTTCATACACAGCTTAACACTCAATTTCCATAACAAATAACAAGATTAACACACACTCACAAACACACACAAACAACACAAAAAACAATATTTATACACCGTAGTAAGCACAAATATGAACCTCTAAGCATAATTACTACAAATAAATCAACAAATTTCAAAAAATTAACACAATCAAATCCAACAAAAATTGAGAAATCAGAGTAAAAAAAACTGCAAATTTAGGGAGCAAAAAAATCAAAAAAAACATACTTGCATAGGTTTTCTCAAGGATTTCCAATTGAAAAGGAGTCTTCATCTGGCGTTTAGGCTTCTTCTGCCCTTCCAATGGACTCTGATTCAAATTCTTATCACTCTCTCCATCCGAACCAGCATCCATCTCCGCTCCACCGCAAAAAAAAAAAAAAAAAAAACCTAGAAATCAATCAACCGCCGCCTCCTCCTCCTCCTATATATATTTATCCTTTTCTTGCTCCGGAAAACTAACGTGAGATCGAAGAAAAGCAATTGAGATTTGAGATTTACACATAAATATATACATATATAAAATAAAAGCAAGGGACAGATAAGATTGAGGAGAAAATATTAGTATGAGAGAGGAAAACAAGAGAATAATAATTACTAAAAATACAGAAGAAGAATAAAGATTTAAGGAAGAAGTTCGTAGAATATTGTAATAGTAGTAATAGTTGAAGTTGTTAATGTTATAGTAGTAATAGTAGTCATAAAAATAAGAATAATAATTGGTTCTAACTTTGTTTAGAACAACAAAAACAACAACAACAACAACAGAAAATTCCATATTGTTTTTTTTTTTTTTTTTGGTTTTTAATCCTTTGACAAACTTTTGTTTTTCTCCTTTTTTTTTTTTTTTTGCCCCTTTTTTTTTAATTTGGTGTAAATGTGTGTGAGTGAGTGTGTGAAAGTTTTGAGTCTTGATTGATTTTTGGTTTTTGGGGTTTTTAGTTTAGCTTTTTTTTTGGTAAGTTTGTTTGATAAGGGGGGAAAGGAATAATTGTTCGTTTGTGTGTGTGTTTTTTTTATAATAATATAGGATTGATTCGTGAGGGAATTTGTGAGTGTATGCGTGTGTTTTTGTTTTTGTTTTAATTGTTCTATTTTTTTTTTTCCTTCTTTTTTGTTTGAAATTAATTTTGCTTGGGGACATGTGTGTGTGAAAATAGAAAATAAGAAACGGAGAAGCTATAAATGTTTTTCTGGGTTTTTTGGTACTTTTGAGTTTTTCTTTTGACTTGGTGATGGTGTGGTGATCCTTCGTTTCTTGGCTTGGAAAATGGAATCTGTTTCTTGTGGAATATAATCTGATTGAAGTGTTTGTGGTTTTTGTTTAAGTGGGCTCCACTCTTTTGGGCCACCATTGACTTTTGAAATTCGGCGACCCATTTGGGCTAATTTTAATTGACTGGTTCTGGGCTCAAATTTGATGCCTCGGGCATTAATTTCTAGGGACGTTCATAGTTTGGTTTATTGAACAAATCGATCGAACTAAACTAATTTGGTTTTCAATTTTTAGATAATCGGTTTTGGCGAAATCAAATAAATGTATCTTATAAAAGATGATTGTTGATATAGTTCAGATTTGGTTATTGAAAATCAATAAATAAATAAACGAAATTTTAGTCCTATTACTATTAGTTTTTAGTTTTTTAGTGACCCAATTCCATTTTCAATTCATTCAACACTTTCATATTATTTTTCTTTGTTTTATTTTAGTTTCTAATCTTAGTTTTAGTAGTTTTAGGTTTTTGTTTATTAATTTTATTAGTTTTATATTTAATTTTATACTTAGATTTTTAAATTAACTAGTGAATTTCAGTTAATTGGACAAACTGGAAAAAAAAAAAAAAAATTTGGTTAATTAACCAATCGAAGAAAAGTTTGGTTTGGATTTGATTTTGATTTTCTTGTACTGAAAATCAAAAAACTAAAATTTTTTAACCGAATTACCGAATAATCAGTAGATGAACACCCATATTAATTTTTACTTTTGAAAAAAAAGACTAATTTGGTCATTTATCTTTAAAGTATCAACTAATTTGCTCTCTTGTCTATCATAAATAACAATTTAGTCCCTCACCCTTAAAAAAATTAACTAATTTAAGGTTTGTGATGGAAATTGTGGACAAACTAATGGATCTGTTAACAACACATCCATCGCAAGTTAATGCTCACACAGGATAGTGATTATCATGTGGGTTGCTCCATTAATTTGTCCATAATTTACGTCATTGACCTTAGATTGGTTAATTTTTTTAAAGATGAGTACGTAAGGGACTATATTGGTCGATATACCAAATATAAGGGACTAAATTGATCTTTTTTCCTTCTACTTTTATTCTTTCAGTGGTTTCATTGTTTTGCAAGTCTCAAATTTGATTAGTTTCTTTTCTTGAGATTTAAAAAAGAAACACTAACTTTCTTGTGCTTAGAAGTGTTCAAAAAAAACTCAATGAACCAAAAAATATATGAAATTGGTCTGTTCCAAACTGTAAATAAAAGGTAACTGAACTGATTATTTCGGATATCCTCGGTTTGGATAGCGATTTATATTTTCCTAAACCGATGGGTATCCGAACCAATCCATATGCAGAAGTATCTTTGTAATTTTACAAAATAGGGCTAATGTCAAGTGACTTTTATATAATTTTCATTAATTTCTCCGTTCTATTTCCATCTACAAGGCTGAATATTTATGTAATTAGTTGAGATTTTTTCTTTTATTTAAAAATTAATGAAGAAAATAATACAAAATTGCGGGTTCAGATACCTGCAATTTTGAACTGGTTTTAGTGACTGGTTGGCGGTTACCCTATCAATATGGACCGGATATGGTTCGATTTTTTCTTATTTTGAACTGGTTTTAATGACCGGTTGGCGGTTACCCTATCAATATAGACCGGATATGATTCAATTTTTTCTTAAACTAGTTAACCGAGTTAGATATTTCCATAGGCATATGAACCGAACAACCAGTCCATGTGCTTTTGTGTCATACTCTTTGTCATGTTTTGATACTATTGTAAACGATTTTCTATTTAATTAAAATCAAATGAACTTTGAATGATTATATCTATCATTTGCGTAAAAACCATAATTTTTAGTAAAGATAATTTCAAAGATGTAACAAAATTCATACTATTGTAGGCATTTTAACTATGTTAATGATGATAGAAGGCTAAAAAGTGTTTTAAAACAAAATGATGTGAGGTGATATTAATCTTTAGGGAAAAATATCAATTTTGATCTCTTATTTTTGGGGTGTCAATCAATTGATCCCTTATCTATTATAACACACCAATTTGATCCCTCATCTATAGAAAAATTAATCAATTTAAGACTTATGACGAGAATTATAGGCAAATTAACGAAGCAATCTATGTGATAATCATGTAGCCATCAACTTATAGTAGATATGTTGTTAACGGTTCCATTAGTTTGTCCAATTAAACATTCTCATGAACCTTAGATTAGTTAATTTTTTTTAAGGATGAAGGACAAAATTGGTCTTTGTAATAAATAAAAAACCAAATTAGTCAATGTGCTAAAAATAAGGGATCAAATTAGTCTTTTTTTTCCCTTAATCTTTATTTTTAGATCTTAGCAAAAGAATTTTACTAATCATAACAAATCTCAGTTTAATTTATTTTTGGATTCACTAACAAACTCAATGCTAAATTTCTTTGTGAATATTTTTCAATAGTTGAAGGATGAAGATGTGGAAGTGATGATGCCGAAATATTATGCCCAATTAAAATAATATACGTGGCTCTGAACCCGAATCCACCATGGGTATTTTGGTCATTTTACCTCACATTCCTTTTAAATCCAAAAGGGTTAAGTAACTATTTTTTGATTCATGGATCGATTCGACTCATCAACTACAGGTATAAATAATAAAATGACAAGTCAAATTTAAGGACTTTTTCCATTTTTTCATATGCTCTGATTTCTCTGAAATATATTCTCTAGACTAAATACTGACCTGAGAGTAGGTGTCCACCTCGGAGACAAAGCCCTGGCTTCTTTTTCTGAGGTATTCTAAACATAGGTACTATGCATAGTGTCAAACTCAATCAATGGACAAGATTACATTAAAATTTTTGGCAGTACAAAAAATTTGCATAACATTTGACAACGTTTATGGAAAATTGAACTAAAAGTCATCATACTCATGACACCTAATACGAGTAACACTTGCAGGAGCAACACAGCTAGCAAACCCAACAAAGGCAAAAAAGTAGTTTCTCAACATTGCTTTTACTCTACGAGGTCATGTCTTACTCGCACTTTCTGGGATTACTTTTCACACAACCCTCTAGGGAAAAGTCTTGCTAACGCCCTCTGAGTTCAAGTCCTCCGGGATAGAACAACTGTTCACACCCTCGAGAGTTGAGCATTACCATTCGGGGTCATACCTTTCTCACGTCCTCTAGGGTGATGCCTTTCTCGCGCCCTTCAAAATTATTCCTTACTCACATCTTTCAAAGTAGTGCACCTACTCGCACCCTCTAAGATTGTGCACTGCTAACACCTTCCAATGTCTCCTTCTAGGGTTATCGAAGTGAGGTGCCACTGCCAATATAATTGGCTGTGGCTTCCATGGATATTATGAATGCTAAGGTAGAATAGCCTCCAATTACGAGAAAGACTTCATGAGTTACTTTTACTATTTTATTCATATTGCATTCTATCCCTTTTGTGCTACTCAGTAATAGTCATTTACTTATCATGATTAGTATTTCAAATTTTGCTTGTGTGCAATAAATTAATACAGACCCTACCAAGTTTGATTTAGAATAATAAGGAGACTTACTAAAGTAGCGATGCAATGGATAATGTGCTAGTCGTGACTTGAAGAGTTTTGGTCCAATTAATTCTCTATCTCAAGGGGAATTTCAATCCTTTACTCAAGTTGGAAATTTTGGGCAATTAAATTTTAAATCTCACCGTTACGATGGATAGAATTTGTTATACAATCTCCTACAAAGATCAAAAATATTTTCTTCCGAGAAAGTAAATTTCAAAGCTTAAAATTGGCTCTGACCAGTTTTATAGTTTTTTGTCAGAATACGGATACTATATTAAAAAATTATTACACTCAATCTGAGAATATTCGATTTGAGAGTGGGAGACAAATGATGATGCCAAAATATTATCCCCTATTAAAATGATACATGTGGCTCGAAACCTGAATCTACTATGGCATTTTGGTCATTTTACTTCACAGTCCTTTTAGATCAAGTCCAACAGGACAAGTAACTACTTTTTGATCTATGGATCGATCTAATTCTCGAACCATAGGTATCTATACTATATATAAAGTAAGATGAGGGGTTTGATGTGATGTCATTATTTGTTTTGCCAATTACTCTCCCATCTTCATAAGGTAACTCTACCTAACTTCTTCCCACTTTTCACTCTCCACTACCTATATTATCTTTTAAATTTTTTTTCGTTTTCATTTCCACTAACTATTTTTTTTTTGACAAAAAAAAAAAAAAAAAAAAACTAATTGTTGTTTTGGAGATTTTTTGTAATTTGTTTATTAAATTGTACAGCTATAGGGTGTGCCTTTCATACTAATAAAAACATAAAATGATAGGTTAGGGATTTTTTTCATGTTTTTATACACTCTGATTTCTCTAAGATAATTCTTTATACTAAATACTGGCTTGAGTATTGAAACTCTACCTTCTTTTTCTAAGGTATTTCAAACGCGAGTGCTAAGCGTGATGTCAAATTCTATCGATGGACATGTATGAAATTGCATTAGAATTTTTGACAATACAAAAAATTTCCATCAACAGAAAGAATAATAAAGTAATGAGAAGTAAACACTCATTCTGTGACTAAAACTAAGATGAAACAAAGCACACAACCAAATTTTAACCAATTCTCTAATGCTTTAATTATTTACTAGGCCTAGCCAAAAAAAAAAAATTTGTTTTCTAGAAGATCTATATTATAATTATGCAAATTATAAAACCGTTCTTAGTATATTTTATGAGAAAAATGATTTAAAAGTGACAAGACAGCATTTACAATTGGTAAAATCATTTGAGTCCTCAAACCATAATCTTCTACCTAGTATCATATGACACGTGTCTCACCTCTTTGAGCAGCAAAATTGAATAGGCTTCTTATGTGTGGCTAGTTATTTATTTTCCACAAAAATGTATTTTTGGAGAGTTTTTCAACTGGTTTGGATACACACTATTTGTTCTGGGTTTTTTTTGTTGACGTTAATATAGCTTGGAAAACACCAGGAGGTCACCCCTTCCCATGGGTTGCACTAAAGCTATTAATTGAACCAATAAAGATGGCCATGTGCATTTTGATTTAAGCCATTGAATAAATATGGGGGAAATTAGAAAACTCAAAACGGTTTGGAAATGAATAGTTTGCCTGGTCAAGTCATTTTGTGCAATAATAAATCAAAACACATTAGTTATGTGTCTAGGTTTGTCATGACCATAATGATTTGTGAAGTTAGTGGGTTTTTTTAATAACAAAGTCAATAACAAATTCTGGATACTCATTTTCTCCATACTCCTTCTTTGCACTCATGTTGGCCTGGTATATGTTTTCAGAGCTTTTTTTTTTTTTAAATAAAGTTTGTGATATGCTGTTAATTGGTGGTATACCAGTATCTATTTATATGTTGCTGTTTTTGAGTTTAGATTTGACTAAATTAGTTTTGCCCCCCCAATTTAGCTCCATTTGGTTCAAAGGCTAATATTCCTAGATTGGTATCATATTTGTACCCATATATTTCTACAGTTTTTACTCAATGTTTTTATATCTTAATGTTAGTATTGTAATAAGCCTTGCCTTCTTAAATTGAATTTTTTAGACCCAATTATGCATTGAATGCATAGTTGGCTTAGAATTTCACTTTTTCTATTTCATTAGTTTTTGTAGTTGTACTGTTTGAGCCTATGGTTGTTAGGTTATAATTGCTATTTACCAAAATCAAAAACAAGAAAACAAGTATGGAAAGACCTATTGGTAAGGAAATGTTAAGAGTAAATTTTTCATGCACCGTTAGTGTAAAAAAAAAAAATTTACACCATCAGTTTAGATGCATGCTATATGTGCAAAAATAGCTTTTAAAATTTAAACAATGCATATGTAATATGCATCTAAACTCAATGGTATAAAAAATTTTGTACATCAACGATGTATGAAAGATTTACTCAAATGTAAAATGAGGCATTCCAATCTAGAATTTTATGACCATAATAGCAAATTGAAAGTGAAAAAAGAAATAATAACATCTATCCTTAGTCATGTGAGGATAGATTATTCCTAGATTTTTATGACCATAATAGCACTTTTATTGTTTCATTAGTCTTTGTAGTTGTACTGTTAGCTATACTCAAATGGAAATCCAAAAACTTATTACAAGGGGATCATTATTATTGATTGGAACAAATCTAATCATTTCTCATATTTAAGATTTTGGGACCTATTAATTCATCACCATAATATCATTAGTAAGGCTACTCTTATTACTTTTTATTCTTCTACTAGGTGCTATGTTTTGATAATATCAAAATACATATAAGAAACAAAATTCTAAAATTTGATTAGAATTCTAGAGCTTTTGAAAGCTAATCATTTTCTCCAAAAGCATACGTAGGCAACAAAGGTTTAGTGTAATTAAAATTCCTACATTGTCATCTAAGAGTGGCATCTTAATTAGATCGCATCATGCCATAGAGATGTATACTTTAATATTTATCTCTTTATTTAAAAAATAATAAATAAATAAATGAAGGGATAGATGATTAGTATTATAGGTAATTAAATTCCTTATGTACTTATATTACTATAGGAGGTAATATTTTAGGAAGACTAGTACTCTTGTAATTTTATCTCTTTAAGGGGTAGAGATGATACATAAGTAGTATAATTGTTTTATTCTTCATGTTTTTGAGGAGAAAAGTTGTGAATAAGATTATGTCAAACCACTCCAACTCCTCCCATCCGACATGTAAAAATAGGGGGTCACCCCTAGGCATACAACACATATTCTGAGAAACTCTCTATAAGTTGTAAGAGCTCTCCCTAAATCTCCATAGAGTTTTCAAATTCTCTTCAAATCTTCCATATATCAAGATTTGAAAATCTTCATCAATTGTTCTTCAAGCCTTCCATATCAAGAGTTGTTTTTCAAGCCTTCCAATCAAGAGTTGAAGAAGTCAAAGTCTGATTCGAGATCAAGATATCAAGCCTTCTAGTCAAAATTTGAGATTAAGCTATCAATACCTTGATTATCTCTGAGTTCGAAATCTCGAAGCTGTGAGACTCTTGATCAACTCCAAGTTCGAGATCAAGCCGTGAGACCCTCGATCAACTCTAAATTTGAGATCAAGATGTCAAGTTCTCGATCAACTCTAAATTCGAGATCAAGCTATGAAACTCTTAATCATATCAAATTACGAGATCAAACTGTCAGGCCCTCGAGTTAACAATCAAAGAGAAGAATTGGAGGAGATTCTAGAGACGGTAGATTGTTCTTTTCTAGTATAAATTATATTTTATCATTGTTTTTCTTTTCTTGTTAATTTGCAGAATTGAAATTTCTTTCACACAGCATATTTCAGAAAATTTTACTACCATTCGTTTTTCTTATTTTGACTACCTGAATAATAGATTATGCATTCATAAAAATATTTCACAAAGCTAAACTGCAAGAGCCTAAAGTTTCTATTTTCCCTATATTTGCTCAACATATAAGTTCCACTTTCACAAAAAATATTGAGACACTCATTTGGATAAATATTGTAGTAAAAACCATAACATACCAAAATACTTTAGTTGGGCATATGCACAGCCAGGACTTCTAGTACTAGATACTTGAATGGCAATAATTTTGTCACTACACTTTTTACAAAAGTACTAATTTTATATTTTTCAAAGTTATTCCGTTAAAGTAGTAGTTAGTAATTACATTATGCAATTACAATAAGTTCATAATTTTAAATAAAAAAAAATGATTTTGGCAACAAAAACTTTAGGCACTCCATAATAACTTTTACTTAATCAATTTCACGAAAACACCCTTGAGCTAAATTATTTAACAATTTAATAATTATATTTACCCCCCCCCCACACATATATATATAATTAAGCAACCAATTACTTTTCTATAATGAAACTTTAAATAGATTATGCTATAATTTAGATACTCACATTAATTTTTTACTAGACAAAAGCTCTATTCTACATAAATAAACAAAAAAAAGTTTTTCATATTATTTCATCATATGAAAAAAAAAAAAAAGAATTCTAAGCAACACAGTATAAAAAAATTGGGTTCATAATATTAACAGTCTTTAAAACTTTAACAATAATAAATTACTAAACATGATACACGGATAAAGCTCCATTTTATAATTAAATTTTGTTCTAAATAAATAGAAAGTTTATAGTATGTTACAAATTTTTTATTTATTTAATATTTCCATGACATCTAGGAGATATTTGGTTTAAAAATATTATTATTAGGATGATACTTAAGCTTAGAAAAAGTGAAGGGTTTTATACTAGTTTAACATAAAAAAGAAAATAAAAAAATTAACTTGTAGAAACAAGATAAACCTTCTTATATATATGAGTTTCAGTTTGCAAAATAGTTGATAGAAGATGTAAATATTTTGAACTAAGGAATTAGAAAAAAGAAAAAGACAATATGTATAGAAAAATATTTTCTCTAATGTTAAATAGGAATAATTTTGGAAACCTCCATTGATGTTTAGGATAATGTCACTTGGTACCTCTCAACTTTTAAAAATCTCACAATATTATGGATACATCCCTTCTCTTGTAAATAGGACCCAATTTATCATGAAATGACATTTATACCCTTTGTACTCTAATAAAATAACAAAAAGGGATATTTCAAAAACCTCCTCTAAGGTTTCTAATAATTTTGCTTGGCATCATTTAGCTTTCTAATAATTATTTTGTCAATTTATTTGCGAAAATGTGTGTGCTTTAATGTACTTATATTTCTGGTTGAAAAATAATTATTTCTGTATTATAATAAAATAAATGTGATGCGTGTAGAGAACCACATTGAATCATCTAAATAATTAATATAATTTTAAATAAAGATTTTTTTCCAGCTCATTTACGAAAATATGAGAGTATTTTAATTTGTGTTAGTTTGAATAAATAATTAGAAGACTAAAAAATATAGACTATATTATAAAATAAATATAGTTGTTATTTATTTTGGATAATTACAAACTCGTAAACTAAAAAAATGAATTATACTTTTTTCATTAATTTCTTTTGTTTAATTAGTCATGACAAATGTGTATTAGGGGTAATGGTGGAATGAAGTTTCTTCTCTCTCCTTAAACAATATTTGACTCATTTAGGTTGAACTTGTTACACTACATATAAAGTTATCTAGAGATTTGTAATGTTTTTGAAAGTTTAGAGGTGCTAACCTATATTAGTTTAAACCTGAGGGAAGGTATGTGAAATTAGCCCTATTAAATATATCAAGAAAAGGTTAAACAGCATTGCAGGTTCCAAGATTTAGTCCATGGTGTTTTTGGCAAATTAGTTAAAAAGTAATGCATGTAAATTGTCTAGTTGTATTTGGATCAATAAATTTGGAAAAGTATTAAAATGAAAGATTTGTAAAGTTGAAATAAATGAATTTTAAATTCATTCAAATTAAAAAATATAAAAATGAAGAATTTTAAATAAAATTTTAATTTGTATAAATTTAAAATTTCATCAATTTTAGTTTTATAGATGTCTCCCAACAAATAAGTGAATTTCAATTTTTTTTCCCAAATCAATCTATACAAATTGTAGGTAGATGATAAAGTTTTTACTGAAATCCCAAAATCTTCGGCAAAAAATGCAACTATTTAAACCGACTGAACGGAGCATGAATGGAATCAGTCAAGAAAGGTGTAATTCATTAAAATTGATGTATCATCCACTTGGTACTTCTATATCAAGAACTGACGACAAACAAATGGATAATCTGGATTCAGCCGGCCAGGCATTCTTCATTTGCATGAGCATTTCTATGAATGTTCTTCAAAATCATCATTTTTGGAATTTATTTGCAATTGGCAGTAGTCAGTAAGTGGTTTGAGAATTGAGAGGATGACAATCAAGTTTAAGGCCCTTGTTTGTTTGGTTATAGGAATTCACTAAAGAAAAGGAAAAGAATTCCTAAAAAATGGTTTCCTCTGTTTGGTTACAAGTTGATTTGAAACCATCTACTTCTTTTTCCCCTCCTCTCTCCTCCAATCTGAGGAAAAAATAGAGGGGGAACCACGGAAGCTAAATTCCAATGAATGAACCACCAATCGATTTTGAGGCACATTAATGGGATTTGTGATCTTTGATTTAAACCACGCAAAGAAATGGTAATGATTTCTCCTTAATTTTGTTTATTTTCCAAACTTTTCGAATTTGTGATTTAGTTTCTCCCTTGTTTTGTGTTTGATTTTCCATTTTTATGTTATGGGCTGTGTTGGAGGTGAGTTTGGATTAGATTGCCTTCTATGTGTTTGATATGTAGTCTCTATGTGTTTGATATGTAGTCTGAATGAGATTTTGGTTGAAGAAAATTTGGTATTATAATGAATTAGGGAATGTTGACATGCTGTTTAACTTTTGGCAGTGAAGATGAGTCTTATCTACTTAATACAAAGTTTGCGATCTTATAAATTTGCAAAATGAAGTTCAAGGAACCATTTGAGTTGAATTGATACTTATTTTCCATTTCAGTGAATAAAAACAAGCATTTGTTTAATAGGAGATCCAAAAGATGGATGAGTCGTCTGTGTGCTTTTAGGGAGAAAAAATATCATTAGCTTTGATGGAAAGTTCTCAAAATTCAGCCACATCCATGGATTCAAGAAATCTTGGGCTCACTAGTTCAATTAAATATTTTTTTTTTTTCGTGGATGGCATCACATTATTGATTAGATGAGGAAACTCTTGCTATGAGCAAAATCATTAATGGGTCGAATTCACCATCATGAGGAAACTCTTGCTACAGAGACAAATAATAAAGAGAAGAACTGTCTCTTATAAGGACAAGTAAAAGTTTAAGAGACCTAGGCACAAAATATGGCCTCTTTGTTTAACACTTCATGTTGATTTTCTTCTCCCTATTCTTGATCTTTGTTATTCCATCATCAATAGCCAAGAAAGATAAGGCACTTGACCTTCAACATAAAATTTGCTCCAAAACAACATAAAATAGCCAAGAAAGCATTATTTAATGCATCATAATTACGGGGTTTAGTTTGTTTTTCCTTCAAATTTTACATGTTTTGTGGTGTATCTATCCTAAGCAATTTTCTTACTTGGGCTGAACTTGAAGCGTTGCTTGTAAATTCATGATTTTGGAGTTTGTAAGCTAGGATTTCCAGGCGCTCTCTAGAACGCCTGATTAGTGATTGTTTTTGTATAGTGTTGTTCAATGATGATGAAGAAAGCTGGTTTCTTTTCAGGTTATGAGTCTATTCATTTTTGCTGCCGCTTTTAGAGTTCTTATTCTTTTGCATATATTTCATTTATCTTAGGTTTTTTTTTTTTTTTTTTGTTCTTCTTGGTGACAATTAGTTGGCAGGATTCTTGCTTGACTTTTCTGTTTTTCTTTTTACAGTTTGTTATCTATATCTACTGATATTGCTAGAATTGCTTGAATATTTGTTATCATTCTCTTTCTTTCTTCCTTTTCTGCAAAATATGAATTTTGACATCAAGATCTGGCATAGTGCTACATACATTCTAGTAGTACTTCTTATAAGAACTTTATGTATATATTTCATGTACAGTTCTAAGGTAAATTTCTCTTCTCTAACAGGGTGCGAGTAAAATTCGGTTGAATTCCAGTTCTGCCTGTTCATTGGGACCTATAATTGTCACTAGTTGATGCCTCCTTGTTGTGACAAGAATAAGATGCAAATGAAAGAGGTTCGACATCATTGGACAGAGGAGGAGAACTCAAAAGCACTTTCATATGCATAAAAGGATGGCACTGGTAATTGGATAGCTATGCCATGAGAGCAGGTAATGCGATTACTGGTTAATTTGGTTGTCTAAGATAACCGAAACTGAATAATCAGGTCTTCTTCATGGATCTAATAATTAACCAAATTTCATTCATTCATGAACCATATGTATTACACCCTCATAGTACTGTCTTTAACAGGGCTCAGGAAATGTGGAAAGAGTTGCAGGGTTAGATGGAGCGGAAATCAAATGCTTGATCCTGTGCATGAAATCTTCATACCTGAGGAGGAAGACTTGATTATTAAGCTCCATACTGCAATAGGTAGCAGGTGAACGATTCTATACAAAGGGAAAACTCTTGCATTTTGCTCACAGGCTGTCCATGTAAATTTTTCCGCGGATAAATTGGACAAATTGTTGAAAGGGAGATGGCAAAAATTGTGTCAGGTCCTGTGAGAGTACAAATACAATGCAAGAAAGTGCATTAGATATAATGCAGCACATAGTGACTGGCATATAGAATTATAGATATTATTCTAATGATTGCTTCTATCTAAGAGTTTGTGGGGATTTTTGTTTCTTAATTTGGGAAGCAAGTGTAAAAAATTGGATCTCCAATTACTCTTATTTGTTTATTTATCTTTTTGCATGAAGAATGGAGTTAAAAAATTAGTACTATTTTTTAATCTTTTTCATAGATGTCTTATAATTCTTTGTAGGTAATAATTAGAGGTAATAAAAAATATCAGTGTGTCCTAATTAGAAAAAAAAAGTTCATGTTAAAGTAGTAGTTGGAGAAAATAAAAAATATATTGACATGTATTAATTTAGAGAAAAAAGAAAAAGAAATGAAGGTTCAAATGAAGTGAAGTTTGCTTGCCTAATTCTCTTTAGTTCAAATAAGGCTTACAAGGCCTAGTGTTTTGGTCTTGACTTGTGCTGTAGAGATAACAAATAAGTTCCATGCTTTGGCATCATGTTTATTTATTTGAATTCATTGAATAAGGTACTGAGTTAT
Source organism: Cinchona pubescens (assembly GCA_025175665.1). Taxonomy (NCBI): domain Eukaryota; kingdom Viridiplantae; phylum Streptophyta; class Magnoliopsida; order Gentianales; family Rubiaceae; genus Cinchona; species Cinchona pubescens. Next base: position 4,150,692 of record JANKKI010000107.1, on the reverse strand, counting down.
ATGTTTCTTGTTGTATTAATTTACTATTAACTAATATTGTTCAAGTGTTTAAGTTTGAATTTGCATTCTTAAGTAGAGAAAATTTTATGGACAATGTACAATGATGTTAACCAATGATGTTGCCATGGAGTCCAAATAAAGTTGTGGTGTTTTTTATGATTTAATGGATATCTATTTGTAATTGAAGGTGTACGATTGAAATTGGGGTAATTAGACAAGTTTACTTGAAATGTTATAATCAAATTAACATATTATGGGCGCTAATTTCAATTAACTATGTTTACTAATTTGTTAATTTTAAAAAAATCAAATTAAAATATTTTGGACACGATTTCAATTAACTTTGTCGACTAATTTGTTATTTAAAAAACATAGATGAATATTTTCGTTTTCTGTTTCTTATTTAAAATTCACAAACCAAACAGAAAAATCACTTTTTTAGGAATCATTTTCCTTTCTATAATATTTTCCTCAATAACCAAACAAGGTGTAAGAAATTTATTGATGACGAAAAATTAGGCACTCATTTCTTATTTGAGACTTGAGAGATGAAGTACTTTGGGTTTGTCATGACTCATGCATTGTTCTCTCAAATTACTTTTCTGGAATTGAAAACCAATTAATTCCGATCTTCCTTTTCTACATTGTGTGTTTTGGACATTGTGATCTCTCTACATTCAAAATTGTTGGTATTAATTAAATCAAACTCATTACCAATTAAGACTATGTTATTATTAGATTTTTAGTAATTTAGTTGTTAAAGGAATTTAATTTCCAATTAGGATTATCTTTAGAATTATTATTCTCAATGTAATTGGGTTTCTTGTTAGACTAGAGGGGGGTTTGTATGATTATTCAGATGAAAAGAGCTGAGTTGAAATGATGTCTACTATAAGGAAATTTTAGAGTAAAGATAATGGTTATTACGCCGTGAGTTTATGTAGATCTTAATATGAGAATCGGATATATGTTATTTTATACTCTATCTCAAAATTAACTTGCCATTTTCCAATTCACATTTAGAATTGCAATCACTGTAATCATCCTCAAATTTTATTAAAATATAATAAATATCTGACCAAAAGAATGGAGGTGATTGAGCATCAATAATAGGTCTTTTGTAAAATTTTCTAACCATTGATTTTCTCTTAATTTTTAAAAACAATTTTGCCTTCGTTTTCATAATCTCTTTTGCTAAAAGATTGGATATTTTTAATTTTATAGCATCACCTAAATCACATTTTTTTCAAATATTCTTCCATGATATTGGCCCACTCAAATCTTTCTTCACTACCAATAAATGTGTGCACAATTTCAAAATTTTCACTATTAACAAATTCTCTTTCTATTATGACAACTAGAAAAATATTTACGTATCTTGAGAAAATTTTTTATGTTTTCCGTTCTTGAATTTCTTAGCCTCAATCACTTATGCGCCTTGATCAAGCTCTACAAAACAGCCAGTTTGACACGATCTTTTCTCTATTCGTTGTCCAACACAATAACAAAAAATAATCTTGATAAGATCCTTTTTTGAGATCATTGTCTAATTGGGATCAATTTCGTTACACCCTAATTGTCAAAAATTGAGTAATCCAAGACTAACATCTTGTAATCCAATTTTCAAAATTCGAGCACTCTACCACAATAATCTTTTTTTCTAATATTTGACAAATGTCCTGAGATCAAACTCTTGAACATTGAGCTTTGATACTGTTGAACCTCAGTTATGATAATCATGTTTTGATGATGACCAAATCGCACTAATGGTTTGAAAACAAGTGTGCAGAAAAATAGGTAGGTTCGGACGCAAATGATTATCCGAACAAAACAACCAGAAGACTCCACGGACGCAAATGACTGTCCGAATGACAGAGTTTCGGACGATGGTAATCGTCCGATACAAAGAATTTGAAGCAAGTCTCGGACGAAGAACAGCGTCGGATCATATTTTCAGAAGACTTTGCTTCGATCGGACGCATGTTCGGACGCATCCTCGGACGTCCGAACGAACACTCTTAGAGAAAGAACGCAGCGTCGGACGCAGAAGTTAGCAGTGGCCGTCCGAAAGGTCCAACGGCTAGTTTTTCAGTAAACAGAAAATAGCCGTTGGAAAGTTATTTGAAGCAGATTTTGGGCAACTATAAATATCCCTAAGCCTGAATTAAATAAAAATAGACTTCTACATTGATTACAAGTAATACTTGAGCTATTTGGGAGAAATAGTGGGTACAAGTGTTGTAATAGTATAGGTAGTTTTGTGAAAAGAGCTTACAGTGTAAGAGTTTTTCAAGTGTAAGAGTGGAGAGATAACAATTGTAACAAAGGGAGGTTGTGAGTGTAAAACTCTTGGCTCAACTAAAGGAAATTAGTGTGAGCAAGAGTGATCCTCATTTGTGTACAAGAGAGGTTATTGTCTCACCTAGTTTGAAGAAACTTTTAGTGACTAAATTTCAAGTTGAGAACTTGGTAGTTGCATTGTAAGAAACACTTTGTGGTTGTAAGCTCCAAACTTGAGAAGTTTGGGAGTTTGGTTTGATACTCTTAATCTTAATCTTCTTATTTGTCTTTAAGTTTAAATTATTGAATATCTATTGTATTTATTTGTGCTTAAGTGTTCATTTGGTGCATAAAGTTTGCATTTGTTATTAAGCACATCAAAAGATTTGTTTTAAAAACAACCTAATTCACCTCCCTCTTAGGTTGCCCTTTGGGACCAACAGATACCACTTTAAAGAAAATTTTAAAATCACTTGTAGGAGTTAAACACAATTATTCAATTAAGAGTGCCATGAAAACAAATAAGCGAAGTGTTAATCCAACTAAACAAAGCACCAACAACGGAACAAATCAAAATTGGTGATACTTTGATGCCAACTAGATAAAACAATTAGGATAACTCAAAACTAACCGGAAGGAGAAAGAAAATTGGAGGCTTAGCAAATTTATTTGATTGACTTCTCAATACAAATTTTGTCAATTAAAACATATTAATCTAATTTCAATTGTTAATAGATGTAACTAACACACTTGAATTTTAGGGAAATTCTATGGTCCCTTTTAGGGAACCATTCCTTTGTATTTTGAATACTTGTATAATACCACGTGCTTAAAAAGTTTGTACTGTACAAACTCTTAAAATTAAGGGAATGGTTTCCTAAAAGCGACAGTAGAATTCCCCTGAATCTTAATCCCATATTAAATCAATTCATAATCTAATAACAAAACTACACAAATTAAGAAATAATAATCCCATATTAAATCAATTCATAATCTAATCACAAAACTACACAAATTAAGAAATAAATCCCCTACAAACTCAATTACTATTAAATTAAACTTCTAAATCCTTAATGAGTTTGATTTGTATGTCAACAAAAATGCAAAGTCCAATTTTGAAACAAACAAAATTTATTCACGTTATTTTAAGTTCCACTCGTGTTACCCTTCATGGTCATGGGAACACATCCAAATAAATTCACAGAAAGAAATATGACAGAAAATTATCTGGCTGACAATATAATACTCTAGTCACATAATAATCCTCACAAATTCTGGCTTCGTTTCCGAGCTTGTTATCATAATGTTGGTAACAAAAGAGACGAAACATATTATTCCAGTCATCGCCAGGTTATATGGAATCAGCAATTGTTTGACACTAAATAAAAATAAGACTGTTTGCAAGACTAGTTACAAATGATTGAGATTGACGAATTCAAATTTTGCAGTTTCCGTAACAGAAAATTATTCAGATCTACACCAAGGTTTCTCCATCTGCACAAACTTCCTTGGCAGCTCCCCATGGCCACATACCCTTTCGCTCAAGCTGCTTTCCCTTTCTGGAAAAAGAAGATACAAATTTGGTATTGATATAAAAATACTGTAGTAATGAGCTACAGAATTCCAGTAACCTTATTTTGTTTACCTACTTTGTAATAACAAGATAATATATACTTTGAGTGCTATCAGAAAGGACTCTCCACTAATCAATGCACAGTTGAAAATGTAAGGCTGAATTTGGGGAAAGATTTGAAATCTTTCAATTTGTTCTAGTAATTTTTAGGGCTAAAATCAATTAATTTCAAGTTTATTTAAATTAGAAAGTGTGGAAGGAAAGGTTTCAAATAACTTTAAATTTGAGTAGATTTGAAATTCATTCATTTTAGGGTTACGAATCTTTCCAACAAATCTCAAATCCATCGAATGAGATGCAACCTAAAGTTACAATATACAGGTTTCCACTGCATGCTGCCCTTCTTCTTCTTCCAAGCTCCTCCTGCTTCTATATTGTAAAAATATAGAAGCAAAGCAAAAATGAAACTAAACCACCATTCTCACTCTGATTAATCTTATGATCATGTACCGTCAAAGGTAAGGTGGGAGCTCAATCTGCTGTTTCTAGTATGTGTGGTAATGCTATTGATATTAGTTAAGTTTGAATGATACTGTTGGACTTACTCGTTTCTCTTCTTCCATCTTAGCCTTAATGTAGGAGTAGATTGCAACTCCAACAATTGCAATAACAGTTCCAATTCCAGTTTGTGTGGAGATCTTGTTACCTGCAACATTCTACTTGTTAGAGTTTGGCATTGACATTCACTTCAGAGCACCAAGCAAAGAGTGTGCTTATAAATTACCGAAGGCCAGGATAGAGAAACCAATCACAAAGACTCGTTTCAACACATTTCCAACTGCATGAGTGAGTGGTGCCACTCTCTCAAGGGTGTTTGTTGCTATCTGGAAGTCGAAGAGAAATAAAATATCTTAATTTTCCTTATCCAAGAAATGATGATAATAACATCAATCAAGAAATAAATGGGTAGCTCTTGGATAGTCCAAAATCAGAATTCATACCTGGTTGTAGAGGTGGTAAAACATCCCCACCCAAAAGAGATCTGAGATGAACTTCGTTACTCCCACTTTGGTAATTGATGCATCATTAAACCCAGTCTTAATCAGTACAGGTCCCTCAAGCTGTTTGATTGTTAAAAAAATCTATGAGCATAAAAACGAGGATGAAAGGAAGTAACAGCAAAGGTATATATGATGAAACATTATAGTACTTTAATTGATCTAGCTATAAATAAACTCACAATAACTGCAGGTGGTATGCAGAAAATGAGCGCGATAATGGAAATATAGGCATACAGGTTAGTACTATCCATATCAGTCTGCAAAATAGAAGCAGTCTGTTTAGGCAAACAACCCAGTGATAAGAACACCAAAAGCTTCCAGCTTAACTAGCCAGTAGCATGTATGGTGTTGTCTAAATAAAATGATAAGCATATGACAAAACATGACCATAGCTTTCTTTGAATATATACTCCTGTAGGTGAAGGAAATGTTAGAAATCATAGCACTGATGAACCCGGTCCAGTTGAAAGACAGCTCAGTCAATGATGCCATTGACACACCTGCATCAAGCCAAAACTTATGATCCAAGTCATAAGAAAGAGAGATTTTCATCATTTGTGGACAGTAATTTGTGAAAGGAGCTACACAGCTCAAGTCTTGTATCAGGGAATATTGCAAAGCGAAGATCACTTTCATAGTAAAAGAATATGTGAGGTCCTAAGCACAACTTGATCCATCCCCATCCCATTTTAGAGACTTCATAACTCGGTAATAAACCAAATTATGTTCTCACTCAATCTGTAACATTAACTTAGTTCAGAAAGAAGAGAAAGGTGACTTGGATGTGATTGATAGACTGAAAAATTAACATCTAGTATCTGGTCCCCAAAGCACATATATGACTGAAGAGTAACACACAGGAAGAGCAGAGTTACCGATGACAACTGGAGCCAATGACAGCCAAAGTGCTAGGGGTATCTGTTGCCCAAGTATAAACTGAGAAGCAGCAGCATTGAAGAAGGGCTCAAGTGCTGATTCAAAATAAAACAAAAATACATATGAGATTAAAATGAGGATAGTCATGTCTTAGACAACAAACTATTAAGCTTCATGTAATAGGTTTCTAATACTCGAAGATCATTAGATCACCTTTAACGGTATGGGTGAAGGAGACAGCAACTGCTGCAAATGAAACATTGCTGGTTATGTGACCTATTCCGTGACAAATAGCAACAGGAATGAGGAGCTTCAGGAGGTTTGAGTCAATGGGCTGCAATGGAGAAGACAATTTCAGCTGAAGAACAATTACACATGTGCAGGAACGACTGCAATTTACAGAAGGATACACAAATATGCTTTGCACGAATATTAGGACCAGACTATAGGGCCACATATATGTTTAGCTCTTAAAAGTGCATCTCAGGTATTAACTACATTTTCACATAAAGGAACAGATGCCATAGCAGCAGAATTCAATTGTCGAGGAAAAGAAAAAATATTCAGAAACCAAGAAATTAGGAGTTTTCTTCATGATTCAACGTGAATGGGAGGTAAAGGTTACACAACCTAATCTAAAATGCAAGTCTCAATCATCCAAAAATATCCTTCCAATTCCAATTCAATGCTCAAAACCAAGATTCATGAATTGTTCAGTGGGATCTAAGAGTCCTTAGAACTTGTTACCGAGTACTCAATGCCATTCATTTTATTTTGGTAATAAGTACTTAATTAGATTCAGAAACAGGAGTTTTAAGTTTTAACTGCCCAAATTGTATAGCAGTACCAAAAGTAATGTGAAGCGCAAGCATGCACGTCGATGACTGGACGTCTAGAACTCCTGTGATTTAGTGGCTTACACAGTTATTTCCAGTACTAAGCAACCATAGATTTTAATCATCCAGCAAGTACAAGACGCAAGCTTATGAATAAATTATTATCAGGCAGTTAATGTAATATTCATCAAGGAAACAGTAAACCAGCACTAAATTATACTAAATTATAGTAATTACTAAAGATGGATATATCATATCCAACTAAATCATATTTTCTTTGGTATTATACAAAGAAGTATTTCAAGATGGGAGGACTTGCATATATGGCCCGGTCCAATAGATGGTTGAAAAAATTAGTTCCACATGTGGGTTCCATTTTTTGTTTCACCTGGTCTATCAACCCATCATTTTAGTATTTAAGGCATATTTGATTTAAAAAAGAAAACACATTAGACAATAATGTATGTATGCAAAGAGGTAATATAGGTGAAAGTATGAACGTACAAAACTAGGTAATTTAGGTTAAAGTATGAACGTACAAAACTAGTAGTATGGAACAGTAAAATTTCTCCGAGTCATAATTGTACGTCAAATATAACAACATTCAGATAAATCAACAGCGCAAAAGCTGGTAAATGTTGAAAACAATAAACGAAAGCCAAAAATCCCAATTAGGAGTCAAATTAATCAAATATACCTACTTCCAAATGAGAAAATCAAATTATTCAGATTAATAAGCATCGAGTAGACCACCACTTACTGCTCTCTTAGGAAGTCCCACGGCCCAGCTGACCAAGCAGTACACCACCCCAACAAACAAATGTATAATTACCCCCGACACAAAACTGCCCACATTACAAAAAAATAATCATTAAAAATATCAAACATTAATTTAATTAAAGGAGATTAATTAAATAACTAGTCTTATTGGCACACTCGATACATGGGCACAATAGTATCAATTTTTTTTTTAAAAAAAGAACAAAAATTAAAATACAAATTAATTTAGGGGTTTGTGTGTGAAATAAGATTGAAAAAGATAAATTACACTAAAAATCAATAATTATACCAAAAATCCTCATGCATTATATTAACAAAAATTAATTATTAAACCAAAACTCCTCATGCATTATATTAACTAGTTCTATTTGCACACTAGATATGTGTGTACAGAATTGTATAAAAAAATTTTAAAAAAGGACAAAAACTAAAATATAATTTAACTTAGGAGTTTGTCTGTGCAATTTTGTTGTGGGATGGAAAGTTATTTGATAGCAGGAGTGGAAGTGAGAAGTAAGAAGTGAGAAGTGAAAAGTTAAAAATAGGAGTGAAAAAATAAATGTCTATAGTAAAAATCTCATGCATTATATAAAGTAATATTAAATTAAATAAATAATTAGAAGGTCCAATAAAATCAAGTAGTTCACTCAAAAAATAAAATAAAATAAGAACACGTACTAAGGATAAGGGAAGTAATTGTAGATCTTCTTGTTGAGGATATTGAATATCACATTCAGGAAATACCTACAAAAGGTCAAATTAGTCATTTCACATTTCAGCAGCTGACATTTCGTTGGTTAAAATGCGCGGGCACAGACCCGGCGCACGTTAGACTACCATACCACATGAAGAAGAATAAGCCGGTGACGAGAGCCGGATATTTCTCCAAAAATCCCACCTTATCCTCCCTGCAGATGAAATCCGGTCAGAAAATAAGTACACTGGGTCGGGTAAACGGGTGGGAAATATTTCATTTGTAGGAAAACGGACCTCACCCGGCGGAATCCGGAGAAGAAGCAGCAGCGAGACAAGGACGGAGACGAGTCTCCCGTTTTTTCACCGGCGAAAGCTTCAAGGAGAATAGCTGGCCGGAGTTGTTTTCCCCAGGTTAAGTTGGGTCGAGTAGTGGGGAAACAGGCGGTGAATGGGGAGATTCTGCTGGTGGTGGTGGTCAGCCTGCGCAGCCGTTGAACGCCGTGAATGGTGGTGGAGCCGGAGAGGACACGTGACTCCATTTGAGGTTAGAGAGAGAAATATAGAGAGAAGGTGGTGTTCTCGTGAGTGAGCGAGTGATGATGAATGAGAGTTTTTTGAGTTGATGATGAAGAGAGTGAAGTGAGGAGCTAAAATGCGCCAGGATCGTGGTAGGAGTTAATTTGCGCGGGGGAGTTTTGGGGGTTGCTATTAGGTGACGAATGAGCGGTTCATATAATTTGGATTGGATTAATCTTTTGGAAAAATTACCTCACTAATCATTCACATTTTATATTTGTACGATTTTTGTCTCTCACATTTAAAATAATATATTTTAATTTCTTAAAAATTCAAAACGTACTATTTTAGTTGCTCGATACAATTATAAGTATATTTTAACCTGAAATACTAACATGTGTATCGAATGTAGCATATTTAAAGGTAAAATTGACAATACATAAGTGTAAATACTAAATTGTCTAAAAAAGAAAAAAATTGGAGTTGTTGAAGTATGGTTGGCAGAGGAAAAGTGGCGAGGGAGAGGAATAGGGGTCGTGATGGTAGGTGAGAATTTTGAAGCGATGGTGGAGGAGGCTTTAGATAGTGCCATATAGTATTTAAAATTTTTGTATTGCCAATTTTACTCATAAAAAATATAAGATTCGATACGCATGTGAGTATTTCAAGTCGAAATACACCTGTGATTGTGTTAAAGGACAAAAATGGTGCGTTTTGAACTTGTGAATGACTAAAATGCATCATTTTGAATGTGAAGGACTAAAAAAAATACAACTATAAAATGTGAGGGACTAAAATGCATCATTTTGAATGTAAAGGATTAAAAAAATACAACTATAAAATGTGAGACACTAAAATGCATCATTTTGAATGTAAAGGATTAAAAAAATACAACTATAAAATGTGAGGGACTAAAATGGCATCATTTTGTGAAGAACTAAAAAAGTACAAATATAAAATGTGAGAAATTAGTAGGGTTGTTTTCCCTATTTTTTCATATCAAGGTTTATCTAGAAAATTTACTACACCATCTAGAGTGATGCATGCTTTTTTATTCTATTGAATGTATGTGTTGTTTAAATTTTGAAGGTCAATTTTTTGCATATAATATGCACTTATATTATATGATATAAATTTTTTTTTACATCCATAGATGAGAGATTAACCTATTTAAATTTGTGAACAAGGTTTGCTCAAATGATAAGTATGACAATCTACCTTAATGAAGATCGTATGTTAAATTCTCGTCGCCCTTAATTCTTTGTTAGTGGACTTTTAAGCTATAAATGTATTGACAACCTGACTTGAAGTGAGGGTAATCTATCCTAAACTTTATGTTACTAAAAAAAAAATACATATATACTCTAGATTTAACTCTCAAGTCAATGACATTAAAATAAACTTTATTTTATATATTTTTCCTATTGTTTTTTATATTATTTGATTCTCTATGGGTACTTAATGCATTTTTTATTAAGACTAGTAGATAAGTGCATGCTCAATGTGTGTGCCAATTAAAAGAAAAAAAAAGTGAAAGTTATTATTGAAAATTGTAATGATAAAGGTGGTTTATATTAATAAGTTGGTTAGAAAAACTACTCATGAGAGTAATATTAGAAATGTTAAAAATGACGAACACCAAATCTAGTGTTCTTACTTTATTATATTGTACAGATTCTAAAAAGTTAGTAATGAGATTTATTCTATATGCTTTTGTGAATCAAGTCATGGGTTTTGACTTTTGGAAGGGAAGAAAATTAAAAAAAAATTGTTCTTTTCACTTTTGTTTCTCTTGTTACTAAAGAAAATTTAGAGTGTGTGAATTTTTATTTCTTCCAATACTCGTGTCAATGTTTACCTAACTTACTCAACAATATTCTAATATAAGTAGATGCAACCAGAGAACTCAGCTTTGTCCAAAGAAAGGCATCTATTAGAAGAAGGGCTCATATATGAGATATTCCACAAGTAAATGCAATTTAGCTAAGGAAGAAAGAAAAATATTACATTCAAATAGTTGGAAAAATAATTTTAATAATCTCTCACATTTCACACTTATAATTTTTTAATCCCTCACATTCAAAATGATGCATTTGAATCCTTCACAAATTTAAAATGCACTATTTTAGTCTCTCGACATAATTACGGACGTATTTTGATCTGAAATATTCATATACGTATTGAATATTACATTTTTCATGGGCAAAATTAGTTACACAAAACCATCCCAAAATTCTCACCTACCATCACTATCCTTATTCTCCTCCCTCTCTGCTTTTCCTCCACCATCCCTACTCCAATAGTCCCAATCTTCTTCTTTTTGGGACAATTTAATAGTTAAAGTTTTGTATTATCAATTTTGCCCTTAAATATGTTACATTTAATATGAGTCAACAGCATGTGAGTATTTCAAACCAAAATATATTCATAATTATGTCAATGGACCAAAATAGTGCATTTTGAATTTGTGAGGAACTAAAATGCATCATTGTGAATGTGAAGGATTACAAAAATATAAATATAAAATGTAAGGGACTATTAAGGTCACTATCTCGAAATAATTTGTGGGATAAAACCCTCACAAGGGATGGCAAGGGTCCTTTTATCACTTATTAATACACACAATTTACCATTTAAATACTTAATAACAATCATTATTCTCTCTTATATTAGTTTATTATTTCGATTTAACTTTAATTTTGGAGAAAATCGTACAAATAATCCCTTGAATGTTCATAACTTTTTTTAATCACTTAAATATAAAATGATGAGCTGTAGTCCCTGATAAAATCTAAACATATGTTTTTTTGTCCCTTATCACGATTCTGGTGGTATTTTGGCTTGAAAAGACTACCTGGGACAAAAAAATATACGTTTAAATTTTCTAAGAGGCTAAAAATTTTACATATTTTATATTCGAGGGACTAAAAAGATTATTTTTTGAACATTTGAGAGACTATTTATGTGATTATCCCAAAAACAATCATATCTCTCTTCCTAATTTTAACCAAAATAATACAATTGACTGAGAAACACCAAATGTTAACTGAATTCGATGGTTCAATGGTGGCACAGTGACCCTATGTCCATGGACAGACTATAGTCAACACACCACACATAAAGATATAGACAGAACACAGAAAGAAAAAAGAAGAAATGCTGACTAAACACAAAAACACAAAATACTATCTTAATACACATAAAAACATAAGCAGAAAAATGATTAAAAAACAACAGCCACCAGAGCTCATCATTTTCATGTTGTCAAAGCTCACAGTTTTACCGAAATCATTACCAAATCTTCCTTTGTCAAAATAATTAGAAATTTTGGGATTGAATTTGTTCAAATTGGGCAGGCACAAACTCATTTTTTAAGTTTTCAACCTAGACGATATTAGATTTGTTAATTGGGGCTATTTCTTGATAAATTGATTCCAAATTTATGTTTTTCTTGTTTTAGGAATCATTTTACTGTAAACGTATGTAGGTTTTAGGATGATTTGAGCAAGCTACGGACTTACGATCGATTAGTGAACTTCTTTAAGTATTTCATTAATTTCAATTGATTGCAAAATTTTGAGTTTGGCAGTGTTATTTTCATCATTTTTTACTACTATAAACAATGTCTAGCGGTGGCCGTAAATGATCGAGATGACCGGTGGAGATTGTTGTGGCGGTTTGCAACTGTAGATTTAAGGTAAAATTGTATTATTTTATGCTAATTGTACTAGTTTTTTAAAGAAAAATCGTACAAATAATCTCTCGAATATTCAAAAAATATTTTTTTAGTCTTTCAAATATAAAATGATTAGTTTTGGTTCCTCAAAAAATCTAAAAGTAAGTTTTTTAGTCCCTTAGCACAATTTTCGTAGACTTTTCCGACCAAAATATCACCAAAATTGTGATATGGGACAAAACAATAATATATATTTAGATTTTTTGAGGGACTAAAACTTATCATTTTGTATTTGAACAAACAAACAAACTAATTAACTAAATCTTATTCCCACTAAGTAGGGTCTGTTATATGAATCTTGTTACGCCATTGCACTCTGTCATGGATCATATCCTCTTTAATTTCTAGATGGGTTATATCTTTCTTACAAATTACCCACCAAATCTTTTTCGATCTTTCCCTACCCCTCTTATATTGGCTACTCTCTCTAAAATCTACTCACCTGACAAGTGCATCTACTAGTTGTCTTAGTACATGATCTAACCACCTTAATAATTTTTTCTCTCATTTTCTCATCAATAGGTACTACTCATGTCTTATCACGAATATGCTCATTGCGTATCTCTTCTATTCTAGTGTACCCACACATCCATCTTAATATTTGTATTTCTATTACTCTCATCTTTTGCTCATGTGTGTAATTCATTGCCCAACATTCAGACCCGTAAAGCATTGCTGGCCTAATTGCCGTTCTATAACATTACATTCGTATCCATAAGTCGTAAAGGAATTTTGGGCTCGCATAATATTCACGATGTCATTCTCTATTTAGTCCAACCTGCTTGTATCCAATGTGTAACATTTCGCTCTATACCACCATCATTCCAAAAAATTGAATCTAAATATTTAAAATTTTCACTTATGGGTATCTCTTGATCTCCGATACTAATCCCTATTCTATTCCTACGTGCATTCATGCTAAACATAAATTCCATATATTCTGTTTTTGATTTACAAAGTTTAAACTCTTTTTCCTCAAGTGCCTCTATCCAGATCTCGAGTTTAGCATTAACCCTATCTTTTATTTCATCTACAAAAACAATGTCTTCCGCAAACAACATACACCATGATATTTTCTTCTGTATGTGCCTTGTAAGTTCATCTATGACCAATGCAATTAGATAAGAACATAGAGCTAAACCTTGGTGTAAATTTATATTTATAGGGAACTTATATGTCAACCCTCCTGGTATTCTCACACTTGTAACCACTTAATCCTTATACATCTCATTTATTGATTCTAAATATGATACTTTGACTCATCTTTTAAAAAAAAAAAAAAAAAAAAAAACTCTCCACATAACTTCTCTAGGACCTCTATCATATGCCATTTCAAAATCAATAAAAATTATATACACATCATTTTTCTTATCACAGTATCTCTCGGTAAGTCTCCTTAAAAGATGTATGGCTTCAGAAGTCGATTTCTCTGTCATGAAACCAAACTGATTATCTGGCACCTTAGTCTCATTTCTTAACCTTCTTTCTATCACCCTCTTCCAAAGTTTTATTGTATAGCTCATTAACTTAATACCTTTGTAATTCGCACAATTTTGTATATCCCATTTATTTTTGAATATGGGTATAAGAGTATTCTTTTTCGATTGGTCGATCATCTTTCATTCTTCAATATTTTATTAAAAAAATTGGCAAGTCGACTTATGCTTTTCTTTCCTAAATATTTTCATACCTCAATTGGAATATCATCGGAGCTAACTGTTTTGGGTCCTTTCTTCATCTTTTTCAAAGCCTCATCCACCTCTGATTCCTGAATCCTTCGATAATATATTACGTTTCTATACTCCTCATACATATCTAACTTTCGCAAAATGATATTGTCTCGATTGCCTTCATTGAATAGTTGATTGAAATATTTCTCCTACATTTCCTTAATTTCCTCATCTCTTACTAGAACCTTATTATTTTCATCCTTGATGCACTTGACTTAGGTTAAATCCTTCATCTTATGAGCTCTTGCTTTAGTAATTTTATGAATATCTTGCTCCCCTCTTTAGATTCTAATTTTTGGTATAAATCTTCAAAACCCCTATCTCTCGCTTCAAGAGACAGATTTTGCCTTCTCAATATTTTCTTTACTTCTACAACTATATAGAGCCTTATAGTTAGTCCTCTTAACTTTGATTTTATTTTGTACCCATTCATCCTACCACCAAGATTCCTTGTTTATGGGGGCATAACCTCTTGACTCTTCAAGTATCTTCTTAATCTTGACTGTTCTCACTCTAGTTGCCATGCTAATCCATAAAGTGTCAGATTCTCCTTGTAAGTACCAAATACTTTGCCCTATCAAATATTTCCTAAAAATTTCTTCTTTTTCTTTCTTTAATTTCCTCCACTTAATTCTAGATAATCTAGGTAAGTTCTTTCGCCTAATGTGATGTTTAAACCTCAAGTCCACCACTAAAAGCCTATGTTGCAAGGTTAAACTTTCTCCAGGTATGATTTTACAATCTTTATAAACCCTTTTATCTCTCTTTCATGTGAGAAGAAACTCAATTTATGACTTTGTTGAACCACTTATAAAGGTAACTAAATATTCCTCCCTCTTCTTAAAAAAATTATTGACAATGCAAAGATCGAATGTCATTCCAAACTCCAAAGTTGATTTTTCTTCTTCTTTCTTCACCCATAACCATATCCACCATGCACTTCTTCATAATCCTTATTATCTCGTCCCATATGTCCACTTAGGGCACCTTGGGGACACTACCTAAATCATCTCATCTAAATCCTCCCAAAATTTGGCCTTAATGGACTCATCTATACCTACTTAAGGCATATAGATACGAAAGATATTAATAGTTTCACGTCCCAAAATTAGTTTGAGGGACATAGTCCTATATCCTTTCTTAGTCACCTGTACTACTTCATTCTTCATCGACCCATCTACAATAATATCCATCCCAATATTTAGACCGATAAAGCATCGCTGGTCTAATTTTTGTTCTATAAAATTTACCCTTAAGTCATAAAGAAATTTTGCATTCGTATAATATTCCCGATGCCATTCTTCATTTAGTCCAACCCGCTTGTAGCCGATGTATAATATCGGAATTTATACCACCATTACTTTGAAGAACTGAACCTAAATATTTAAAATTTTCACTTATGATACTAATTGATTCCGATACTAACCCTATTATATTCCTCATGCATTCTTGTTGAAATTAAATTCCATATATTCTGTTTTTGATATACTAATTTTAAAATCTTTTGCCTCAAGTGCCTCTCTCCAGGCCTCAATTTATTATTAAACCCATCTTTTGTCGCATCTACTAAAACAATATTATTTGCAAACAACATACACCGTGGCATTTCCTCCTGTATGTGCCTTGTAAGTTCATCTATAACCAATGCAAATAGATAAAATTTTGCTCACCTTAAGGGACACTACCTGTCATTTCATCTAAATCCTTCCTAAATTTAGCCTTAATAGACTCATCTAGAGCTACTTAAGGCATATAAATACTAAAAATATTAATAGTTTCACGTTCCAAAATTAGTTTGAGGGACATAATCTTATCTCATTTCTTAATCACCTGCACTATTTCATCATTCATTGGCCCATCTACAATAATACCTACCTCATTTCTAGTCCTATTTAATCTTGAGTATCAAAGTTTAAATCCTGAATTATCTAATAGTTTTTTTTTCTCCTTCCCATTTTGTTTCTTGTAAACACAAAATATTAATTATTTTCCTAATCTTGCATATTTTTCACTGATACACCCGAATCCCATGGAGATGTAGCGACTCTTGTCCACTATTCGTCGCACTCAGGCAATGTGACGCATCGCTTACAAGAAACGCCTTCAATTTTGCAAAACATGTAAATTTGAGATTGATTAGTGTGTGCTCCAAACCCACCTGTTAGACAAATCTTATTATAATAACTCTTTTATCGAGTTTTATTTATTTTTATATATTTTTTCAGGAAAATAAAATGGTGAAAAATTGGAACTTACAAACAATATCTAATATTTTCCCAATATGTATAATCACTCCCTATCTTCTAGATATTATCCCATTAAAAATTTAAAAATCATCAAATAAAGTTATAACTAATGTATTATTAGATATCTGTAACTCTCAAAATCACAATATTTGTAATCCTACCACTACTCTTTGTTTAGTGGCACATACGAAGACCATTTATGGGAGGGGAAGTTTGGTATTGGGTTCATTGTTATACTTATTGGTGTTATACTATTGTGACACCATGTAATGGAGTGATATACACTTGTTTCTCATTTAATATTTAATTATATTCAAAATATACATGTCACCCTATCATATGGTATAACATGAGAATAATACCAAAATATGTAATAGAGGATCCAATATTAGATCTGTTTAAAATATGGATAATCAGTAAAGGTTGCGTTTGTATCTATATATATTTGTGAAATGATTTGAAATCTACTAATTTGTTGAAGAGATTTTGTAAAGTTAAAATGAATGAACTAGGCAAAGGGATTCTTAAGCACAAATTCAACGGGCTACAAAGAGTGAAAGAAACGATCTAAACACTAGTCTTCCTTTTGGGTATGACTATATAGATTCATAATAATAGAATAATCTGGAAGCGTTCTAAAGTTACTCTTGCCCTACTTCTTTTCATTCTTCTTTTCTTTCAAATATACTCAAATTAAAAAGTAATTCGAAATCATTCGTTTCACATTATTTAATTTAAGTAAATTTAAAATTTATTAATTTTAACCATAAAAATTTAATTAAAGTAAATTTAATTTAAAATTTATTAATTTTAACCATAAAAATTAACAAGGTAATAGATTTTAAATCATTCGATCCAAATGCAGCCTAAAAATTATACAATTAAACCAAAATAAATGACATAAGTGTAGATGTGATTCTGAAGAAAGATCTAATTAATACTTTACCCTTTAATTTTTATATCAACCAATGGAATTTGCTAGCCAATTGTTTATGGCAAAATATAAATTTGCTTGATTTTTTTCTTTTTTAATAAAAAGGAGACAAAGTTCTACAAAAATTCTTCCAGGATCCCAAATGTCAAATGCTGTCAAAACGATAGACTATTAATTGAAGGCATGGCCTACAATCCACATGATTGGTTTGGATGAGAAAATGCCGAAATAGGAAGAGTGGAAAGTTGCTCTTTCGTGATTTCGCAGAAATACAGTAGTTTAAGTAGCAGATGGGGTTGAGTAGGTTTTGGATTGTGGGGGGCCTTATCTTATCCGCAACCTCGAGCGAGAGGCTTGTAAGGAAGATCCTGTCATGTCCAATCCTTTTATTTGTTAGCTCCTATTTCTTCAATATCCTAATCAACATCTGCTCAATTTTTTTGCCTTCAAATGGTATGGTAGGGTGTAAACGATTTTATATAAATTGAATATTCTTGTGCTGGAGATTGGTCGAGCATAGATTGATTAATTATTTTAATAAATTTATAAATATGTTTAAATTTAATTTGTTTATCTTACGATTTTTATCGAATTGAGTAATTTAAAATTTTAATCTTATCAGTTGAGTAAAAAAATTTTTAACATACACAAGTTTAATTTTGATATAGTTACTGACGAATCAAGATCAAATAAATTCTTACCTAGCCAAACTCAATTCAAATATCAAGTAAATTGGTTCACCTTACATCCCTATCAAATTGTGATGACCAAATTGTTCAACATTACTTGTAATGAAAATGATCACATTAAATTTTGTCTAGGAAGATGCAATATAGATAATTGACAACATATATCGGGAAATAAATGGCATAATTTTCCCCTAACTTTATTTATGCATATACTCTTAGATTCATTACAACCTATACAAAATGAACTCCATCTAAATGTGTATATCCACGCGCATTATCCGTAGCAAACATGAAGAGAACCAAATGTTTAGATTAGTTTGGGTGACGGAAAGAATTTTTGGATCATCTTTATTTGTGAACGACACGATCGATGCATGAAACTTATGGTACATAGCATTTGCCTTTTACTCCAAATCTTTTGCCCCCTTTTAAATGGTTTTTACCCGTGAAAGCTTGCAAGAAGCATTTTTGCATATGTTTTCATTTTCCTTTTCTGCAATGTTCAATGTCATTATATGACAAATAATTGAAATCAATATACGCCAAATAGTTGAAAATACTAGAAGGAAAATCATTTACAAGACAAAAATTCAAGAACAATATTTGTTAAAATCACTTCACGTGACAAAATTATATTTGTATAATCAACCTTTAATTTTATATATTTGGTCGGATTTTATTTCATTGTTTCACCGATTTAGTGACACATTAGCGATAAATTTGTAATTTTTTATAAATGTACTAAATGTCAAACATTTTTACTAGTATTGTTTTGTTTTGCTCGATATGGGAAAAATGTGGAGCTTACAATAATATTCTTGAATTCTAAAATACAAAAGAAAAAGGCCTCATACATAATTAAAAGTGGGGTTACAACGCAATTACATGAAATCTTTACTCTTTTATGCCGAATCCGAACGTTTCCTAAATCAAATTCAACATGCACACATGAGACTTGGGCAGTTGGGCTCTCAAGAATCAAGTTGCCTTAATTCCCAAATCCCAATTAGCTACAGATCCACTGTTCGATACAGATAGAATGCCCATCGCTGATCAGTTACATACATTTTCCTAAACTTTCATATAGCTTCCTACATTAAAGAACAACTATGGGTCCAAAAGTTTCCCCAAAAAATATATGCCCAAGAAAAAAACTGTTAAGATTAAAAAATTACTAATGAGCTATTAACCCGTTGAAAATTAAAAAAAATAAAATTGGCATTGGTTTATGGGTATAATGGGTAAGAACGATAATCAAAGTTAATGACACCTATATATTATGAAATTAAGTCAAAATTATTAAACTTGATTATTAATTAAAGTAGAAATATAGTAAAAGTAGAGAAATATTAGAAAGCTATCAAATGTTTCAGTTTTTTATTAGCTCATACCAAATAAGGTACCAAAAGCCCCTATTTATAGGGTTACAAGATAGAGGATTCATAAATATGATACATGAATCACGGGAATCGATAAGTTTTCACGGAAATCGATAATCCTTCACAAAATTCAAGGGGATGAATATCACATTAACCAATGTGTTTAGGGCATGAATGGACATCCATATTTCTAGAATTCATAAGAATTCATAACATTCCCCCTTGGATGTCCATTACAAAGAGAATAAGTCTCGTTAAAAAACCTTACTAGGTAAAAACCCAGTGGAAAAAAATCCTAGTGAAGGAAAAAGAGTACACTATTTAAAGTGTTTAGCAATGTACTTACTCCCCTTGTTGAGAACTTTTATTGAGATTTTTAAATCAACACATTTCAATTCTTTTGACCAACTTTTCAAATGTAGCAGTTGGTAGTGCCTTGGTAAATAAATCTGCCAAATTTTCACTTGAGCGGATTTGCTACACATCAATTTCACCATTCTTTTGAAGATCACATGTAAAGAACAATTTTGGTGAAATATGCTTAGTTCTATCTCCCTTTATATATCCTCCCTTTAATTGAGCAATGCAGGAAGTATTGTCTTCGAACAATACTATAGGAATTTCTTCCTTGGAGAATAACCCACAATTCTTCTGGATATAGTGAGTAATTGAGCTTAGCCAGACACGTTCTCGGTTTGCTTCATGAATTGCTAAAATCTCAGCATGATTTGAAGAAGTGGCAGTTATAGATTGCTTTGTAGAACGCCATGATGTATTAGTACCACCACATGTAAATAAGTATCCAATTTGAGATTGTGCTTTATATCCTGCATGGATCAGATAAATATCCAGCATCCACATATCCAATTAGCTCTAGAGTAGATTTATTGGAATAAAAAAAGCCAAGATCAAGTGTTCCTTGGAGATATCAAAAAATATGTTTGACTCCATTCCAATGTCTTCGTGTAGGAGAAGAACTAAATCTTGCTAATACATTCACATCGAATGATATATCAAGTCTTGTATAATTAGCAAGATACATATGTGCCCCTATTGCACTGAGATATGGTACTTCAGGACCAAGTAGTTCTTCATTTGTTTCTCGTGACCGAAAAGGATCTTTGTCAACGATGTTGTCAATGTCAAGTGATCGAACGACCATTGGAGTATTCAATGGATATGCTTTATCCAATTAGAACCGTTTTAAAACTTTAGCAGTATAATTTGATTGATGAATAAATATCCCATATTCTAGATATTCAATTTGTAAACCAAGCAAAATTTTGTTTTTTCAAAATCCTTGATCTCAAATTCTCTTTTTAGATATTCAACTATTTTGATAACCAAATCTTTTAAGCAGTTCCAATAAGATTCAAATCATCGACATAAACAGCAATGATCACAAAATTCAATCCATTTTTCTTGATAAGAACACATGGACATATCAGATCATTTGTATAGCTTTCTTTAATCAAACTTTCACTGAGATGATTGTATCACATTCGTCTAGATTGGTTTAAGCCATACAAAGATCTTTGCAATTTGATGGACTTTGAGAATTTGAATCACATGCTTTAGGTAATTTAAACCCTTCAAGGATTTTCATGTAAATATCATTGTCCAATGTTCCATATAGATAAACAGTGACTACATTCATCAATCGCATCTCAATCTTTTCATGTACTGCCAGGCTCACTAGATATCGCAATGTGATTGCATCCATTACAGGTGAATATGTATCATCATAATCAAGACCTGGCCTTTGAGAAAATCCCTGTGCTACAAGTCACGCTTTGTATCTCACGATCTCATTTTTCTCATTTCATTTTTGCACAAAAACCCATTTATATGATCCAACAGGTTTTACACCTTCAGGTGTTCGGACTACAGATCCAAAAATTTCGCATTTAGCAAGTGAATCTAATTCGGATTGAATCGCATCTTTTCATTTTGGCCAATCATTTCTATGTCGACATTCCTCAACCGATTTTGGTTCAAGATCCTCAATTTCTTCCATAATTTCAAGTACTACATTATATGCAAAAGTACTATCAATAATTGTTTCAACTTGGTCCCAATATTTCCTTATAGTGATAAAATTTATAGAAGTTTCATTTACATGCTCTTCTGGAGTATGAAACTTGTGCTCTTTGGGAGTTAGAATTTGCTCTTCAGGAGTTTGAATTTTGTCAGCAATGAACTCTTGAAAGTCTGTATTAATGTTCGACTCCTTTAGTAGAACATTTTGATCAATTGATCATCTTTTCTTTCGAGAATTTTTATCTCTGAACCAAGAGGTCGACCACGCTTCAGGTGTGCTTTAAGCTCATTTGTGTATAGCACTTGTAGATTGCAATTACTGGGACATCTAGTTTAATTGGTGCATTTTCTGCAGGAATATGCAATTTTGTAACTCTTTTAGAGTTAGTAAATACATCAGGTAATTGATTCGCAATCTCTTGCAAATGTATTATCCTTTGAACTTCTTGTTCACAAATTTTGTACGAGGATCAAGAAAATTTAAGGATGATGTATTCCATGTGATTTCCTTTTTCGGTTGTTCATTTCCTCCCCTTAATGTTGGGAAATGAGTTTTATCAAAATGACAATCTGCAAATCTTATAGTAAATACATCACCTATCAAAGGTTCATCTAGATCTAATGATAGAGGGTGAATCGTACCCAACGATATATATTCCCAACCTTCTTTGGGGTCCCATTTTAGTACTTTGCGGTGTCGTTATAGGGACATATACCGCGAATGCAAAAATTCTCATATGGAAAATATTTGGCTCATAACCAAAAGCCAATTGAAAATGGGAGTATTTATGGTAACTTGGCGGCCTTAAACGTATTAGTCTTGTTTTGTTAATCCCGCAAAATAGCATGTCCCCAAGTAGATATAGGGAGTTTTGTTCTCATTAACCATGGTCTAGCAATAAATTGCAATCGTTTGATAAATGATTCGCCTAAACCATTTTGTATATGAACATAAGTTACAGGGTATTTAACGCTAATGCCAATTGACATACAATAGTCATCAAAAGTACGAGACGAATATTCACCAGCATTGTTTAATCAAATTTTCTTTATTGGATAATCAGGAAACTATGCTCTCAACTTAATAATTTGAGCAAGTAGTCTCGCAAATGCCAGGTTGCAAGTTGATAATAAAAAAACATGCGACCATCTTGTAGATGCATCTATTAGCACCATAAAATACTTAAATGGTCCACATGGTGGATGAATTGGTCCACATATATCACCATGAATTCTTTCCAAAAATGTAGGGGATTCAGTCCCCACTTTAACTAGTGAAGGTCTCGTAATAAATTTTCATTGGGAACAAGCAACACATGTAAATTCATTTGAATTTAATTGCACCTTTTGATTCTTCAATGAATGGCTATACGAATTTTTAATTATTATTCTCATCATTATCGACCCAGGATGTCCTAGTCGATCATGCCAAATGACAAAATCCTATCTGTAAACTTCTGATTTACTAAATAGTGTATTTCAATTGCACTAATTTCAGTGTAATATAGACCAGAAGAAAGAGAAGGGAATTTTTCTATAACTCATTTCTTTCTAGAAATAAAAGTGGTAATATGCAAACATTCAACATTTGAGTTCTCCATGGTCTCAATATGATATCCATTTCGGCGGATATCCTTAAAACTTAACAAATTTCTTCGAGACTTAGTAGAGAACAATCGCATGTATTTATAACCAATTTTGTTCCTTCAAGAGACATATATTTGCTCTACCGGAGCCTTTGATTGATTTTGCACTACCATTTATGGTATTAACATTTGTTTTTCCCAACTTCAAGTAGGAAAAATAATTCTTATTTTTAAGAATTCTATGTGTTGTAGCACTATTAATGATATGACATACATCTTCTTCGCCTTTCATTGATCCCAAATGTTTGTCAATATCTAAACCTTCTTCAGGAAGGAAAATATAAAAGATAATTAATTTAATAGAATAAAAGTACATTTATAACAAAAGCATTGATTAACTAGGAAATATAGAATAAACTTTAAACTAATATCTTTGGCATTTTAATATGAGTTCACTTATTTTGGATATTTCCATCACTAATCAGATGATCAATTCTTCCTTCTGGATATTCAAAGAAATCAGCCACATCAAGATGCGTTACGTCAATATTAGCATCATCATCATGGCCAAAATCATCAATTGGCTTGGTGAAGTTCACCTCAACACTTTTGTCTTTCTTTTTCAATGATGCTTGATATAGTTCTACCAAATGTTTTGGAACTCTACATGTTCGAGACCAATGCCCCTTATCACTGCACCAATAGTATAAATTATCATAATCTTTCTCTTGTCTTTTTCCATTATTATTATCCCACTTCTGGTGAGAATGTCTTGCCCTTATGACTGGATGAGCCATGGTTATGAGTATCATAATTATGATAGTCATATCAGCCAGGACCACGACCACGGCTACTGTCATGGCTATGACCACAGCCACAATCTCTTCCACGTTCATAATTTGAAAACTTTGTAACATTCACTTCAGAGAATGGATTGGAACCAGTTGGTCGGGTCTCATGATTTTTCATTAATAATTCATTATTTTGTTCATCTACAAGAAGACATGAGATCAATTCAGAAAACTTTTTGAATCCCTTCTCTCGATATTGGTGATGCAGGAGCAAATTCGAGGCATGAAAAGTGGAGAAAGTTTTTTCTAACATATCATCGTTAGTAATAATTTGTCCATATAATTCCAATTGGGATGTGATTTTAAATATTGCAGAATTATATTCACTTATTGATTTAAAATCTTGTAGCCTTAAATGCATCCAATCATATCGGGTTTTAGGAAGAACAACCAACTTTAGGTGGTTGTACCTTTGTTTTAAATTATGCCCACAGATTAAGAGAATCTTTAATAGTAAGATATTCAGCTTTCAAACTTTGATCAAGATGATGATGAAGAAAAATCATTGCTTTGGCACAGTTTTGGGCAGAAGCCTCATTTGCTTCCATAATGGTCTCTCTAAGACCCATTGCATCAAGATGTATTTCAGCATCAAGAACCATGATAAATAATTCTTTTCAGAAATGCCAAGAGGTACAAATTCAAATTTAGTAAGGTTAGCCATAAGAAAAGAAATTGATAAACAAACTTACATAGATATTACTAGAACAATAAGATCTTCCACTTCACCATATTTCGTAAAGGTAGAGTCGTGCTGATAATGTATTATAAAAATAAGTCAAAATTATTAAACTTGGTTATTAACTAAAGTAGAAATATAATAAAAGTCGAGAAATATTAGAGAACTACCAAATGTTTCAGCTTTCTATTAGCTCATACCAAATGAGGTACCAAAGGCCCATATTTATAGGATTACAAAATAGGAGATTCATAAACATATGATACATGAATCACGAGAATTGATAAGCCTTCACGGGAATCAATAATCCTTCACAAAATTCAAGGGGATGAATATCACATTAACCAATGTGTTTAGGGGATGAATGGACATCCATATTTCTAAAATTCATAACACTATAGATGTTATTTGGTGAGTACTTTGAAAATTATTCTATTGGAATGAAAGTGTTAAAAAATGCTCTCTTTTTTTCGTTTGTGACTTGGGTTTCAAATTATTTAACTTATAACATAATAAAACCCATTACAGTTCAAACCAAACAAGTAAGGAAAAATAATACAAATTTATATTGATAATGCAATTTATAATTTTTATTTTGATTCTGAGTCTTAATTCGAGCCAAACACCTCCTGAATGTTGTCGTTTGATTGATCATATTTTTTTTCTCGAGATATTCAAAACCAACTTAAATGCACCTTTAAACAGCCAAAATAAAAATGAAAATGAAAACATATTAGAGTTATGTAACTTTTGTGAATTTGTATTCTTTTTTTGAATAATTAAAAAATCACGCTTACCAAAAGTTAAAAATAAGTAAATTCCGATTAAAAAGTTGATTTTAATTTAATTTATGTTTACTTCTAAGTTTTAACGTTATTTTACATATTGTTGTCAAAAAATAAAAAAATACCAACAAATAGTGCTCAAGTGATGTGCCAAATGAGGAGAAATTCCTAGTTGATCAAGTTCATGGTAAGTGCCATGTACCTATTGATCCACGTTCTATCACATTACTCTATTCTATTAAAATAAATCATTCTATGGTGATGTTAATGAATTTAGACCAAGTTGTTCACAAAATTTATTGTAAATTCGATTTACGTAAGAATTTCCATTTCAGCCTTAGTAACATAGTCCACAAAATGTTCAAAAGTGAGAATCACATCAGACGACGTACTGAAGCATCGTTCTTTTTTTTTTTTTTCAAAAAGTCAACCTTTTTCTATATAACCAAAAGAGAATAATTACAGTGTATAAGGCAAACACCTCAAGTTATATTGTACTATGTAGCCTCTAATAACCAAAGGGAGAAGCTACCCTTCCAAACTGTTGTATGTAAACGTCCACATAGCATACAAAGTGAATAATTAATTAATTAAATTAATTAGTTAGACAGTGACTCTATTTAGATAATCAAGTAATTGTGTGTGAGATAATTACATAAGTGATAATTATTAAGTCAAAATAATTATCTAAGTGATAATTATAATTGTCCAAATCATATTATCCATCATTAGAACTCATCAAGTTGAATTGGAAAAGATTTTCTCAGCTATACGTAGTTGGGAGTTTGTAAAATAGAGTTGTATAAATAGACCTATTGGTCAGAGAAAAACTATTACGTTTAATTTTTCTCTCTTCCCAACTCCCTACTCCATAAAATTCTTTAGATTTATTCCTCTTAGAGAAACCTTCATAGTCTCAAAGGTTTTGAAATGTGAAAATTGTGGGTGACTCTAGTAGCTGCTCCATCCGACTGAAAAAGGTGATTCTTGCTATCGGAAATTAGATTCAAATAAAATTAGCAGATCCTGTAAAAGTTGCAAATTTTTTGAGGTATAATTTCTTGACCAAATTAAATTATACCAACATTGGTATCATAGTTTATAGGTTAGGTATTCATCCATGATTTTTTTTTTTTTGTGTCATATATGTAATTGTATACTTGATTAGATTAATATGCTCATAATATCCTTTATGCCTTATGTATGATTTTATATGACTTCGTTGTGCATACTTGATTAGATTAATAGAAGGAACTTCTTTTCTTTTTGTATTGGAGTTCCGTTTTTTTATGTTTAAAACCTATAAAAAAAAAAGGTTTCTGATGGACAAAAGATCTGTTCTTTTGTTTGCGGGTGAATAGGATTTGTTATTGTTAATTTCGGGCAGCAAAACAAACAAAACATCAATCACGGTCTTAGTGACTGTGATTGTTTTTCTTTTTATTTATATATAATTTTGATTGATTTGAATATTAGAAAAAAAAACTTGTTGATTGGTTTGGAATTTGATACCCTGTTCAATACCATTGGTATAGTACTAAAAACAAATAATGTGTACCGAAAAATAATTAATTAGATTCAATTTTTGTTCTTATTTGTAGATTTTGTAATTAAAATTAAACTTTTAAAAATTTTACTTACATCAGTTGATATCATAAATTTTTTAATATTTAATTCACATCACAACGTTTACAAGTGAAACAAAAAATCAGATCTACTTAAATATTTGCAGTGTTTACCTACCACCGGGCCATTGGAAGCTTACCATATTTGTTGTACTCCTTTTTTTATTATATGAAATTAGAAATGAAAACAAAAAAAAAAAAAAATTTGAAAACGAGAAAGGCCATGGGTACTCAAGAGCAAGCAACTGACAAAACTCAATTGGGAGTTAATTTGCCACCGTAACAACTCGATTTTTATGATTGTTGCTGTAACTTTTAATACTTTATCAATTCAGTTGATAATAATAATAAAAAAGGAACGTGGCCGTCCAAATACAGCAGATCTCAAAAGCAGATATAGCCCCTGCCCACCATACTCTTCTTTGTTTTGGATTTGTTCCAATGGGGATGGAGCTGAATGTCTGCTGACTGTCTTCTCCGGTGTTAGATCTGTTCCAGAGGTGTTGATGGTGGAATATCAGTTGGCATGTTATGAATTGGGAAGATGAAAACTTTGTGTTTTCTACACTTTAAGTTCTCCAATTTTTGGTTTTTACCCCAACTATTTAAGGGGGTCAAATAAAAATAAAAGAAAAGTGATAGTACACACACATATTTTTAGTTGAATAAATCATTTTTTTTGGCAAAATGTTATGTTCATATTTGTTATGAATTATATTTGACTTAGTTGTCAAATATTACTTTTAAATTTTGTCTTTTGAGATAAAATCATTTAATTATATATCTATGTGATAAATATGTGACACATTATCAGATTTATATTTGTTATGAATTACATTTAAGTTGGTAGTTAATTTGTGCATATATATTTTATCTTTGAGATAAAATTAATTGTTTATTATCTATGTGATAATGCATGGATCTTCACATATCATTGTATTCATATTTGTTATGTTTATATGCATATTTTATCTTTGAGATAAATTAATTAATTATTTATCGATGTGATAAATATGAAATAATTAGTGTCATTTAATATGTTTAATTGCGTATTTAAATCATTGATACTTTTGAATGCCTATGAATTTATGCGTTATTTATTTATTTGTTCCAAAATTATTTTCTATATATGAAAAAGGTGTTGCATGCCTATTGTATTAATACTAGATTGATGTAGTAGGAATTAATTGATGTAACTTTTTTTTTTGTTTATAAAAAAACTGTATTATTTATTGAAACCTTGTAAAGGGATGTGTTTACGCACCTAATTCATACATAGATTTATTAACTTTGGACATGGGCATCAAAATATCAATGATATGTTTACTTGATAAATTGATAATTACGTATGTTTAATTATTTATCTTGTATGAGAATAAGTGGGAGTTGTTCCCAAAATTTATTAGCTAGCCAAAATAATTTAGATAATTACATTTAACTTATTTTTTCTTGGAGATGATTAGTAGCTGAAAAGAGAAATTTTCGATCTAAGAAAATAGGTGAAAATTAAATATTTGATTATTTTGGCAAAATAAAGTTAGATATGTGTTTAAATCAAATTTGTGTTCAACGATTGTCACTGAAATGGCCTCCAAAAATATTATTATCGACTTAAACAAGGGAGAAAATTTGAATGGCACAAACTATGATATCTAGCATACGAAGGTTATGTACCTCCTCAATGAGCAAGAGCTATTGGATCATTTGACCAATAGTATGATTCCATCCAAAGTTGGGAATACGACCCAGCATCGACGTGACCTCGATGCCTTTGGAGCCTGGAAAAAGAGGGATCGTAGTGCGCCCTTTACTTTGTTGAGCTGCATATACGATGATCTCAATGGTTGAGCATCTTAGGCTAATGTCCAGCATGATTAGAGAAATGAAATCAGTTGGTTATGATCTCTTTGACGAACAACAGGTCCTATTGACACTCTATTATAAGGTTGCTTCCTAAACCTACGTAGGGACAAGTGAAACTTGTTCTCACTCATAATGAGAACATTAAAACCTTTGATGACATTTCCCGACATTTGGAGCTTGAAGCGGAACGCAAAGATTCAATTGCAGTGTTGTCATGATTGCACAAGCTAAGCAAAATAAAGGGAAAAAATTTCAGTGCGAAAATAACAAAAATAAAAAAATAAAAGGCTGAGAGTATGGGACCTAATCAGGTTGGGAAAGTCACCAAGAGCCAAAGAGGCAAGCATGGTGGTAAGAAGAATAAATCTAAACTCAAGTGCTTTAATTGTGGAAAGAAAGTTCACTTTGCTCGAGAGTGTACCGAGCCCAAAAAGATGTGTCCTAATCTAAACTATCTTTATAGCTTTCTTTGTTCACATGTATTCATAGCTCACTCTCTCCTTGGTTGGATTGTAGATACCGGAGCAACAAAACATGTGACCTGCGATCGCGCAGGATTTGTAGATTATCTTTGGGATCTAGCGCGATCGATAACATCGGGAAAAAACTTTGTCATGATGGGTAATGGAGTTGAGGAAGAGATTCTTGGTGAAGGAACCTACCAACTCACCTTGCGAAATGGACACGCACTACTCCTCCATGATGTGCTTTACAGGCCCTCAATCCGATATAATCTACTTTCAGTTTTAACATTAGTGAGACTAGGATTTATTTTTAATTTCAAGAATAATGGTTTGTCTATGTTTCTTGACAATACCCTCTATAGTTTAGAATTTATTATGGATGGTTTATTTCTCTTGGATTGTGAATCTAATAATGCTAATGTTGCTTATGTTTCTTCTTCTGAAATTACTTGCGATTCAATTAAATGGCATGCTAGATTAAGGCATATTGGACAAGATAGAATGTCCAGATTGGCTAGAGAAGGGCTATTGGGCTCTCTCACCAAAATAAATCTTCCAACTTGCAAACCTTGTCTTGCTGGTAAGTCTAGCAGGAAACCTTTTGGAAAGGCCAAAAGGGCCTCTCATCTTCGTAGAACTTATCAATTCGGATATTGAAGAACCCCAGTTATGTTAATCATGTTTTGATGATGACCAAATCATACTAATGGTTTAAAGACAAGTGTGCAGAAAAACAGGGAGGTTCGGACGCAAATGATCGTCCGAACAAAACAACCACACAGAGCTTCGGACGATGGTATGGTCCCAAAGCAACCTAGAGTGGGGGTGAGACAGGTTTCTTAAAAAATTAGTTTAAGAGGTATTGATATTTTGTAAGATGAGTCAGCTTCAAACAGCTTGTATTATAATCTAATATTTTAAGAATTTAATTACACTCACAATTTCACACTAATACAACAAGGCTCTAAAGTCAATTTGCACTTCAAATTACTTTCTTTTGGACTTGTATTCAATGTATTAGATGATTTTTTCAAGTTCTTAAAGCATCTATTTATAATAGCAATTAATAGAGCTTTCAACTACTTCCTAACGGCTAAGTAATAAATGCACAAAAAATAGCCGTTGGGGGTTCGGACGTCCGAGGAGGTTTGTATGCGTCCGAGGAAGCGTCCGATCTACTTTCAGTTTGTTGAGATGCTTCGTTCGGACGTCCGTGCCTGCGTCCGGTCCTTCGTCCGACAGAGGTTTCGGACGGTCCTGAGCGTCCGTAGAAAAGGCAGAGAGTTCCATTCTTTTCTGCCAGTTTGTTCGGACGATACAATGCGTCCGAGAGTTTTTGACTGAGTTCGGACGATCCTGTGCGTCCGAAATATCTGTTCCTGCAAAAGCTTGTTTTATACAGTTAAGTGTTTATGTCATCATCAAAATAAGGTTAGCTGGGAAACATCAATCTCCCCCTTTTTGATGATGACAAACCTCAATTGGATAAGACTAATCCATTTGCAATATTGGATATCAATTTGTCAACACATTATATCAAAACATAATAATATAACAAATTATATCAGAACATCACAGCACATAGCATAATCTCCCCCTTAGAATATGCAGGCAACAAATTATATCAGAATATAGCATAATCTCCCCCTTAGAATATGCAGGCAACAAATTATATCAGAATATCACAGCATATCACAGCACAAAGCATAGTAACTACTACGGCTGAAGCCGAATAATCAAAAAGACTCCCTTAGAAAATGCGGTAGTTTTATAGAATTGAAAATATTCAAGCTACATTAGTTGCTGAAAATGCTAAAAAGTTCCAAAATCGAGAGCGGTGAAAAACAACAAAACCGAAGGAACTAAACTATTGAGAGTCATTTTTCTTTTTGAGCATTTTCTGTCTTTTGACGTTTGGATGGAGCATCGTCGTCGGTAGCTTCACTGTGTCATGCTCCTCCCCAGTACGACGTTGCATGATATACTCAAAAGTGTCGTCAACATCTTCATTGTCTTCGTCATCGTCATCGTCATCATCATCATCATTGGCATCTGCTTGATCAGCTGCTGCAGTGTCGTCACGTGTCGGGTCATCTTCAGGTTCATCACTGTCAGAAGATGACTCCAGTGGATGTTGGGACTGAAGCTCAGCAAACTGGACTTGAGCCGACGCAGACATGCCGAGACTGAGGGCCTCTTGGATGATTGTTTGGCGAGTCTCAAGTCGTCTGAACTTGCGATTTGTGTGGCGTTGAAAAGAGACTGAAAGATGATTGATGGAGATTGGAGAAGTCCAATGATATGGGAAAGGGATGGTTGAAGATGGTGCAGAAGTAGACGGTGCAGATGACAATGGAGGTGGTTAGGAGTCTACTTCTTGAGACTCGCAAAATCATCCCATAGGCCCATCTTTGAGACTTCTGCAATATCAAAGGCTGCTTTAGTTAGCCATTGATCATCAATCGTAAAAAACCTGAGACCTTTCCTTTCAATGTATGATTTATTAAAATATGGAGGAAACTGTTTATTGCCTGTAAAGGGAACGTTGAGGTCGTTAAAAATTTTCGTGAGAAATTTCCCAAACGGAATATTCCTTCGAGTATCAGTTAGAAAAAGTTCCCATAGGGAACAAAAAAGATACCCAAAGTCTAACTGAAAAAGGTTAAAGACACAGAAAAATAAGTACAGTTGCATTTTGCCGGGCTCGGCGATGCCGTCGGTTGGCAACAAAAGATTTGTTACAAGGGTATACAAAATGTTAAGTTCTGAGCAGAGTAGTCTTGGCTTCCAAGCCTGTTTAAAATGGACATTGAAAATGGCTCGAACTTCGTCGATATCAAACCGAGTGTCCTCGCGGGCCATTTGTCCAAGGAAAGAAGTAGGAAAAATCGGAGGGTCGGAGATTTCACATTCAAAAATGGTGTTAATTATATTAGATGAAATCTCAATATCAGTGTTATTAACACGACGAAATAAGGGTGCGAATGGTAGGACCTTTCCGAAGATTGGCCGAAGAATTGAAGCACCATATCGTGATAAACAGGCAAATCGAGATGGACTAAATGACCCCAATTTTGTTTTGCAAAACTAGATTTTATAATAGACAGATTATACTCATAATAAAAGACTATTTGAAGCAGGACGTTGAACTATAATGGATCGAGTTTTATTAGTGTAAGAGACATAAGTGGCAGGATGAATTTGGATAAAGTCGGAGTGGTGGAAACTTGAGGAGTTGCGGATGATTCTCCTCGAACAGGAGCTTTTCCTTTGGTTTTTCTACCGCGAACCGCCGAAGAGGAACCGCCACGGGCTTTCACCATTGTTTTTGAAAGAAAAGAAAGTAAAAAAAAATTGAAGATTTGTGAGATTTTAGGGAATTTGGATGGTGAAAGGGAGAAATAAGATGTGATTTAGGGGCTAAGGATTATGGGTAAGATGATTCTTTGATCAATTTTGGAAGGGAGAGGTGTTAATTTTGATTTGGTAGGAAAGGGGAAAATAAATCGCCAGAGGGTTTTCGGTGGGGGAGGTAAGTCCGAAAGAGGAATTTGGATGGTTTTAATGGAACAGGAGTACCGTTCGGACGGCCGAACGTTTGGATTGCGTCCGACCGATCTCTAATGAAATGATTCTTAACATCAATGTGTTTAGTTCTAGAGTGCAAAACAGGATTTTTTGTGAGATTAATTGCACTAGTGTTGTCACATAGTATTGGAACACAATCAAAAATGACACCAAAATCCTTTAAAGTATGTTTCATCCAAAGAAGTTGAGCACAACAATTTCCGGCAGCAATGTATTCGGCGCTATTATTTGTCTCTTAACATGTGTCTCCTTTCGGCAACGCTATGACAGGCCTCTCTCTTATCTACATCTAGAAAAGTATAAGAGACTCTCTGCCTCTGTCTCTTATACACATCTGATAAAGACGATCTAAGGTTTTTAGTGTTGAGGAAAATTACTATAGAGTTAAGTTCGGGAGTTTACTGTACTTAACTGCTAGTAGACCAGATATCATGTCTTTTAACTGCAATCAAATGTGCATGTTTAAGGACGAAGACAAATCTAGCACATAGACAAACAGCAAACATGATATCTGGTCTACTAGCAGTTAAGTACAGTAGCAAACTCCCGATCATACCTCTATAGTGTTTTTCCTCAACACTATTACCTTCTTCGTCTTTATCAAGTTTAGTTGAAGTACACATTGGTGTACCAACTTGTTTGCAATCTTCCATGCCAAAGCGTTTGAGCAGCTCTTTTGTGTACTTAATTTGTGTAATAAATGTTCCTTCCTTGGTTTGATGAATTTGTAGTCCGAGGAAAAATTGCAACTTGCCCATCATGCTCATCTCAAACTCTTCTTGCATTAGTTGTGAAAAATCCTTGCACAAACTTTCATTAGTTGCTCCAAAAATAATATCATCAACATAAATTTGAACAATTAACAATCCTTTTAAATCTGTTTTTGTATTACATCAAAACAATCCCACTTTTGAAACCATTTTCTAACAAGAATCCACTTAATCTTTCATACCAAGCTCTTGGAGCTTGTTTCAAACCATATAAAGCTTTGGAAAGTTTGAAAACATAATTTGGAAGATTCTTATTTTCAAATCCCGGAGCAGGTTGTTCGACATAAACTTCTTGGTCAATAAAACCATTTAAAAAAGCACTTTTGACATCCATTTGAAATAATTGCAAATTATTGAAACATGCAAACGCAAGAAACATGCGGATGGATTCTAATCTAGCCACGGGTGCAAAGGTTTCATCAAAGTCAATGCCTTCTTCTTGAGCATAACCTTTGATGCAACAAGTCGGCTTTGTTTCTTATGATCTCACCTTTGTCATTTAATTTGTTTCTAAACACCCATTTAGTACCAATAACGGGATGAGAAGATGGTCTTTCAACTAAGGTCCATACATTATTTTTCTCAAATTGACTAAGTTCATCTTTCATAGCAATAACCCATGATTCATCACTCAAGGCAACATCTATATGTTTGGGTTCAATGTGAGAAAGTAATGCACAATTATTATTCAAAGGTTTATGAGAGCGAGTAGTTACCCCCTTGGATAGATCACCTATAATTAAATCTTGAGGATGATTAGAGACGAATCTCCAAGGGAGAGACAGTCTTTCGGAAGATCGTTTTGAGCATCCTCATTCTTTTCATCATCAACTTGATGGTTGTTGATATCAACGCTTGATGTAACCTCTTGATAATCTTTATGAATATCTGGCTTTTCGAGCTCCTTTAGAATACCTGTGTCTTCATCTTCACACAAATTCTTTGAGATAACATCATTAGATTCATCAAATGTAACATGCACAACTTCTTCAATTAAACGCGTTCTTCTATTGTAAACTCGGTATGCTTTCTTGTCACTAGAATATCCTAGAAAAATTCCTTCATCCGATTTTTTGTCAAATTTTCCAAGATTCTCTTTGATTTTTAAAATAAAGCATTTGCAACCAAAAACTTTGAAATAGCTTACAACGGGTTTTTTACAAAAAATGAGTTCATAAGGAGTTTTATTTAAAGAAGATCTTAATAAAACTCGATTCATGACATAACAAGCCGTGTTAACCGCTTCGGCCCAAAAATATTGTGGTAGGTCACACTCACTAATCATAGTTATTATTAAGAGATGCTAGCCGTTTCTTGAAGAGTCCTATTTTTCCTTTCAACAACAACATTTTGTTGAGGAACTCTAACAACCGAAAACTCATGAAAGATACCGTTGTGATCACAAAAGTCGGGAAAGCCCCCAAATTTAAATTCGGCACCATTGTCACTTCTTAAACGAATGATTTTGGTATCCAATAAGTTCTGAATTTTGGAAAACAATTTTACAAACTTTTCAAATGCTTCATTTTTGTGAACAAGAAATAATACCCAAGTAAACCTAGAATAGTCATCTACAATAACAAATGCATATTTGCAACCACCTAGACTAGCATATTGAGTAGGTCCAAATAAGTCTAAATGCAACAATTCTAAAGGTTTATGAGTAGACACAAAATTCTTTGGTTTAAAAGAAACTTTGACTTGTTTACCAAATTGACAAGCATCACAAATTTTATTTTTCAGAAATTTCAGTTTTGGCAACCCTCTTACCAAATCTTTCTTGGCTAATTTTTCAATCAAATCCAGATCAATATTAAAATGGCAAAGTCTTCTATGCCAAAGCCAAGGATCATCTATAGAAGCGATAAGACATTTTACATTGTTATTGCTAATTTTATCAAGATA
Source organism: Cinchona pubescens (assembly GCA_025175665.1). Classification (NCBI taxonomy): domain Eukaryota; kingdom Viridiplantae; phylum Streptophyta; class Magnoliopsida; order Gentianales; family Rubiaceae; genus Cinchona; species Cinchona pubescens. The sequence continues at coordinate 4,115,204 of JANKKI010000107.1, read as the reverse complement.
AATCACATAAACGTCATTGTGCCTAGTGCCTTTTAACAAAACAACATGATTTTTGTCAAGTATAAGACATTCATGCTTGGTAAAGAAAACATATAAATCTTTGTCACAAAGTTGACTAACACTTAATAGATTATAGTTTAGATTATCAACAAGAAGTACATTTTTAATCAAGGTTTCACCATTTTTACCTACATCACCAATGCCGATTGATTTTGCTTTGTTGTTGTCACCAAAAGTGACTTTTCCACTGTTTTTGGATGTAAGGTTTGTGAAGAGAGAGGCATCACCCGTCATGTGCCTTGAACATCCACTATCTATGAACCACTTAGCATTGTTGGCGATGTTAAGTACCTACACAATTCATATCAATTGATAACTTTTGGTACCCATGTCTTTTGGGTCCATGAGTGTTAGTGAGATTGCTTACTATCCATGCAACTTTCATTCCAAGTTTTTCATTTTTCTTGACATAACACATATTCTTAGTATGTCCATGTTGTTGGCAATATCTACAAACAATGCTTTTGTTTCCATATAAAGAAGATTTTGGTTTTACAATACATAAATCATCTCTTTTATATATGACAAAATTTTTGTTGATTGCTACATTTCTATTTCTTTTCATATCAACAACATTTTCTTTCTTTCTAGCTAAGAGAGTATTTAATTCATCCATTCTTTTCTTCAAGGAGGCTTGTTCTTCCTTGACCTTTGATCTCTCTTGCATTCTTTTCTTCAAATCACAATTTTCTTGTGATAGCCTATTGTTTTCATTCACAAGTTTAGAGTTAGCATTCAATAAAGCATTTGACTTTTTTACTAACTCCTTATTTCTAGCATATGATTCTTTTAAGCTATCATGCAATTTCAAAATGAAAGCTTCAAGATCATCTTCATCATTTTCATCATGTTATGGAGTCATAGTTAGAATTTACCTCATTGTCTCCAATAGCCATAAAGGCCATTTGTGCCGACTCCATTTCTTCTTCAACTTCTCCTTCGGAGTTGCAATCGTCCCAAAAGATTGATAAAGTTATTGAATCTTGGTTTTCTTCCTTCCTTCTTTTTCTTGGAGGGACATTCATTTGCAAAATGCCTGAGTTGACCGCACTCAAAGCATTTATCATTTTGCTTCCTTAGCTCAAGTCTTGACTTCCCTTTGAAATTATTTGAGTTTGCAGCTCCGCCTCTTCTCATTCTTCGTTTGTTGATGTAATGTTTGAGAAATCCTTTGGTGATGAGTGCAAGATCTCCTTCATCAAGATCTTCATCTTCTAGATTGATGGAGCTGTTTTCATCTTCCTCTTGAGAGGTCTTTAGAGCAATGCCCCTTTTTGGCCTTGCTTCTTCATCATCCACAACCTTGGCCTTTAGCTTAAGTTCATAAGATGTAAGAGAATTGATTAGTGATTCAATAGGCATTAAATTTAAATTCTTAGCTTCCTCTATGGCAATTGTTTTGGCATCCCATTCTTTGGATAGAGCATTCAGGATTTTTCTGTTGTTTTTCACCCAAAGAGTACTCCTTACTCAAGGCTTCAAGATCTTTAATAATGTCATTGAACTTGCAGTACATCTTGTCTATGTTCTCATGTGGTTCCATCTTGAAGGACTCATACTTGGTAACAAGTAGAGATTTCTTTTGCTCACGAACATCATCGCTTCCTTCATATAATTTCCTTCAAGTATGTCATGAATCGAGTCAGAAATATTTTTATTCTATCTCTCCAACTAATAAAATTTGTCCCATTAAACATGAGAGGCCTAGTAATAGATTGGCCTTCAAAAAACAGAGCATTGTTGGTTGCCATAGTTCTTTTCTCAATAGCAGTTTAAGCAATATTGTGAGACCAAGCTCTGATACCAATTGTTGGTCCCAAAGCAACCTAAGAGGGGGGGTGAATTAGGTTTCTTAAAAAATTAGTTTAAGAGGTATTGATATTTTAAAGATGAAATCAGTTCAAACAAAATCAGTTATAATAATATCAATAGAACAGTAAATTAAAGAGAGAATAAATTGAACAATAAAAACTACTTCCAAGCTAGCAAGCTTGAAGTATCAAATTTGAATGCTTCACACACTTGGTGAGCCAACAATCTTTACAAAGCTGGGAAGTTCTTGCTCACACTAAAACTCTTTTAGTTGAGCAAAGAATCTCACTTTCAACCACACTCTTGTACAAGATTATCACTCCACTCAATGTTGAATTACACTCACAATTTCACACTAATACAACAAGGCTCTAAAGTCAATTTGCACTTCAAATTACTTTCTTTTGGACTTGTATTCAATGTATTAGATGATAAGAGACAGTTCTTAAAGCATCTATTTATAATAGCAATTAATAGAGCTTTCAACTAGATCCTTCGGCTAAGTAATAAATTTTCGGCCGTCCGTTCTTCAGCGTTCGGACGCTCTGTCGGACGCAATCCAAACTCAGATGGTAATCGTCCGACACAAAGAATTTGAAACAAGCCTCGGACGAAGAACAGCGTCCGATAAATTTCCAGAAGACTCCTCGGACGAAGAACAGCGTCCGATAAATTTCGTAGACGCGCTTGTATCTGTCTCTTATACACATCTAGATGTGTATAAGAGACAGTCTATGTACGACACTGGTTCCGTGTATAAGAGACAGTTCGTTCGGACGTCCGAGGATGCGTCCGAACATGCGTCCGAAAGGTCCAAAATTTAATCTGTTCGGACGCACTCTTGCTGGCATCGGCCGTCCGAAGGTCCAACGGCTAGTTTTCCAGTAGACAGAAAATAGCCGTTGGGAAGTTGTTGAAAGCAGATTTTTGGCAACTATAAATACCCCAAGGTCTGAATTAAGTAATAAGCAGACTACATTCAATACAAACACTTGTAAGAGCTATTTGAGGAGAAATAGGCTAAAATATTGTGGGTTGTATTGGTTTGAGAAGTCTAGCTTTCTTGGCTCAACTAGTGGGAATTAGTGTGATGTAAGTAAGAATAGACTAGTGAGTGATCTTCAAGTGTAAGAGTGGAGGGATAACAAGTGTACAAAAGTGAGGTTGTAGTGTAAAACCCTTTGGCTCAACTAGAGGAACTTAGTTGGTGCAAGGGTGAGCCTACTTTGTGTACAAGAAGGTTATTGCCTCACCTTCTTTGAAGAGGCACTACTAGTGGATGTACTCCAAGCTTGAGAAGCTTGGGAGTTTGGCTTGATATTCTTTATCTCATTCTTATTTGTTCTTTAAGCTTAAACTGTTGAATATCTATTATATTCATTTGTGCTTAAGTATTCATTTGTTGCATAAAGTTTTTATTATCATTAAGCACTTAAAAAGGTTTGTCTTTAGTGATAACCTAATTCACCCCTCTTAGGTTGCATTTGGGGCCAACAATTGGTATCAGAGCATTGGTCTCTTTATTCTTGCTTAAATTGCATTTTAGTAAAGATCATGGCAACCAATAATACTCTGTTTTTAGAGGGGCATTCTATCACTAGACCTCCCATGTTTAATGGCATTAATTTTGTTTTTTGGAGGGATAGAATGAAAATTTTTGTTCAATCTATTAATATTGAATTATGGTATATTATTTATGAAGGTCCTATTGAGGCAAATATTTTTGATGAAAATACTAATAGATTAAGGCCTAAAACCAGATTTGAGTTAAATGCACAAGATAAAATAAATTTATCTTTAAATGCTAAAGCTATTAATATTTTGTACAATGCTTTGGATGCAGATGAGTTTTCTAAAGTAAAAGGTTGCATATCGGCCAAGGAAATATGGGACAAATTAAAAGAAATCCATGAAGGAAATGAAGATATTAGAGAGCAAAAGAAGTCACTTCTTGTGGCTAAATATGAATCCTTCAAAATGGAACCTCATGAGAACATTGACAAGATGTATTTGAGGTTCAATGATATGGTAAAGGACTTGGAAGATTTGGGTAAAGAATATTCCTTGGGTGAAAAGAATAGAAAAATTTTGAATGCTTTACAGCCTTATTATGGGAACCTAAATCCATTGCCATTTGAAGAGTCTATTAATTTAAATTCTATGCCTATTGATTCTTTGATCAATTCTCTTACCTTATCTGAATCTCGAATATGAATCAGAAAGCTATGATTAGAGAGGAAAAGGGAAAAAGAAGCATGGTAGCATTTAAAGCTTCATCAAAAGGAGAAAAGACTCAAGGAAGTCTAGTTTCAACAAGTTCCAAATCACTTGGGATGATTGCAATTCGGATGGAGAAGTTGGAGAAGAATATGAGGAGGCTCAAATGGCCTTTATGGCACTTGGCGATAATGAGGTAACCTCTAATTGTGATTCTTGTGATGATTCATGTGATGATGATAATGATGATGTTGAATCATTTATTTTAAAAATGCATGAATGTTTGAAAGAATCATATGCTAAGAACAAAGAGTTAAAAATTAAAGTTAATACTTTATTGAGTGCCAACTCAAAACTTGTGCATAAAAATAATTCTTTGACAAAAGAAAATTCTTTGATGTTTTGAAAGAAAAATGTGTTGGAAAAACCAAGATCATGGAAGAACAAGCTTCATTAAAAATCATTAGATCTTTCTTCATGTTATTTGCATAAATAGAACCTTCATTGAATTTGAAAAGAAAAGAACTAGAAATATGTTCTTGAACAAAAATTTTATCACCTTTAGAAAAATGATTTATGCTTTGTTAAATCTAAATCTTACTTGTATGGCAATAAGAACATTACTTGTAATCATTGTCATCAACACGGCCATATAAAGAAAAATTGTTATGTTAAAAGAAATGAAAAATTAGGAATAAATTCTATTTGGGTGATTAAGCATGTTACTAATCCAATTGGACCCAAGAAAGTTTGGGTACCAAAAGTTGTTGCTTAACTTTGTATGTAGGTATGCTTGGAGTGCACCAAGGAATTCAAGATAAATTATCTATGAAGGGTGCTCAAGGCATATGAGCTAAGATCATATTGAAATGGGTAACATCTAAAGTTTTGTGTGCTTCAGTCATTTATCAAGTTGAACTATGTTCTCTTGAATATTACTCATCTATATGGTCAAATATGTTTAGAATGCTAGGATGCTTGTATCCCCAAAATTTTGTCTATAAATATCACTACTTGCAAAAGAAAGGGGGAGCATTTTTTAAAATGAATCTGTTTTTACAAAAAATTGCATCACACTTGCTTTACTGTTCAAGGGGGAGAATAAACTTAGGGGGAGCTTTAACTGCATTATTCTTTTTATGTTTTGATAATGCCAAAGGGGGAGAAATAATGGACTAATGGACAAATTCTCTTGTGTAGTTTATTGAATTGTCCAATTGATTTGTCATCATCAAAAATGGGGAGATTGAAGAACCCCAGTTATGTTAATCATGTTTTGATGATGACCAAATCATACTAATGAAATTAAAGACAAGTGTGCAGAAAAACAGGGAGGTTCGGACGCAAATGATCGTCCGAACAAAACAACCACACAGAGCTTCGGACGATGGTAATCGTCCGACACAAAGAATTTGATCAACAAGCCTCGGACGAAGAACAGCGTCCGATAAATTTCCAGTAGACTTCGCTTCTATCGGACGCATGTTCGGACGCATCCTCGGACGTCCGAACGAACACCCTCAGAGAACGGACGCAGTGTCGGACGCAGGCTCAGCGGCCGTCCAAAGGTCCAACGGCTAGTCTGTTCGGACGCACTGCGTCCGAATGCCGTCCGATAGATCCAACGGTAGTTTTCCAGTAGACAGAAAATAGCCGTTGGGAAGTTGTTGAATGCAGATTTTTGGCAACTATAAATACCCCAAGGTCTGAATTAAGTAATAAGCAGACTACATTCAATACAAACACTTGTAAGAGCTATTTGAGGAGAAATAGGCTAAAATATTGTGGGTTGTATTGGTTTGAGAAGTCTAGCTTTCTTGGCTCAACTAGTGGGAATTAGTGTGAGCAAGAATAGACTAGTGAGTGATCTTCAAGTGTAAGAGTGGAGGGATAACAAGTGTACAAAAGTGAGGTTGTAGGTGTAAAACCCTTTGGCTCAACTAGAGGAACTTAGTTGGTGCAAGGGTGAGCCTACTTTGTGTACAAGAAGGTTATTGCCTCACCTTCTTTGAAGAGGCACTACTAGTGGATGTACTCCAAGCTTGAGAAGCTTGGGAGTTTGGTTTGATATTCTTTATCTCATTCTTATTTGTTCTTTAAGCTTAAACTGTTGAATATCTATTATATTCATTTGTGCTTAAGTATTCATTTGTTGCATAAAGTTTTTATTATCATTAAGCACTTAAAAAGGTTTGTCTTTAGTGATAACCTAATTCACCCCCCCTCTTAGGTTGCATTTGGGGCCAACAGATATATGTGGGCCCATGAATGTAAAAGCACGACATGGTGCATCTTATTTCATTACATTCATTGATGATTACTCACCTTATGGTTCAATTTTTCTGTTAACTTACCATTATGAAGGTTTGGAATGTTTTAAACGCTTTGTAGCAGAGGTTGAGAATCAGAAAGAGTGGAGCATAACATAAGCTCTTCACATTGATAGGGGTCGGGAATATCTCTCTGTCAGTTCAGGATATTCTATGAGGAAAAAGGGATTCTATAATAGTTGACGATTCCAGGAACTCCGCAACAAAATGGTGTTATATAAAGAAGGAATCGTATGTTATTGGATTTGGTAAGGTGAATGATGGCTCAAGCTAACCTTTTGATTAACTTCTGGGGGGATGATCTTTTGACTGCTGCCTATATCCTTAACCGTGTTCCCTCAAAAGCGATCCCCTCAACTCATATAAGTTATGGAACGAGACAAAGCTTTCTCTAGAAGACTTGGATCCTTGGAGATCCGCAGAGTATGTTCACAACTTTTCCCATAAGTTTGGGAAGTTAGGTCCTAGAGCTAATAAGTGTGTTTTCATAAGATACTCACAACACTCTAAAAGTTATGTAATGTATGGTGAACACCCTAATGGGAGATTGACTGAAATAGAATCCCGTTATGTTAACTTTTTAGAAGATGAATTTCCAAGATTATTTACGTGTATGCTATAAAGAGGTAAATAAGGGAAATCTTGAACTCTATGAAATAGAGAAAAATCAACATGGTGCAGCTCAACCTGATGGATTGGATGTGGAAATGCAACCAATTCCAGAGGATATTATGAATAGTGGGAGCACACCCAATGAACCTTCTCAAAACCCACAATTATGCAGAAACAAGCGTGGAAATGTTCCATGCAATGCAGAAGCAAGCGTGGAAATGTTCCATGAAGACACTTTGAGCTAGAAGGCGAGACCTTTTTGAGTGTATCTGTGGATGCTGATGAGCCCTCTTCTTATGAAAAAGCGTTGAATTCTCCAGCATCAATTAAATGGCTAGCAGCAATGGAAGAAGAGGTAGACTCCATGGCTAAGAACCATGTATGGGATTTGGTTGATCTCCCGCCTGAGCGTAAGACTATTAAGAACAAATGGGTCTTAAAGATCAAGTGCAAGGCTGATGGATCAATCGATAAATATAAGGCTCCTCTTGTAGGCAAAAGTTTCACTCACATCCCAAAAGAGGGTATAGACTATGAAGAAACATTTTCTCCTGTGGTTAGATTTGCGTCAATCTGACTCATCTTGGAAATTGTCGCACATTTAGATTTAAAATTGTTCCAAATGGATATGAAGACAACTTTTCTCAATGGAGAATTAAATGAGGAGATCTACATGGATCAACCAGTTGGAGTTCAAGACAAAGGACAAGAGTACAAAGCTATTTTATGGTTTGAAACAATCATCTAGACAATGGTACATTCGGTTTCACCAAGCTATTTTATCAATTGACTTTATGATGACTGAAGAGGACCATTGTGTTTATATTAAGAAACTTGAGAATACGTTTCTCATTCTACCATTGTATATGGATGATATCCTCCTAGTTGGAGATGACAAGGATTTAATAGTCACTACTCAAAATTGGTTATCGACCACTTTTGAGATGGAAGACATGGGTGAAGCAAAATATATACTCGGGGTAAAGATCTCGAGAAATCGTTCTAAAAGATTTTTGAGTTTGTCCCAAGAAACTTATATCAAAAGTATTTTAGAACGTTTTCGCATACAAGACTGGAAACTTATTGATACCTCTATGGAAAGGAGTCTATACCTCAGAAGAGAACAATGCCCTAAAACAGAAGAAGAAACAAATCATATGGCAAAAGTACCATATGCATGCGCTATTTGTAGTTTAATGTATGCTACGATGTGTACTCGACCTGACATCCGCTTTGCATTTAGCATGGTTAGCAGATATCAAAGCAACCTGTTACTGCACATTGGACTGCAGTTAAAAGGATACCTAGATATTTGAAAGGAACCTCTAATATGGCTCTGTGCTATCAAGGTGGGAGTCTCAAATTAGTCATATATAGTGATGCAGAAGGATCAATAGATAGGGATGAGCGCAAGTCCACTTCTGGCTACGCCTTCATTCTTGGTGGAAGAGCCATTTCATGTGTAGCAAAAAGCAACAGTGCGTGTCATTATCCATGACGGAGTCTGAATATGTTGCATGTACTGCTGCATGGTAGAAGCAATTTGGCTTAATAGGGTTTTGTAAAGCTTGAATATTACAAGGCAACTTCATGAAGCTATGGTGATTCATTGTGGTAACTCAGCAGCTATAGCTTATGCAAAAGATCCTAAATATCATGCAAAAACCAAACACATTGACACACACTGCCATTTCATACGTGACATCATTGAACAGGGTCTAGTAGTGTTGAAACATGTTTCCACTACCAATATGTTAGCTAACCCGTTTACAAAACCAGTCCCTAAGGATTCTTTCTATAAGAATATTAAGGGTTTGGGTCTATTGAAAATTTGATTTATTTATTTATCATTTATGCAATAAAGTATTTATTTGTGGATTCTTTGCATAATATTTTCTCAAAGCACATGTCTAAGAATATTTGTCACCAGGCTATTAAAAGATTATTCCTCTCACACAGAAAAAATCGCCCCAGCACTGAAATAGTGAGTGAGATGAGACTTAATGATCACTAGGTACTGAACGTGGCGATCTCCAGATTATTGTTATTGACACAATTAAGGATAATTAATCATAGTCTCCTTAGTTATGTACTAAGATGAGACTTAAAAGTAAAAATGAAGGTATCCACATTTCATATAGCCTGTAAATAGCCGGATTTGACTTTTGGGATTCAAGACAGTCTCCTTAAGAGGTAGCTGTCCAAGTTCCGTATGGTGTAAATTTGAGCATGAAAATCTAAGTGGGAGCTCCACCATAACATACTTTTCATACTGTATGTGCTATAAGTCGACCGATAAATGGAATGATTAAATGGATCCCTGTTTAATCATTGTGTGAGCTCTATGGACTTATTGTCCAATCTATTATACCCTTTGGGACTTGAATCTATATTGAGAAGTTAAGGGTTGATGTTGCCACTTTAGCATGTTATCCAAAGGTCAAGTATAATGTGATCTAGTGAAACATGAATAGGAAAGCAATCAGTCTTTGATCTATTAGTATGAGTATTCAAGGAAAAGTTATCTAAACTTACACATACACATTAAAACTTTGTAACTCATTGCCTAGGCGGTTATAGAAACATTAGTTATTGGAATAACCAAGAGTACAAAGAGATGAAAAGAGGATTTGCACGGCTCTAATATTAGTGGGATCAGAGATGCAAAACTATGTGTAATTTCGATAAATTGGGGTATTTCGAGATAATCAGTAGAGTTATGTTAGTGAGATGGTAACTTGACATAACATCTCTCGTCGGTACCTTTTTCTTGTTTGGTCGCACGTTTCATTCCTTGTATGATAGTGAGGATAAGTTTTGGGGATTAACAGATAAAACACATTGAACACAATGTGTACGAGTGAGAGATGTTGTATGTAAACATCCACATAGCATACAACGTAAATAATTAATTAATAAAATTAATTAGTTGGATAGTAACTCTATATAGATAATCAAGTAATTGTGTGTGAGACAATTACCCAAGTGATATAAAATACACCAAGTTGAGTTGAAAAAAGTTTTCTCAACTATACGTAGTTGGGAGTCTTCTATAAAATAAAGTTGTATTAATAGACCTATTGGTCAGAGAAAAATTATTACGTTTAATTTTTCTCTCTCCCCAATTCCCTACTCCATAAAATTCTTTAGGTTTGTTCCTCTTAGAAAAACCATCATAGTCTCAAACGTTTTGAAACTTGAAAATTGTGGATGACTGTAGTAGCTACTTCACCCAACTGAGAAAGGTGATTCTTGCCATCGAAAATTGGATCCGTAAAACTAGCAGATCCTGTAAAAGCTACAAAATTTTTGAGGTATAATTTCTTGACCAAATTAAACTATACCAACACAAACTATATCTTGATCACAAGTTAATGTATATTGTGCAATTTTATTACTAACATCATTCCATATTCTGTCTACAAAAGAGAACGAACAAACTGAAAACATTGAGCTAAGAATGAGAATGTCCTCAAGAATTGTTGTAAGAGAATTGTTCACGCAATAAAGGGAATTAATTTTGTTTACCAAATCTTTGTTTTGAGATTGGATATTCACTGTTGACCATACTTCTTCCTCTACTTTAATCAAGGCCAGTTTCACTATTTCAGCATCTTCAAGGTCTTTTTGTCCTAATTTCTTTTCTATGAAATCCCAAGCAGCCAGAATCCTTCCCTTATCATCCTTTTCCATAATCCCTGATCGTGTCTTGTATCTTTTCCAATCCATAACAATTGAAGTGTTGATTTTAACACAACTAGTTGGAGGGGTGGTCCATTTCTTTAGCTTAATGTTTCCTTGTGTTCCTCCATACGATTGATTTCTTCATGTTGTATTCCTCTCGTTAAATTATGGCCACTCAGTCATTGCCTTTTGTATAACATTGAATGCAGTTGATTGCCGCCCTTCAAATTGCCTATTTTTCCTATTTTTCTAAATTTACCAGAGAATGTTTATGGTGAATGTGATGTTCTTAGTTCTATCTTTCCTTTGAATGGCTTCCACAAGTTTTCCTAACAAGCTTCTAAAGTTCCCTGTAAGGTGGTTTAGGCCAGATCCTATTGAACTAGTGCATGCCTCCAGATCTCTTTTGTATGCATGCATAGAAAAATATAATGCTCCATAGATTCCTCATCCTTCCCACAACCACAACACATTGGGGATCTTGTGCTTGTTCTCCTAAAAATGCTTGCATTAACTTAAGGATTTGGTGAGTGCATTTCTACAACAAAATGTTTGAGCTTGTTTTTTATTTTCATGCCCCATGCCTTAAATAGCCTTCCAGATGTTTCCATCATGTGAACTATCGCACCCCAACCTGGGATGTAACACGTCGCAACCCCAAGATACAATCCCAGAAATACAAGTCACAATATCATGAGCAAACTAAACATATCAAAGGTAAAAGATCTAAATCACAATTGAACTATAATCCAAATAATACCAATATCCAAAGTACTAAAATAAAATATTCAACAGCCTTAGAACTAATTAACAATGTCTATGTAAAATAAATAAATCAATAAATGAATAATCATAATATCTATCTCCAAACTATTTCTGCGAACTTCACTGTCCTCAATAACCACTTGATTATCAAACCCAAATTCAAGACTATCTACCTCATCTGCAAAAACATAACATACATACATACATACATACATACATACATATATATATATATATATTCAAATATTTTACAAACACCATATTCATGCATACATATATATATATGTGTGTGTGTGCGTGTGTGTGTTTTCTACAGCATATGAGGTTTAAGTACATATAGGCAAGTGACATTATCAAATATCCAAATAGTTCAATATAGTACTAAGAAGAATGTCAATGACAAAAATACAATCACAATGCAATAATCAGTAAGAGGCTAATGGGTTCTCTATAGTTTTGTTCGCAAGTTGGATATCCAATCATAACCATTATAACCTACTAGAAAAAGGGCAACAAAAAAGTCCAACTGCTATAACTCGTTGAGAAAAGGGCCATGCAAAAACTCATACAGAGTATCGAAAACTAACTCCTACAAACTAAACCAAAGGTAGCCAGATAAGAGCCAAAACAATACATATAGTCAAAAGTATTAAGCATGCATCACACAAGTCATTTATCAAGTCAAATTGACATTTGCGGTAGTTTTATATAATAAAACAAGTAAACCACACTCGGTCCAATTTTATACGTACACATAAGTTTCAAATAAGAGTTTTATAAAGAACTTTTAAAAATATGAAAGCGAGAACCTCTTACCTCAATGACTTATCCAAGTGTTATACTTAGCTCAAATATTTGGATCCCAAAGAGTCCTCATCATCTATAACACAATTATAATAAATTTAATTCCTAACCTAATAATGTCTAATAAGTTCCTAAAATAAAACATAATCAATTATTTATTTTAAAAAATAAAACTAAACTCTAACCCTTTGACTTTTCTAATTAAAAGCCACGGCTAACTATTACTTAGGTGCATGAAATATTCGGTCGGAAAAGATAACATGATTGAATTCCAAAGAAAAACTCTAATAAAATTACTCTATATACACTAAACTAAATACTCTGTAACCATTTAATAGTTGAATAGAAATTTTTGATGAAAGCATCATATACCCCAAAATTTACTGGCATATACTAATAAAACTACTAAGGCATTTTTTTTTAAAAATGATCACAATAAAATTTGGCAGCAAGTAATTGCTTACTGCCGATCTCAATTCCAACTAGAAAGAATGGTTGCTACCACGCAATCATGATTTCAATTTTTTTTTAGTCTAATCAAAAGTTTGATTTGGCCATAAGCTTACTGCCAAACTGACGGATTCAAAGCCATAGGAATATAGTTGTAGCCTGATTCCTACTCTTTTTTTTTTTTTTACCAACGTAATTACCAATATCTTAAATAAAAACACTTAATATAATTCTCATGTTTAGAATTCTAAATACAAACTCTAATCCCAAGAACACCATTGAATTAACTCCATAATTTCACCCATGAACACATGCTAAATCATTCAATAATAATGTTTAACATAATTACCTCCAAACTTTTGCAAAGTATTGAAAAGTTTTTCTTAGGCTTCACCGTTTGTAGACTCTTATTGATTCTCTAGTTCCCTCGATAGCCCTAATTTTCAAACAACATCTATTTGATTATAAACTCTTTACGTATTACGTATTAAATAATAAACTCTTAAAATTATAAATAAGACCTCCCTTTAGTCTATATTATATTTTAACCCAGAATACTCAATATTTGGGCCCTGAATATGATTAATGGGTATTGGGATAAAAGACTTGGGTTTCACATTCTATCCCCGTTAAGAAAAGTTTCGTCCTTAAAACTTCACGTATCTTGATCCTCCAATAAATATGGATATCTCTTGCGCATATCTTTCTCAAGCTCACATGTCGCCTCACGCACTGTATGGTTTAGATCATTGCACCTTCACATAAGGAATGGCTTTACGGCATAAAACTTGATCCTTTTGATCCACAATACGCAAAGGGAACTCTTTGTAAGACAAACCTTCACGACCCACCTAAGGTTCATAACTAAGCACGTGACTAGAATCTGGAATCTACCATATTTTTGAAGTTGTGGCACATGAAAAGTATTGTGTACCTTAGACAACTCCAGTGGCAAAACAACTTGGTACGCCAAGTTTCCAACACGTCTTATAACATCATATGGCCCAACATACCTTGGGCTTAGTTTACCACTCTTCCCAAAACACATAGCCCCTTTAATTGGTGATATCCTTAGAGACAGTTTATCGCTAGCTTGGAACTCTATTGACTTGTGTTTCATATCACCCAACTTTTTTGCCTATCTTGAGCTCCCTTCAATCTTTCCCTAACAATGATAATCTTATCCACTTGTTCTTGAATCAATTCTGATCCAGTAATTCTCTTTTCACCCACTTCATCCCAATATAATGGAGATCGACACTTCCTTCCAAACAATGCCTCAAAAGTTACCATCCTAGTACTACCGTGATAGATATTTTGTACGAGAACTCCATAAGTAATGAATGATCATCCCAGCTTCCTAGATGTGGCCACGGTTTTGGTTTTGGAACTAGAACAGGATTGAAACTGTGGACACAGTTCCATTCTGATTCTCTATTTTTTGGAACCAGAACTGGAATCGGCGGTTCAGAAACCAGAACCGGCTGTAATTTCTTTTAAAAAAAATGGATCATAATTCTCCCCCTACCATTTTACCTATAAATACCCCCCCTTATCATTTTCAACTCACAATTTTCTCAATCTCTCTAATCCTTTCTAATTCTCTCAAAATATATGGATTTTTCAAAATGTATCTTTACTTTAATTTTTAATAGTTCAATAAATAATACAATAGTGTATTTTTTTTTTCAAAAAGAAAGTCTACAATTGAATATAAATAAAATGCAATTTTCTGTTTCTCATCAAAAAGAAAGTCTACAATTGAATATAAATAAAATGTAATTTTTTATTTCTCATCTTAGCTTGTATTAATATTTTTTTAGTATTATAATTTCTAATTTTTTTATTTTTAAAAAAAATCAAAATCAGAACCATGACCAGAACCGAACAGAAATGGAACCATGGAATTGACTGGAACTGCTACGTTCTAGAATCATAACCGAAACTGGCACCCCTTGGTTCCAGAACCGAAATCGGCGATTCTAGAACTGTGGTCATGACTATTGGCTTCCCTTAAAATCTGTGGCACCTACTCTAAGCATATCCACCAAAGTCTGTATGGTACGCTCTGATTGCTTATCAATTTGAGGATGGTATACTGTGCTCAATATCACATCCTTCCCCATAGCTTGTTGATATATCTCCCAGAACTTTGATACAAATCTTGGATCTTGATCTGGAACAACACTCACCGGTACCCCATGTAATCGCACTACCTCCCTTACATATATCTTTGCCAACTCCACCATATTTGTAATAGTTTTTATAGGGAGAAAATGTGACGATTTTGTGAGTTGATCTACAATCACCCATACATTATCATTCCAATGCCTTGTTCGAGGTAAGCAAAGAAAAAAATCTATAGTGATATGCTCCCATTTCTACTTTGGTATTTCCAGTGGCTAGAGCAAACGACTAGGCCTCTGATAATAGTGGTTAGCTTTTACTTGTTGACATACAAGACGTTTTGATAGAAACTTTGCCACATTTCTCTTGTTGCCATTCCAACAAAACTTTTCTTTCAAGTCTCAATATATTTTGGTGCTCCCCGGATAGATAGAGAATTGTGACTAACGCTTATTTTTCAAAATTTTAGTCCTTGGGTTTGATCCATTTGGTACACATATGCGACCTTGCACCCAAACACTACTATCATCATTGACTTCAAAGTCGCCTTGTTCACCATTCTTGATCCAATTCTTGAATCTCACAAGCTCAGATCCAAATCCTGAGCCAATTTGATACAATCTAAGAGTGACAGTTGAACCACCAATGCAGCCAGAACACTCTATGTAGAATCCACTATTTCCAAGTTCATGTTTTCAATCTACTTTACCAACATAGCTGCTATTGACCCAGAAATTTTCCACTTATGGCATGAGTTACTTTGTTGGCTTTCCTTGGGGTGATAACTAATGTTCAGGTCATAATCATTCAAAAGAAGTTCAAGCCACCTCCTCTGTCTCATGTTAAGTTCCTTTTGAGTGAATAGATACTTCAAGTTTTGATGATCCGTAAAGATCTCACACTGTTCACCACAAAGGTAGTGTCTCCATATCTTTAAAGCAACGCTATCGAAGCCAACTCCAGATCATGAGTTGGATAATTTTACTCATGGTTTTAGCTACCTGGATGCATAGCTATCACTTTGTCATCTTGTATCAACACACAGCTGAGGCCATTCTTTGAGACGCCACCGTAGATCATGAATCCATATGTTCCCGATGGCTAGGTCAAAACTGGAGCTAAAACAAACTTCTTCTTCAATTCTTGAAAGTTTTTCACACATTCCTTTGCCATTCAAACTTAGCTCTTTTCTAAGTGAGCCTGGTTGGAGAAACAGTTAATAAAGAAAACCTTTCAATGAACTTTCTATAATAATTCGCCAAACCCAAGAAGGTCCTAATCTCTGTAACATTGTTTGGTCTGGGCTAATCCATAATTGCTACGGTAAATCTTCTTTGCATCGACTGATACCCCATCTTCAAATACAATGTATTCCAAGAATGACACACTTTTCAGCCAAAACTCACACTTACTAAATTTAGCATACAACTTCTCATTCCTCAAAGTTTGCAAGACCAATCTAAGATGCTCCTCATGCTCTTTTGATCAGCAGAGTATACCAAGATATCATCAATGAAGACTACCACAAATTTGTCCAAGTAAGGTCTAAATATCCCCATTCATCATATCCATAAAAGCTATAGGGGTGTTAGTTAAACCAAATGGCATAACTAGAAATTTATAATAACCATACCTAGTTCAAAATGCACTTTTAGGCATATCATCAGCTTTGATCTTTAGTTGGTGGTATCCTTATCTGAGATCTATTTTAGAAAAGACCTTTGTACCTTTTAACTAATCGAACAATTCATCTATCCTTGGTAGTGGATACATATTCTTCACAGTGATCTTATTAAGCTCCCAGTAGTCAATGCAGAGTCTCATTGAACATCCATCTTCTTCTTTACAAATAGTATAAGTGCGATACATTTGGGCGTATAAACTTTCTTTCAAGTAAGTCCTATAATCGAACTTTTAACTCCTTTAATTCAGATGCAGCCATTATGTATGTGAGTCTTTGAGATAGGTGCTGATCTAGGCACTAGATCATTCTCAAATTCTATTTCTCGATCAGGAGATAGTCCCGGTAGCTTATCCAGAAATAAGTCTGGAAAGTCTCGTACCACTGGTATATCTTTCAACTTCAGATCCACCTTCTCAATGTCTATGACATAAGCTAAATAGGCTTCACAACCTTTCTTAATTGCTTTGCAAGCTTGCATATCTAACAAGATAGGATTTCTTAGCTTAACTCTCTTCTCTTTACAACCTTGAAAAACTACTTCATCTTCTCTAGTAGGACAAAATCGTACCTTCGTCCCTCTACAATCAATATGTGCATAATTTTGCCTGAACCAGTCAATCCCAAAAATGGCGTCAAAATCTGACATAGCTTTAATTGTACTAAGTCAGCTTTAAAATCTTTGTTACATATTTCAATTTTACAACCACAAAATCTAAGTCTTGACTTTAGAACTCTATTCCTAGGTGTGCCTACCCTAAAAGGTCTATCAAGCCACACTGGTTTTAAAGACAAACATTTAGCAAATTTCCTAGATATAAAAGAATGAGAAGCTCTACAATAAAAAAAAAAACAAAAGCTTGCGCAAAATTTACAAGTATAGCACCTGTTACCATATCATCACATCTATCTGTCTCCTCTTGAGTCATTGCATAAACACGAGCATTCATCTTCTTCTTCTAATCCATAGTCTTATCTAGCTAACCACTAAACTACACCTTGTTTGCTTTATTTTCTAGGCAATTCTTGACTTGGTGACCAAATTTTCCACACTCAAAACAAGCTTTAGATTTCCAGTGGCATTCCCAAAATATTTCCTTTGACAATGACTACACTTTGGAATTTGTTTAGGTGTATTAGTTTGCTGGGGTCCCTTTAGATGTTTTCTTACCCACAAAGCGAGAAAAACTAGCTGACTTGTAT
Source organism: Cinchona pubescens (assembly GCA_025175665.1). Taxonomy (NCBI): domain Eukaryota; kingdom Viridiplantae; phylum Streptophyta; class Magnoliopsida; order Gentianales; family Rubiaceae; genus Cinchona; species Cinchona pubescens. Next base: position 4,097,459 of record JANKKI010000107.1, on the reverse strand, counting down.
TGTTGACTTGGCCTAAAAGCCATATTAAGTTGTTTCACTTGACTCTGTGGTATTGAAAATCTCATCTTATTACTTTCCTCACTTTCCTTGCATTTTATATCCTCCTCATTCTCCACTACAAATTCATACATATCTTTATAGATTTTAGCTCGTGATTGAACAATTGCAAACTAGAGGTCACTTTGAAGACCTTTCTTGAAATTATATGCCTTAAGTTTGTCATCCTTCATTATAGTACGTATAAATCTCCCAAGGGTCTGAAATTTATGAGCATTTTCAACCACTAACATTCCACTCATCTGAATCAATCTGTGGAACTCAGTAATCTTTTGAGAGTGTAGGGATACAAGAAAATGGTTTTCCAAGAAGGCTTCTTTGAATTGAATCCATGTAACTGGTTGTCCTCTCTCCTTGAGACTAGGCTCTATGCCTTCCCACCACTTGACTGTCTTGCCAACCAAGAATTATGGCCAGAATGGTTGGTTGAATGATCTCTAGTCTCACTTCTTCCGATACCTCTAATAGAACAAAATTTCGTTCTATCTCACCAAGCCATTTTTCTGCTTGCAATAGATGTAGTCTATCCTCGAAAGTTAGGACATTAGCATCTTTTATGGCCTTATAATGGACTTTAGTCCTTGAAGACGCTGGTTGTTGAGGGGAAGGAACCTACTACTGTTGCTCACCTTGCCAAAAGGCCATTGGCACTACTGCTATTATCGTCCCATAATCAACAGGTGGCACATGAACATTGAATCTAGGCTATCTACGATGATGCTTAGAATTAGCCCATAACTCTCTAATAGGCTGATCCATATCATCATCATCATCACTATCACTTAAGTTCTCTTCCTTTACGCACACGTCTTTCTCTTTCTCTTGGACTTGATAAACCAAAGCTTTTTGCCTTTAGGGAGCCATCTTATAACATACAAACCGTGGTCAATCACTTATCTAGTCAAACTTCAATTGTACTAATTTTACATAAGTGCAAAAATAAAAACTTAGACTACTCACAAGATTACAAACCCTAAACTCTGATAACACTCAATGTCACACCACAACACGGGGACGTAACTCGCTGCAACCCCAGGTACAACCCCAGAAATGCAAGGCACAGTATCATGAGCACACTAAACATCCATTAAAATGCAAAAGGTAAAATATCCAAATCATAATTGAGCTATAACCCAAATAACATCAATATCCAAGGCACTACAATAAAATATCTGACAACCTTTGAACTAACAATGTCTATGTAAAATAAATAAATTAATACATGAATAATCCTAACATCTATCTCCAAACTATTCTTCGAACTTCACTATCCTCAAGAATCCACTTGACTATCGAATCCAAATTCAAGACTATCTACCTCATCTGCAAAAACATTGCTCAGTAAGAAATTCGAGTTCCCTTCCATTGGACGATTATGTTGTATTATATATATATATATATATATATATATATTTAAAGTTGTTTCAAACATGGCCATATTGCGTACATGTATACACACACAAGTTTTATAGCATATGAGGTTTAAGACATATAACCAAGTGGCATTATCAAATATCCAAATAATTCAATATAGTACCAAGAAGAATGTCAATGACAAAAATACAATCATAATGCAATAATCAGTAAGTTGGGCAAAAGGCCACGCAAGGACTCATATAGAGTATCGGGAACTAGCTCCGACCAACTACACCAAAGATAGCGAAGAGGCAAAATAATGTACATATAGTTAAAAGTATTAAACATGCATCACACAAATCAATTATCAAGTCAAATTGCCACTTACGATAATTTTATATAATTAAAAAAGTAAAGTAAACCATACTAGGTCCAATTTAATATGTACACATAAGTTTCAAACAATAGTTTTATAAAGAACTTTTAAAAACATGGAAGAGAGTTAAAAACCCTTATCTCAACGACTTATTCAAGTGTTATACTTAGCTCAAATATTCAGGTCCCAAAGAGTCATTCGATCATTTTTAAAATAAAACACAATCATTTATTCGTTTTTAAAAGAAACAAAACTAAACTCTAACCCTCTAACTTTTCTAATTAAAAGCTATGGCCCACTATTACTTAGGTGCATGATATACGTTTGGTCGGCGAAGATAACACGACTAAATTCAAAAGAAAAACTCTAATAAAATTACTCTATATACAATAAATCATAATCTGCAACCATTTAATAGCCAAATAGAAATTCTTGATGACAGCATCATATACCCCAAAGTTTATTGACATATACTAATAAAACTACTAAGGCATTTCTTTTTCAAATGATCACCAATATAATTTGGCAGCAAGCAATTGCTTACTGCCAATCTCAATTCCAACTACAAAGAATGGTTGCTGCCACACAACCATAATTTTAATTTTTTTTGTGTCTAATCAAAAGCTTGATTTAGCAATAAGCTTATTGCTAAAATGACGGACTCAAAGCCATAGGAACATTGCTTTGGCCTGATTCCTACTCTCAATTATTTTTTTACCAACATAATTACTAATATCTTATATGAAAATACTTAATATAATTCTCATGTCCAGAATTTGAAATACAAACTCTAGCCCTAAGAACACCATTTAATTAGCTCCATAATTTCACCCATGAACACATGCTAAATCATCCAATAACAAGGTTTAACATAATTACCTCCAACATCTTGCGAATTATTGAAAAGTTCTTCACTATTTGCTGACTCTTGTTGATTCTCTTATTCCCTCAATAAAGAGTGATTATTTGATTAGAGAAGAGGAATAATTGTTACATATTAAATAATAAACTCTTAGAATTATAAATAAGTCCTTCCTTTAGTTTAAATTTTATTTTAACCCAAAATACTCTGTCTTGGGCCTTTAATGTGATTAACGGCTATTAGGCTAAAAGACTTGGCTTTCACATGGTGCAACCTCATGTGGTGGTCTTCTTGATGGAATATTTTATTTCCCTTGGGTTCTCCAGTAACCCGATTGTGCAGCTGTGGAGACCATTTGATGAGTGTTTCTAGAACAACTTGTAATTTCTCCAGCTAAGCTTATTGGAATGTTGAGGATATTTTTAGCATCTTCTTTGTAGAAGGTCTGGATTATCAAATCCTTGTTGCACCTAAAGTTCTTGATGAGTTTATCCCCATCCGCCACCTAGAAGTTATCTAGTTTCATTGTTTTCAGCATTTCATCCTCATTGTTGAGTATCTATCTGTCCTCCCATATATTGATGGATTTCCCATTCCCAACCCTTTCCTTAGCCCGCTTTCGAGGAATTATCTAATAGACATAACACTTTGCCAGAACCAAGATGCTGATTTAGGCATATTAGCTTTGAGAATGTCTTTCTTGTAATAATATTTTGCTTTTAAGACTTTGCTAACCGAAGATTGGGAGAGGTTATGAATCTCGATAATTGTAATAATGTTTTGCTTTTAAAACTTTGCTAACCAAAGACTGAGGGATGTTATGAATCTCCATAATTGTTTAGCATGTAAGGGGGTGGCTGTGTTGAAGTGGTATATGTCTCCATATCCCATTCCTCCTTCCTTTTTGGCATCAATCATCCTATCCCAAACTAGCCAGTGCATTGCATGATCTTTTCTAGTTGAATTTCACCAAAAATTTTCCATCATCCTGCTAATTTCCTTGCAGAGTTTCTTGGATAACCTGAAAGTTGACATTGTGCAGGTTGGGAGGGCCATGGCTACTGCCTTTAACATGATCTCTTTCCCAGCAAAACTTAAGAACCAATTCTTCCAATTCTAAATTCTTTTGTTCCAGTCTATCTTTAATGAAGCCAAACACTTGCTCTTTTGATTTTGAGACAACCATTGGTAGACCTAAGTATTTATCTGGGGTCACCACCTTAATCTTTCCTAGTTTGCTGCAAGTTTTGGTGACCACCTCGGATGAACATTTTTGCTAAAGAATACAAAACTCTCATCTAAGTTGATTATCTGGCTAGATGCTGCTTCATAAACCTTCAAAATGTGCATGATTTATATGTTTCTTACTCAGCCTCTTTGGGATCGGTTTTGCAAAAGATTAGGGTGTCATCAGCAAAGAAAATGTGAGGTATTAGAGGTCCATATCTCCTGATTTTAAGACCTAAAATTCTATTCCTTGTCACGACTTGCTTTAGTAAGTTAGATAAGCCCTCAGAGCAAAGTAAAAAGAAGTAGGGTGACAGAGGATCGCCTTGTCTAATACCTATAGATGGAATAACATTTTCTCTTTAACACCATTAATGTTAAAAGTGTAAGAAACATAAGTAATGCACATCATGATCTAGTTAATCCACTTCTCACAAAAGCCCATTTTTCTCATTATTTTAGCAAGGAATTTCCATTCTACTATATCATAAGCTTTTGACATGTCAAGCTTTAATGCCAAATGTCCAACCTTACCAATTATTTTATTTTTTAGGAAATGCAAGTATTCATGAGAGATGATAACATCATCAAAAATTTGTCTTCTATGTACAAAAGTAGGTTGATTTTTCCTAATGCAGGCATCTTGTATATATAAGAAAAGGTTTTAGCTTTTTAACAAGAGTATTATATATGGCCTTATATAGAACATTACGCATGCTAATAGGTTTGTATTGAGTCAAGTTAGTGGGAATGTCACACTGAGGAATTAGTGTGATGAGTGTTTCATTGATAGATTTCAATAAAATACTGGAGTGAAAACAACTTTGTATAGCTTCTACCCCATCCTTATGGATGATATGCCAATATTTTTTGAAAGAACAAGTGGGACATACCATCAAGTCCAGGGACCTTATCAGGATTCATGAAGAAAATGCTATTTTAATCTTATTTTCCTCCATTAGCTTAGTTAGAGCTTCATTCATTTGAGGGGTTATTGCTTGAGGAATCCCAGCAAGTATCTCTTGGAAGCCTTGAGGAGCAGAAGTGGAGAATAGTTCTCTATAAAATTTGGCAATCTTCTTCACAATATCCTCCTTTCCTTCACACCATTCTCTATCCTTTCTCTGGATAATGAGTATCCACTTCTTCTTTCTCCTATCCTAGATGCTATTAGCACATGCATGAAAGAAAGTGGTGTTTTTTTCCCCATCATCGCCATTGAATTCTTGCTTTTTGGCTCCAGAAACTTTCCTCCTCTTTATAATGTTGACTAAACTTTCTCTTTAGTTCTACAATAACACCTCTATTATTGTCCCTGTTAGCTTCTCTAGCTTCCTGAATATGTTTTTTGAGGCAAATGATTTCCTTCCTAGTATTGATCTTGATCCCTCTATTCCAATTTTGCAAAGCTCTGCAAGCCTTAAATTTCTTTGTGACCCTAAAGCATCTAGAACCACCTGTGTCTTCTTTCTAGGCTTCCCTTATGATTTTACCTATTTTTTCATTTTTTATCCATCTCTTATTGTCTTTTCTTTTTCACAACAGGCTATTTATCTATCAGGAATATCTTGTGGTCTAATGCTTTAGTTTCCATATGTTGCACTTAGCCTTATCAAAGGTTTGGAACTACTTGGTACTGGTAAGTACTCTATCCAGTGACTTTGTTTCACATTCCCTTCTCCTTCTTAATTATTGTACTATGTCAAAGGATTAATTTCAAAACCAATATCAATTAATTGATTATATCTAATGAAATTGTTAGTCTTTAAAATTGCTTTCATTCCTTAATCTGTCTCCCATTTCTTCTCATTAGACCTAGTGTCATTAAAATCACCTACTAGAATCCAATATTCACCCCAAACCTTTTCCTATTAGATATTACCTTCCACTGTTCTCTCTTAATGTTATCTTCACAGCTCATGTACACACACTTCAGCCACCATTTTTCTTTTTTCTCTTTGTCCTTAATTTTCACTTCAAGCAGATTCAAATATCTCCAAAACATTTGTAATAGAATTCCAAAATAAAACCATCCCACCGGATTTTCCTACAAAATCAATTATAACAGCATTATCAAAGTGCAAAATTTTCTTAATTCTATCCATGTACTTATATTTATATTTTGTTTCACTAAGGAATATTATATCAAGGGAGAGGAGTGAGCTATTTACCTTTTTCAATTTGGGAACTGTCAAGAGACTCCTAGCACCTTGGTAATTTCATACCACAACTTTTATTAAGACTTGGAAGGCCAATTGGATTTGGGCTTCTCCACATATATCATCATCACTCTATTGTTATTGACCATATTTTCCTTCATCTTTTTGTAATTGCTTCCTTCCCTCATCTCTAAAATTGTGCTCATTTTTTGTTACATAGTTTTTATTTTTTCTCTATTCAGGTTAGCTTCTGTGTTGGCCTGGATTTCTACGAGAGGAGTTCTAATATTTTTCTTAACAATTTTCACTTTCCTTCTATTCTTCTTCTTTGGAGCATTTGATACTTTAGAAGGGACCTTATCAATGATAATCCTGTTCTCATCCTGAGTTGTTGCTTGATCTTTATTCTTAATCCCAATGAGAAGCATAGAGTTCTTTGATGCTGCCTCTTTAGACCCCTCTTCCTGTTTACCCCTATCCTTTCTCCATTGGCTTTAGAATTCACTATCTCCTCAAACGATCCTAAGTATTCTGTCTTACTTCTTCTAGTTCCTCAAAAAAATCGAGAATGCCATTAGTTGATTCTAATCTTTCATCACTGATTTCTTCACATATCAGAGGTTGTTCAGCTTTATTGTTTAACTCATTCCCCAAAATTTCATTACTTTTTGCCTTTTTCCCTTTTTCATCTCTTATTTCCCTGACTTTTTTTCCTCTCTGTTATCATATAATTGTTTACTCCCTCCCACTTTTAACTAGGGTCTAAATTGGTTCCCTTTGTGATGCTGATTGTTGTTTCTATGTGAAAAGTAGCATTCTTCAGCATGGCCAATGATCCCATAGCTGTAGCAGAAATTCAGACACCTTTCGTATTTGAAATTAACCTATTTTAGGCCTCCATTGCATTTCACAGTTGTTCCTCTCATGAGAGGTTGAGATGTATTTGCAGATACTTGAATCTTGATGTGTTTCCCTTCCTTGCTCCCAGTTTAGACACCAAAACATCATGAAATGCGGGAAAAATTCTCCCAATCCACATTCCTCCCAGCCTCTTTCATATTCTAGTAGAGAGGAAGGTTGTAGATTTGATTCCACATAGGGGCTAGATCGAAGGCTTTTTTTATCAAATTCAAAATTTTCCCACAAGCTCTTTAATACAAGTATCTAACCATCTATTACCTATGGCCCTCCTCTTAAAGCTCTGATTTTGTTTGTCTCTGTCCTAAAATAGAATTGGAAAAGATTTGGTCCTATCTCTACCATCCTGAAATTCTTAAGGTAGCCCCAAGCATGCAAGGTGAAGTTTTGACCCAATGAAGCTGGAGATCTTATCCCTTATCTCTTTCCCCAACAAGCTTCCTTTACAATCCTCCAATCCTTCTTGAAGATCTTTGAGATCTATGGCTGTTCCATCTATTTCTTTACTGGAGAGTTCAAACTTTTGTAAAATCTCAGCTAGTTCTTCTGCCATCTGGCTTCTCGAGATACTAGGGAATTCCTCAAGTAGTAGCACCTTGATGGTGAACCTCGATCCAAGCATTAGTGAAAAAATGAGAAGAGATCAACTAAGGAATGAAAGATAGAAGAAAATGCCTGGAGACCTTTTTTCTTAAAATATTAAGAAGGAAGAGAAAATAATGTCAGATTAAAAGAAGTAAGAATGAAATAAAGAAGAAGGATATTAAGCTGTTCAGATAGATTTAATATGGCATCAAGCATTCATATATCAACAAATCAAGGCAATATTCATCCACCCATATTTAAAATACCCATCTCCCTAAAAGTAGATCGAGAGGGATTTTTGTTTCATAGAAAAGACCAAACTTCATTCAAATAAAAGACAAAGAATCTGTCATCACAGCAGATTGAATACACACTGGAGTAGAACTTCAAAATTGATACTAAATATTCCTAACTTCTCTAGCTAACAAATGAGCTGCATAGTTAAATTTTCTGCTTATCTAGTTAATAGTACCAACATTTGATTCCCAAATGGCTACCCGAACATCATCTTGGAGATGGCCGATTGTGGACAACTTTTCCATGTTGGGTTGTTTCTTCCGAGAGAATTTTGATAACTTTTGCTGCATCACTTTCTAGGAACACCTCAGCCGCAAAATAAGCCAAAGTGATTGCTTTTGATGCTACATAGATTTCGGCTACCACTGGACAGCACATCCCTTCCAACCTCCTATAGTACCCTCAAATGAACTTTCTCTCATGATTCCAAGCTAATACTCCTACTCCAATTGCATTTCTCTCCTTGAAAACGGCACCATTGAAATTAATCTTTACCACCCCTGGAAAGGAAACTCCACCTTCTTGGAACCGGCATTGGAGAATCAATGCCATGTTAGCTTCCTTAAATGCTTATGAACTTCTTCTAGCACCCTCCAAGATAGCTAAAGGATCACTTCTATGGGCTTAAAAAACCAACTTATTCTTGTTAAACCAAATAGACCACAAGGTCATCCTGATTAACTCCATTTTCTAGGCAGGAATAGCAACGATCAACTCACGAATCCAAAAGTGATTTAAACATTGGCTGAAGTTCCACAGGCATAACCTCTTAGTGCAAAGAATTCAAACTCCATACTTGTATAACAATTGGGCAGTCAAAAAGCAATGCCTAAGAGACTCCCCGTTTGCTTTACAACAAGGACAACAATCCACAACTTCTACTCTCTTATGCTGCAACTTAGACACCATAGGAAGGCAATTGGAACTCACCCTTCAAAGAAAAACCTTTACCTTATTTGGCACTCCCAAGTGCCAAGTTTCCACCATAGAGGGTTAGAACTTGAGCTATTCTCTGCAATCACTCTATGAGATGATGCCTCAAACAAGTTAACCTTCATAGCAAAATGATAGGCACTAGGTACTGAAAAAATATTCAGAACTAGTGTAATGCCACACTAATTTATCCACATGACCAGGCTCGAAAGTAGTTCCCTTATCAGCTCAGCCTCTTCTGGCTAGAATAGCAAATTTAGAATATCAATCCTTTATCGCCTCAATTCTTCAGCTGTAAGCTAGGATACAAACTGAACCTTTATATTCACAGAAGGTTTACAGCTATGGAAAGAATCTTGACTGTCGCAGTTTTGGTAACTACCTATCTTTCCAAATATAAAACTGAATTACTTAATCCAATCCTCTATCTACTCCCTACCTCAACAAGTTTCCAAAACCACATAATTCCTTTCCACATATAGGATAGTCTTTGCCCTAATATAGCCTCAAAAAAGCTAGTATTAGGAAAATACGTTGCTTTAAGGACTTGGGATAATAAAGAATTCTGTTTCGTAACAAACCTCTAACCTTGTTTAGCCAATATTGCCGCATTAAAAGCCTTAAGATTTCTAAAACCCAACCCCTCTTTACTATTTGACAAACACAGTCTATCCCACTCAACCCAATGTATGTTTCACCAATCACCATTTTTCCCTACCAAAACCCACTAATAAGATGAGTTTCTTTAATTAGGGATTCAGTAATCTAAAACACGACATGATATACGTTGGGATTACCTGAAAATCGGCCTTAATCAATACCTCCCTACTTGCCATAGACAATTGCTTTATTATCTAACCCCTAACCCTCTCCCAAACCCTATCCCTGATAGATGAAAACACCTGCCTCTTGTTCCTACCAATGACAGTAGGCAACCCCAAATATTTCTCATAGGATTATATTTCTTGAACCCTCAAAATTTCCAAAATTTGACTCCTAGTTTGTTGACATATGACTTTGCTGGACTTGAAGCCACTTTATAGATATCAAGAATCCCTCGAATAGTACAAGCCTCCTCCATCAAAGCGCTTCCAAACAATAACGTGTCATTTGGAGACAACAAATGAGAGATGGTGGGACCCCATCTCCAACTCGTATCCCCTTTCAAGCTCCACATCTACTTGTCTCATGCAACAAAGCTGAAATGGCCTCTACACAAAAAAAAAACAGACAGGGAGACAAAGGATCTCCCTGTCTGATGCCTCTCTATGGTACTAGATGACAATAACTACAACTGTTAAGAACAAAGGAATAGGATACAAAAGAAATACAAAGTTGAAAAAGATGCACAAACCTATCATCATCAATGAAACCCTAGCTGTAAAAGTAATTTAATCAAGAAAGACCACTCTGCATGATCATATGCTTTACTCATATCTAATTTTATAGACATTAAACCATGCTTACTGGAAGAATTAGTTTTAATAAGATGGTTAACCTCAGGCGCAACATGGACATTGTCCATAATTAAACGACCCAGAGTAAAAGCAGATTGCAAACCTGAAATTAATTTAGACATAAACTTATGCAACCTTTGCCAGAGTTTGCTTTATGAACCTATTTGCCAGAGTTTTAGAGGCAATCTTATAGATAATATTACAAAAACTAATGGGACAAAATTGCATGATATACGTGGGATTTTGACATTTAGGAATTAAAAGAACATGTGTGTAATTTATAGATTTGTCAAAAATACCCAAATTCAAAAAATCAAGAGCAAATCTTACAAACATCCCCAACTATACACCAGTATTTTTAGAAAAACACTAGGCTCAAGCCATCAAGACTAGGCAATTTATATGGACACATTTGGGAGAAATGGCTCATTTTACCTCCTTGTTTGAGAAAAGTTGCATCAATTGTTTGTTCAGAAACCTTCGGGAGTACTCTCCCTCTAAAACACTATTTATATCCTGATAAGATGGATAGTTAACGTAAAAATATCCTAAAAATGTCCCAAAATGACACCTTCAATATCCTTGTCGTCCATACACCACTTCCTATTACTATAAAAAAATTGTCAATAGTATTATTTTTCTGTCTTGCAAACACGCAACGGTGAAAATGACTTATATTTCTATTACCCTCCTTAAGCCAATGTGATTTACTCCTTTGCTGCCACATTTTACATTCTCTATCCAATAAATAGTCAACCATAAAAGTTCCAATTTTGATTATTCATTTGCTGCTCCCTGTGAAATAATCTGGATTCTTCTTCTTAAATCGTTCTCCTTTCTTTATATGCCTAAAAGATTCCCTTCTCCATTTACCAAGTTCATTTTTACAACCCTCTAGGGACATAGACAAACGGTATTAAAACCCACTTCCTCCAACTCCTTACCCTACCTCTCCTAACTGACTCCTCACAACCCTCAACATTAATCCACATAGTCTCAAACCCTAAACTCGTCTCTTCCTACTGCCCAACCTCGACCGTTATCAGTATATGATCATATGTGTACGCTTATAGGTGTGACACTATGGCTTTTGGGAACAATTGTTTCCAACTCAAATCTGCACATACCCTGTCCAACCTACACTTTATTCAATTTGCCTTGAATGACCTACTCTAGGTGAAAGGCAAACCTTAAAGACCAAGATCAAACAAACTACAATCACCTAAAGCTTCTCTCTAAAATCCTGCATCTGCCAAATACCACAGTGATCACCCGTTAATTTTGAGTGTTGAAGAATCTCGTCAAAATCTCTTACACACAACTAAAGCCTCTGAGAACGGCATTTCAAAGCACAGAGAGTGTCCTAAGACAATTTTCTTTTAGCATCTTCTGGCTCGCCATAAGAGCCCACTATTCTCCATTTGGATACATTCATGATCCATCTCTAACTTTACTATCGCATCAATCAACTTACTGTTAAACTCTCGAATAATAACTTCTGCCGACTTTTTCCATAACAACGGCAACCTACCAGACAAACCCCTTGCTAGAACCGTAACACCAAACATTCCTAGAGAATTTTAAACAGCATCCACCATTCTTGCATTGTATTTTATTTTAATCAAAAACACTACATTGGGATCTTCTTTCCAAATTAAAATCCAGAGCTCATGAATTGATCGGGGGTTCCCAAGCCCCGATAGTTCCAACTTATGATACTCATTGGTCTCGGCGAGGCTAAGAACCAGCCTCCGCTGTTGTAGTAGAGAGGAAACCCGCAACTGGAAAAGAAGAAGATAGAACATGCAACTTCTTATTCGCCTGAAGGTTATCCCCATCAATTTGTTTCAAGCCCTCCATTTTTTTTCCTTTTTTCAAAATTGATTTACTAGAACTCATTTTACCCTCTAATGTTTTGTCCAATTTCTTAACTCTAGCACTGAGAGTAATGACCCTTGCTTCTATCCTTCCCTCTTGCAATAAAAGCCCTATGAACCCCTCATTGTTCGTTGACTAAGGAAACTAGAACATTTGAAAGAAAGATATTATCCCCATCTTGTTTTAAAAACTTCCTACTAGCCTCTTCTCCCAAGCTATTCCGTGATGTGTCTAACTCCTTTTGATGCATGGAGCTGACTTCTAACACGTCATCTGCTCGGCACTGATTTACCTTAGACTTTCATTCCTATCCCAACTCTAACTCCCTCTCAAAATCACTCCCTTCATCATGAACCTCCATTCCAGCCAAAGCCTCATCATTCTTGGGAAAAACTAAAGTTCCAGACTCTCCCAAGCCCACTACGTTATCCCTACTATTCCTGACCCCAACCCCTGAATAAAATTTACATCTATCCTTTCCTTGTTAGAGACACCAGCCTAATAAATCTGTCTAGGATCCTTTTCTACAACGAGCCCCTTTAAAAGACATTGCAGAAGGCCCAACAACTGGGGTTAGGCCACAAGGCACTCTTTCTTATCCCCTAATGAAATCAAACCTATCTGTCCCTTCCTCCTTTCAGTTAAAAATACCCTTATGTGAGATCCCCTCTATTTTTTGATTTGAGCTAACCATATTATCATAACTTACTTTCTTTCCCTCAACTTGAAAATATTTTCAAAACCCCCTCTCATCCTCTAATCTTTCTACTTGAATGTTTGAATCTCTCTATTATCCCTAGAAATCTGCTTCTTTCTCTCAGGTAGGGGTGACCATGTTTCCGGTTTCGGAACCGAAACGCATACAAGGTCCTGGTTTCGGTTCACTATTTTTTGGAACCAGAACCGGGTAAATTAAAAAAAAAGGAGTTAATGAATGACCGTTGGTGTAGCTGCCATGGCAGTGATGGCACAACAGCACACCAACAGTCATATGACTGTTGGAGACTTGGAAGAGGAAACGGCTATAAGCCGTTTCCTTCCTCTCTTTTTTTTTAATTTTCAAAATTTATCTATAAATACCCCTTCTTCTTACCATTTTCAACACACAATTCTCTCAACTCAATCCCTCTCTCATTCTCTCAAATACTCTCAATTTTTTCATAATATCCAATATTATTTATCAATTTCTATTTATTGTCTTTATATTTATAATTTCAATTTATTTCTTATTATACTATTTTCAAGTGTCATTTATTTTCTTTAATTTTCATAAATTCTATTAGTTATTTTTTATAATAAATTTTTTTTTTCAAAATTTCAAATTACTATTTCTAATGGATAGTCAAAATTCCAATGAAATTTTTATTAATCTTAAAGATAATGTTGAAATAACTCCCGATTCCACAAGTAAATCAAAAAAACCTCCTATTTCTAAGGCTCCAAAGGCCGAAATGTTTACAAAAAATTTTACAAAAAAATTAGATAACGAAGGGAATCCTACTAATGCAAACAATTATTGCAAGGCTAGCTACAGTTGGAAAAAAGGAAATGGATACGGAACACTAGCGAAACACTTGACAAAATCTACAATTGACATACAAATAACAAAATATATTTTTGTTTCTTATATTAACTTGTATTATAATTTATTTTATTTTTTATTTTTAAAAATTTGAAATCAGAACCGGGACTAGAACCATGATCGGAATCGGATGGAACCGGCCGAAACTTCCGGTTCGGGAACTTAAATAGGCTCCCACTGTTCCGGTTCCGGTTCTATCTTTTTCTGAAACCGTGGACACCACTATCCTTAGGACTCAACCCTACCCATCTCCACCACCTTCATCTCCTCCTTCTTTCCTAAAATAGTACCATGTATCATATTAGTCTGGAAATCGTTCCAAGCTCACATCCAATATCTATATTGAGAAAAACTTGTTTCTCGAAATATCTTCAACAATCTTTGCTCACAGTCCCTTTCAGTATGACCCAGGACTCTATAGAAGTAACAGAAGTTTGGAATTCTTTCGTACTGAAAATAAATCTTAATAAGGTCACCATCATAGAAGAACTTCATAACCCTTCTTAAAGGATAAAGACATTAATACTGACTTGTAAGAAGAACCTAAGATATTCTCCCTACCCAATGCCTTCCTCCCCCACATCCATAGAGATTGCTTTGCCCAGCTTGTTCCCAATCATTCTACCATAAGACTCATCTATCCAATTTAAAGGAAGATTAAACACCCTGACCCAGACAACATAGGTATCGAAGATCATCTTTGAAGGTTGAAAATTACCCCCGTTGTAATACCCACACATTTTCTGTCAACTTGATATTCCCAAGAACATTCATTAATGTCTATTCTTGAGTTTTATGGCCAATCTAGTCTTCTTGGTTTTAGTGTAACACTTGTACCTTTTCCAATCATTCCACCTGGATTTTTCAATTATTCTATTTGAACTTTTTCCTACTATTTTACATTTGTTTATGTTCATCCTTATCTTTATATATGATTCCTAGATATCTATTTATAATGTCTAATAAGAATTTGGCCCTTCTTGGGTTTCATTTAAGATTTTGGGGTAATAAGTGACATAGGAGTAAATTTGATGGACCAAATTGTTAATTTTGTGAAGCTTATCTTCTCATGTTTATCTACATATCTCCAATCTTTCCTCCAAATTTATCTTCTCATAGTTATCCTCAGGTGTTGAAAATCATGAAGCTTATCTTCAAGTTTTGAAAGGTGTGAAGTTTATCTTTAAATCTTGAAACGCGTAAAGCTTATCTTCAAGCCTTAAAAAACGTGAACCTTACTTTTAAGTCTTGAAACATGTGAACCTTATCTTCATGCCCTGAAACACTTGATCCTTATCTTGAATCTTTGAAAACTGTGAAGTTTATCCTCTCGTGCATTGTTACCAAGCTTATCTTGTTTTGTTAGTTGTCAAACTCTAAAAATTTGTGAAGTTCATCTTTAATCATTGAAAGACGTGAAGCTTATCTTTAGGCCTTGAAAATTTTGTTGTTTATCATCAAACTTTAAGTAAGCATTTCCTTACCTATTTATATCCTACTAACCATTTTCAAACTAAATTTTGTCTCAAAATTTTCCTACAGCTTCTTAAGTTGCTTCAATTTTCAACTTTAGCCAAGAATTGAAGATATCAAAGCTAAGTTGTTAGCATAGAAGTATTTGGAGACTGATTTTCCAACTTGAAAGTTATGTTTTACATAAATTATTGCATGTTTCTAGTAGTAAAGCTTTCAAGTAATTCCAAGAAACAAACTTGTTCAAATGTTGTTGTTTTGAGCTTTTCTCGCTACCAAATGTGTTTTTGAGCTACTAAGCTTTGATTTGTGGTTTGAAACACTTCTTAAACATTTGAAATAATGAGTTTGAATGAGGTTTTTGGGCTGATCATGAATACTTGGTTGCATTCAAGAGATTTAGTTAATGATTTTTTACAATTTAAGCGAGTTTTGGCTTGCTTAATTCAACTCCTATGTGTTGTACTTGTTTCCAGCCTAATTGTTGAGTGTTTGTAGACCTTCTTAACCGTCCTAAGTGGCTGGTTCGTTGCTGTCTTAAGTGACCAGCAAACTTATTCAAAGTTTTGTAGAGAATATAAAAAAACCTAGTACTGCGGCGCTCCAATATGCCTATTTTGCATTCTCACAGTATTCAATACCCTTTTGTAGATTTTTTTTTTCTTTCATTTTGATAGTTTCCTGGTTCAATAATATATCCCTAAGCTTTCTTTAATGTGTGGTATTAGCCTCTTAGGATGTTAGTTGAAGGAGGTAAGGTTTTCGACCAATTCAAATTAAGGTTCCAAGAAGTGAATCGCAGGTAAGTAATTCTTAATTACACCTTTTTATTGATTGTATTGTATATAGCTGATTGTGCAGTCACAAAATATGAACTAAGGTAAATGAAACTTGAACCTTGTTATTGATTATATGTTTTATAGTTTGATGTGCAGTTGTGAAATAGGTTAAAATAAAGTAAGTATGTTCAATTTATAAAAGTGTACGTGATACTTATGCAAAGTGATTTAAATGCCTTATATGCCATGCAATACTTTGTGATGTTGATTGCTCATTGAAAGTTTACTGGATCTCTTTGGTGGACTAGTTTTTGTGTATGTACTTTATGTCATATACTAGGGTACTCACACTGCTTACTGATATACTCGTAGTACCCAACATTGCTTATGCCTAGTCTATTCGGGCAGATAATAAATAGGTCTGGATCCAACAACTAGAAAACTATTGTGAACCATGAACTTGCTGAATTTGTCATGTATATTTTCACTATTACTTAGGGATCAATTTCTAGTCCCATAGCTTCATATTGTTTATATTAAACACTGCATTGATTATATACTTATATTCAATGACTAGGTTTAAGTGCTATTTACTTAGCATTAATTTGCTCATCCCATGTTGTTGTATTATTTTTCAATTGGTCTATCCTTGGTGGTTTTGCTATTATTATTGTGGACCTAAGCTGGAAAAGGGACTTTGGTGCGGACTGTAGCTAACTATTGTAGCTAAAGTGTGATGATGGTCTAGTGAGAGGTTTTCTCGTATGTTTAGCCTATGTGCCAAAGTATGTTAATAGAATTTGTTTTGCCATTGAATAGTTTGTTCATGCTATCCTGACTTTAAACCTTCCTTATCCTTAGTTAATCTTAAGAATGCTTATTTTCGTATAAAGAATGTTTCATTCTATTCTATCTATATATTAAAGTTGGCTTGCTGGTGTTGGAAGTCCTAGTTGAGATTATGATAGATAGATGTTCTTGATATCGAGCCTTGCACGTTTGGAGTAAATTCGAGGTGCAACATGTCATAGTTTCGATTTTGGGGCGTGACACCTGTACTCCTTTAGAAGCACCAAATGTTTTGTCAAATGACCATGTTGAACCCTCTAAGATCCTCAGGACATCTACCTTAGTGAAGAACTTGAAAAGTACCATATTGCTAGACAGCAAATTACTTTGAACGCATCTTTGAAGGCTTCCAAACACTTTTGATTGTATTCATGAAGGCACCCATATTAACCCCTTTATTACTTAGAACCTAGCTAGAAGACAAAATTTGCCCTTCACCTTGCAATTACTTCTACCCAACAAAAAAATATAAGATCTTGAACCACATGTGTCACTGGTCCACTTTCTCGTCTTCTGTAATCTTCAACTTTTTACACAACTCTTCTAGCCTTTCTACCATTTCTAGAGGATACAAATTCATATGTTAAAGTGACATTCAACTCGCAAGTAAACTGAAAAAACAAAGGACCAACAAATGTAACCCTATGAAAACAAGGTGTAAAAAATAGGGATTTGTGAAATAGGGGGGAAAAAAAATGAGGCTAGAAAACAAAAAAGACAAAAAACATATAGGATGAAAAAAAACGTGTGAATGCAAAGAACGAGGAGGAAAAATAGACTGATCTTGACAGCCAAAAGATAAGAAGCGAGACACAAGAGTGAAAAAAACAATGAAGAGAATAACCAAAAAAAAAAAAAAACTCAAACTAAAAAACCCTAGAAGAGCTTGTGGGACTTTTTTTTTTTTTTTTTTTAAGAGTAGTTTTGCATAATTCTCATAGTAGATCTAGAGGGATATGATCCTAAAATATTTGGGAATCAAGGACAAACTAATCAAATTTGTACGATCTAGAACTTTGGGAGTAATTAATATTTTGAATTTTGAAAATGGATATAGATGGGGGGTTTGCCTCCTATAGTGAAGAAAGAGAAACTCTAATTTCAATAGAGAAGGTTTTCAAAAAATATGAAGCATGGTTCAGCTTCTGCAAAATGTTGCGCTCAAATATTGGGGTTAAATCCATTTTGGCCCACTAAAATTATCATCATTCATCATATTGTACCTTGAACTAATTTTCCAATCACTTTACTCCCTAAATTTTTATTTTTTATAAACCACAAATTTCGATAGGAACTATAAAAGTAACGGAATGTTCGTTAATTCTATATACACATTGTTAGTGTAATGTCAACAACTATAATAAAATAAAATAAAATATTATGTTAAATACCATAACATAAATTAAAGATACATGCATAAAACTTGCAAATTTTTCATTACTTTTATAGTTTCCGTCATAATTTGGGATGAAGTATTAAAAGAACAAAAATTTTAAGGAGCAGATTGATCAAATGGTAAAAAATTAGTTTAGGATGCCATCTAATAAATTATAACAAGTTTAGGGGGGCCAAAATGGATTTAACCCTAAATTTTGGCGCCTTCGCAGAATGAGTTTTTCCCATGTCGTCTCCGGCATAAATTTCCTTTCTTTATTGTAATACAACGCCGTTTTGCTGCCCATTTCTCTGCAACCTGCATCCGGAAAAATCTCTCCGCCAGCCGTATGTTTGAATTCAGGTCTGCTTCCCAGTTCACTTTCACAAGTTTTATGCATCTATCGCGTAAAATTATGCATTTATTTCACATAATACTAAATAGCTTCCACCTGCTTGATGAAATGCCTGTGCCAACTTTTTCCCAAAAAAAAAATATATATACTTTGATACACTATTCTAACATCTTTGAAGATATAAAGTTTCAAGTAGGCTTGAAATATTGGAGTGAAAATCATGAATGAATTCCTGATAAATTGATGTACCCGAGGAGGATATTGTGCAGAGCGATTGCTTCCGAAAAAGTCATCTAGAATTACTTGGCTTTTCGAGTAGAATTTTTTTTGAGAATGGAGATTGTCTAAGAAGCACATTATTCGTTTTCCTTGGATATATATATGAGTATTATTCTGTTGTTTTTGTTCAACCGAAATTAAAAACAACGAAGGTTAGTTGAATTGGTAAGTCACGAGTTCTAGTCACGAGGTAGATGGAGATTTACTGTTCATCAATATATATTAAGAAAACTGAAATTAAAAATAAAAATTTTAAGAAATGGGTTTTAACTGTGACTTACAAAAATGATGGACATATATAGTTCATGCAAAAGTATAAATTTTAGTGAACTAGTTAAAGATGGGTTCGTCTTGCTGTAAGGAAATCTAAGTGCATCCTAGGTAGAGGCATATCTATTCTCTCGTGACTGATCGTAACCAGTATTGGAGGAACCATAAAGCTTTCGCTCTGAGATAGGTGCGGTACGTCTCTTCGGATACAAGGTGGTGCGACATGAGTATAATGTTTCTTGCTGGATGTGAGATGTGATTGCCTTCCCTTTTTAATCGTAAGGAAAACTAGTTGAAGATATTTGCGTCTTCTATTTATTGCACGTTGTGAAGATTAAACAATTTGATACCATAAGGAAATTGCAGCTTCTACTAAATGGCAGGTGGTGATGTCTGTGCAAACTGGGCAGCTGTTTTGTCACATCCATTTGTGATGTTTGTTAAAGATAATCTTTTGGTAGCATATCAACAGATAAATGAGCTTAATCTTCTATCTAATGACATAATCAGCTTACTGGAGATGATATCTGCAGAAATGGTGGATCTCAGGTTTATAAGAAAACAGAAATGGGAAAGAAAAAAAAATGTATCCAGAAGCAGAGATTGTCGTTATGAGTTCCAAGTTGATGATGAAGTGGCCAAAGAAAATTACAGTTGAGCAGCTCGTTCGTCCAGGAAAAAAAAAAAACTTACAAAATGCAATAATCATATTTGATGCAGCAACAGCTGAGTACAGTAAAGGCTTTAAGCATTCTTTTGTCAAAAAAAAGAACACTAATTCCTCCATCTAAATCGAATAAGAATTTTAGTCCTATAATTATACCTACCCCATGTTTTTCTAGAATATTTTTAACTAATACATATGGCATAAAATAATAATTACTATATTTATTGCAATTATTAAGAAAGGCTATATTACAAATTTTTGCATAATGATTATATTCATTTATACTTCCATCCATTTGAGTTGCCTTTATAGGTTCTTTAAATTTTAATATTTTAGTTGTGTCTACCAGTTTTGGATCTACAATTATAGTTGTACATCCTGTATCTATAATTGCACTTGTTCCTGTTATTTTACTATAGTGTTTGAATGTAACTTCTAATTTTATAGAATTTAATTTTTTGTCTTGGTTACAAAATTTTATTTGTTGTTCTAAATTGGCTAAATTTATGTTTTCTATATTTTCTTCTATTTTTTCTTTATTTTTATAAAAAATTTCTTTTTCTAAATTAGCCACTCTTTGTTCTAGTTGAGTTATTCTATCAAAAGCATTAAGAATTCATTTATCTGACAATTCCTTATATTTTGTATTTCCTGAAATTTAAAATCTGTATATTTTTAAATTGGTTAATCTAAAATTTCCTTCTAATAATCTTTGTCTATGAGATGGGGTTACTAAATGTAAATGAACTGTGTCTCCTTCTAGACATCTAACTTGAACTTCTCTATAATGTCTGTAAAGTCTAGTTTGGTCTGATGCTTCATATAATGCATTAGAATTAATTATATTTATCCTGTTATTTCTAAAAGTTTCTATATCCCTATCTATATCTATTATTTCTCCTAGATTTATTAATTCCTCAGTTTGGTTTCTATTTGGCCTTATGAATCTTTGAATTCTATTTACTATTGTACTTACTGTACTATTTTCTTCCCTATTTCTTCTAGTTTCTGCGGCTATTGTCTCAGTTCTTTCTCTATCTTCTGGGTTACCTGTTCCTAATCTAGGCATTTTTTGATTGTAAAAATGTCCAAATAGGTTGTTGTCTAATCTTTTTCTTCCGTCCTTTTGTTCCTAAGTTCATTTTATCAATTGCTTCTGCTAATTCATCTACTTCTTTATGTGAGGCTAATTGTTTTAAATATTCTTCTATTTTTTCTACTTTTTGTTCTAACTTATCCATTTTAATTTGTGTTGCTATTAATAATGCTATTATAGTATTATTTTGTCTTATTATTTGTTTATCTGCTGGTGTGCCTGGTTCAAATGTTGAAAATTCTATTGGGTCTTGTAAATATTTTTTAGTTTCTTCTATTGCTAGTTTGTAGTCTAAATTGTTTTCCATCATTCTATCTGTTGTACTTTTATAATTTTGTCTACTTGTTTTCCTATTTTTTCTAAATTATTTTCTATTTTTTCTAAATTAGGAATTTTATTTTCTTTTTTCTTTTCTAGTTTTTCTATTACCATTTTTAAATAATCTAAATTTTGTTTGATACTTTTTAATTCTTTATTTTGATTTTTTAATGTCTCAAAAATAATAGTTATTATACTTTCTATATTTTTGTCATATTGTTTAGGAAGCTCTTTTTTATATATATTTGTATGCCTCCTAGGCAAGTTTCTAAATATGTAAGTCTGTTCTATGATTGTGAGCCAACTGAAAAGTCTTACTTCACAGTGTTCTCCTTTCTTGTTAATTAGGACTGGTCAAAGATAGTTTTGAGGTTCTATAGGTACACGAGGAAAATGAGTATTCGTCTTGTCGCGTCACTCAGTATCCTGATTAAAGCCCTCTGCAAGAACAGTGAAATGATTGAGGCTGCTCTTAACTATTTTCTTGGGATGCCAAAGCATGGATTACTCCAGATTCATACACACTTGGTACTGTGATGAATGGGTTTTGTCAGTTGGGGAAGATCATTGAGGCTTAAGAACTTTTTGCCGAGATGAGTGCAAATGGCTGCTCCCCAACTGTTGTCACTTGCACTTGTTTAATTTGTGGCTTATGCCAGTCAAATAGTATGGACTATGGACTACTGCGAAGCCATGTCATTGCTTGTGGAGATGAATGACAATACCTACTTTCCAGAGCAAAGGTATTGAACCCAATGTGTTTGTTTACTTATAGTTGTTATGGATGGTCTGTGCAAGTGTGGACAGTCTTGAGATGCCATGAAGCTCCTTGAAATGATGATTGGCAAATGCCAGGTTCGTAATATATTAATTTACAGTACCTTAATACATGGTCTTTGCAAGGAAGGTAAACTTTCTGAAGCTTTGGAGTTTTTTGATCGGATGAAGCTTCAGGGATTATACTTGATGCAGGTTTGTACTGGAAAATTATCAATGCTTTTTGTGATATTAGCAAGTTCCTGGATGTGGCAAACTTTCTCAATGAAATGGTTCTTGGTGGAATCTCCCCTAATAGAGTAACTTGGAGTCTTCATGACAAACTTCATAATATTGCTCCTTATCTGCTGCAAAAGGATGCAAATCAAATTGGATGAAATTTTAGAATAGTGAAGTAGCAGTTAGATTTTCATGACAAACTTCAGAATATTGCACCTTATCTGCTGCAAAAGGATGCAAAACATCAAATTGGATGAAATTTTAGAATAGTGAAGTGGCTGTTAGATTTTCACTTGAAATTCGAAAAGTTAGTTTTTGTAATGTTCTGCATCTCAGAGAAACAAACAAAACATATGGCTGAGTTGTAAATAACCTTTGTGCTATTAATTTTCATGTTTTACATGCTCATGTCTTTGGTTTGCTTTTGTTTTTAACTACAAGAAGAAATTGTCAGGGCAAGTGTGCTACAAATAATTCGAGAAGAGTACATCCTGGCAGGATGTGTATTATGGCTTATGAGTGGTTCCCAGCAATGCCATGACATATCATCTTCATTATGGGACTTGCTTTATCTTTTTACTGGCTTTACCAAGGGAGTAATATTGGCAGTTGGCTCTCAAGCATACAAGGTATATGTATCTTCTTCATCATTCTTTACCTCATGCCATGTTCTTCACAATTACCTTTGCAAAAAATGATAAAGGAAATGAGAAGATTTCCTCTTGCAAAGCAAGATCTTTTGTAACATCTAATTCTGTTGGTTGTGGATAATAGTTTCCAAGTGTCTGCTACATCAGTATAGGAAATTTATGGTGTGAATTAATGCTGTTATATGTTGGCCATGCTGGAACTGCTTAGTTTATATGACCATATAAAGCGAGAATGGACCAATCTTTAGGGCATCAGCAACAAAAATTTTTGACGGAAGACCAAGAAACCAATAGAAACAGGAAATTAGTAATTATTGCCTGTACTTCTAATAATCAATATATGCTCTTTCTAGTAGTTAAATAGTTTTGGCTATCTTAATGTCTTTCGTTCTGCGGCATTGAATGATTTTTAGATTGTAATTTGTCTTAATGACAAGCTTCTTCAAGCCTAATCCAAGATCCCATTTGCATGTGTAGCATTCAAGGACATGCATTGCTTGTATCTTGCTAGGAAGGATGATGTTCCAAGGCGATTGCTCTACTTTGCTACCGGAAAAGGAAAGAAACAACAAATACAACAAGAATCAAACTTCTAGACGAAGACAGCACAAACGTATTCATATTTCCACCAATTGAAGAGACATTATGGATTAATTAGCAGTGAGGGGGAAGCCAATTCCATGGCGCTTGGTGGGAAATGCAACGAATAACATACTGCAAATAACTCCAATTCCAACTGGCACAGCCGTAAGGAGCTCTTTGGTTTCATCTGATGGCGTTGGATAGAAGCAGTTCACAACATTTTGATCAAATAGCGCAACAGCTGCAAAAACCAATATTGACATAAGTGCATGGACGAAATCTATGAATTTGAGCCTGTACTCGACTGCAAGTTCAGGTGGTATTGTTGTTGACCCATCAATGATCCACAAGCCATGAATTGTGGCAAACCCATAGCACAAGTTCCCCTTTTGGTCCTTGAAGCTATCTGTGAAGCTGAAAAGGAAACAGGACAGCCCACAGAGTGCTATAAGAACAGCAGTCAAGAATCGGCCTACTGCATCGCACTCTCCTTGGTTAGTGAAGATGGGTGATAAAAATTTATTAGTGGAAGGCAAGAACTGATCCAGTGGGTAAAAGATTCGCTAGGTGCGCTGTACTTTCAAATGTCTGACTTATAGCTTTTTGTAGGAGGCTTTTCTCTACTTCTGGTACCAGGAGGGGGACCCTTTCTTCAGCTAGACCCCCAGATGGCTCATTTTCCACCTTAATCTCAGCCATTTTTCAGAATCTTTATTTGTTATTCTCTCGGTCTGGATTTGCTTTCTGTAGTTGGTTTTCGTTTAGGTTGATGCATTTATAAGTGAGAAAGATGCAATTGAGTGGACGAAAAGAGAGTAAATGTAGCAAAAGATGCCTTGCAAGGATGAGCAACATTAGCAGCTTTCTCCCAAATTCTGGAGTAGGAATTCTTGTTAGAGTTTTGTATTGAAAAGTAGTGAATGATACCTACAAAAGTGGCTTCTAGTACATGCAAAATGGTATATATCCTGGCCGTTATGGACTTCAGGCTTCGGGAATTTTTTCCCCCATATTGAGTATAAATGTGCCTATTTATGCGTGCAGTTTTACTCCTGTCTTGATATGGCAAACATCAAACTCTTTTTTTTTTTTTTCAAACGTCAGGCAAGCAGCAAAGTCCAAGTAACGGCTGAAATATTTACATGAACTCGGTGATATTTAATCCTACTTGTAAATTCCGTAACATAGATTATCAAATTTTATAGAATAAATAGTATCGACAGATATGAGTAAAAATTCATAAAATTTAATTTATATTATAAAATTTACAAATAATGTTCAAAATTAGATGTAGCTAAGTTTTCATTTAGAAATGAATAGAATTTATCTTTTTGGAAGGAGAACCAAAAAAGGAAGTATACATTTGGCAGTAGTGTATTGCTTTTTCATGAGCATTCTGTTTTTCGAAGGAATGTTTGTCTGTTACCCGTGATTTACATGCAGTCTACTTTTTTCCATGTAACAGTAATAGAAAAGGATACATTTGAAGTCACGCTATTTGGGTCGGTTTTTTACTCGTCTTGCACGTTATAAACCTACATTCCTTCAGTTAGAAATGTAATTCTTGGTCTTCACAAAAGAAATTCAAAATCTTTTGCTTTTTAACACCACAATTTTCAGCAATTTCTTGAATATATTTTAATTTTTTTAAAGAAAAAAAAAGGAAGAAAAAAGAAACTTTAAGGATTTGTGATCTAGAATTTGGATCCTCTTTATTTAAGTTCCCTTCATCTATTGTCTATTTACTTATATCTAAATAACTAAAATTTTAAAAAATAAAAAATAAGAATTTGAACATACCATTAATTTTATCTCGTAGATCATAATATCTAAAAATCCATTCATTTGAAAAAAATTTCACTGTTGAATTATTCATCACATTTGGACGGTTCAGAAATTTTCAAAAGTTGATAAAATATAAAGTAGATTAATCAAATGATCAAATATTATTATTTTTTCTGATTTTACAAGACATTTCTATAGAATATGATTTAAATTAGGAACGATTTTGATTTTTAAAAATGTTGTTCAAAATTTATTTTTTAAAGCAGTAAATGAATGTTCCATTTATCCTTAAATGGAAAAAATCCTAATCCTATGATCTATCAACTGCTTGCCCAGCATTTCTGTTGTGGCTAATTTGATTCGACTTTATTAATTAGCTTTTGAAACTCAAACTGAATAGGTCAAGTAACGTTTAACTTTAAAGGGAAAAATTATGTACAGGATCTCTTATCACATTTTTTATTCTACTCTTTATTTCATTATTACAATAATTATCAAGATTTCTTTAAAATATAATTAAAATTTTTAGTGGATGAATCTTGTTTTTTTCATTATGTAGTGAGATAGGGAGTGAAATAAGAAATGAGATAGAGAATACTTAACAGAAAATTCTTTACATACTCAAAGAGAGTACGTAAGTTTCAAACTTTTAATGCTTTTTTTTTTTTTTTTTTTTGTTTCGATTTTCTCAAACCCAATATCTTAGTAGAGGTATAAATGAATATAAATAGGTTGAACACTCTAATAGTTTAACTTGTTTAATTATTTATTAATAAATTTAAAATTTTGTTCAAATTTGATTTGTTTATCTTTCGAACCAAGGTAAAATGAGTTTTTATCGAGACAAACATAAATCGAACTCGAATAACTTGAAATTTTTATATATAAATTAAAAAAATTTAACTTATTAAGCCAAGTTCAAACCTCGAACATAAAAAATTAACGAATATTAAATTTTGTTTAAATTTTGTTTGATTAGTGACGAACTAAACTTAGACGAACTCTTATCGAGCCGAGTTCGAACATGTATCATATAGTTTAATTTCATTTACAACCCTAATCCTAAGTAGTTTTCGCAATTACAAGGTCCCAAGTTTTGAACTAGTTTAGTTGATGACAAATTTGTGACATAATATAATAAGAAATTAACAGGTCAAAATTAGAATTTAATGATATAAATATTAATTATAATACGATATATTTTATGATACAAATAAATCGACATAAGAATAAGTAAGTCGACTTCTTATATTAGTTTTCATGTGTTATTTGCATTCTATTGATTATTTACACTAACTTCCTCCATTATGTAAGATTTTTAACGTTATTTTGGATTAAAAAGGGTTAATAACATTTTGCCCCTAAACTAAGTGAGTAATTGTACTTTGTCCTCCAAAACCATAAAAATATACACTTTGCTTCTCATTCATACATTCCATCTATTATCAATATTAAAATCATTTAGATAATCTAGTTAAATGACTAAAATACCCTTAGTACTATATTTTAATTTTTTATATATTTAAATTTGATAGTGATATGATAATGACTCTAAAATAAGCAAAAATGAACTATATAATATTTTAATATAATCTTATCAATATATTAATTGGTCAAATTTTAAAAATTTTTGAATTTCATTTTATATTATTTCGAATTTGAATGTCTGACTATAATGCTATGGAATGACTCTAAAATAAGCAAAAATGAACTATATAATATTTTAATATAATCTTATCAATATATTAATTGGTCAAATTTTTAAAATTTTTGAAAATTTGAATTTCATTTTATATTATTTCGAATTTGAACGTCTGACTATAATGCTATGGACCCTGGGTCCATGTAAGGCCACATCACCACACTTTACTTTACAGGGTGATGTGGCCTTACATACAAGAAATGGTCCATAACACTACATCATAAATCAGATTCATATAAGAATTTCTCCATGCTAAAATATGGTGTTAATAGTTTTACGAGATAATAAATAGATTAAACAGATCTAAAACTATAAGATAATTTGGATTTCATGACACGATATGATTGCACGTAATGCAACACGATTGGCCCTATGGTTGAACCTAGTTGGCAGTGATAAGTTCACGTCAAAACTAGCTCAATCGTAGTGTGATGAAAGCTTAAAGCTGGATTTGATTTTAATTAAGATGAGGTTTATTTACTCGTTGGCCTGGCTTTTTGCCATTTACATCCGGACACAAATTTTTTTTCTTCTCTCTTATATATGTGTAGTAAAGCAAGATTATGTGCTTAACATATTGAATGTACTGTGATATGTTATTGAACTCTACACAAGATATGTTAATGCATTAGAAGAACTAGCTCGAAAAAAAAAAAAAAAAACTAGCCCTAGAGAAAATTTATTCTCTCTTATACATGTGTAGTAAGCAAGATTTTATGTTATTAAGATTTTTTACCATCTCAGATCAATGTATGAAATATTAAATGTACCTGTTATCAAACTCTATACAAGACAAGTTAAGACACAAGAAGAACTAGCGACTCAGAAAATTTATAAGTTAGGTAGAAGTGAAATTATTTTTGACATACACATTTCTTTGGGTATAATCTTAATTAAGAAGCAGTAGCATCAGAATCGTTTTGATTTATAAGATGACAAATACTAGCTAAAAGTTTTTATTTATTATAATTCTATAATAAGAATTTTTATTTTTCATGCAGGAATATCTGTAGTGCCTGTTCGCCCGAGAGGAGGGGAATTGCCACTTATCAACTTTGGGAAATTATAAAATGGGATGCAGAATTTTTAAAAAATTTGAGATTTAATCCTATAATTGTATTCCTGAAATTTGTCGACTTTTTCTTTTTCTTTACATTTGACCCCTGAAGATTTGATCCCTAAATCGTATAATTAAAGATGATAGCATATTAAAAATTATGGATAAATGTTACTTGGAAACATAAAAATTTCAAAATTTTTAGAATTATAATATATAAAATAGACATAAAATTTTCATTTAATTTTAAATTAATTGTTGAAATACTTTTTGTGTAAAATTAAGTAAATCGCGTATTATATGTAGTTATAATTTGTAAACAATTACAACAACCGCCATCGCATTTGTATGATTGCATATGAATGTTTACTATTTAAAAGAATTTATATTTCAACAATTGTTAAACACTTATCAAAGTCATTGGCCTGCCTAATGTTGAGGTGTTGGCTTTACCCCTGAGTATCTACAAATTAGAGGATGGGTCATATTTAAAATTTAAAGACGAGAGTCGGTAACTTGTTGGAAAGTTATCGTATGTAATTTTCTTATTTTCAAATTTTAAATTATTATTAACCTATTAAGTATAAACATGGGTGGAGTCAGGACCCTCAAGATTAGTGGAGGCAAAAAAAAATTTAACGTAAAGTGCAAAAAATCAGTTAATAACAAAAGAAATACAAATAGATAAATTCAATAACTTATAACTTGATTAAATTTACGATAAAGCAAGATATAATAACTATTCATTATTTGTTTTTTAACCCACCTCTCTCCCTACCCGACTCGAATCCATGACCAAAAAGTCACAGGGGAAGCGTCTTACTACTTAAACTGCACTTTGTTATCTAAGTATTCATTATGATAGTTATTTGTTTTTAATATATTTTCATGGTTAATTAGCATATTTTGTATAGAAAATATTTATAATTATTATGTGAGAAAGGTGGAATTAAGCATGTTTTCAACTCAAAGCTTGGAAAAAGACCAATATTAATAATTTTAAGGGAGACAATTTTGAAACAACTTTATAACATTTTAAATTTTTCTTGGCTATTCTACAATTTTTCCAAAGTTGAGGAATTCCACACCTCAACCCTCTCGGGGCCCAGTCCATGTAACTCCACCCCTGGGTATAAGCGAAATTAGAATCCATATCCTAGCCCAAAAAAAAAAAAAAAAAAAAATAGAGTCCATTCATGAAGAATTTTGATATTGTTTGGATATTGTGCATGTTTTTGGGATACCCAATAACAATTATGAGGAGAAACTCTATTTAAGAGGCCGAACATTTTAGATCCACTTTAAGTCCGAAAAGGAACTTCAATGGGCCATTCTGGGTCATCCTTGAAGTGCCCATTGCAAGTAGCAGGCTTGAAGTAAAGGCCTAGAGGCCCATAGGTTAAAAAGACGCAGAACATTCAAATGATAGGTTTTTTTATTTTTAGACATAAATTTGGTACATAATATGTCAGGTTCAACTCTCAAATTCTTGTGCGTCCATTCCTCTACTCTCATAAGGTTAGGCATCTCCGTTTATTTTTTATTTTTTCATAATTATATGTTTTTGTATTTTATTTAATCACCCCCTTAATCCTGTGCAATGTATTTACTCGTAAATTATCTCTAGATTTAAGCACCAGGTGCCAGAATTACCTCAACCTAGTTCTATGATGGTTAATTACAATTTAGACCAGGGACGGATGCAAAAGTTAGATTTTGTAAGCAAGATTATATTGACATATTTTTTAAGGGATTGTTTTATAAATTTTGTAAAATATTAAGGGAGTAAAGTATAATTTTTTTGTGGGTGCAATTAAATTTTTTAAAAAAAAAATCTCAAAAAAATAATGCAATTTCAAATCTTTTGGGAGGGCAAAACTATATAAACATATATTTAAAGAATACTTGTATAGTTTTTGAAAATTTTAAAAGGAACAAAATCTAATTTTTATAAATGTATAATTAAAAAAATTTAAAATTTAAAAAGAACGAAACACAAATTTCAAATTCTTGAAGATAGCCGCCCCTCCCCGGTCCCCACTACATCTGCCCATGATTTAGACTAAGTACATATTTGATAAATTGCTTAGATTTGGGGATTCTATAGTAATATGAAAGCATCATACTTCTTGGTTGGTAAAACTAGTCATGCCTTGGGTTGTAATTAATCTCACCGTTGCTTTACATTTAAATTAAGCAAGACTGAAAAGGATTATAGCAGTTTTCAATTCTAAAGAGAGAGAGAGAGAGTGTCTTGGCCCTAAAAAAATTAGTAAGATTAGTAGGATAAAGTATTTTTAATTACACCATATTTGATCCCAAATTAATTAAATTAACTGTTGCTGCGGGAATAATGGAGTCATATGCCGGTTCACGAATTAACTAATATATCTTGCACACACCAAAACGCATATGTATAAATATAATTTTAATGAAAACATACCATTTTTTTCATTTCAATTAGAAATGTTGTGGCTAATAAAATAGCATTAAAATGATTAGTTCATTTTCACATATATGTGCATACGTGTTGCTTCAGATTTCTTTATTCTTTAAATAGGAAAATAAAAAGTGTAGATTCATTAATGTATCTCTTGTGGTTGTAGACCGTCTTTTTTTAAAATAATAATAACAATAATAATTCTCCTAGACTTCCAAAAATAAAAAATTTCTTTGAGCTGCCAAATGAGGTATACAATATTGGATGAAATAGTATTTAAAATGCGTTGTGGAAGAAAAATGAAGTCATTGGTTACTTCTATATTTAGCCAAGTCAGAAAGTAGATAAATGGTTGCAACTAATTTTAACTAACATTTAGTCTACAAGAATATATTACCGCTTTCTCTATTTCAAGCCAAACGTGTGTACATACACGTATATAATTTAGGGAAATTCTACAGTCTCTCTTAAGGATTCATTTCTTTATACTTTAAAAATTTGTACAGTATAATACTATGCGTTTTAAAAACTTGTACTATACAAATTTTTAAAGACAAATGAATGGTTATCTCAACGGAACTGTAGAATTCCCTTATAATTTATTGTCTCGCCATAACTTTTCGTTAAGAAAAATTGTTTTCAAAAGCACATGAATTCAATATAACTTGTCAAAATAATTCACGCGAAAAAATTTTAATCAGATTCCGTTCATTATTTTCAGAATCCAGTTACACGTTAATGGTGTTTGTAAGTTTGTCATATACAAAGTACCGATTCGTTAACAACTTTTCGTTATTTCAGTTCATGTATACACATCTCAATATAGGATGCATGCAACAGAAAATTTTAGACGCGCACATAAAAACTGCTGCGTTTTTCTTCTTTGGGATTACTAACACGATTTTCTTGCTACCTAGGCTTTTCACTTTTGCCTAGTGGAGTTGTAACTTAATAGGTTATTACTGGACAAGATCGTTTAGATTTCTTATTAACTTGCCCATTAGGCAAAACCAATAAAAAAGGGTTAAGGAAGTAAATTTGTATTTTGTAATATTAGGAGTACATTACATGACAAAAATGTTAACAATTGTACTCTTGATTTATATATGATTATCTTTTATGTATGACAGCAATCGTGGTTGATTTAAACGGTAAGTTGATTGTCTAGAGCGATTAAATTATCAAAATATCTGAGATAACCAACCTCTTTTTGAAACTTTTCCAAAAAAAAAAAAAAGATTATCCTTTTTGTACATGTTGAATTTATGCATGTAATTAGTGGTTGCCTGAACAGGTAAGTTGTATTATCTTGGATCCTTTGTCGCAGGCAATTTCATTTCGAGAAATCCTTGTTACAGTGGTACTACACTTGTATAAATTGCAAACCAACATTGATTTGGGTTTCCCAATTAATTCGGATTAACGAACCTGTACGGATTTAATATTAATACGTTTATTCTTTGGTTTGGGGAACACACCCTTACCAAAACATTGTCGTGTTTTCCTTGTTCTTCCAGAATCGGCCAAGGACATTTTTATCTATATGCGCTCTTTTCCTGGAAGAAAACATAATCAGGATTCCACGAGTAAAAGTTAATTTGTATTATGAGTTAATATTTTTTGTATCGTCAATGCATAAAATTTATCATCGGTGTAAAGATACATGTTATTTATGTGTAAACATAATATTTGAAATTCAAAAAATAATTACGTGTCATGCATAAAATTTTTTATCCCATTACTGTAGGAAAGATTAATTCTTATATTATTCTACTACATCTACTATTCTTATCATTGCTTTAATTAAAATGTTTTTGAGGATTTCTTTTTTTAAATCAAGTTGAAGTCCATAACGATAATTGAAGTTACAATTCCTCCAAGATTTTAAAACAATGCAATAGAGTTTTCATCTCAAAGCAATTATTGATCACCAGAAAAGTAATTTAAGATTATCATATTGGGGTCCTAATGATGTCGTAATAATAATAATAAAAAAAATACTACTACTATTATTTAAGTGGAGTGTTGGTTAATCTTCTAACAGGGTAGAAGCAGTACCTGGCCCAAGGTTTGGTGATTGATTGTCCATTAGTTTTGGGCAATTAGAAATCTTTGGGTCCTTTGGGAGCAGGTTAGGTGGTGGTGGTGGAGCTTAACAAGATGTAGACCATTCTCCCCTTTTCTTTCTTGATAAAGAGATGTAGACCATTCAATATTCTTAACAATTTACTAATAATACAAATGAGTGATAAAAGGTTGCAATTGGACCATCACCATATTTTGGATAAAATTCACAGAACAAACACAAATACACTCACAAACAGATACACATGTTGTTGGCCCCAAAAGCAACCTAAGAGGGTGGGTGAATTAAGTTATCTCTAAAGACAAACCTTTTTTCTGTGCTTAATAGAAATTCAAACTTTGTGCACCAAATGAAAACTTAAGCTTGAATGAATACAATAGATATTATACAGTTTAAGCTTAAAGAACAAATAAGAATATTGAGATTAAGAGAATCAAACCAAACTCCCTAACTTCTCAAGCTTGGAGCTTGGAATTACAAAGAGCTTCTACACAAGGCAACTACCAAATTCACAACTTGAAGTTCAGCCCCTAAAAGTCTCTTCAAAGTAGGTGAGACAATAACCTCTGTACACAAATGAGGATCACTCTTGCTCACACTAATTCCCTTTAGTTGAGCCAAGAGTTTTACACTCACAACCTCCCTTTGTTACAATTGTTATCTCTCCACTCTTACACTTGAAGAACTTTTACACTTCTAAGCTCTTTTCACACTACCTACACTATTACAACACTTGTACCCACTATTTCTCCCAAATAGCTCAAGAATTGTTTGTAATCAATGTAGAAGTCTTACTTTACTTAATTCAGACCTTGGGGTATTTATAGTTGCCAAATATCTGCTTTCAACAACTTTCCAACGGCTATTTTCTGTCTACTGGAAAACTAGCCGTTGGACCTTTCGGACGGCCGATGCAGCAAGAGTGCGTCCGAACAAACTAGCCGTTGGACCGTTCGGACGGCCGCTACCGTAATCAAATTCAGATGTCGGACGATTACCATCGTCCGAAACTCTGTGTGGTTGTTTTGTTCGGACGATCATTTGCGTCCGAACCTCCCTGTTTTTCTGCACACTTGTTTTTAAATCATTAGTATGATTTGGTCATCATCAAAACATGATTAACATAATTGGGGTTCTTCACATGTATTTATGGATATAAGTTAAAAATGTTAAGTACATTGTTAAATTTGGCTTTGAATTATAAATGTAAAACCTTCCAGAACCAAATACATAGACATGGCCACCTTTATTCGGCTAAGGTCTTTACTTCCGCTGTTTATCTATGTTTCTTTGAAACCCTCATCTTCCTTTTTCTCATTCTAATCTCTACCTCGTTTTAGTTTGAAATTGTATTCTTTGGTCAGAAAAAAATTATATATCTGTAAAAAAATGCTAATATATTTTAGCTATATTTTAACTTTAAATATGTATATACTTACCTCCTCAATTATTTTAGAGGCATTTGTTTGCTTTGTAGATGGAGCATATGACCTAATGAGATATCAACAATAAAATGTTTAATTTATTTATAATTTTTTCACGTAATAGAAATTGCATAACCACCTACATACTGTGTCATGTATTTAAATTTATCAAACTCAAATAATCAACCACAAATAAATTTCTTTTAAGTTTTCTTTTAATTTTGTTGATGATATCAATTGAACTCGTTTTACTTTCAATTTTACATAGCATTACTTTACTGAAAATTCTATATTCTGTTCGGATATTAAATTATTATTCTTTGTGTATTTGTACAGTACAAGTATTATAGCATAATTGTATGATACTTTAACGAGACTATAAAATTCTCGTCCTCTATTATTCATTTCTCGTGCATAATAGAAGGATTATCTCTACTTTAGAATTTGAAAAATGTAATATCAACAAAATGAAAAAGCAAAAGAATGTATCATTTGCTTCTTGGAATTTAGAACATTCAAAAACAGTTGAGAACCATCATAATTAAATTCTTGGTAGTACACGCGGATTTCCCTCATAATCTACTAGTCCATTATCTCAAAATGCCCCCACATTTGGCCCCAAAAGAGGAGATTTGATGGTATATATGTTGTGACACTGAAATAAAGCTTACAACAAAAACATGAACATAATAATGTACAGAAAAAAAGAACACATCTGCACAAACATGTATGCTATAGTGTGAGAAAAGGGTAGTTCTTTGTTTTCATGCCTAATGAGTAATGAGTGGCAGTCTGAATCTTGATTTTAGTTGGTTCACATTTATTTTTAGTGGAAATTGAAAGTTGGTTTGCATTTCAGTTATAATGAAAGCAAAAAGGTTCATTGGTGACCAGGCTTAATGATAATGCTCTCACTTGGCTGCTGAAAGAGTCTAAAAGTTTAAATTAGAGATGCTCTAAGTTAATAATTTATCCTTTTGGTCCTTGCTTTCTTCAAATTGTATATTTCATCCAAGGCTTTTTATTTTATCTTCTATCCTATTATAGGATTACATATATGAAACATGACTACCAATATTGAGATTCCAATTATTGACCTAAATAAAGTAAAAATACTAAGCACTGTCTTTTGTGTATAAAGCATTGAAGAATTAACCTAAACTTATAATATACTCACAAATATATAAATCTACATATATATTAGTAGCGGAGTCAGAATTATTATTTAATTAATGGGGGCATAGATAAATTGCAAGTTTTTTTTTTTTTTTTTTATTTTTACAATTTTTTCTTTTGATTGTGGATCAATAGACAGTTCATCTTAATTAATCAAATTACCATAATAAGCATGTGTATGTACAGTTTTTTAACGAATCCAGAGGGCAAATGTACACTACCTATATTTTTTTAGAAATGCTAAGGTACAATTGGTATTTTATTTCAAGCAGTGGAGGCACACATGTTAGATAAAGCAATGAGGTTATATAACAATATTTTCTCTCAATTCAATTTTAATAATGATGTTTCTTTAATTTTCTTCTTCAAGTACAATAAATATGTTTCTTTAAAGCCTGATTAATATATAGAATTAATAGAAACATAAACAGAGAAAACATGCTTACAAAACGTACTTTACATACATCCTTTAATGAACAATACTTTATAGAAATTCTATAAATTTTTAGAATCTAGAAATAAATCCTGAATAAAAGCATCCCATCTTCCATATTGAGTCTAAGCGTCAAAAACTCAATCTAAGCATAAAAAAACAGAAGGTAAATTGCAAGAATCTCTATTTTAGACCATCATTATTTGAGAATATTATTTAAAAATAAATATTGTGACAACATTTTGTAATATGATATAGTAAGATAAAACATGGAAATTAAACTATTGCCCATTATGAAAATTTTTAAAAATTTTATTTTTTATCACAAAAAAGGGATAATCGCAAATTTAATTTTTTAACTATTTTTAAAATCTCATAGAGGTCTTCCAATTTCTTTTAAACTTTTTCATCCTTTAACAATTTTTTTATCTCACACAAGGACCCCAATTTTTTTGTAATCTCAAGGAGGTCTTCTTAAACATGTCATGGAGGTATATCAAGTGTTCTTTCCCCTATCTAAGTAATCATTCGGCCCTGGTGCAAAAATTAATACTTAAGGGATCAAGGAGTTTAAAAAAAAAAAAAAAAATGTGGAAGACATCTGTTGGATTACGGAGTACATGAGGGACAAAAGAGTTGCAAGAAAAAAATGGGGGATATTTCTGTAGGATTTAAAAAAAAATAGTTGACAATGAATAAGCTAACAACAAAACCTAAAGGACCTCCGTGATATTTTGTAAATTGTTTAAGGACCAAATTTACAATCCCCTCCCACCCCCACCCCACTTAAAAAATAAATAAATAAATAGGAGTGAATGCTTATAATTAATCTTAAAAAATTTACAATTCTCTCCCCTAAATTTACTACTGCATTGCCGAACATGGGCGACCTTAAATAATCGGCCTATTTCTTAAAATATGACGATTTTTAAAATTTATCGTATAAATGTGATTGTTTGTTGGGGATATTATGAAATTATGACTCTTGCACACTTTGAAAATGCGTAATCAACTTTGGTTCCAATTTTTATTTTTTATTTTTAATATGGTGATTTCGCACTTTAAAAGTGCGAAATCACCAAATTAAAAATTTTTAAAAAAAATTGGAAACAATAACACTTTGCCTCCCTGCACTATATTAGTAATTATATTTTGTCCT
The DNA here is from genome assembly GCA_025175665.1 of Cinchona pubescens. Taxonomy (NCBI): domain Eukaryota; kingdom Viridiplantae; phylum Streptophyta; class Magnoliopsida; order Gentianales; family Rubiaceae; genus Cinchona; species Cinchona pubescens. The sequence continues at coordinate 4,060,821 of JANKKI010000107.1, read as the reverse complement.
CCTAAATTATAAATATGTACAATTTGCCCTCAAATGACACTATTCATCTATTACCAATATTAAAATTATTAAGATAATATAGTTAAATAACTAAAATACCCTTACTACTATATTTTGATTTTTATATATTTAAATTTTGATAGTGATGTGATAATTATTTAAAAATAAGCAAAAATAAACTATATAATATTTCAATATAATCTATATCAATGTATTTCTTGGTCAAATTTTTGAAATGTTTGGATTTCATTTTATATTATTTCAAATTTGAATATTTAGCTAAGTGGTAGAACAATTTCTATTAAAGTTTGAGATTTTTTCGATGTCTTTTAGAAATATTGATATAGTTTATACTTTTAATATTTGGCTTATTCTGTGCATATTGAGATGTTAGATATAATATAATTCAACAATTTCTCACATTTTCACTCCCTAAAGTCCAAGATATCAATGTGTTATTATATTTTATTTTTTCCTAATTCTTTTAAACTATCAAAAAATCAATAAAATACATGAAAAATAAAAATATGATACTAAGGTTATTTTAGTCATTTAACTAATTTTTCTTGATATTTTAAAATTTTTAAAGGATGAATAATGTGAATCGGGGGAAAAGTGTATACACTTATTGTTCCTGATTTTCAGGAGGGCAAAATGTAATTACACTTATTGTTCAGGGTCAAAGTGTAATTACACTTTGCAAAGTGCAAAATCTAAATTGATTTCGCCCTTGCAATTTAGATTTTGCACTTTAATTTTTTAAAAAAAAAATTGTAAAATGGTCTTCCTACACCTTATAATAAGTGTAATTATACTTTGCCCCCCTAAACTATAGAAATGTATACTTTGCCCCACAGATTTTCATTATTCATCCTTTAAAATTTTAAAAAATCAAGAAAATTTAGTTAACTGATTAAAATATCCTTAGTCATATTTTGATTTTTCATATATTTTATTGATTTTTGATAGTTTAAAAGAATTAGGAAAAATATAAAATATAATAACACATTGATATCTTGGATTTTAAGGAGTGAAAATGTGAGAAACTGTTCAATTATATTATATCTGACATCATAAAATGCATTGACGTAGGTTACATAGCAATATTATATAGTTTATTTTCGAGATTTTTTAAATAATTATCACATCACTATCAAAATTTAAATGCATAAAAATCAAAATATAGTTTCAAGGTATTTTTTTTGTTTAACTAGATTATCTTAATAATTTTAATATTGGTAAAAGAGGAATAGTGTTATTTGGGGGAGCAAACTTTATATTTCTATAGTTTATGGAGGCAAAGTATAATTACCCAATTAGTGCAAGGAGGCAAAGTGTTATTGTTTCAAAAAACAATTTAAATCCGGAAGTGCAAAATCCCATTGTTTTTAAAAAAAAAATAAAATTGGATTCTATTCGATTACGCACTTTAAAAGTGCATTATTAATTGGATTATACATTTTCAAAGTGCGAGAGTCACAATTCCTAAAAATCATTACTACAATCATATTTGTTCGATAAATTTAAAAAATGGTACTAATACGAGAAATTGGCCTAAATAATCCTGACACCTAGAGTTCGTAGAGTACGATTAAGATGTAAAGCTGAAATGTCGTGCATATTTCCTGCTTCAGGATGCAACGTTATGCTGGCAAAAAGATTTCCAATGCACCTTGGAAAGAAAAAGAATTGATAAGTCATATAGCGTGAAAATTTTGCCCAATTGAATTGATGGTTTTCACTTTTTACACTATTTTTTTATTTATTTACTTTCTTTCTAATAATATTCCCAATTCACTCTTAAGATTGCAATGCACTTTCAATTCCAATTCATTCAATTCCCTTGCTCTTTCTTTATTTTTATATAAATTCACCCATGATCATGTAAAATGACAAAATGTGCCAGAAGGGATAAGATTTCAAAACATAAGCAACAAAAAATACACATGCAAGTAAAGCCTCATCCATCAATCATTGTCCATGCATGTAGAATTTTTGCTGCTCTTTCAATTTGTTTCAAGGGAAATTTTTGTCACTTGGCCTCGAGTACATTCGACTTTCTCCTTTCCAGGCATTATCTATATTCTGTACGCTTTTTAAAATCTTTAATTCTTCTCATCATATAAAGCCAATTTAGAAGGGAGAACTAATAGGAAACTGCCACCCTAATCTTCATTCATAAGCATATTATTTATTCGTTGGACACAATCCTTAATAGTGAACTTTATAGATTACTTTGGATTCATGTGTCTGGCCAAGCCAAAAAAAAAAAAGAATTGATTAATACATAACTACTCCATATATGCATCATCTTAGCTATACAAATTTCAACTTTGTTGTGATTAATTATTTCACTATCATGGTAGAATAATTAAAGAGTCCATTATTGGTGATAAAAGGTTGATTTTTCCAACCTAATGTAGCCTTCCTCATTGTTAAGTAGCCATTAGGTATTCCATTTTTCTATAGTAATAATAACAATAATCTTTATGGGGTTGATAGCCCTTAGGTGAATTAGGGTCCCAATACTCGTTTATGTGATCATCTCCCTCATCTTTGTTTCACGTGAAGGAAAGTTCAATATATATAGTTCTATAAATTAACTCCATTAATAGTTTTGCAACATCTAAAGAATAACTCATTTGGTAAGCCGCCAAAACTAAAATAAGATTAGATAGTCAGCAAAATTGTTAAAGGGATCTCTGTAATGGATTAACTTAGCTTTGTTTCAATACCTAAAACCTCATTCCCCCTTGCATCAACCTGCATTTTGAAGACTTATTTAGCGATTTTTTTTTCTTTTTGAACCATATTAGCATGTCAATTTATGCATCAAATTGATGTTATTTAGATATTCTTAGAGTCTACACAAATTTGACTTCCTTTATAATTTTTTTTTTTTTTTTTTAACTCACCTCTATCCCTACTTAGGAGCGGACCCAAGAGTTGAAGTTTGGAAAGGCAAAACTATATATGCATATCTTTGGAGAGATAGTTTTATGATTTTTCAAAATTTTGGGGGGTAAAGTCCAATTTTTTTAAGGGTCTTATTGAAATTTAAAATATATATATATATATATATCAAGAAACATAATACTATATTTTTTAAACTCTAGGGGAATAATACTATATAAATATATACATAGGAAACAATATTTTATATTCTCTAAAATTTTGTGGGGGACAAAATCTAATTTTTATAATGATATAATAATAATTTAAAGAATTTTAAGGGGGAGAAAGCAAAATTTTAAAAATTTTGGGGGCGGCTCCCCCTCCCCGCCACCTCGATGATCTGCCCATGCCTCTACTCCTTAATTAGTAACTTGAATGCATAACCAGTATGCTATAAAAAAAAAATTCTTACCACCTAAATTACATTTCAGTGTCAAATTTTAATTTATTATAAGATTAAGGTCATATTCGATTAAAATTTGCTTTATCTTGTACGAATTGATTGCTAAATATCATAAATAATATCGCAATGAATGCAACTGAAAGTTTCCTTTTGTAGTATATCAAAATTTGTATGGCGTTGATCGTGATGGCCTTCACAAAATGTAGGATTTATACTTCAAGCATCAATAAAGTGGATAAGCGACTCTGAATTTTTTATTCCACTTCATATCTTAACCTCTGTCATATTATTTGGATGCTCCTAAAACATCTTTCTTGTCACGTCCCTATCACACCTACCGACAGGGGTCCTCTCAAGTGCCGAGGGCTAGTACGCACCCTTCCCCACCCCACCATGTGTACTTTAACTTAATACAAGCATTAAATATGTTAGAGTATATGTGACGAGAATCTAAATCGTAAGATAGGAGGTCGGGAAATGCAGTGAGAATATTTTTAATTTCATGATTGAAATTTTTGTAGAACAATTAATGCACTTGGTATTTACCCAAGATAAAAAGAAAAAAAAGAAAAAAAAAAAGTAACTTGAGAGGTACTCTTCCTAGCTAGCTTCTTTTTACTCTTACTATCAAAACAGGCTGTTTAACATGTGCCTTGATACATTCTTGAATTGACAACAAGAAAAGCCTTGAAGGGATCTATTTCCTAGTCAAGACCACCATTAGTTAATTAATACAACAAAGTTGAGCGAAAAAGGGAATTTTCACAAAAGAAGAGAAAGTTAATGGAAGATGCAAAAAGAACATTTCCCACAAGAGTTTGCAGCATAGCTTTTCCGTAGAAAAGGGATTGATCAAGTTTTGTATCAAGAGGATGGTGGCATGACAACTGGGTTCAAGAGAGGTGGGGGGTTGAATGAAGTTAATAAGAGATGACCATTATAATTGAGAATGGTGAAGAACAAACTCAATTGGGTTGGTGACCATACTAAGCTTTTTATATTGTCTTAGTGTCTATCTTTCTTGTATAATAATGGAACTAGGATATACTTTTGCCTCAAAGTTTCAGTAAAAGAAATGATAATGGGTCCCAAAGAGATTTCTGTAGGTGAGTTCCACCTGGTAGCTCCTAATCTTCCAAGATTTAAAAGGGGTCAGAGCAGCCATTCAAAAGTCTATAAGGCATATAAAAAATTGTCAAAAAGAATAGAACATCATTGAATTAGTAAGGTGATTGCTTTAGGCCTTTTAGACAGGACCACTACAACATCAAGGCTAATACAAATGCTTGACTAAAAAAGAAAAAAGAAAGGGCATTCTCTTGAATTTGCCTAAACTGACTTATATGAATTCAATTTTTTTTATCTTACTTACAGTTTCAGTATAAATTAAATTTTATACGAACTTTCGTACATCAATTTGGTTGAAATCTAAACATCCAAAGATTAACAATCACAAACCTAGTGTTCGTTTATCCGGGTTTTCTATCACTAGGATTGAAACCTGTTTGTTACATTTTGCAATCACTACTAGAGTATTATAAAATCAAGTTCATGTTTTATTATATAGTATTATAAAATAAGAAGGAAAAAGAAAAAAAAGGACAAGCTCGTGGTTGCACCTCCATCGCCTCTTATAGCCAAAATATAAATGCATAAGCACAAAATCCTTACCCTTTTACTACCACATGCATTCTTTAATTAGGCTTAGCTGTATGAAGAATGGTAGTTAGACTATAATTAAGAGATTGTCTAACGGTTACACACTCACACTATGGTGGTAATGGCTTTAAAGACGTGGCCCATAAGACATAATTAGTGAATAATTTTCAGCTTACTTTGGTTCTAAAGAATTCGTAATTTTACTTTTGACATCATTTTTTTTTTTTTCATTTGATGAAAATGAGGTCTCGCATAGCCTCCAAAGATGTGTATATTCTGAAGCCAACTTGCCTTCCCACATGGCCATATATGGTGGTCTAGCTTGCTAGCATCCTCCATAAATGGATAAATTTTCCAATAATAATTGAGGTCGATGTTCTCGGATTTATGACACTAACAGCTTAAATAAAGTAAGAATTTTTCACATACATAAATTGTTATGCTTCGAATGTGCATAAAATTTTAAAACTACACAATTAATTTCGATCATACAAACAATTTTAGTAGAAGATACTGATTTCGTTGGGACAGTTATTATTCAAGATATTATTTGAAATATTATTTAAAATCGATACTATAGTAATTTTTGAGATGTAACATATGTGAAATAAAAAAATATGTTAAAAATAAATATAAAATATTATTTAGAGAATCACCAAGAATGAAGACTATCCAAAAGAAGCTATTAACATGTACTCTTGTGGAATATTGGAGATATTTGGAGCCTTAAAAGCATAACCTCATACTGAAGTTGGCAAGTCTCAAGCATCAATTCAACATGTAAAAAAAGAAACCGATCATATTCCATTAACAAAAAGCTTGGTACATTTTCAAGCAATTTCAATTATTAAACAGCTTATAGCTGAGACACAGCACATTCCAAAAGAAAAAGTGTATCGTGCATGAAACATCTCCTTTAAGAGGATTGCTGTTTCATAAGATTGAAATGCATTCGCAAACATAGACGCATGGCAATAACTAGAAAGTCTAGAATTCTCATCAATCCACATGGTATTTTGCAACCATGATTTTTGGTGTTCTCTTTGTTAGAGCTTATATGGAAACAGATTGTTTTGGTGACTTCTAAGGCAGTCCAATTCGGAAGAATGTTTAACAAGTTTAGGGGGAAGAGGGACTTTTGAATCTAACCCCAATACTTGATGTTGGAGAAGTACACTCAGAAAATTCTACTATTTTTTTTGTTTTTAAAAATTAAAAAAAAAAAAAAAAAAGATATGAAGAAATTGATTAATAACCAAGCTCGAAAGCATTCATTGAAATTCATTGATAGAGTTGTATTAATGAATTCTATGATCAACAAAGGGAAAGAATTCATCCAAATTCTCCTTAGCCAAATCTGATTAAGCAGACTAGTTTTTATTACTAATTCGAGTTGAGTTGAATAACTAATGAACAAACAAAGAGGGATAGAAAATAAGGAAAAATTAAGCAAAATTCAATCATTTTGGTATATTTGTGTAATTATTTTCTTTTTTTTTCCCCTATTATTTGATATTATGCAAGTGAACTCGATAAAAAATATGTAACATATCTTAGATTTTGGTGCTACAAACTTTTTTCCTCAATTTTTAACAAAAACATTAAGGTCATAAACACAAGCAATGAATCTAAAAAGTTAGGACTAACTTAGGGAGTCGTCACATTAAATATTTAGGTAAACTGGTTCTTGATTCAGAAGCATCAAGTCACTCCTCCTTCAAACTTTGAAATTGGTTTTATTTTTTAAGTACTTTTAGATGGATTTTTAAATTTTCCTAAATATAGAAGTACTTTGTCCAAATATTTTACATATACCCTTAATTCGTTAGTTTGTCACTATCAAATCCTGTCTCTACTACTGTATATTGTTTGGAACGTAAAGACAAGTAGAAATGGATAGAGATAACAAGCCTAGAGGCTTAGACCATGACGACAAGAGAAAACGATATCTGTAGTCAACTTATAAACTTTAAGGTGGCTTTTGCTGTTTTGCACTTCTATCCCACTATCCTCCCTACTCTCCTCTGTACCCCTGGACCCCTCCCCCACCGCTCACATAGCAAGGGGGCTGAATGATTTAATTCAACATTTTTACACATTGATTTGTACACTATATGTATTACATGTTTTTGTTTTCATGTGTACAATATTAAATCTCAATCATCCATTGTTTAGAGAGGCACCTTAAGCATGCATCCACCTTAAAATTTTAAAGGGTTGCTATATTATTATATCAATATTATTTTAAATAATATCTCAAATAATGTGATTGTTCAAATGGAACTAACTATTCATGTATTTTTCTAATAGGCTCAGATGCAATGCTCTCCCAACTCAACCATTACTAACTATTCATGTCTTTTTTTTAATTGACTCAAACTAAGCAAGTTAATCAAACTATCAAAAGATTCAAGTTTTAATTTTTGCTGGGACAATGGGTAAGTAACCACTATAGGTCGCTAAAATAATATGAATGTATGGATTTATCCTGCCTCTGAAATTAAGGGCTAACCAAAAAAAAAGGTAAATAAAATTTTGCTTACTAAATTGGATAGGTAATTACACTTTACCCTAAACTAATAGAATATAATTTTGCCCCCTTTCACAGTATTCATCTGTTAATAATTTTAACCCCATCAATAAAAGCCCGATATATGACTAAATTGCCCTTAGGACTAATTTTATTTTTCATGTGTTGTATTTTTTATGGTTGATAGTTATAAAATAGGAAACATTAAATTATAATAAAATAATTGATTTCTTTATCTTTAGGGATTGAAAATATGGGAAAAGATTAAATCAAATTATCTATGACATTGCAATTTGTACATGTTTAATCCAAATTTTAAAAGTGTTAATTATTAAGAAACATAAAAAAATCACAAAAATTTTGTGAAAAATCAATTATCACCCAAGACTGTTAAAGAAAAATTTTTAGTAGAAAATAAACCCACTTTAAGAAATGTGCCACCACTATGGCTAAACAAAATTAACTTAAATTTGAAATAATATCAAGTGTAACTCCAAAAATAATGATAATTTGTCCACAACAAAATTTATTGATATAGATTATATTGATATATAAAAATTAAATACATGAAAAATCAAAATATCATTCTAAAGGCATTTCACTAATTTAATAAGATTTTTTTAATAGTGTTAAAGTTGTTATTAACAAATGAATAATGTCAGTGAAGGTAAAGCATACTTTCTTTTAGTTTAGATAAGCGAAATTAATTACCCACCTAATTCAAAGAACAAAGTGTTATATTAACCCAGAAACACCATTGCTATTGTACATTGCCATGATACACAAATGCGTTTAATTTCTTGCAGTAATTCATAATAGCCAAAGGTAATATGAAGATCGTTACAACTAACTATAATATTGTTTGTACTATGACGGATCAACAAAGGCTCAACCTAACTATTAGTACTAAATTTACAATAGTAACAATGATTAAAATTTTATCAATCATAACCACCTATTTACTGTAATTTACCTTGAATTCTGCAGCAAGGTTAATTAATATGCTGACCTTTTTTTTTTTTTTTTTTTTTTTTGTGTACATTTGTTTTCCAACACAAGCAACACAAGTGGCATCAAATACCATGCTCACTCTTTTGCAAGGGACAACCTCGAGTGCCCAAATTTTTTTTTGTAGGTCAATATTTATTATCATTGCGACAATTCAATTTTACCTTCAAAGATTTTTCAGACCACACATAAAATGCAAACGCATGCGTGCATGAGCATGATATCAGGCTAACTTGCAATGGAGTTTTTATTTATTTATTATTATTATTCTTTGTTCTCATGCAAATTACAAATCCAAGTGATAAATACCATAAGTAGTGTGCTTTGGTAAATCGTACCCCTCATTCTTCCTGTTCCTGTCACGGGTGGCAAATACTGATGATGTTTTTTCATGCTTCTTTTTTCCCTTTTTTTTTCTTTTTTTTTTTTGGGTAAAAGAATGCAAAAGGTAATTATTTATCTATTTTTTCTCCTTGTATTTCTTATTCAGTTTTAAGATGGTTTTTGTGAGTCAAACTTTTCTATAGTCGACATTAAGTCATTAAAAAATTTCTTGATCCAATCTTATGTGCTAATTGAAAATTTGAAATAATAAGAAATTCTTTTACTAATATTAGAGACTAACTAAATAGAAATTAGATGTCATTGATGTCGAATAAAATTCGAAAGATGTGAAACTTTCTAAAAAAACAGAATATTGGGATGTGTCATGTATGTCATGCAAATTTGTAAATTAAATCATCTCCATCATTTAGTTGTGTAAAACGAACAGCCCACATGGACAAATTGATTGAACTTTTTATTAGAAATGGGATTCATAATTGATATTTCTTGGAAGGTAAGCGTCCAATGCAAGATTTACTGTGGACCACTTGATTACCAAAATTATGAAGTAGTAAAATGATTTTTCACATCAGTGGAAGGTTAGAAGACGCCAATGGGGCCTTGGTCAGGTACTAAAAATATTAAAATGAAACGTCTCTATTACACAAAAAGATGATTGTCATTTAGATTCTATATATACCAGCACAGACCACCTTTTCTCGGAAACTTTTGGAATAAGAAAAGTTATTGCAGTTTGTTCTTAGTCAAAATATGAAGATATTCATCATGGTAGTAAATCAAAACAATGCACCAGGCAAATATAGATAACTTGGGGGAGGGGTTGTGATGATTTTTAAAAAACTCACAATTAATGTGGTTTAACCTGTCCCTTCCCCTTGACACTTGGGGTCATTTGGTTTACGGATAAAAAAGAATATCACATATTCGGATATTAATAATTTTGAAATGAGTCATTCTTAAAAGAATAGTTTGTGTTATATGATGTTTGGTTGATATTTTAGTTGGAGACAAATTATAACGCATCACTATTTGACTAACCAAAACTACCCTTAATTTTGTAGTATTTTTTTTGATAATCCAACAATAAATAATATTTAAATAATATTATTGCCAAAACAAATATGAGAGTTAAATAAATTAACTTTAACATTATTATAACCTAGAGTAATTACGAGTCATGTTGACTCAGTGACTTAAAAATCTATTACTGGATCCATTTCGAATCACAAAAATAAGGTTCGGAGTAGGTTAATGTTAGTGAGTTGAATTATAGGATTAGCGAGTCAACAGTTTGCAAGCTACTAAGCACCTGACTAAATCTATAAACAAGGTCAATTATGTAATTTATATATTATGGCCGAATATTAAGGAACTTTTTCTCATTCTCTACCTATTTACACATGTATGTATGCAATTAGTAGTAATTCTTTAAAAAAATTAAATCAATTTTTTAATTTTACATATTAGGAATACCCTAAAGTGCTAGATGTCATCATATATGAGGTAGGATTATGAAGTTTAATTTTTAGGGGTAAATTAGTCCAAAGTTTTGTTATCTCATAAGTAGGGATGTTCATCTTGATCCGCTGACACGAAAAACCCACTAAACCTATCCGATCCGAACCAGAAAAAGAATGTACTCGAACCACATTTATGAAAGCGGGTCGGGTCACTCAGGTTAAAGGTCAGGTAGCGAGTCACATTTTTGTGACCTGCCGGGTTCCAGACCCGGTTCATTTCAATGGTAAATTTGTAAATTTGACTAATACAGTTTCATTAGAAGTTAATACTTACTAGGGTCATTGACTATTACATTTTCTTTTTCAGTTCCTCGTCTTCTCTTTCTCTTTCTTCTCAATCATCTCTTCCCTTTCTCTTTCTTGCATCCTTATTTCTAGGAGTATTCATGGATCGAATACCTGGTTCATGAGTTAAAAAAAGTGCCTGACCCTCACTGACCGGGTCAAGAAAATTCCTACTCTCTACCCGGTCCATACAAAGCGGACACCCAGTGAGGATCGAGTTGACCGGGTACCCGACCCTCACTAGTAACAAAATATAAAAATTTAAATAATGATAGTTAAGCAAATTAATTTTACAATTAAGTCAACAACAATTAAATCTAAGTTACAAAATACATCCCAATAGCAATAAACAAACAAGTAACAACACCCAGCCAATAGCAACAATAATTAAATCACAAAATACATTTCAACATACGCGAGTGTGAGGAATGAGGATGCAAGGAAGAGGAAGGGAAAAGATGATTGATGAGGAAGAGAAACGGAAAACAAGGAACTAAAAAAGAAGAGGTGAGAAGCTATCAATAACCCTAGTAAATATTTACTTCTAATGAAACCTTACTAATCAAATTTACAAAATTACCCCTAAAATGGATTGGGTCGGGTATCCGCCAGTCACAAAAATGTACCAGCATTTCGACTCTCAACCTGAGTGAACCGACCCTCTACCCGATCCGCTTTCAGAATGCGGTTGGCGTACCATCTTTTTTCGATTCAAATCGGATCGAATCAGTAGGTTTTTCGGGTCAGTGGGTCAAGATGAACACCCTTACTTATTCCTCAAACTCAAGTCTGTTGGGATATTTTTTGTGATTTAATTATTGTTGCTATTGGCCCGTTGCTACTTGCTAGTTTGTTGCTATTGGGATGCATTTTGTGATTTGCGTATCAGACTTTAATTGTTGTTGATTTAATAGTGAAATTAACTTGCCTAATTATCATTATTTAATTTTTTATGTTTTGTTACCAGTGAGGGTCGAGTACTCGGTCAACTTAACCCTCTTTTGTGAGTACTCGGTAGGTCCGGTATCCGCTTTGTATGGACCGGACAAAGGGTCCAAATTTTTTTGACCCGGTCGGTGAAGGTTGGGTACTTTTTTTTTTTATCTCATGTACTAGATACCCCGTCTATTAACACTCCTACTCATATGGGAGTCATACCAAGATAATTAATACCATTTCACCGTGGAATCATTTTATTTCTTGGATAATTAATACCATTTCACCGTGGAATCATTTTATTTCTTGTACAAGAAATTAATTCAGTTAATTAGGATAACTACACCCATGACTAAAAATCAACTAAACTTAGGATGACATAGGATTAGTTATCCAATCTTATATAATCCCATAAACCAAACAAATTCTAAAAGGTTAATTTATTATGGTTGTGTTTGAACAGCTGAGATAGAGCAATTTGGATGAAATTTCAAATCGAAATCTCTTATGAGTTATCCAAATAAATTAAAGAATTTAGTATGAATTTAAAATTCACCATGAAGTGAGTGAGTAATTTAGTCAAGATTTAAAATTCTTCACAAAATTTTAGTGTTAAAATTCACCTAAATTTTATATTATTTCAAATTCATCCATTTTTAAAATCCTCCATACAATACAAATCCATCTATCCAATTGGACCGTATGTGTTGTTATTTATATCTATCATTTTTCCTTTGACTAGTGAACTGGTCCCAATATCGGAATATTAATTTGTAACCTCACGACTGTCTTGCCCCACATGGGCTTGGAACAAATTTCAATTTTTCTACTACGTAATAACAAATCCTTGAATAAATGGCGTGCAGCCGCTAAGTTTGAAATCTCTAGTAGTGCATGGCATGGGTTCAAATAATTTCCACTCGAAGTCTCAAGTCTAAAGTCTCCACAAGTTTCCAAACTAATTCTAATAGGTCTTTCGATGCTCTTGTCTTGTCTTCCAGCCATACTTGCCTCTAAGAAACAAAATCATACAATACATCACTCTGAAGTTGAAGGAAATTAGGCTAATTTAATGTGTTAGCCATCATTCTTTCAAGCTTCCTAGCAACCAAAAAAAAAAATCATTGTTTCAAGAATTTGCAACTTAAATACACTCAAATTCAAATAGATATGTAATTGTTAAGCAAGATGCAAAAAATCCTCATAATCATCGTATTTGATCGGTACAGCTAAAAAGAAAGGCAGCGATGATAGTGTGTGTCCACTATGTAAGAACTATGGAGTGGTAAATAAACAAATTAAAGGTTGTTTTGCCATAATAATTTGTAAGAATTAAAAGGTTAAACTCCACGTACAAATTTTCATTCATCATTAAGCAACCAAAATTGGAATGGATTTTTTAGACATTTCATGTGTTAAGAATATTTCTTTTAAATTCATGTTAATATAACCTACCTCGAGAATTTGAGTATAGACATGAGAAAATTTGGTCTACATATTAGAGTAGTTGAAGAAAATCTTTCAAAAAATAACATTTAATGATAAGGGATAATTTCACATTCCTCCCCTGAAGTTTAGTTTAATTACAGAAACTTCTCTTTAGGTATCAAAAATTACACATACCTCTCTCATTTCAAGGTTTAGTGTAACAAATTCAGTCCATGGAGAGGATAACAACAAAATTTCTATCTAAATATCTAAAAATACCCTTGATTCTTTCACTCAATCAAAAAGGAGAAGAACAAACACAAGAACCAACTTTGATTTTTGCTTATGGTCATACAATTATGCATTTTTGTCTTTCGATCTTTAGTTATCAAATTAATTTGTTTTGGGCTTATTTGGAACACTGTTGTGTTACAAATTTAACTATAGAATAATCAATTGTTGGATTTGTTTGGCATTTGGACTGAATGTTTGGCTGTTGTACTCTGACAAGACAAGAATCAGAAAGGAATAGGTTTGATTTTGTTTGGCTGTTTGTAGAAGAAGAGAATCAGAGGCAGATGGAACATGGTGGTGGTTTGGAGAGGGCGGTAGTGTTTTTGCCTTTGGGGGAAAAGGGAGAATGATGATGGAATATTTTTTAACTTGGAAGGATAGTATAGTCATTTTAGTCGGTGAAGCAACGTAAGTGTAATTATTGAAACTTGAAGGGAGATTTCTACAATTATGCTAAACTTCAAGGGAGAAATGTGAAATTATCCCTAATGATATAATCTTGTCTGGAGGAGAAATATTTAGATAGATGCAATTTTTAACTCCATTTGTAAATTGTATAGTGTGAATTAAATATTATAAATTTTATGACATAAGTTGATGCAAGTAAAATTTTATCAAATTTAATTTTTACTATAAAATTTATAAATAAGATCCAAAATTAGATTTATAATACTATTTTCAATCTTGTGGGTAATTAAATTGTATTTTAACGCAAATCATGACCTTCAAAATTAGCAAAATTTGACCGTCAAATCAAGTTGGTCCTTATCAAAATATTTGTTTTGAAGACTATGAATGTGTAGCTTTTACGGTACTAAATAATATTGCGCATCTCCTAAGTGCGATTAGGACAGAAGGAATGAAGCTTTCACACGATTTGTTTGTAAAAATTAATTATTAATGCAATCTAGATGTACCACCTACTTTAAAAATTTAGAAAATATTTATCTAGATTCGATTTTAAACTTTATCGGTATATTTTGTGATCAAAATTAAATATTATGTAATTTTACTTGTATTAATTAATATCATTTATTTCATAAATTTTAATTTACAATTTAAGATTTACAAGTGGAATTATAGACTAAATCTACTTAAATATTTCTCCAAAAGTCCTATATCCCATGTAGTTGTAATTGAGGATATAATAATGTATATACTGACGAAATTGCATGCCAAATCTTATGTGTTTGAAGTAGAATCTAAGGCAGTACTAGTGATTAGTAAAGTTGGAAAAAAATTTTGGTAGTCACTTTATATTGTAGATATTGTAAAGTGAATTTTTTTAATTATTTTCCGATAATTTTAATGATTATAATACTTATTCTGTATTGTTAAATGAATAATCAAGATTTACTTGCTAAGGTGATGGTTATTTGACAACGAAATACAATGGTAAAATATTTCACTCATAATCGATTTGTTATAATTTCGATTTACTAAGGCGTTGTGTAGTTCTAGGAAACCATTGAGGAAAAGAATATCCTGTCCCTAGAAAAAGATTTATCATGTGTGGTTGGAAAAGAAAATGATATGGAAAGTATTTCACATTGTGTTTGGATGGTTGGATTTAAAGAAAAATTTGAAATCTATTCATTTTTTAAAGAGATTTGTAAGATCAAAACAATTTTAAATTTATCCAAATTAAAAAGTTGTTTAAAATAATTACATTCAAAATGTAAGAATTTTAAATTTATCCAAATTAGAAAATTATTTAAAATAATTCATTTTATACTTTTTAATTTTGATAGATTTAAAATTAATCCATTTCATATTTATAAATCATTATAACAAATAAGTATATTTCAAATCTTTTTTCAAATCTATCTATAAATCCAAACATAATATCAGAGAAATTAGTAGGGAAATTCACAGTTGATTTGTCTAAAAATGTAAGGAAATAATGAAAAATGATGAAAAATTTGGTCAACACACAGACCTTGAGGCAGGTTAAATGCAAATCGAGTCATAAAAATAAATAAATAAAAAGGAGAAAACTAATTCTTGGCGGAGGCGGAGGCGGTTACCCAGTCGGTGAAGAAATAATAATGAAAGGAGTATATTTTACTGACGATTTTCTAGTCCAAGTTGCAGTTTTAGTTTGTATGTTTTCCTCCAAATCTTACATTGACCCCATCATATATTGTGATTGAAGTAAGAGATTTTTCTGAAGGCAGAAATCTTAATTTCCAACTTGATAGTCTAAGTACTGCAGAGATTCTCACTATTTATAATTATTTAACGATTTACATAAATAATTTTTTTAAAAAAGAAAAGAAAAAGGGACACGGACATGGAAATGAAAAAAAAATTACTAGGAAACACTTGAAATTATTAGAATTTGAAAATTTTCGAGATTCTGCAATATGGTAGACTTTATGATACCATAATTTTTTTTTTATTTCAAATATTATTATCGTCCAACAGTTAAATTATTGTAATTCTATTTACCTGTTAAATTACTTATTTTGCTTTAGATCCTCAAACTGCAGTTTGGAAAAGAAAAAACATATCCAACTAATTAAGGTAGTAAAATTAAACCACAAAAACAAGATACTAACCGCTCTCTTTCTCCTCTTTATTGTGTCACAATTTAACTTTTTTTTTTTTATCAAATACATCTATTTTGTAATCAAGAATTTATACAAACTATTTAATATTTAGTGAAATTTATTAAACGAGAGTGAAATTATATCAAATATTAACACATATAAAATCAAAATTTTAAAAAAAAGTTAAAAACATCTATATAATATATTGAATTTTTAAATCTTAACTACTGATTGAAAAAATCAAATTATATCAAAATGAGTAATACGGAGATAACGCGGTTCCATTTGAATTGTTATTAATATTTATTGTTCAACTCTCTAAAAAAATATTTTTAATCATTTTATATATACATTTTTCAACCATATTTTATCTATATATTCCTTCCATTCTCTTTTAGGTATTACTTTAGAAAAAAAAAATTATTCCTTTTTAAATGTCACTTTAAAAATCCAATGAAGTATTAAATTTTTTTAGTCAATTTTGCTTTTATCTCTTTCCAACTCCAATTACTGAAAATGAAGGGACTTGAAATTGGGAAGAGAGAAAATAGTGTGACTGAAAGAATTATTATTGGTACTCTTTTCATGTATTACTAGTCAAAAGTATAATTTAATTATATTAGATCAAATTTGCTTAAAATTTAAACTATTAATAGCAATCTTAATATGTATGATAAAACCATAAATAACATTTAAAAGAGAATAAAAATAGTATCATATAAATTAGTACACTAATTATATCAAATAATATTTTAAATAATATCTTAAATAATGACTTCCGAAGGTATTCAGTTTGTTTTCATGATTGGAACACCCAATTATCCAAAAAGGTTTTTCCGGTGTGTAATTCTGTTACTTGGGGAACTATGCACGATTTTGTTTTCCTTTTACTGCTCCCAAAAATGAATATTGCAGCCAAAACTGAAATTACAGAAGATATCACAACACCGATTTCCGAGTTTGTGCATTGTTTCTAAGTTTATCTAAATTTGGTTAAAAAATTACCCCGGAATTTAGAATCCCCGGAAATTGTAATCATCAAGAGAGCATAGAGAAAGGGAAATTTTGGAACAATCTTGCCACATATTTTAATTTTTTTTTACTGCTTCTTTTGAAATTTTGCTATCTGTGTAGACCCCCTTTTTTTTTTTTTTTAAACTGTTTTTTCGTCTAGTTTCTATGTCATCCTCAAAGCAAATAACAACACTAGAGATTAACTCTTCTCCTCCGACTCTTATGTAGGGGTATCAATTTTTGACATGACACGTTAATACGATACGAATATAATATAAAATTTGAGATATTTAACAAGTTAGAATTAAAGTTTCATAACACGAACACGATTTGATACAATAAGTTTATAATACTAAAATAAATTGGTCACACGATTGACACGTTTGTTGTGTTGTATACAATTATATATGTATAGAAAAAATTTACATGAACCCGGTCTTTAATCCCACCTGTAGACCCTGCGGTCAAGATTAAATCTTATAGAATATTGCTTACGTCATAGATTTCATAACATTTAATCCACACCACAAGGTTTACAAGTAGGGTCGAAAACCAGGTCTATCTAAATCTTTCCCTATATATATAAAAATACGTTACGATATTTCTAAAATTTTATTGTAACTTTTTTAACATTCATGTATAATTTGCTTTCTATTATTTATTTAAATTAAAATCCTCTATTATGAAATACTATTAAGGTTAATGGAGTAAAAAATATATATTATAAACGTAATTGGTAATATTATATTTTTTATGTGAAATTATATAAAATTTTAATTATTCAAGATCACTATAACTTTACAATTTTAAAAAAAAAAATTATTTGTACTTGTATAAAATCTTGAAAGAGTCAATATTACATATTATAATTTTTTTTATTGGATTAATTTAATACTATCAATGATAAACATGTTAAATAAATCATATACGACACAATATGAAAATAAACAAGTCACATACAACACAATACTATTATTAATTTGGTAGAGTTAAAATTAAAATTTTATGATTTGAACATGATTATAACATTATACAGTAATCCCCGAATGACACTGTTGTCACCCCTACTCCTCTGTTTGTTACTGTCCCACTCAATCACTCTGGCCAGGAGATTTTGTACCGTGAATCAGTGAATCTTGGTTTGTAGATTTGAACAGATGGCTACGAGGCACCCTGAAACAAAATGTTTGTAGATTTGGCAGTACTTGAAGGTACTAGCTAGTATCATCCAAATATTCAAGGTTTGGGATAAGGCTTCAAGTCAAATTTAAATACAAAGATCTTCTATTTTTTTAATAAAATTAATATAAATTTTGATTTAAAATTTTTAATAAAAATAATTAATTTTTTTGTAAGAAAATTATTTAATATTTATTAATATAGATAATTCATTAATTTTTTACTGAGACATTTGGTAGGTAAGATTTTATGAATTTTAATTTTGAAAATTTCTTACTGGCGCAATGATTTTATTAATCATTAATATTATTTTATAGCCAATATACAAATTAGAAAAAAAAATCAAGTTTTTTAATATAATTATATTGATTAGCGTTTTATCTTGTACTTCTATAATTTATTTAAAATTTTAATGATAATATGTAGTTTTGATTCTTATAAACGTTTTTCTTTTAAAAAAAGAACTCTTTTTATAGTTATCTAAGTTATAATTATAATTCAATATATTATAAAGCCTAATATTTGGTGCCTAAAATTTACAAGGGTTTAATGACCTTACCCCTAAGTCGGCCTTGTTTACATGCATTTGGTATCGGATCATATTCGTACATTATTTACATTTATATTAAATCACACCACACACATATATCACATAACATAATCTAATATGGAGTTTTGATTCTTATAAAAGTTTTTTTAAAAAAAAAAAAAAAAAAAAAACTTTTTCTAGTTTTCTAAATTATAATTATAATAATAAGATACTTTAAAGCCTAATATTTGGGGCCTAAAATATGAGGGTCTAAAGTGAACGATTTAATAACCTTACCCTTAAGCTTACATATATTTGGTCTACGATCATATTCTTACATTATTTACATCTAAATCACATCAAACATGTATATCTCACATAACAGAATCTATTTAGCATAGTAATTAAACTCGGTCTAAGAAGAAATTCGACAACAGAAGTGGATTAACGAGTTATTGGTTTAACCAGTAAGTTACTAATTCAACCGATAAGTCTCGTAAATATATTTTTTATTAACATATAAAACCTTCGAATTATTAAATATAAGATATATAATGAAAATATTGATAAAAATATATTTTATTAAAAAATTGTAAGTACAAATGAATTTTATTTCAAATGAATAATATCTTATTTTATTAATTTAAGTTATAATTGTTTATTATAGCAATATATTTTAATTATTTTCATCACTATTGAAATGTAAAATGATATTGAGAATAAGGTTGTTCTATGAAAATAATATGATAATTTATTGGTAATTGATGTCTAACAAAGTTTTCTAAAATAAAACTTAATTTCTTTCTTATAATTTTGAAAATTTATATACTAATAATGAATATTTACGTAATTTTTTCACATGAAAAATTAAAAGGAATTTAACGAAAAGAGTGGAGTTTTGGAGAATAAATAAATTTAAAAAGAAACATATAATAAACAAAAGCTTACAATTACAATTTGATTCAAAACTTGACAATAACAATTTAGTTTTTTTCTTAAAAGAATAAACCTGTCTAATTTCTCCAAATCCGATAGAATTCCTGAATTTACTGATTGAATCAATAAATTACATAAAACCTGACGAATTCCTTCCTTATTTGGTCATTAGAACAACCAACCCAGTTTGATAATCGGTTCAACTAGTAAATGGATCAAACCAAATCTAGTAACTATGCTATATAGGCTTGATAATAAACCAAATCCCCGCCAGGTAGTATCCGTGAATGAACCTTTAAACCTTTGGGGACTATTTTCACACATAAATCATTCTCGGATGACTCATTTCTTGATGATAGTCTTGAGATGTTTTATTTTCGGATTATAATTCTATATTTAGTTTATTTAGAATATTAACAGGATATTTTGATAATATTATATTTTTTTTAGTGAAAATGATATATTGTGTAGATGAGAACGGTAGATATTAAAATATTATCTTACTATAATCTACTATTCTTAATTACTTTAAAATTTTGACACATAAAATAGTTTTTTAAATCATATAATGTTATGTTTAAAAATGAATAAACTAATAAAATTATTGAAATACATACATAAATTAGCAAAGAATGATAAAATTTGTAATAGTAGTACTATGTTGAATTAATTTTGAAAAATTGCTAGTACTTAAATTCATGAATTAGAAAGAATATAGCATTTTGATATAATTAAAATTTTCCATTTAGTTAATAGTATTTTATTACACTTGAAAATTTATGTGTCACAAACAGAATTATTTAAATAAAATAAAACTTGATATTTTATAAAATAAATAAATACATAAATTAAATGAACAAATGTGCATCATGTAATAAAATATATAATTTCACCTAAAATAAAAATGATATAAAATATTTTTTTTTTTGAAGTAAAAAGAATAACTATTACAAGAAAATATTAATTTAAAATTGGGGTAGTTTAGTTATTTCACACTTTATCCAGTTTGATGGGATTATTAATACCAAAGATCCCCATGGGATGTGTAATAGGCCATATAGTTCAAGGAAGGGTGATTAAATTGGTTAAATAGGATGATAATTCCACACTTAGAATCCAACTAAATATGGGATTATATGGAATTAATTATCTAATCCCAAATCATCCCTTAAATCAAACGGATCCTCAAAGGTTTATGTTACTTGCCAGTGGCTTCTTTTATTAGTCCTAAAATGATTTATTTTTATATACTAATCATCCACATTTTTATTTCTAATAGGTAAAATAGGATCTGATCTTTAATCTTTCCCAAATACAATTTTGTAACTAAAGAAATTTGAGAAAAAGTTATTGGGACTACAATAAACCTCCATCTTTTTGTTTCTTAAAATAAATAATTATGGCCATTTACCAAAATATTACTGCATTTGAGTAATTTGAAATTCTTACAAAAAATTTTAGTACTAATTTTTTTTTACTAATTTATCCAAATTAAATTAGTGGTTGAAGATACAAAAAGTTCTCTCCATAGAACACAGGCGACTCACGACCTTTTCATCGTTAAGGATGTTCTGTCTTATTAAAATTATTTTATAAAATATTGATAATTTATTAGATAGTGTGACAAAAAATAACATAAGATGTGAAATAGACAAAAAGTAATATAAATTGTGAAATAGAAGATCATGTATCGCTTTTCTTTAGTGATTAGTAGTTTTCAAATTGTTGTGGAAATAGACAAATCTTAAATGATTATAGTAACGGAGGGCCATCATCATAATTGTAGAGTATATTCAATTACACAACACACTCCGTAAGATTCATATCCCTCGAATTTAATATGTGGATATAACGTCAAGTGTAAATGTAAAATAAAAAACACAAAATTGTGCTCAAATATAAATTTAAATATTAAATTTCATTCCGTTGAAATAATTATTATCTTGTTTGATTTTCACTACTCACGGGTGATATTTGCAAAAATACTACTTTTAATTTATTCTTACTCATCTAAAGTTAAGAAAAATATTTAAATAGATTCAGTTTTTGATCCCACCTGTAGATCTTATGGTCAGAATTAAATTTTAAAGAATTTTACTTACATCAGCTGATATCATAGATTGTCTAAAATTTAATTTACACCACAAGTTCGATAAGTATGACAAAAAATCGTATCTATTTAAATATTTACCTAATGTTAATACTTAAGCGACGGTCTTCTAATCAAGAAGTGGTTTGTACACGAAAGTTTTGTTCGATTATGTGCTATCATTGGACCGAGATTTTCTATATTTAATCCTTCAAAAATAAATTTTAAAAATATTTTTTAATAATAAAAATCGTTTATAATTTAAATTATATTCTATATAAATGCTTTGTAAAAAATTAGAAAAATAATAACGTTTTATCATTGATTAAATTACTTTATATTTTATTAAAATTTGAAATTCTTATACCGTCCAAATGTAATATATAATTTAATAATGAAATTTTTTTTAAACAGAATTCGTTTATGAATTTGATAATCTTAACGAGACAAAACTAGTAGTATGTTCAGATTTTATTCTTAAGCTTTTGTTATTCTGATATAGGTAATGGACAAAAAAGTAAAATGAAATAAATGGAGAAGATCCATATCCTGTAATCCTTGACTAAATGTGTTTTTCAAATATTTCAGAGAACTGTTACAAAATTTATTTTAAATAAAATGTCAAATTACATCAAAGGTAATAATTGTCCAAATGGACTCAAATAAAAGGAAAAAGTATAAAATTGTATTTTTTTTTTTTTTTTTTTGCACATTGATTTAAGGCTGAAGCATTATTTAATTAATGACATGATTCTGTAAATATTTTCAAAACATTCCAAAATCTAATTTCTTTTTGAAATAAATCTTCAAAAGACAAATTGTTACAAACGAAAATAAAGAAACCCAAATACGTTTCCCTATTCTTAAATTTTAAAAATTACCATAACAACACAAAATAACCAAAACAATGCCAAAAAATTTATCCCAGAAGATCTATGATTAATTTGTCGATAAAAAAATTCAATATAGATTCTTCCGGCTCCAACTTCCAAGGACAGATGTGATGCACACGTGACCTTCTAAATTGGACAATGACATTTTGTCTGGTCGCTATCCCCTAATTCAAAGACCAATTTTTCAAAATTTATTACACTTCTCATTTTTTCAGAAGATATTCCCCCATTTTAAAATAATTGCTTTTTTTTATTAGTGAAAACGAATTAAAAAATTATTAAATTATATTAATTTATAAAAAGATAATTTAAAATGACTAAATTATCTTTTTATATTAATATTTCAATTATATAAGAATTCTTTAATTAATGTGATATTAAGAATAAAAATTGAAAAAAATATATCATTTAATAATTCTTTGATTTTCTAAAGCGACAAATAATATGAAATAAAATAAATTGTTTAAAATGACAGTTATTTTGAAATAAAAAAAGTATTATACTTGTCTCTTATTTAAATTAATTATCACCTTTAAAATGTACATACGAATTAAAAAAATTATTAAATTACATTAATTTTATAAAAAGATAATTTTTAAAGTGACTAAATTAATTTTTTACATTAATTTTTAATTATATAAAACTCTTTAATTAATGTAACACTAAAAGTAACAATGAGAATAAAAATTTACAAAAAAATATTATTTAATACTTATTTAATTTTTTAAAATAATAAATAATATAAAATTAAATAAATTATTTAAGATGATGTTATTTTAAAACTGAGAAAATAGTGGAAATACTATTCTGGAGCAGCTACTGACAAAGCCACCCTTGCAGACGCTCCGTTAACGACGCTATTGTCGGCGGCTGCGAGCTGCCAATTCTATTTATGGTTCTTAGTTCAACACTTCATCCATAAAGTTGTAAAGTAATTATACTTTACCTCTATAAACTTATAAAATATAAATTTTGCCCATCTCGCCCCTTCTCCCATATGTCCTAAACTACCAAAATAATTAGTTTATTGACAAAAATACCACTCATCATAATTTGTAATATTTTGTCCCTTGAACTTGAGAATAATTACACTTTATCATTTTAAATTAAAAGAATATACACTTTTCTTCTTTTAGGACAGTTAGACGTTGAATGTGTTAATTCTGTAAAAAATTGAGTTGAACGACTTAATTACTCATATTAAAGTGATGTGAGAGCAAAACTATTTTATATATTTTTATAGTGGTGTGAAAATATTTAAAAAAAACGGACAAAACGATATAGAGAAAGAAATAAATAGGCTATTGTTGTCCTTCGATAGTGAGAAGATGTGACAGTGGCATGACTAAAATTGTAACCAACAATGTCATTTGTACCAGTTTAACCCAAATAGTAACAAATATATAAAACAACCAAGAATATCTAAAAATCAAGAAAATTGTATGAAAAATCTATTGCCACACAAGATATTTAAAAAAAAAAAATCTTAACTAGAAAATTATGCTTGAAAGTTTAACTTGTCTTTGTTGTATGTCATATTCTTTTTTAAAAAAAACTGATGAAATGTTACTTGTAATGTAAAATTCATATGATGAAAATCGCATCGTGCCCCATTTTTTGACGTTTCCATAGAAATAGAAAAATAAAATTTAAATGCAACGATATAGAATGTGATTCTAAATCATGAATGTAGCCACGTGATATCAAAATCTAGTGTATCAAATGATCAACATAATTTTAAATTGAATAATAAACAAGAGTAAATTTAGAAACTACAGATGTGAAAGGAAAAGATGTTAGGTATCGTTTTTTTTTTATTTAAAAGAACATCTATAATGGATCTTCACCTATTTTCTTTACAATTCGTTGTCTGTTAGGTATCCTTTTATACAACATGTTTACAATTTTAATTAAGCATATTATAACATATTTTTGGGGTTAAAGTGTATTACTGTTGGGAAGAAAAAAAATCCGTGAGAGAGTCCATCAACAGAGTTCCAATACATAAGTTAAAATCTAACTTTCACCTAAAAGTTTAAGCTACTAGGTTTTGGGTCCAATTAGCTTATATATTAAATGCTCTTTATTCATCTTTCAAATCAATATGGGACAATTTAAACCCACTCATGAATCCAATAATCTCCTCCTTCATAGGCATACTCTTATATTGAAACTAACATTCTCATCAAACTCATCTTAACACTCCATGCAAGTTCCAATTTTTCATCAACTGACTCACGGACCCGATCTTCTCAAACTCCACTTCCGTAAACTGGACCCTTGGTCGTGGTACAACTGGCCAAACACTTTGCCCACAGTCTAACACCAAGAAGAGAATATTACGGTCCAACATCGAAAAGACACCAGTCACTTGGAATGAGTAACCCAGGCCGCAACCAGAAGCTCTTATACCACTGTGTTGGAAAGAACAAGGCATGGCAGAACCCGCCGAAAGAGGCCCAATACATAAGTTGAAACTCAACCTTGACCTAAAAATTTAATCTAATAAGTCTTGAGCTAACCTATATATTAAGTGTTTTTCATTCCTCTCTGAAAGTAATATGGGATAG
Source organism: Cinchona pubescens (assembly GCA_025175665.1). Classification (NCBI taxonomy): domain Eukaryota; kingdom Viridiplantae; phylum Streptophyta; class Magnoliopsida; order Gentianales; family Rubiaceae; genus Cinchona; species Cinchona pubescens. The sequence goes on along the minus strand of JANKKI010000107.1, from coordinate 4,035,696 downwards.
TAATTTAAATGTATCTGTGAACCCAACAATTATTTCATTTGAACTAATTAAAAAGAAAAAATTTGTTAACTCAAGGACACAAAATGTGTATTTTCTTAGTTTATGGGGGTAAAGTATTATTACTCCAATAGTTTAGGAATAAAGTGTTATTAACCCTTACACATATAAGAACTTCTTAGCTAAATATGAGGGTAAAATATCAGTTCTAAACTATTTAGATGGTAAGCATTTGGTCACTTAATTAGTTTGTCTCAAATTGTTTACTGAACTTCTAAAAATGTCAATTTTAAATACATCTACCAATTCTAAGTATTACCATAGACGAAATGAGGGGTTGTTTTTGTCCAAACATAAATATAAAGGAATCAAACCTAAATTGCCTGTATAAGTTTAAACTCTCTCTGACATATTTTTATGTTTACGAGTTCGAGGGTTGACTATATCGTAGTCATGTTTTGAACATTACGAGAGTAGATACTTTTGTTGAACATATAATAGAGGCTTGACACATCAAATGTAATTTCATGAATTTATGCACATTTTATTAGATCAATTAACGGTATTATTACAGAATTTTATACAGTAGCTAGGGAAAGAATAAAGACAAATGAGAAATGATACAACTCCGCTCCTTGCCAAAATGATACGATTTTTTTTTTTTTTGCTTTGAAGCATTAAAAAATAACTTTCCTTTTGTGTTGTCTAATTTGCATTTTATGTTTAGTTAAGCTACTTTGCTCGAGGAACTTAAGATTACAAAATATCCTAAATTTTAATGCTGTAATTATACAAAGTAAAAAAGTGACAAAACGTCTTATGTATTACTAGATTCATGACAAAATTACTGATGCGCCAATAGATCTGAAAGTAAGAAATGAAATCCAATCGAATATTTTCAATCAGAAATTAGTGATTCACTATATTTTATCAGTTAAAATAATTTTAATAAATAATACTGAATTTGTGATTTTATAAATCATTTTTTAAATTTCAATTGCAAAATTGAAAACAAATTCTCTTATAATAAGCCGTGTTGACTTGTACATTGTGGAGTATTGAGTATTCTACCTAATGATATTTATTGAAATTAATGTTTCCAACCAACAGATTTTATGACACCTTAACATTCTACTTCATTATTGTACTACAATTAGTAGAACTATTAAACATTAGCACATTGAAAGCATATTAATTCGTTAAATTCTAAAAGCACTTTTGTGGAACCTTATGTTCAAAAATTGAAATTAGTCATTAAACTGTGGAATAAAAGAAAGTTACATCACAGCATTAGTAGATTGTAAATGCATACACTTTATTTAAGTCTATTTTCTTTTTGTTTCCCATGAAATAAATCCAGCAATTAATACTTTTCTTATTACCATTGTTATACTAGACATTTAAAGCTATAAGAAAGTTCATTAGCTTTCCTAATTATTTGTGAATGGTAAATAATGTGCTTAAACCATCTATCTGTCAAAAGAAAAGAGACAAAAATTCAGTAAAACACCATTTCCATATAAGAAGTTTTTGGGCTGTTCCTTTTCCTTATAATAATTGTACTAGTAGTAAATTGTTCTTTTCTTTTGGTAAATGAAGAAGCCAAATTAAATGGGAATTATATGATGTAGAAAACTGTCTTTTGTAGCATACATACTTATAATCAGGATCAATTGTAACAATAGTAATGGGTGAGATTTTAACTATGAAACACATCAATCAAGGCAAAAATTAAAATATTTTATTTCAAAAAAATCCAAAAAAAAATCTAATTTCAACAGTTGAGATTTATCTTTATTTAACTAAACCATAACATCAATTATCATTAAGATATAGGAAAAACTATCTTTGGTCTGAAAAAAAAAAAATTCTAATTTCAACGGTTTCTTTATTAAACTAAACCATGAATATCATTTTATCCTTTAAGACATAGGAAAACGATTTAATATTAGTGGTGTAACAAAGCCATATGAAATCATGGACCCTGATCTTAACTACAAATTACGTTTATTTTTTCTTAAATCAGTGACACATGAATGTAATATTACTACTATTACTTAGTCACTTTTTGTAAAAATAAGTAGTATAAATAATTAAAAAATATTTAGGTAAATTTTACCTTATATTTTACCTGTAAACTTTGTGTGCAAGATTAGATTTTATAAAATTTTGTTTACATCTACTAATGTCAATTACTATGTATAAGTTTATTTCATATCATAGAGTTTATAAAGTGAGGTTAAAAATTCACATGATTTATAAGTGAGGTAAAAAATCAAGTTTATCAAAGTAGTACTCCTATTACTCTTCCTTTCAAAGCTTATTTCGGATTGAGATCCTCTCCATTACACTTTCTCCAATTTCATCAAACGATCAATTATATTTAAACAACTGAAATTCATAAAAATTATTGGATTACATCAATACTTTTGTTTTTGATAAGTAGATTAACATATTTTAAAATCAAATCTATTCGTAAATGTTAAATTTGCATGAAACATTTGGATGTTGTAAAAGAGTCAAAATCAAGAAAAAAAATTTAAACCATTTAATGAAATGGAAAAAATTAATCTATTTATTTTTAAATTTTATGTATAACATATATATGTAATAAATTATATTATGAACAGATATGATTTTTCAAAAAATATTTTTGAATTATATTTTTACTTTTGAGGAGCCTAACATGCTTATTTCTCACTCTTAAAATTTAGTTTGACCGCATTCCCTAATTTTTAAATACTCATCTGTTCAAATTAAGTATCTCCACTAAGACTTTTAAGTAATGTACCTATGGAATACTACTAAATTTAGGAGTGACAATGTGTCGTGTCGTGTCGTGTTTGATCCATTTATTTTGTGTTATGTTCGTCTCTTACCCGTTTACTATTACCATAGATGTATCAGCCTATGTGATAAATTAAATAACTTGCGATCCATTTAAATTAAAATCTCAAATTTTAATTTTTTAATAACTTAATCAATTACTAATACTAATTTTGTTATCATAATAATTTGGATAAAATTATTAAAATTATTAAAAAAATTTGATATAAATAATATTCAAAATAAAATGTTAGGTTTGATTTAAAAATCTAACATTAAAATATTATCCACAATATTAAAATATATTATATTAAATTAGTGTCAAGTTAATACTTTAACATTCATTCATAAATTTAACCGATTTATCACATCAACTCACGAATTGATTCAACTCATTTTATTAATTTTCGTATTATAAATAAATTAATTGAATAAATATTTGATAAAATTTGAATCGTGTGATATTTATATCGTATTATAGTGTAAGAGTATTAGTGGATTCTTTCCCCATATAATTATAGTGTAAACTAAAATACGAACACACACAGTCACAAACAGGGCACACTCTGTCTCAGCCTGTCTCATACTCATTGTATGTGAGGAGTTCATCTTTCTGCCTCTGCTTCCCTGGCCATCCACTTTCTACCACCACAACCCCTATTCTCTCTATATATATATATGGTATAAACAAACAAATTTCCCAGTCTCCATCTCATATGAAATATGTCTCTGTAATCAATCCCCTTTTTACTCACTCCCTTCTCCCAAATACACTTTTCTCCTCCTCCCTCTTCTCTCCCTTTCTCCCACCATTTTCCTCAACAAAAATGCTTTTCCACATAGCTTTGCTTCTTCTACTACTATTAGTTCCATGCACCTTTTGCCTTAATCAAGAGGGACTAATTCTTCAGAAAATCAAGCTCAATTTCGACGACCCGGATAATTTCTTCTCTGACTGGAATGAACTCGATGAGACTCCATGCAAGTGGCGAGGTGTTACCTGTGACTCAGTGAGTCATTCGGTTACTTCTCTGGACTTCGCCAATGCTAATCTTGCCGGCCCTTTTCCGGCTTATTTGCTCTGTCGAATGCGGAACCTTAATTTCATTTCATTCTTTAATAACTCCGTTAACTCTACCCTGCCGGAGTCGGACCTCGTGGCTTGCCAGTCACTGGTTCATCTCGACTTGGCTCAGAATCTTTTAACTGGTGGACTTCCGAGCTCCGTTGCTGCAAGCTTGTTAATCTTGAGTACCTTGATTTGACTGGGAATAACTTCTCCGGGGAGATTCCGGCTAGCTTCGGGACTTTCCGGCAGCTCGAGGTGCTCGGATTGGTTGAGAATTTGCTCGACGGGACGATTCCGGCGTTCTTGGGGAATATTTCGACTTTGAAGCAGCTCAACTTGTCTTATAACCCGTTTTTGCCCGGAAAAATCCCGCCGGAGCTAGGGAACTTGACGAATCTGGAGACACTTTGGCTCACTCAGTGTAACCTGATTGACGAAATCCCTGATTCGCTCGGTCGACTGAGTCGACTCACCGATTTGGACCTGGCTTTGAACGGTTTAGACGGGTCCATTCCGAGTTCGCTCACTGAGTTGACTAGCGTGGTGCAAATCGAGCTGTACAACAACTCATTGAGTGGGGAGTTACCGGCGAATGGGTGGTCAAAGATGACGGCATTGAGGAGAATTGACTTGTCAATGAACGAGTTGACTGGGACTATTCCGACCGTAAGCAGTTGTGCGAGTTGCCGCTCGAGTCACTCAATTTGTATGAGAACTCCCTGGAAGGTGACTTGCCGGAAAGCATAGCGAAGTCGACAAATTTGTACGAGTTGAGGCTGTTTCAGAACCATCTCACTGGAACTCTACCTAAAGATTTAGGTAAAAGCTCAGCTTTATTATGGCTTGATGTTTCAAGTAACAATTTTTCCGGCGAAATTCCAGCCAATTTGTGTGAAAAAGGTGTTTTATTGGAGGCCTTAATGATAGATAACTCACTTACCGGTGAAATTCCGGCGACTTTAGGCCAATGCCGGAGCTTAAACCGGATTAGATTGGCTAACAACAATCTTTCCGGCACCATACCGGAAGGGCTCTGGGGCCTTCCCCATGTGTCCTTGCTTGACCTCAAAAGCAACTCATTTTCTGGTGTGATTGCAAAAACTGTTGGTGGTGCCTCAAATTTATCGTCTTTAATTTTATCAAGAAACAGATTTTCTGGTAATATACCTGAGTGAAATTGGATTTCTTGGAAATTTGTTGGAGTTTTCAGGGGATGAGAATGTGTTCTCAGGGTCATTGCCTGGGAAAATAGTGAATCTTGGACAATTAGGAAAGCTTGATCTTCACGATAATGCTTTGTCTGGTGAGTTGCCGGAAGGAATTTATTCTTGGAAGAAGTTGAACGAGTTAAATTTAGCAAATAATGATTTAGCTGGGAATATTCCTCGAGAGATTGGGAGTTTATCTGTTTTGAACTATCTTGACTTATCAGGGAATAGGTTTTCGGGGAAGATACCGAATGAGTTACAGAATTTGAAGCTCAATCAGTTTAATTTGTCAAATAATCATTTATCGGGGGATATTCCTCCACTTTATGCTAAAGTCATGTATAAAAATAGCTTCTTGGGTAATCCTGGTTTGTGTGGAGATATAGAGGGTCTATGTGATGGAAGAAGTGATGCTGCCCATGGTTACGCTTGGTTGTTGAGGTTGATTTTTGTCCTCGCCTCGTTGGTTATTGATTGTTGGTGTGGTTTGGTTCTACTGGAAGTACAGGAATTTCAGGAAGGTGAAAATGGCTGTTGATAAGTCGAAATGGACTTTGATGTCGTTTCATAAACTCGGCTTTAGTGAATATGAGATACTTGATGCTCTTGATGAGGATAATGTGATTGGCAGTGGTTCTTCTGGGAAGGTTTATAAGGTTGTGCTGAGCAATGGTGAGGTTGTTGCTGTGAAAAAGCTCTGGGGAAGTTCAAAAATTGCAGATGAGAGTATTGATATTGAGAAAGGTAATGTTCAAGATGACGGATTTGCAGCAGAGGTGGAGACATTGGGAAAGATAAGGCACAAGAACATTGTTAAGCTATGGTGCTGTTGTACAACCAGGGACTGTAAGCTCTTGGTTTATGAGTACATGCCCAATGGTGGCTTGGGAGATTTGCTTCACAGTACCAAAAGTGGCTTGTTGGATTGGCCAATAAGGTATAAGATAGCCATGGATGCTGCTGAGGGACACTTGCATACTTGCACCATGATTGTGTTCCTCCGATTGTCCATAGAGATGTGAAGTCCAATAATATATTGTTGGATGGAGACTTTGGAGCTCGAGTTGCAGACTTTGGTGTTGCCAAGGTGGTCGATGCAAATGGAAAGGGCGCCAAATCAATGTCTGTAATTGCAGGCTCTTGTGGTTATATCGCACCAGGTTCGTCATTTAATCTTTTTGAATCTCTTACTCTGATTTTGACTGGCTCTGAACTAGTTCAGCTTTTATGATCATTCTCTATGGTTCACATTGACATTAGTTCTAAACCTTAATATAAGTAACATTATTATTTTGATACTGTTTGATCCATGTTCTTAGTAAAGTCCAAGTTCAATTATTTGAGAAGTAGTTCTCTGAGTTGGATAAAGATGAGAGCTCAAAAACTGGAGCTGTGTAGTCATGTGAGATCACTTAATAGTTTTCGAAATTAGTTGGAATACGATGGAACAGATTGACATTGGTCTCGAATACTGTTGTTTACTCAGAATGCCATAGAAACTGATCAGAATTTCAATTAAAAGTAGAAGCAAATGATGCTAGCCATTACTATAAGTTGCTCAGTATTTATCTTTTGTGGCTTGAATTTTCATCCCTTCTTAGGAAGTCTCATATTAAGTTACTCGTCCAGGTATATTACTGTTAATGGTGTTCTTTGAAACACTTCCCTTGCCTCAAAATTAAAGATGACTGTTTACATTGTACGAGTTATGAAGTTAGCTTCGTGTGATTATTTGCAACACCAACAGGAAAGTATGGAGTGTTGATTGGTTAATTCATTTCAGGAAATGCATCTTAGAATCTACAAATGTCAACTTTTCTTGTAATCAACCTTTTTGTAACCCTCACTAAATGGAAATTTCATTGTCCATTGCAGAATATGCATACACCCTAAGGGTGAATGAGAAGAGCGATATATATAGCTTTGGTGTTGTCATTCTAGAGCTGGTCACAGGGAGGCTCCCAGTTGATCCCGATGTTAATATGGTGAGAAGGATTTGGTTAAGTGGGTTTGCACCACTTTGGATCAAAAGGGTATTGATCATGTAATCGATACAAAACTCGATTCTTGCTTTAAGGAAGATATGTGTAAAGTCCTTAATATTGGTCTTCTCTGCACCAGTCCCCTTCCCATTAATCGTCCCTCGATGAGGCGAGTGGTAAAGATGTTGAAAGAAATTGGCGGAAGAAACCATCTTAAAAATGCTAGCACTAAGGATGGTAAATTGACACCCTATTACTATGAAGATGCCTCAGATCAAGGAAGTGTTGCTTGAAATAATGGTTTATAAATTCGTCGCAAGACAGACTGAAACCAGAACCCCTCTCCTCTTGTTCAACGGCTGATTATGAATTCTCGGCTTCTCGACCGTTTCCCTGGTGGTGTTTGTTTTCAGGTGTTGGTAGTTTAGGACTTGGGCGAGAGGGTTGGGGTGAAAACAAGGAGTTATGGGAATTGATGTTGTTTGCTCAATGTAAATCCCGGTAACACCTCACCAAAGTTTTCCTCTACCAAGTTTGAAAAAAGTAATCAGCATTAATTTATCTTGTTCAGTTTGCTACCTAAATAGTACATGGTATTTGATATTGACCTCCCTTGAGCATTTTTTTCCCAGGTGAATGATTTTTGATCTAATTGAGCATTTTTTGTTGGTTGTTGCCAATATAACTAAGAGACTTTAATGGTAACTACTGGAGAAGTATTTTTAGAATGAATGAATAAATGGGGAACTAACCAAGAATGGGAGTTGAGTGCAATGCCTTTGTCTACAGTCCTTTTAAAGATTCTTATGCTATCTTTAGTATTTTACTGGCACATTATTTCTTCAAAATCCTATCCACAGGGGCAGAGGTATAACTTTAATGAGTTTACAAATTTAGGTGGTTCGATTCTTCGCAACCTTAATGAGTACAAGGTCCCCCTTGAGTAGTTGCAAACAAAACTAGAATCACTAGGTCTTTAATATCTGTGTAAATATTCGTACCAACATCTAATATATATATATATATATATATATATTACATTTCTATTCAAATATATCTTATGTTGTGTTTGGATCGATAAATTAATAATAGTATTAAAAATTCATTAATTTATTAAAGGGATTTAAAATATTAAAATGCATGAATTTTAAATTTATCCAAAATAAGAATTTATTTAAAATTTTTTATTTTATACTTTTTAATTTTGAAAAATTTGAAACTCATTAATTTCAACCATACAAATCTTTTTAATAAATGAGTAAATTTTAAACTCTTTTTCAAATTTATCGATTCAAAGATAAACTTAAGGAATTCCACGGTCCTAGACTACTGAATTGTGTTTCTAGAATCTGAAATTTGTTGATAAATGTCCTTGGAGAAGCGTGCACTTCAGGTAATTTGATTTTGAAGGAAAAACAGTGGGAGATTTGCAGTGGTATCAAAAAGAAATTTTTTTTTCTCCCAGAAATTTAAAATATTGAAGGGCAATGATATTGCCACAGCATTAATATTACATTGCCACAGCAATATTTACAATAATGGCCAAATTAACCTCAACAAGATACTAGTCAAATTTTGCTTACATCAACACTTAACTGGCCGACTCCGTACAGCAGGACCAAACCCCAAATTCAACCTTTATTGACATCCCTCTATATACTCAAAAAAATTAAATTAATTTTTCTCAAAAATTTTTCATCCTCCCCAATGATTTTTTTTTTGTTCCAAAAAAAAAATTGAAGTTTTTTTTTCCCAACTTAAAGAAGCTTTTTCGAACTTTACAATTTTATTTTATTTTATTTTTTCTGGGTTTTGGGATTTGAACTCTTTTCCATCTTCTAGGTTCATTTTTTTCAAGAAAATCTTGAGTTTTAGTTTTGAAAAAAAAAATAAAAAATTTTGATGGCAATTTGTTTCTCGTGGGGGGATTTTTTTCCTTCAAAGTAGGAAGGGAGGAATAGATAGCAGTTCAACCGTGGGTGGATATATTCTATTTTGTGATTAGATTAATTGAGTAGACCACTAAAATGTAGATTCACCCCAACAGAGTTATTTAAGGAGAAGGATGGTGGTAAAGGAGGGAGACAAGAGGGAATAGGGAATAATTTTGTTGGGACAATTTGGAGATGTTGGCTGAAGGGGCTTAAGATTTCCGCTGGACAGATGATGATGGTGGTGGTCGGGCTAATTCCTCATATTGGGTATGGGTATTTTTGTCATTTAAACAAAGAATTGCTGTGGCATTAAGATTTGTGCTGTGGCAATATCATTTGTCATATTGAAAGCTATTAGCCAAAGTTTTTAAAATATGCACACTATTCTTGTAAGTTGTAACATACCAAAACTGTGATGATGTTTGGTTAAAAGAAAAAAAAAAAAAAAGAAGCCAAAACTACACTTAATTCTGGATACATGCACTAATGTACATGCAAGTCTACTAAAAGAACCAAGCATAATTTTTTTTTAACCCAAACAATGGAACTGAATGTAATTTAGCTGTTCATTGTGTTGGTCAAACATTTCTACAATGATTTCAAATATAAAAGAGTATACAATAATGGCCCGAAACGTTCTGAAACTAGTACCTGCAGAAGACTAAAGTACCAGGGACTACTAGAACTCTAGCTAGATAATAGGTACATATCATAAATTTTTGTATATCCAATTACCAACTTGGTCAGTTGAGTTGGTTGCATGAACTCACAGGAATTATGTAACTTAAATTTGTCATCTACATTAGGCTTCAGTATAAATGCATGTCTCAGTTTGATTTGAATTCAGGCATTACATTTGTGAACCAAATGTTGGTGGTATTCTACCGAGTAATTGACTAACTTTATTATTAGACAATGAGAGAAATTTATGCAGAGCACCAATCCATCATCAATGTCCCTTGGTGGAGAAGTCAATGTAGGCTTTCTTGATTGGCTAACTTGCAACTTCCCCATAGGACTACTCATTTTCACTGTCTGGTCTGATGCAGCTGCACTTGAGTTGTCATTTACAACTACAGCTAACCCCGTGCGCATACGAGAAAACATTTAGGGGTGTTTGGTCTACCGTTTATGGGCAGGAGTATGAATAGGAATAAAAAATAGGGTTAATTATAGTTTGTCCCCGGTGAATGGGGGACAGTTATAAGTTATCATCAATATTTATTTTATCTATAAATTATCTATAATGTTAAATAAAGTTAAAATTTTTATCTAAAAGAGTAGTAAAATATCATAATTACTCTCAATTTTTTAATTGCCTAACCAACTTAAAATTAGGGTGAGTTACATTTTAAAATATGATTTTATTTTATAACCAATTTGTCATTCAAAAGTAACGACGTTTTTCCGTTTAACATTATTGAAAGTTTTTTGAACACTTTAATATTAATTCTATGAATTAGTTTAATATTTATGTTTTCTTCTTCGCATCCATTTTTAGCATGCCATCACATATTTATTCTGTCAATTTTATTTTTGTATCTAGAATAAAGTATTTTATTTGTTAATCACATTATTTAGTTTTATTATTATTTTTATTTTATCTCTTTTATCAATAATTATTTCATTACTTTGTATTTAAAAAGTCACATTATTTGAGTAAATATACTCCTTTGAGATATAATTAATATATATTATAAATAAATTTAAGTTGATCAACTAACTCACTCTCTCGTGCTACTTAGAAAAAACTTAGAATAATAAATTATAGTTCATTATCATTTTCAAATTTAAGAGAAGAATTTTAGTAAAGAAATTCACAAAGTGTAACTAAAAATATTGAGGGCAACTATGACATTTTACGACCTTCTTTAGATGAAAATTTTAACTTTATAAAATTTTTTTGGGAGAGGGGGGGAGATAATTTATAGATAAAATAAATGTAGGGGTAATTTGCATCTGTCCCTTATTTATAAGAGCAAATTGTAATTAAGCGTAAAAAATAACGATAGTCATAAATGTTAATACTTTTATGAGAATAAAAGTGTTAGAAATGTTCCTTTCATTCCTTACATTGTCTTGGATTTCAAATTAATTAAGAAGATGTTTGCTTCGGATTTGAAAATTGGAATCGTAATCGAAATAAAATTTTAAAACCCACTATTAGTAAGAGTTGTGCTATTCCTTTTTACTTGTTTGGTTTTAGGCGGAATTGATTTCATTATGTGAATGATAAATTAATCAATTTGAAACTCAATTCACAAGAGAAAATGAAAGTGAATATTTTATAAAACTTTTATTTTTATAGAATGATTCTTATAATACTCAACCAAATAATATCTATGAGTATCATTAATTTTGATTATCATTCTTGCTTTTAATATCCATAAACCAAACACCTCCTAACTCATTAATATAATGAAATTAATTTTTTTTAAATTCCTGTTTCAAATCGAACAAATAAAGGGTATTGACACAAATGCACACTAATAATAGAGTTTACAATTTTATTCCAATTCGAATTTCAGAATACAAACAAACAACTCCTTAGTTGCTCGAGTGCCCTGTTACCATATGTACGTTTTAACATTTTGAGAGTACCAGTACTACGTTAAAGGGGTATTCATCTTGATCCATCGACACGATTAATCTATTGAATCGGTTCATTTTGAATTTAAAAAAAATATAATATTCAAATTGGTTAATATTATTGTGTCGAGTATTAACGTTATCGGGTTGCGTAGTGAGTTAAAAATTTGTGACCTGACAAGTACTCAAGTCGGTCGGTACATGGGATTAATTGTGTAATTCTATATACTATGGCCTAATAGTATTAGATGTCTTCTTCCTATCCTTCCTATTTACAGGGGTATTTGTATAATTAGTAATATTTTTTAATTTTTAAAAATTTTTATATTAAAAATATAATATTTAGACTGGATTGAGTACCAAATAATTAGTTCGACGATTATTAGTAGGCACTCGAATACTTGTTACCCTTCGTTTATGAACCAAGTAGCGGATAAATTTTTTCCTAACCTGTTATAATCGAGTCGGGTTGGGTAATGGTCATATGTACCGGCTACTTAGTTCGTAAACACCCCTAGTAAGAGACGTAAGGTTGGGTCAATTAGTCCATGTGAGTCGGGTTTTAATATGTCTGACATCAACCCATTTTAAAATAACTGAGTTCAACTCACAAAAAATCACATTTGTGACTTATGTGGCTTATACTCAACTCACTAAATTAAGCGAGTTCTGGGTTGAAATCAGGCTAACCCAAATTCATAACATTTCTTATTTCAAATGTACATAACTTTATTTAACTAATATCACCTAACATATACAAAAATTTTACAACGAAACCATTATATAATATATTCAATACACAATATATATTTTATATTTCATGTTATATATTCTTTAAAAAAAAAATACTACTATATATACACATTATTCGGGCTAGTTTGAAGTGGGTTGAATTTAGTGCAACCCAAACTCATTTCACAATGAAATCAAACCAAATTATTAAGATCAAATTCAAGTCGGCTCACTTTATTTAAACTAATAAGCTCAATATTTTCAAGTCAAATGGGCTGAGTTGGGGCCTTCTTAGCTCAATTGACAGTAGTATAGCTGTAATTTATATGTTTCTTTGTTAATTAATTATGAACAGAGGATGATGAGCTAAGATTTAAGCAATATACACTCAAAACACCAAAAGAAAAAGTAACACTAAAACACAATGCTTGATATTAAAATAGTGTACAGAAGTTCTCGGTATGTTGATATACTAGTAGTTTTACATTAATTCTTTATCACCAGAAAGATAATAGTATTTCGTTTCAACGTGTTTAAAATTATATGCACAAAATTGAATTTTAGAAGAAACCGTAAGATTAAAATTTTGGGTTGATAATAATTTGAAGACAAAGTGAGTTTAAAGAAAACAAAAGGAGTAAAATAAGAAGTAAAATTAAACAACATTAATATAAAATGAACATATATACAGTACAATGTAAAAGCTAATGGGTGAAGCTGATAACTAGATTATTAGTTGATTAGTCGCTAAGATTAAATTGCACAAAGCAAGATTATTGTTTGTATTTAACTTTTATTAGATAACGTTATAATATTTAATTTTTTCACCATTAATCTATAATAAAGTGGTCAAGGAAAATTACAAGTATGCATATTAAGTGCAGACCATTTGAAGCCCAAAGGCCCGGTACACTAGCCTCAGAAAAAAGATTCGGCTCTTGTGAAATAAAGGTCCAATTGGAGGAGTGGGTTGCTACTTTCACTCCAAACTAATAAAAAAACGTATTGGGCTTTACCCTAGACAGTAATGTGCTAGAAGCCCCTCTTTTGCTACTTCTAGATTTATGTTTTCTTCAATTGGCTGCATCTCAGGAAAAAAAAAAATGAACTGATTGTCTCATGCTTTTTAATTAATTTAAATATGTTTACAAAAAAAGAAAGATAGATTATGTGTTTAAATGGAAAGGAAAAGTAAATCATATTAGTTATTTTTTGGTATGTCATAGATAAAATTGTTATTATAGGTCAATATAGACATCTTCAAATAAGGAAGGTTAAATCATTTTTAACCCCTTACCTTTTTCTTTTAAGGAACATCACCCATCAAAATATCTGAAATTAACTAGAGGCATAGATTGTGCCCAAAGTCTAGGTTGACAAAATGTGATGATACAAATGATTACATGTCAAAAAATCAACACTAGAAGAAACAAGCAAAATCAGGATTTAAGTGTTTTTGGGCAATTTATTTGCACTCAATTTTGACTAATTATATGACAGCTCTATTTTTTATTTATTATTATTATTTTTTTTAAAGAGAATTTACAATAGATCTCCACCTACCCGTTGTCAATGACGAATTTATGTGAGGTTTAGTGGGGGCACGTGCCCCCACCAAACTTTTGAAAGTCTATATTTCATGTATATATTTTTGTGAACTTGTGTTTGTGCCCCACTAATTTATAATACAAAATATATATATTCACGAGATTTTACTATAATTTGTTAGCAAATATTAATAAAATTTATAAATAAAGGTGATTAGACGTTATTTTATTACTATAGATGCATTGCTTTAAAGATCTGTAGTCTATAGTATATAGTTTTCAAAAAAAAAAAAAAATAGTATTTATGATTTTTTTAAGATTTATTAGACTTTTAAAAAAATTATTTTTACGAATGAAATTTTATCGTATCATCTTTTAAGTTATGCTGTTTGTTAAATACATATATATTTTTTTACTTTTTATGAGCATATATTGTTATAACTTTTTATTCAAAAAAAAAAAAATCATATTTGTTTATGGCACTATTAATTTTTTAATAGTAATAAAACAAAAATAAGCTATACTTTTATGGGCATTAAAAAAAAAAAAATTATTAAGATTACAAATGATTAATATTGATTATTTCTTGGTCCATCAAAATCGAGACCTTGAACATGACGTCTCGAATCTAACCCGATAAAAATGACTGTGCAAGCCTATATCTTTTGTGAATTGGGCCGACCGTGCAAATAGAACCATTAAGCACTTTAAATCCAACTAGTTATGTTAAAATCAATTAAAGAGATAAAACCTTCTAATTGATTAAATTAAGGAAAATCAAATAAAGCGATGCTCGGCATTAGGGAATTAATTTACCCTTAATTGACTTGGTAATTGGACTCTCCTAAATTAAAGCTTTCACTCTTAGCCTATAAATACAAGATCATTCTCATTAAGAAGGACAACTTAGAAACACTTCGACCACATGAAGAGTAAGACTCCAGCAGTGTAGGGAATCAATAACCACGAGAAGCAAAGTGTCACATTTTCTACGACAATCAAGAGTTGCAAATCTTCACCAACATTCTTTGAATCGGGATCAAGTTTAAAACCCTCGGTACATATTCTTTGATTGATTTCTCCTACGAGAAATTGAATGAATTCAACTATTCGAGATCAAGCCTGTTACGGCCCTCGGATTGTTTTTCAACACCTCGATACTTCAAGATCAAGCCGATCACGGCCCTTGGATTTTTGTCACCAAATCAAGGAACGAATTAGAGGTTTTTGTCATTGCAATCAATAATCGAAAATACCAGAGTTGTATCCCGTTTTCACCTGATCTAATAAAATTTTGAATTTCTTTACCGTGAATTTTATTACGTGTCAAGCAAGATCGCTGAGAAGAGCTCTTCTACTGCAAAGAGCGACGTGCTTCTTTGGTTGGTCCATGGACTCGTAGCAAGTCCAAAGCAGGAGAAACAATAGCAGGTCACATTGGCGATGGTAGGACAAGGACACGAACTGTCATCATCCTAGGCGCAAGGAAGGACGAAAGTTCTGAATTCAAGAAGTTAGCCTCAATTTCAGAAGATTTTGTGTCCAATGGAGTCTTGCATGACAAGTCCCAATATGCTTCCGATGCTGATTCAAGCACGGGATCCCTTTCAAAGTCTCCTGCAAAAGAGCAGAGGCAGTTAGATTCTGCATTGTTCGAAGCATCATACACTTCTCCATTGTATATGCAAGCTATGATGACGGGTGCATCATCAGTAGATGAACAATTAGTTTCCATAGCTCGCGCTATTGAAAAGTTTTCTAAAACTATTGAAGAAAAGGATTTGCAAATTGTCGTATTAGTGAACAAGTTAGAGTTTACTCAAAATATTGGAGAGACTAGTGAAGCCAATAACAAGTTGGATCAAAATCCACAAATGGATGTAAGTGCTAAAATCTACTTTAGGTCATCCTCCAGATGACCAGTAGATGACATCAACAACCTTCTGGCAACA
Source organism: Cinchona pubescens (assembly GCA_025175665.1). Classification (NCBI taxonomy): domain Eukaryota; kingdom Viridiplantae; phylum Streptophyta; class Magnoliopsida; order Gentianales; family Rubiaceae; genus Cinchona; species Cinchona pubescens. The sequence continues at coordinate 4,019,860 of JANKKI010000107.1, read as the reverse complement.
GGTGCTATATCAATATAGTACATACAAAGAATGATCACCAATGCAATTTGCACACGATATAGGGCTCCATCATAGAATACTATGTTGTACTTGAAGCCTTACAGCAAGCGAATTGATCACCTTAAGTTGCTCGTTACCTACCATTCTCCTAAGATTCATAACTTCGACGGCAAAAGGAACGCTAAACAACGTGTGGCTCATTTTATTGAGACTTGCAACAATGCCAGGATTGAAGGAGATGTTTGGTGAAGCAGTTTGTCCATTCCCTAAAAGGTAATGCATTTGACTGGTACACTGATTTGGAGTCAGAATCAATTGACAGTTAGGAACAAATGGAGAAGAAATTCTTAGGACGATTTTACAACACCCGTCGTGTTCATAGTGAACTTGTCAGAACTCAGTAATGCTCGACAATGGAAAGATGAACCAATTGTGGATTACATCGAATGTTGGACTGCAAAGAAAGGTTCTCGAAAATTTTCGCGATTAAGATATGCATGCAAGGGACGCATTGGAAGTTACTTTATACACTTCAAGGGGTAATACCATGGACCTTTGATGAACTAGAAACACGTGCTCATAGCATAGAAATGAACATTGCTAATCATGCGAATGTAAGGGCCCCTATTCCCAAACTTAAAAGGGAACAAAAAGAGGTGAGAAAAAATGACAAGAAATCGAAAGGGAGCAAAAAGTCAATGGCTGTAAGTGCTATGCCTCTGAAAATTCCCAGAAATGACAAAAAGGAGCAAGAAATGGTCAAAGAGCAACCTCGAGAAAGACAACGCCCTATACTTAAAGAATTGAAAGAAATAGTCTACCTATTCCCTGATTCAGATGTAAAAGATATTCTGGATTTTCTTCTTGAAAAGAAAATCATAGAATTTTCACGGAGTCTAAGCATCCTGAAGAAATAGGACGAGTTGATGATCCAAGATATTGCAGGTATCATAGGCTTGTCAACCATCTGACTGAGAAATGCTTTGTGCTGAAGGAGTTAATCATGAAACTTGCCAAGAAAAGAAGCATCTTGCTGGATATTGAAGAAGGCAGAATGCAACCACACAAGTATAGTACTTGACTCGTTCTCTACAACAAGTTGTCAGGGAGAGAAATACAAAACCATCTAGTTTGGAACAATGGAACCGGTTTGAGTTTATATCCTTCGTACCAAGAGCCTTGACATGAGCTCGAATAAAGATGACAAAGGACGGAAGCTTGTGACTAGAAAGAGGAAGGTCATGGGGAAAGATTCTTGGAGAGCCCATGAAAGAGAAATTTTCTGATGGTAAGAAGGGGACAATGAAACAAGTAAAGAAGCCTCCCAAAGAAGACGTGAATCACAGCCATCACCAACCATGGCATCCTTGTTCGAGTTTTCCCAAAGGGCTACTTTCGAGGTCAAGTAAACAAGATTGAGTCAAGTTTCGTGGTGACATCCCATCAAGAACAACAGGAGAGTTATCTGCCCATGAAGAAACTGACCTAGTAGTGCACACAGTAAAAGGATTACCAACATGGCTCAATTTAAGTGAATCCATGCAATTACCTGAAGAAGATTGGAAGGCTTTGGTAAAAGTGTTGGAGGACCCGTCAAAATACAAGACCATTTTAGATGAGATAGATGGAGAAACCACTCCATGCATGTCATGTTGTTCAGCCATCGCTTTACCGATGAAGATTTGCAGTTGGAGTCTAAGCCTCACAACTGGTCATTATTTGTTTTCGAGTATATAAAGGAGCAGAAGATCAATAGAGTATTGATGGACGGCGGATCCTCTGTAAACATCAAGCCAAAGTTCACAATAAGATAGCTAGGCATTGCTACTGAAGAATTGGCTAAGAGCTACCTAGTCATTCAAGGGTTTGACTAAGGAGGTCAACGAGTTATTAGGATGATTCGTGGCTGAAATAAAGTATTGGGGAACTGCAGATAGATATATTGTTCCATGTGATTGAGGCAAAAACCTCCTACAACCTCATTTTAGGATGACCATAGTTACATGTCCATGGGGTAGTGCCTTCTACATTGCATCAATGCCTTAAATTCTACAAGAATTGTTTGCAAACGGTATTCACCGACAACAAATCCTTTACCGAAGTAGAGTCACATTTTGCAAATGCGAAGTTTTACATAGAAGGTGACACGGTAGAAGAAGTTTTACATGTGAAAATCCCACTTAATGGAAAATCTAGGAAGCAGGTAGACAACAAATGTGAATTGTTACTTGTGAGAGAAGATGTGAAGCAAATAAAACAGACGAGCATGATAAAGGAAATGCCTATAAGTAAAGATTCAATGGCACCACAAATCTTCAAGTATATTCCCAAGGCACAAAGAAGGAAAGATGAATTATCTTTTGTTGAAATTTCAACATCTAAAATATCGAAACTAGCAAACAAGAGGGCCTTGGGATACAGTGGATCGTGGATTGCTAGAGAAGCCTTTAACTTTGTTGTTGACAAAACAACATACAATAGGAAGGCCACCATTTGAGGGTTTCGTCAAATCAGTTCGAGATGAATCCTTACCTCAAAAATTAACCACAGAAGGGTTTGATTCGAAGACATATAGGTTGACGGCAAATGCTGGGAATGACTATAGAAATTCTCCATCCCAGGGAGAGCTAAATCCTGAAGTCACGGGTGAAAAGATGCTTGGTTTAAATGAAACACAAAAGATGTTGAGGAAAGAAAGGCATCGGATAAGCCCCCCAAGATCAGGACAAGGCTTTATGTCTCCAAAACTAGTACGAGTCACCCTTAAAGAAAAAAAAGAGGAAAAGACCACTCATTATATAACGGTTAAAGAGACGAGTAATGAACAAAGCAGGCAATCGTCACCTCAGAGATCAGTTTTAGAACACATTGAACCATTTGGTGCATGAGTTTTTGTGTTTGATAGGATAGGTATCTCACACTTTGACATAAGAAAAGGATGGCTTGTCTTCAAGATCTTCTGTGTTCTAAAGAATACAAAGGGATAGCCTTCCTAATTAGGAGCACTTTTTTGTCTTTGTTCGTCTAAATTTACCAAAATCACTAGATGATTAGCTTGACTTAGGCCTTCATCCTTTAGTATTCTATCGATTGAGAGAACCTAAAGATTATGAAGTAAACCTGAAGGGTTATCACAAAAGTCTGTGTTTGAAAGGATTGGGAGCAGGGATATTAAAGTAGATGGCGAAGGGCTTAAAAGACTAAGAAAAAAGGTAGATGACGGCAATGAAATTCATAGAACAGTGCCTTCTTGTATGATACGTAAGATCCGTTGGGGAACCCAAACTGAGGAGATGCTCAAAATTAGGAGGTGCATAATTATTCATACAAAACTAGCTCTGCAAATCACATTGGATGACAATGATGATGATGAGCAGTGGGTTTATGTCACCACATGCCACGTTAGAGTAGAAAAAGTTCCTTCAATAGACGTTGTGAAAGAAGATGTCTTAGACGCTCCACCACAATTAGAAGATGGGGGGCAACCCACGGTGGATGACCTTAAGAAGCATAACTTAGGGACCCCTAATGATCCAAAGTCAATTTTTATGAGTGCTCAGTTAAGTACTTCTGAATTCAGGGATGTGTTTGCTTGGAACTACAAAGAAATGCTTGGACTGGATCCTAAAGTAGCAGTTCATCATTTATCAATCAAGCACGACACTCGTGCAATCAAACAAGCTTAGCGTGTTATCCGTCTAGATCTTATACCTAAAGTGAATAAGGAAATAGATAAGATGCTTGAAGCCGGCTTCATAGGGGAAGTGAAATATCCACAGTGGATTTCTAGCATAGTAGTTGTCAAGAAATGAAATGAAAAAAATCTGCATTTGTGTATACTTTCGTGATTTAAATAAAGTTTATCCAAAGAATGATTTTCCCCTACCAATCAATGAGATTATTGTGAATGTGTTAGTAGGGCATGAAATTCTAAATTTTATAGATGGATGTGCAGGTTATAATTAGATACGCATGGCACTAGAATGTGAGGAGCTCACTGCTTTTTGCACATCAAAAGGTATATTTTGCTACAAAGTGTTGCCCTTCGGCTTGAAAAATGTCGGAACCACCTATCAACGTGTAATGCAAAAGATTTTCGATGATATGTCTATGTAAGAGTGGAATGCTACCTAGATGACCTGGTAGTTAAGACGAGAAGAAGAAAAGACCACTTAGACGATTTTCAAGCGGTGTTCACCCGTTTAAGACAATTTCAGTTGAAAATGAATCCACTTAAGTGTGCTTCTTGGGTTTCATCAAGAAAATTCTTAGGGTTCATTGTTCAACACCGAGGCATTGAGGTGGATCAATCCAAGATCGATGCCATACAAAAGATGCCTCCACCAAGGAACCTCCGCGAGTCTCGGAGTCTTTAAGGGTCTTTATCGTACATTCGTCACTTCATATCCAATTTAGCAGGACAATGCCAACCATTTAATCAGGATTGGTGATGAAAGATGCACCATTTGAATGGGACCGATCAAGCCAAAATGCTCTTGGTAGCATTAAGAAACATTTGGTCAACCCTCTGATCTTGGGACTACTAACACCAGGAAAATCACTTATCCTCTACATTGCTGCACAAGAAGAGTCTGTGGGAGTTATGTTAGTACAAAACAATGATGTATTTAAAGAAAAGACATTGATTAGCTAAGTTGAAGATTAACAGATTTAGAGGTGAGATGCACTCCCATTGAAAAAATCTGTTTGGCTTTGGCTTTTTCCTTCTAAAAGCTAAGGCATTACTTCTTGGTCTACACGATCCATCCAGTTGCAAGGGTTGATTACTTCAGATATGTGATGTCAAGACCAGTACTCTCAGGACGTATTGCCAGATGGTCGGTCTTATTTCATGAATTGGAGATCATTTGTGTCTCTCGAAAGGCGATCAAAGGGTAAGCCTTGCTAACTTCTTGTCAGACACCCTATTCTCCCAAATTGGGATGAGGTTTTCGAGGGTTTCCCTAATGAAGAAGTGATATTTATTGAAATGTTACCACCATGAACATTGTATTTTGATGGAGCTGTAAGATCTGAATTAGCAGCTGTTAGAGTAATGTTCATTTCATCACAAAGGCATGCCTTACCATTTGCCGTTGTATTGGGACAGAAATGTTCAAACAATGTAGTAGAATATCAAGCCTTGATCATTGAGCTACAGATGGCTATTGAAATGAATATCTTGGATCTTGAAATTTATAGAGATTCAAAACTTATCATCAACCAATTATTGCACGAGTATGAAGTCAAAAAGGATGATTTGATTATATACTTCAATCATGTCTCTCACTTAATAGAAAAGTTCAACAGCATTTTGATGGAACACATTCCAAGAAAGGAAAATCGTCTAACAGATACTCTTGCCAATTTAACCACGACAGTAGCTCTGGCTAAAGGTGAGACAACGACAGTCCTTGTGTGTTGTAAGTGGGTAATACCCGAGCTTTTAAAGTATATTCACATTCAGGATAGCAATCCTTTCTCAGTACGGGTAGTTGAGAAAGAAGATTGGAGATATCCTTTGATCGACTATTTAAAACATGGTAAGTTTCCAGAAGAGTCCCGAAGGAGGATTGATATTCAAAGACGAACCCCATGATTTGTTTACTACAAAGGTACCCTCTTTCGCTGGTCATTCGAAATTATTTGGCTCCGCTGCTTGGAGAGGGATAAAGCGAACCAAGTTATGAAAAAAACACATTCGAAAATTTGTGAAGCTCACCATTCAGGACCCAAGCTCCACTTTCGTATAAAAAGAATGGGGTAGTACTAGTCAAAGGCTATATGGAGTATGCTCAGAGATGTTAGGCCTGCCAGTTTCTTGCTTACTCTATCCATTAAGCCCCAGAACTTTTTCAACTGACGGTGGCAGCTTAGCCATTTGATGGTTGGGGATTAGATACTATTGGCCCTCTTCCTAAGTCTTCACGGGGACATCTCTACATCTTGGCTGGTACGGACTACTTCAACTCCAAGTGAGCGGAAGCAGCCCCGTTTAGCAAAATCATGAAGGAAACAGTTGTTCATTTCATCAAGTCAAACATTATTTTTAGGTATGGAGTGCCTCGATATATCATCACCAATAATAGAAAGCCATTTGTCAACAGTTTAATAGATCAGTTATGTGAGAAGTTTAAATTCAAACAGCATAAATCTTCCATGTATAATGCACCAGCAAGTGGTCTCGCTGAAGCTTTCAACAAAATCTAAGAAAATTTGCTTAAGAAGGTGTTGGCAAAATCCAAATGTGACTGGTATAAAAGAATAGGTGAGGCACTTTAGGCATATCGAACAACTTACAGGATGCTTACTCAAGCAACTCCTCACTCTTTGGTCTATGGGGTTGAAGTTGTTTTGCCACTTGAGCAGCAAATACCGTCTCTCAGGATTGCCATCCAAGAAGGGTTGACTAGCGATGATAATGCACAACTCCGACTATAAGAGTTAGATGCACTAGATAAAAAGAGGTTCGATCCACGCAACAACATTTGGAATGTTACCAGGCTTGTTTGTCTGAGGCCTTCAACAAAAACGTACGGCCAAGGTTATTTCAAGTTGGAGATTTTGTACTACCTGTTCGAAGGCCAATCTCTATCACGCTATGAATGAAAAAAAAGTTTACTTCTAACTGGGATGGTCCTTATGTAGTACAACAGGCATACACCAATGGTGCCTACCGTTGACCGATCAAGATGGTGTGAAGGTTGGACCAATCAATGACAAATTTCTGAAACAGTACTTCCCTTAAACTTAGATTCCACAAAACCCTTTTTGCTTTTTTTTTTGAAAAAAAAAAGTCATGTTGGACATCATAAAAAGGACAGCCTAGGGCCAAAAAAAAGGTTGAAAATCCTAAAAAGGATAGTCTAGGCAAAAAAAATGTTTTTCTTAAATTACGTTTTTGACTTGATCTCTTCTAGGATACGTAGGCAGCTTGGGTATGGCCAAGCCCAATCAATTGTTTATTCCTTTTAGTTTGCTTAATAATAATCCTAAAAAAAATATCAACAATGATTTAAATAAATATTTCTGGCGCACATGAGTATAAATTGTGAATGGCTAAAAAAAATTTGAAAGAAATAAATGTATTTCAAATTCATTCTTGAAGTGCATTCAATCTCAAGTTTTAATTAAACATGAAATACTAGGAAAGTACATGTTTATTAAAGAGATGAGATTACTGAAAAAAATGATGATAAAGAAAACAAAATAACAATTAGAGTAATTCATCTACTTCAATTGTGCGACTTCAGCTCCTTCTTTCTCTAGAGAAATACGAAGTGCTTACAAATCTTCAGAATTCTTAGAAGATACAATTAGAGTGTTCTTAAGGTTGGTTTGCTCAGTTGCAAGATAAGCCATCAAATGTTGATCGTGAGACATCTTGTCATTAACCTTATATATCTCAGTATCAACCCCTTGCATCTTGATTTCTAACTGCTCTAGTTCCTTCCCCAATTCAACTTTCCTATCCTAGAGACTTAATCGTTTAGCTTGGATGGTAGACTCAAGATGCTTCAACTTTTGTTCACTTGCCGAAGAAATCTCCTCGAGCTATCTTTGAATGGAAGCAAGGTGCGTAGAGAGTGCAGTTTCAGTAAACTTCCCAGAAAAATTGTTGTGCAATTCCTGATACTGGCTGATATGGGTAATAAGGTTCTTCACTCGAGTGCGCAACAGAGAAGGGTCGAATCTATCGAGTTCAATCACTCGAAATAACTTAGCAAACATGTCAGAGTACTCCAAGAGTCGCTCAAATGAAGTTCCCAAATTTGCTGCTGAATTCTTTCTCCAATACCTAAAGCTACATTGCGATGTTGTTCAGACGCGATGGCAGTAACACTAAATATGGAAGGCGCAGTCGGTTCACACAAGATCGACTGAGCAAGGATAAGCGAAGTAGGCATCATAGGTAGCCTCTTTTTTGCATTTGAAAATGAGGTAAGACCAGAAGGTTTTCCCAGGTTACGCGCAACCAATTCAAATTGGTTGGGGCCTGAGATGGTATTATCCGTACTGCTTTCCGGCCCATCCAATGTTGCGCCTTCTGCGATGAAATGATTTCTTCCGAACTTCAAAGTATGTTAAGAGCATTTAACAAGAGAAATATTTTACATATTAGAGAGGTGAAGAAGAAAGTTAATAAAAAAAAAGAAGCATAATACCTGATCCTTGGGATATATGGACACCAGTAAATAGATTTTCTGTATTCAACACAAGCTTCGCAGGATTGTTGGCAACATATCATGAAGACCTGTCACTTGGGATATATTTCTAACATTTGTCACTATCACGGTCTCCAGCTGAAGTTGATCGCTCATCACTGGCAAATTTCTTCTTTAAGAGCCGTGATCTTTGAATCAGTGGAATCTCATCACTCATTTCATCCAATTACAGTTGTTCAGAAGGATGTTCACTAGGATGATCATCAGTTGGAGTTTTCATCCTGAACTTCTTGAATGGCGTGTCTCTTTCGAGAGCTAGTGCCTTCGTTTATTACGATAGCCTCCGCATCCACTTTTGACCAACAGGAACAGAACCACAGGTTGGATCATTCAAGGAGCTAAGAAATAACTCTGTTAATGTCTTTGAACCATTTCTGAAATAATCATCATAGAGTTGTACTTACCAAATACTATATCGTCGAGTAAAGCGATCCTTAAAGTTACGCGATATGACGGGAGTTGATACTTTAGATTTTGTGCTAGTACAAGTGCAAGAGCGATAGAACTGATACAACTTCTCTAAGACTGATGTAGGAAGCTCTTCACTTTGCTTACTTGGAAGATCTTGACAAAAGCCAAATTGGCGAGCAAAGCTGTGGGGATTGTAAATCTCCACCACATACAAGTTTTCGCATCACAAAGACAAGTAACTTGATCGCAAGTTCATGAAATAATTAAACTTGAATGATGAAAGGTTGTGATTGTTAGTGAAAAAGTATTGCTTTTCTAAAACGAAGGAAGTGTAATGCCATGCAAAGTTAGTCCCCCGCATGATATGCTATCTTGCATTTATCTCATCAAATGAGATAAGTTACGGAGGAACTCCTGACGAATTTAGCCATTGTTGAATCAAATTGGCAAGATGGATTCGGCTGATGTGTGTTGAAGTACTGTGCCAACTAGACAAGAACATAATGTGATGGAAAAGTATGGAAACCCTTGCCAGGTTGGGAGGAATTTTCTATCCCATTCAAGTTGCGGTAAATACCAGCTAATGCAGGCACAACTAAATAGAACCTTATCCCTTTGGCAATGAAACTTGCTATCACAAAAGTTCCTGGTTGAATAAGGCCTATTTCATGAATAGGAAGGGCAAAGATACAAATCCAACAAGAGATCAAGGCAGCCAAGTAGGTCTCCTCCCGATAGACATCATCAACTCCAAGTTCGATGAATGCACCATGTTTTTCTTCTGACCAGTCAGAAGGGTTAGGGATGGCACCTAAAGAAAAAGTCATCGGTTGAGTGTTATTCTTTCTTCTACCACGCTTTGTAAAAACTTGGTACTTAGGAGCGCCTCTGTACCAAAAGTTATTGATCCACTTAGATACATTTACTTTTGAGATTTTCTTGGTGTCCTCTCATAGATGACGGAAAGCGGCAAATAAGTATTGGAAACTAGGAGGGATGACTTTCTTTCTTTGCTTGTCAATTGTGGAAAATAGCCTCTTTGTGGGGATAGTCTCGTTGTAGAATAAGCCTCTCTAAGGCAACCCGTCAAGTGTAAGTAAGTCTCAAAGAGATAAAGAAATCTCTCATTGGGAATTGTGAGCTGTATTCATCTCAGGACACTAGCACTCACAAAAAGCCATGAAAATGTTGGCATTGCGGTCAAATGTGAACAAGGACGCTTAAACAATGTCATAAAGGCATGCTTTCATGAGTGTTTGTTAGTTTCAACCAAGGACATCTTCTAGCTATTCCCAGTAAAGAGGTGTGTATGTGAACTCACTATTGACCTTAAAAGAAGTTCTGCAACTCGCTTCGCCAGCAATAATGTGACGTCCCAAAGTAAGATAAGGAGTTTGGCGTGAAATGTTGCAACTAATGGTTAGAAACAAGCAAAAACAAAGAGCGGTCATCTTTTGTATGAGACTCTCTCAACCACCCTAACAAATCCTTGGGTTCATACTTATTTTCTAACTTCTTGGGAAACTTATCGAATGCTGAAGAACGTGTAGGGAGAGTGGTTCCATTTTCAATATCTTCATTCTTGTCATCCACAATCACAAGATATGGCCTCTTGGAAATAATTGTCTATTTGAAATAAACCATGTCAGTTGCTAAAAAAAAAGAACGATGGCATGAGGGAGTGGGTTCGATAGCTTAATTTGTTGATAAACAAGACCTAGATTGCTATTGTGCGAACCACATCCAAATTAGTTATTAAAAAGCTTCGAATGTTAACCACGAGCCATGCGAGTGCACCGAGGATCATCCAACATGGTTCTAGAGCGTGATCTTGTTGACGATTCAAATATGGGCCACTCTAAGGGTACGTCAATGACGCAACCGTAAGAAGGTATGGCACGGGGGGGGTGGGGTTTGGTGACTTTAGCTAATGATTCAGTTACGAGCCACTCTAGCAGTACGTTAACAACGCAACCGTAAGAAGACATGGTACTGGAGTTGTGGTGTTCTAGTTGATGATCCGTGTATGAACCACTCTAGGGTATTTCAACGACGTAACCGTAAGAATGCATGGTACCGGAGATATGGTGATTCAGCTGATGATCTGGTTACGAGCCAAGAAGGCATGGTATTGGAAGTGTGGTGATTCAACTAATGATTTGATTATAAGCCACTCTAGGGATATATCAACAACGCAACCGTAAGAAGGCATGGTACCAGAGTTATGGTATTTTAGTTGATGATCCGTTCACGAGCCACTCTAGGGGTACGTCAACGACGTAACCGTGAGAAGGCATGGTACCGGAGTTGTGGTGTTCTGGTTGATGATCTGTGTACGAGCCATTCTAGGGGTATGTCAACGACGCAATTGAAAGAATACATGGTACTGGAGTCGTGGTATTCTAGTTGATGATCTGTGTACAAGCCACCATCTAGGGATATATCAATGATGCAATCCTAAGAAGGCATGATACCGGAGTTGTGGTATTCCAGTTGATGATATGGGTATGAGCCACTCTAAGAGTACCTCAACGACGCAATAGTAAGAAAGCATGAAATTGGAATTGTGGTGTTCCAGTTGATGATCCGGGTACAAGCCGCTTTAGGAATACGTCAAAGATATAATGATTTTGTGTGCAATAATGATTTCACCATTGAGTTTTTTTAAAAAAAAAAAAAAAAAAAATTCTTGCGTACCTCAAGCTGGAAAAGTAAGATTGGATTCGAGAGAGAAAAGAAATTCACAAAATGTGGATCAATCAAAACCGGTGGTTGCCACTATGTCCAAATAAGATTACCCAGATTGAAGATTCCCCTGAAGTGGGTTGCATTGTCATTTTGCAAGAAACTTTGATTTTTTTTTTCCTTTCTACCTTTTTCTAAAATTGGAATTCTGCCACAAAACAAATGATTCATTTTATGCATTAGTTGATGTGGTTAACAATGTTCAAAGGCTGTTACCAAGAATACTAAAGTCTTGTTGAACATGAAGATTAATTAATTGGTCGAACAAACAAGACTATCTTGAAATGGCATGAGCTGGAAACTCCTAAAGCCATATTAAAGTTGAGCACCAAGTGATTTGATTTATATAAGGCAAAGTGAAGAATTTCCATGCAAAGTTTGGATTCCAAAGCAGGAATGTGGCATCAAAGCCATACGAATGACTTTGAGTTCAATATTATATTGTGCATGAAATCTTCGAGAGTAGTAGCAAGTGATCACTGGACACGAAATTTCAATTAAAATAATTCACTTAAAATTTAGTGTTGTATAAATGAAATTCAATACTACTGTAGTACATGGCTATGGGATACTGAAGTCTTGCATGAGTATTTGAGGAATGAAAAGCGAAACCTTCAATACGACAAGTAGCAGCTTCGGTCTCCAAATTTTGTCAAAACCTTGAGGGTAATATTGCGGGATGGATTACTGCTGAATATTCCTTTATGTATGGCACTTACGCATGTAAGGAACTCAACAAAAATTTGAAGGATTTTGCTTGCAATTGCTGCGTTTTGTGATATGGTGAATTTAGGACACCTAGGAGTGGGGATTAAATAGGAAAAACGTGGAGCATATTTGTGCTTCAATTTTGGCTTAATAAAATATGTTCATGCTCAAATTTTGTTTGATGGAGAAGATTGGGTGCCTGAAAATCCTTTGTCAATCATTATTTCCTTAAGGTGAGCAAGAAATTTGGAGAGAAAATTTGCATAATTAATTAACGTGCAAAGTTTCAAAAAATTTGCCTGATTAATTAAGGTGCAAAGTTTCCTTGTTCTGTCAAATATGTGATACGCCTTCCGCGGAGATGAGGAAACAAAATCATTAAGCATATTTCTTCCTTATTTGACCATTTGCATACTTTGCAGATCAATCAATTTTTTTTTCTCAAGATTATGCAATCATTTAGTTTCCAAACAAATGAAGACAAATGTAAAGGCCGTTTGCATGGGAGTACAAGGAATCCTTTTCTTTTCAATGAATATGTAATTGTCAAGTCATGCTCTGATTGAAATTTTGTCTAAACGGGAGCACTCAAAGTGGAATTGTCAAGTGTTAAACATGTAATCTCCAGGAATAAATGCATATGTAAATCCCAGTCATACTTGATGTCTACGTTTCAATTATCATTTTGGCCAGAATTTTCAAGCGAGCTTCCAATTGACAATTTGCAAGACTCACTCCACTTTGGGATGAATGTTCAAGTGCATGAGTTCCTGAATTTTGAATGCATGAAGGCATGCTAAAAAAAATGGTGGCTGCGGACAGTCCCACACACACACACACACACATATATATATGGGACTTCATGCATTTTTGTTCAAGCAAGCATGAACCAAATTCAAGCCTTGAAGGAGGGTATTTTTGGGCATTAAAAAAATAAATAAATAAATTATTAATATTACAAATGATTAATCTTGATTATTTCTTGGTCCATCAAAATCATTGAGATCTTGAACATGTTGTCTTGAAGCCCAGTAAAAATGATTGTGTAAGCCCATATTTTTTGCGAATTGGGCCGACTGTGCAAATGGAACCTATTAAACACCCTAAACCCAACTAGTTGTTCTAAAATCAATTAAAGAGATAAAACCTTTCTAATTGATTAAATTAAGAAAAATCAATTAAAGCGAATTAGGAGATTAATTTATCCTTAATTGAACTGGTAATTGGACTTTTCTAAATTAAATATCTCACTCTTGACTTATAAACACAAGGTCATTCTCATTAGAGGGACGACTTAGAAATACTTCGACCACATGAAGAGTAAGACTCTAGCAGTGTAGGGGATCAATAAGCACAAGAAACAAAGTGCCGCATCTTCTACGACAATCAAGGGTCGTATTTTTACTAACATTCTTTGAACCGAGATCAAGTTTAAAGCTCTCATTACATATTCTTCGATTGATTTCTCGTACGAGAAATTGAACGAATTCAACGGCTTAAACGAGAATTGAGATCAAACCTGTCACGGCCCTCGGATTGTTTGTCAACACCTCGACGCTTCACGATCAAGCCGATCGCGGCCCTTGGATCGTCGTCACAAATCAAGGAACGAATCAAAGGTTTTCGTCATTGCAATCGATGATCGAAAATACCACAGAGTTGTAACTCATTTTCACCTGATCTAATAAAATTTTGAATTTGAGAATTTTATTTCTTGTCTTATTTTCAGATACGAAATTTGTGTTTATAAATTTATTACAATCGCACAACATGCAAGAAACTGAAATGTTTATAATATCAATAAAAGGTATAGATATTATATATTGTCTTTTTAGATACTATTAAAAATCTCTTTAACATATTCAATAATACAATATTCATTCCATTAATTACATAGTACCCGCAATAAAAATAAATTTTGATTCTGCTCTTATTTGCGGGTGACTCAAACCTATAATTTAGGTCATAAGAGAACTGTAGTAATTATTTAAATTATATTTCATTATCTATGACAGTGCTCCAGTTATAACCCTGTCATCACGCCATCATGGTATAAGTGTGACGAAACCTGTAATGTGCTATTTATAGAGGATGTAATTTCGGCATAAAATTTATTTTGACATCCAAAATTTAGAATGTTGCATTTTAGGTCATGTAAAAAATGCCTGTTGGACAGTAAACTTAATTTGTCAATATTTATAGATCCTTTCTGATTTGTCATCTGAGTAACTATTCATCCAGCTGGCAATATTATAACTTGTTTATAAATAACTAGAATTTATAGTAAATCATGACTTTTTTTTTTATTTTTTATTTTTGCCATTTCCATGACATCTAGAGATCTTCGACATAAATAAATATTTAATTATAGGATTAAATTTACTCCAAAAAAGGTAGGTTTTATACTAATTTAAAATTAAAAAAGAAAATCAACTTGTAGAGATAAGGGAGAACCTTATGATTTTCGTGGGTTTCAGTTTAAGGAATAGTTAATAGGAGAAGAAGTAAGTATTTGTAAATAAGGCGAATTAAAGAAATCAAAGACAAATGAACTAAAAAGAATGCTTTTCTCTGATGTTAAATATATATAGCAATAAAAGGTTAAAGGTCCTTTTATCAAGTTAATTTATAAAGAGTGTAGAGTGTCTAAAGTTTTTAGTAGAATGTCAAAATTCTTCGCCTTTGAAGAATATATGGCAAAGAATATGAGAATCTGAGATGAATATACAATATTAAGCTAATAAAAAAAGAAACTCAAATCATACTTACACGCTCTGAAATCTTGTATAATATAATATTATTTGTTTTAAAAAAATTTTATTGTATATATACATATTCAAAAGTCCTTGATAAATCAGTAGAATTTCATGTGTTATGGTATCATGTAACCTTTTATAATATCATTCATTCAAGAAATGAGTTCAAAAGGGGAATTACTAAAGCTTAGATCATTTACCAACCTTCGTGTGCATTTCTCATTTCTTAGGTAAGGTTGGTGGTGCAAGACCGTAGGGGTTGTTTCAACTAAGTTGTTACAGGTAATAATAAAGTATTGTTTGATGCTATGTTAAATTAGTTAAATATGATACTCCTTTCTCCATTCCAATCCTGTCCCCTTTGTTCCCCTTATTTTTCGGGTGCATTGTTATTTTATTTTTGGGACGTGATGGAGTTACTAATAAAAAATCTAACAAAAGTTTATGTGATCAACATTAATTTAGCAAGAAACTCAAATCGAATGATGGGCAAAGATCCATTGCCTAATGTACATTTCTTTCCAAATTTTTATTTTTAATTAACAATTTTTGTAATTTTCCACTTGAGCTTTTAGTAAACATGACGACTAGTTGCTCGAGCTGACAAAATGCACAAAACTAGTTCATAATTAAGGAAACTAACATCTTATTGACCAATCACTCAATTCTTGAATGAATTCACCTCGGTCTCTGATTCATGCTTTATCAATTTTGTCGATTTTGATGATTTAGATGACAATTTGACCCAGTTCAAAAAAAAAAAAAAAAATGGGTTGGCACTAATTGATCAAATGTACAATTCCAATGCATTTTTTTTTCCTGAAAGGATGTACAAGTCCTAGTCATAAAGTGGAATTGGAATGAATGAGCTTTAAAGCTGATTTTACATGTGGAAATATTGTATTCTCCAATTTGCAAATACTGAAAGATGGGTCAAGAATCCTCTTCATTTCAGGGTCTACCACAAACCCAAAAAATGAATTGGGAAAATGACCTTAATACTATCTCACATGTCATATTTATATTTTTTTAGTCTTTCACATGTAAAATAATGTATTTTAATCCCTCACAAATTCAAAATGTATCATTTTGGTTCCTGACACAATTACGGGTATAGTTTGGCTTGGAATACTCACGTGTGCATAAAATGTAACATATGCAATGTAACTGTAAAATTGATAGTACATAACCTTAAATAATAAATTGTCCCAAAAAAGAAGAACATTAGAGCAGTTGGAGCAGAGTTAGGGGAAGAAAACCGTGAGGGAAGGGAATAGGGGTAGGGTGACAATGGTAAGTGAAAATTTTGGAGTGGTGGTGATGGAGGTTTTAGGTAGTGTTGTTTAATATTTAAAATTTGTGTGGTGCAAATTATTTTCATGAAAAATGTTGCATTCGATACACATGTGAGTATTTCAAACCAAAATATGTTGATAATTGTGTCGAGGGACCAAAATAGTACATTTTGAATTTGTGAGGGACTAAAATGCATCACTTTAAATGTGAATGACTAAAAAAGTACAAATGTGAAATGTGAAGAACTAATAAGGTTGTTTTCCCAAATGAATTATATAACAATTTTGGTTTCTCTCCATTAATTGAACTTCTTACTAGTATTAATTTTTCTCGATATCTAAATATGGAGAAAAACTTCCATATAATATCACGTCAAAATTGTTTAGCAAGATTCATCGATCAGAAAATCTTTTAATTTTTTTTGTGAGCTATATGGCATTTTAACACTTTTCTATGATTGGCTTGCGGGTACTAAAAGGAAGGAGGCTGTGGATGCATTGAATACAAAATTGTTCACAAAAACCCAACTTAAATCTGCAGTAGATTATTTAACATTGGAAATAGAGGGATAACAAGTTTGTATGTCCAAAGAATTATTCGAATTGACCTGTTGATTTAAGAAAAAATTAAACTGTATTTGATCGATATTAATAATGTAACAAATCAATCAATACTGGTTCATAATTGCACATACCCAATCCTGCAATTTTATTCTTATGTTTTTGTATTAAAATTAAAAAGAAAGAAAAAAATTAACTATTAATTATACAAATACTCTTGAAGATGAGAAGTGACGTGGAAAAAGTAACGTAAAAAACTATACAAAAGCCCTTAGTAGTAGCCTTAATTTGTTGGTTTACAAAATTGTAAAACACTATTCAAATCGGTATGTTAGACATCCCCGAATTCAGTAATAATAGTCAATTCGATTATCCTACTTTTATTGTTCCATTGTTCCGAAGTACAAATTTCACTGATTTATTGGTTCACAGATCATTTTAACACCCCCCCATAATATAAAGACATTAAAGCAGGGGCGTATCATATGGGGAGTAGGGAAGGGTGGTCGCCTCCCTAAAATTTTTAAAATTATTTTTTTCTTTTAAAATTTTTTAAATTATTATTGTAATATTATAAAAATTAGATTGTCTCCTAAAAAATTTTAAAAAATATAAAAAAGTGTTTCCTATGTATGTATTTATACAATCTTATTTCTCAAGAATTTCAAAAATATTTATTTTTCTTGATATTTTTTAAAAATTTCAATAACTCCACATAAAAAATTAGACTTTACCTCGTAAAATTTTGTAAAAATTATAAAACTGTCTCTCTAAGAATATGTATCTATAGTTTTTACCCCCCTAAAGTTCAACTTCTGGATCCGCTCATACATAAAGATTAATATTGGGAACAACCCTATTAGCCCTTACATTTGTACTTTTTTGGTCATTCACATATAAAATGATACATTTTAATCCCTTACAAATTTAAAATGTATTATTTTGGTCCATCAACACAAATAGGTCATCATGTTTTGGCCTAAAATACTCATATGTTTATCGAATGTTACATTTTTCATGGACAAAATTGGCAACACACAGATTTTAAATATTAAACGACACTACATAAAACCTCTATCATCACCACCCCTATTCCTCTCTCACTGCTTTTTCTTTGCCAACTCTACTCTAACAGTTCCAATCCTTTTTTTTTGAAAAATTTTATTTTAATGTTATGTATTGTCAATTTTGCAATTGAATATGTTACATTTTATATGCATGTGAGTATTTCAGACTAAAATATATCTGTAATTGTATCGAAGGATAAAAATGATACATTTTGAATTTGTGAATGAATAAAATATATCATTTTAAATGTGAGAGACTAAACAATTATAAATATAAAATATGAAGAATGATTAACGTCATTTTCCCAATAATATTTGTTGAAAAAGTATCTTATCCTCCGTAACCAAATTGCTGTTAGGCGCAATTCATGGGTCATTCTTATTTCTTCAATCAATTGTTTTACTTTCTACTTACATTTTGTTGTTTTAAACAGACTCACAATGATATTATTTATATCAACGTCTGTATATAAATATTTCAAATCACGTGGAGCAGAGCAGCCAACCGCGAACAAACATATAACCGCACCAAAGTAGCTAAATTTCCAACTTTCTTACCAATCCCACCCTCATTTTTTTTCTAAGCCTAGGCATTCACGCTAGTTAGATTCCCATCTTTTTCTCCCACTTTTCTCTTTCACTTTATATCTCTTATATAAACCAATTACAACCCTTTTGCCACAGGAAACTTTTCTTCAAGAATCACCTTAAAAAGCTGCACAATTTGCTAGAAAAATCACTGATTTTTAAGCATGAGTTTTGGAGAAATTACTATTGTTTATGATGTTGTTCTGATATTTCTTGCGATTTGTATTGGAATTCTTGCAATTCTTCTATTCATTTTTTGCAAAAAGAAGCCAATCAAAGCAGAGGAAACTCTTCAGCCAGCAGCAACAATTTCCAAGCAAGCATCTGTGCATGTTCATATACTTTAATGGATATTGATGCTGCCACAGATGGCTTCAACAATAGGAGAATAATTGGAAAAGGGAGATTAGGGACTGTCTATGCAGCCGTGATGCCGAGAGGCAAATTGGTGGCAGTCAAGAGAATCCATCCTCGTCTTGTTTTGAGCCATGCTGGCTTCGGATTTTCATCAGCAATCAAATGTTTATCCTTAGCTGATCACCCTAATATTGTTCCAATCATAGGGTACTCGGAAGCTCCGGGCGAACGAATAATTGTGATGGAATACGAAGGCATGCTTAGTTTGGAATTCTATTTGCATCATAATCCTGACGGGGCAACTCTTTTGGATTGGAGCAGGAGGTTGAGGATAGCTGCCGGGGCGGCTCGGGGGATAGAATGCTTGCATCAAGTCATGGCACCACCTATTGTTCACGGATGTATTAAGCCGTCAAATCTGTTGATTGACGTGAAATTTTGTGCTAAATTGTGCGACTATGGTTTACAATTTGTGGCTCCTAGGGAAAGGCTTGGCCTCGTGGGATATGTTGATAATGAATATTGGGTGGAAAAAAGTGGTGGTGCTTCAAAGGAAAGTGATGTGTATGGATTTGGAGTGGTTTTGTTAGAGTTGTTGAGTGGTAGGAGAAATGAAGGGGGATTAATTGTTACATGGGCTTTGCCTTTGATTAAAGTAATGAAATTTGATGAGCTTTTAGACCCTAGACTTGTAATACCTTCTGACATTAAACCACTTATTAGATTGGCCAAAGTTGCATCTGCTTGTGTGGGGAATTCTAGACCAAGTAGGCCTTCAATTACTCAAATTGTAGCCATTTTGAACAATTTAGAAATGGAGATGTGCATTTGATAAGGGGCTATTTGGTTTTGTACAAATTGAGCCAGTTGGTCGTATGCCTCCAATTTTGTCAATTCCAAATCCAAGAAACTAAAAATTGCAATGATGTTTGAGTTTTGGGTTTGGTGTGAAATTGTGGAATCTTACATGGTGGAATGAATCAATTCAAAAGGGGTGAATGGCCGGTGGTTTGTATTTGTCCCATGGGAATGGATGGAGACATTGGTTGACCTTTTAGCGTATGGAAATGGGGGTGTCTTCGTGTGATGAGGCCTCCTGAGAGGGACCTTGCAATGTCTTTACGGAATAGAATGGACTTTTGTTGTACAGTGAGAATGGGAATGGCTGATTACTTGACGTGTATAAATTTACATTCTTTGCAATATCAATTTGAATAGTAGCATGTAAATTTAGCCTCAAATTTATGAGGTAGATTAATCCATAGAGTAATATACACATACACATATTATAATTAGTATGAATTTATGGCTATAGGAAACAATATTGTGTTTTGAAAGGTTTTATAATACAAACTTTCAAAGAATGTAATATTTTACTCTGTGTCTTATTTATATTATCATACTTACTATTTTGGGACGTCACAAAATTAATGTTACATTTTTAAAAGAAGATATTATTTTATATCTCTATCAGGCTATCATATTTCAATTCTGTCCTTTCTAAACACTCAAAATTATAATGTTTTCATTTGTATTATATCAATGATTAAAGATTATTTTGGTATACAAACCATAAAATTGAGTTTTTTAAAATAAAATGTCCCCCCTTAAGTGAAAATAAAATTAAAATAAAGAGAATACTATACATTTTTTTAGTATACGATGTTGAGTATGATTTCCTCGACAGTACGGTAGAATATTATACATTCTCATAGGCTACTAAATGCTTTTATAGTTGCCTCTTCATCATTTGGTCTGTATAAACTCCTGTGTAAATTATTAAGTAACAAATGGCAGTATGCATAGAAAAATCTTTTGCCGAGTAATCTGTCTCCAAGTTAGAAACACGCCATTACCCATAATCCGGAAAAAAGTGGTTTTTTTTTTGGCTTAGTATATTCTGCCGTAAGTATTTTTTATGTTATTATTTGCTAGGTTTGAATTTCTTATAATATTTCTGGAAGGCGGAAACTGTATTTTAAATATTATTTTCTTAACTTTACTAATTCTGGCATTTTATCTGGGCCCAATAAATAAAAAAAAGTAAATGAAAGAATCATTTTCAGATTTTCTTATTTACTAAAAAAAATAAGCTTAATAATTGTGAAGTTAGGCTTGTCTACTGGGGAGGGGAAAGTGGGCATGACAATTCGTAGGGTTGCTTACTAGTCATATGGCCCAATATTTGGTTTCAATGTATCCAGGATAAGTAAACCTTTCCAATTTTAATTTTCCAATTTTCCAATATCAAAAAATTCCTCAGTTTGCCAAGAAATAGGGCAATTTGCAGCCCTGACTGAATTACATGGGAGAAAAGTCGACTTATTCTTCTCATATATGTCAAATTGCAATTAAACTTTCCACCAAAAAAAAAAAAAAAAATTGCAACTAAGCCATATCATATATGGCTTTTCACTCATTCAAAGGCTATTTAAATTAGAAATATTAGTTTAGAAAAAATAATTAGATGGCTAAGTTGGCTTTCGGAATTGGATGGAGAGTAGAGAGTGAAATTCTAGTTTACGTAGACAAATAGTTTAAGAAAATCCACAAAGTCGTTAATATTTAGTTACAATTTTGTGTCTAATACCAGTAAATACTTATACATAATCGAGATTGTTGTTTACATGAAAAATATACATTTAGAGATCAAATTATGAATCCTATATCGACCCAATGTAGATACCACTATGAGGCCCATATGGGCTCATAAAACTCTCTCTCTAGGTATTCATACTATGAACATACATTTTGGTCCGTACAAAAAATTTTCAATTTTACTTTCATTTTAGGGTTGGGCATCACCTAAATGTAGGAGTCTGTTAAACTAGTCTACACCCTATGGCTATAGCCTACATAGCTCGGGCCTTGATCCATTTTCTCTTTTCTGGTTTTACATAATAACGCTCGCAATTCAAATATATATCTACAAGTCAATGTTTAGGCCCATGTCTCTGATTACTTGATCCATTCCACCAAAATTATATAAATATATTGGGATCAAGATAGAGAAATATTTAGTCAAGGCATTATGCAGCTACCATTCGATCGGTACAATAAATACTAGGAAGTGTAAAAAAGAATAGGAAGTGGGTTGGAATTCGGCGTAAGTTTTAACTATTTATTTCATAATATAAAATGAATAGTTTAATCGTTAGATGAATTAAAAAAAAGTAAGTTTATTTATTTTTTAATTTATCCTGTAATTATGACTAGGACTAGCAAAAAAATTTTTGGGGGTTCGACATTTGACATACTTCTTTTTTTCTCTTTTCTTTTGCACAGTCGAATTACATCTCCGTTGTATATTGTCGCATTCGCTCCTATCTTTTTAGGCTTAATAAATTTATTGTTTCTCCTGTAAATAATTGCTTGATAATAAGGAACATGATTTGAAATATTGGCAATGTATGAATTTGTCAATATGTACCTTAATTTGATTAAGTAATTATATATCTTCGGTTGTCTAATTGTCGCAGATAAATTTCCTTCAAGACAACATCTACAATAATTTGGAGGTTTTTCTACAAATAATCATTTTGTCTTATTTACAGAACTAGATTTGCTAGCACCAAAAAAATATCGTAGGACATTTCAGTTGACAAAATTTACTATTACATATTCCTATAAAATAGGTGGAGAACAAAAAACAAAAACAAAAAAAAAGGAAAAAAGAAAGAAAGTGAAGGCGTTAAATATAATTTTATTTTTTCTAGTGACAAAGTCACTAACATATCATTAAATTTATGAAAAATAAAATAAAATTTGACCGAATATTTTAAATTAAAAAATTAATAATTTAATATAATTTTAATACGTATAAATAATTTTCAGTTTGTCATTAAGGAACAAGTGGGTTTCAGTTTGTCTTTTTATAAATGGTTTCCATATAATTTACCTCAATATTATCTATCTCAACACGGAAGCTTATAACAACCGTAATAATATGTCGTTTGAGGAGTAAATCAAGAACTCTCTTTCTTTTTAATTTCTTCTGTGGAATATTTCAATGAGGAGTAAATCATAAAAGAAGAACTCTCTTTCTTTTTAATTTCTTCTGTAGAATATTTCAAATAATAGATGTCATGGTTTTCAATTCATGTATAGCTAGAGAATTTTTTATATGGATTCAATCTAATAACTTTACTTGTGAACCTTGTAGATACAGAAGTGCTACATAAGTTATAAGTGATGCATATGATTGATTTTTATTTTAGTTACAAGATTCACGGTAAGAATAATGGATTACATATATGTAAGAATTTTCCATGCAGCATCCAGACTAGAGGAGTAATTTTATTAGAAAAAAGGATCAATTTGATCTCTTAATTTTAAAATATCGATTAATTTAGTTTCTTATCCACCAAGGAGCCCAATTTAGTCTCGTATCATTAAAAAAAAATTAAGCATTCCAAGTTAAGAAAATTGTAGACAAACTAATGAAGCCATTAACAATACATCTATTGCAAGTTAATGACCATATATTATTATGTGACTTGCTCTATTAGTTTGTCCATGATTTTCGTCACAAGTTTTGATTTTGTGTAGATTAGTTAACTTCTTTTTTTTTTTTCAAAAATAAGGGACCAAATTAGTTTGTTATGATAGATATAATACAGGGACTAGATTGATCAATAAATCAAAAATAAGGAAAAAAAATAATCAATAAATCAAATATAAGAAACAAAATTATTCTTTTTTTCTTTTATTTGGTCATGTCCAATTACCGGTACTAATTGGTTAGGGATCAATAGGGTGGAATTCTTTTTTTTTTTTTTTTTGGAATACTTAGGGTCCATTAATTCCATAACTGTGGGCTCCCAACTTAAAACGAATGAAAAGATATGGAAGTTCCTATTTGTCCTTAACGATAATTAATTTTCCAAACGATAATCCAAGAAGAAGCTTAGTCCACTACGTCAACAAACTTTCCATTTGTACTTGGAGAAAGCATTAATAGTAGTTCATACAAGAAGAAAACTGAAACGGTTAAGTGAGTGAAATCTCGAAGAGAAATGACGAGTGAGTCGTCTCGCCTTGACTTTTCTACATACCAGGAAAATTCTTTTTTGATTATATGGATGACTCTATCCTTGAAAACCTCTTTCATACGTTAAAGAAAACCCTAGTAAAGCTTCTTCGTTAAGCTTTGTGTTGCGTGGCTTCTCTTGGAAGCTCTCCAACATTTCTGAATAGACTACCATATGTCGGCTAGATATAATTTGAGAAAACAATTTTAATACTTCTTTATATTTTATATTTGTATTTTTTAGTCTATCAAATTTAAAATTATGCATTTTACTCCTTCATAAATATAAAATGTATAATATTGGTCTCTCGACACAATTACAGACATATTTTGGTTTGAAATATTCACATGCGTATTGAATTTTATATTTTTCACGGATAAAATTTTATGGGCAAAATTGACAATATATAAATTTTAAATATTCAACAACACTACCAAAATCCTTATTCACCACTATCCCAAAATTTTCACCTACTATTATCGCCCCTATTCCCTTCCCATTCTGCTTTTCATCTGCTATCCCTATTCCAATCCATACAGTTTCAATCATTTTCTTTTTTTTTGAATAATTTAGTATTTAAAGTTATGTATTGTCAATTTTGATCTGAAATATGTTATATTCGATACGCACGTGAGTATTTTAGTCCAAAATATACTCATAATTGTATCGAGAGACCAAAATGATGTGTTTTGAATTTATGAGAAATTAAAAAGTATTATTTTAAATGTGAGAAACTAAAAAAGTACAATGTAAAATGTAAGGCACTATTAAGATCATTTTCCCATATAATTTTACCTAAATATTTAGATAGGTTTGATTTACGATTTTATGTATAGATTTCGTGACTATTAAATAAGTTACACGAGTAATACATTTCAAATAATATTTAACATACTCCACATAATTGATGTCATCCCAATGTGATTTCAAATAGTATTTAACATACTCCACATAATTGATGTCATCCCATATTATATTGTCTATATTATTTATGTAATAATCATGACTGCTAGAGTTTGAACATTGGATTCTTTTCAAGGACTATGCTTTCAAGGTCAGTCATGTTGACTGTTAAAATCTAAAACATCTTAAGTTATCTTCATCAATTAAATATTTTAAATTTTACAAATGTGAAATGGATTTATGAAATAGGTAAATACTTAAATAGACTTGATTTTTTGTCCCATTTGTAGACTGTGTAGTATGGATTAAACTTTAGAAAATCTATGACATCAGTTGATATAAGCAAGATTCTTTAAAATTTAATCTTGACTACAGAATTTACAAGTGTGACAAAAAATCAAATCTATCTAAATATTTTCCTATGAAATATGTCTCAAAAGAAAAAGAAATAGAAAAAAAGAACGTGAAGTGATAACATGTTTCATTTATGGTGTAGAATCTACAACATTTCTGGTATTCCTACTAATTAGGTGCAAAGAAAACTGGAACCAACTAGGACAAATTATTAGTACAAGTTTTCATCTTAAACCAATTTTTATCAGAAAAGCTTGAGTTAATCCGAAAGCAATAATTTATCAAGTTTATCTGAAGTAATAATTTACAAGCAAGGGAGTATATTGTAGGGAAATTCTATAGTCTTATTGAGAACTATCCTTTTAGTATTAAAGACTTGCACAGTATAAATTTTTAAACATACGTTGTTGTACTGTACAAATTTTTAAAGAATAAGGGGATGATTCTATTACAAGATCGTAAAATTTTCCATATATTATATTAGTATGTATATACTCAAATTTACTAGCAATTGTGCTCTATAAAAGCTAATATTTAGCAAGCTTGCTTACCATTTATATCTGTTTGACACACCAAAACAACAAAAGTAAAGAGTTTTACCAAGGTTACTAAAATCAAAAGAAAAAATACTGCTTTAATTGGATGAGAAGTCCACGCAAAGTTATGAAAATGGTAGAAAAATACATACAGATGAGGGATGATATTCATTGTTTGTTACCATCATATTTGTTGGTATGTATACATTTTACACTGACCAATAAACTACAAGTCCATAACCATTTTACACACATGTATATTTTTATAGCTTTAAGCACACTCTAGCTTGACACTGCAGCTAAAGCCCTCTTCTTTGATCTATTCATAGAAATTAATAAAGAGGTGAAACGTCCTCTAAGAATCAGTCTTGCCCCATCTCCACTCTACTCCACTGAACCCCCTTTCTCATCTTCTTTCTTCTTTATATATGGATATAGTATTTGGTTTCTGTCATTTTATTTTCTAAGACTCTCTTATAAAAAAGACAGTTAAAAAAACTGCAACAACATCCGCCAACCTTAATCCACATTACATTGAGTCGACTGCATAAATTTTATATGTTACTGTACTATGTCACAATTAAAAAAACCTACTCAAAAATAAGGCATAACTTCATGTTCTTCCCTTGAGGTTTAGTTTAAATATGAGCTACATCCTCCCTAACTTTAAAAATAGACAAAGACTTAGGTTGATCTGATCTATGACTCCATTTATAGACCCTGTGGTGTAGATTAAATGTCATGGAATCTGTGACATCAGCTGAAGACTTAGGGTAGACTTGGTCTATGACCCCACTTGTAGATCCTGTGGTGTAAATTAAATGTTATGGAATCTGTGACATCAACTGATGTAAGCAAGATTTTATAAGATTTAATTTTGACCGCAAGGTCTACAAGTGGGACCCAAGATCGGGTATATGATAGTATTTTCCTTAAAAATATATTTACCTCTCTTATTTTAAGATTTTGATAACAAATTTAGGCCGCGAAATTTTGACATAAAAAATTGATTTTTAACGGAAAGTGGTACTTTCTTTCCCCTAAATAACTATACAAAAGGGGTGAAAGTTATAGTAATAGTTAGTAAATTATGGGGCCAAAGTGGAATACTTCCTTTTCGGAGTAAACGGTTAAATACAAAGAAACAAATTATGACAAACTAACTAAAAGAATATACAACAACATACATTTTATGTTAATGTAGATATTAAATATTAATAATTAAATTAACAAATAAAATATTAGATTAGTCAAAGAAAAATAAAAAATTGTTCTTAGCAGAGAAACAAAACAAAAAAAATGGAGCTTGTGTAAAACTTTTTATTTCTCTTGCAACTGCAGTAAAAAAAACCTAACAAAATATTATGACTACCTAACATAGGACTCGGAGATGACCAAAACATGATAACTAAACCGTTTATTTATGTACTTTTCTGTTGTAATTTTTTATTTATTAATTATAGTATTCATATTAAATCACAAGGGCAATATGGTAAAGCAAATACCAATTTACATAGAAAATCAATTTTTAAATGTACGTTAATTTTTAAATAAGAAATGTAAGTGTAATTTTAAAACTAGAGTGGACATAATTGTAATTATGTCAAGATCCCAGGGAAAGAACATAAAATTATCCTTAATAAAAAAAGAAATCTGTGGTGCATATATTCTGGTACAGGTGTATGTACATTAACAAAACCAAACTTGTCCTCCAAGCAATCTTAATTATCTATTTATTTACCATTAAAAAATTAAATAAAAGTCATTCCTTTGTTCTTTAACAGACAGCAGATATAAGCAACAAATTCCCCATTCCTGCTGTCTTCTCCCCCCTCCTCCCACCCCTTTCTCTCTCTCCCTTTCCCCTCTCTCTGAGGGCTCAATAAACAGCTTGAACAGTTCAATCATTAACAAAAGAGCAGACAAAAAGTAGGGAATTCAATTCCTTTGCCAACATCAAGAACAACTCCGCAGCGACAATCTTGCACAAGTAAAGATTTTGTTAACATACTTCACTTAAAACGTGCTAAAAAAAGAGGAGGCAACTAGACTTTCTTCCTTTTTATGTGCTTACTATTTATTTTTTTATTTTTGCCTAGCTAGATTGAAGAGGTGGAGAGAAGTGCAGGAAAAGAGGAAATCCCATGATGGGATGGGCATAAGACCACAGCAAAAAGATGACATGGTCCAGTAACAATAACAATAATAATAATAATAACAACAACAATAACGAAGATGGTTCCATTCAAGAAAATAGACAATACCTCCAAATTGTCACAGCTCCTCGAGAAAAGGATATAGTCTTCTTAACACAAAATTAGATGAAGTTCGAACTATAGCTTGCCCTTCATGTGGGCACCCTATAGAAGTTCAAGATCAGGTATATCTCCATTTTTTTTTCAAGAAAATTAAATTTATTTGGTGAAAATATATATATTCTGATTTTTGTTTTTAACCCGATAGACAGGGATGTTACAAGATTTGCCAGGATTACCAGCTGGAGTGAAGTTTGATCCATCGGATCAAGAAATTTTTGAACACTTGGAGGCTAAAGTAAATTTAGACAACAGGAAAATCCATCCGTTGATTGACGAATTTATTCCCACTATTCAAGGGGAAAATGGGATTTGCTACACTCATCCAGAGAAGCTACCAGGTAATTTTTAATTGATTTATTTAAATTTCGGAAGTTTTCTTAGACTGGAAAATATCATGAAATTTCTATGTCTCATCTTAATCTTGTTACAACAAAAAAAGGTATGAATTAGTTGGTGATGATTGCGTGGGTTATTGCTTTTTATTTCTCATAAGTTATTGCAAGATTTCTTGGTGTCTTTGATTTCGTGGGGCAATTGTGTTTGTAGAAGAAATGGGATTTTTTTTGCCTCCAATTTTCGTAACCAGTTGATTGGATTGTGTGTTGTAATTATAGCAATTGGGAATTAGTACGTCCTTAACATGCTTTTGGCCTAATTAGAGACATTAATGTCATGGAGTTAATTCTTAGTTTCTTGTGTTGGTAGGATGTGAATTTTTGTTTGCTCCCCAAAAAAAATAATTATTGCTATATATTGGAGCCCAAAGTTTGTCAAGTGATAAATTACTTTCTTATATTTGAAAATTCCTTTATAAGAAAAAACAAAAAAAAAAGGAAGTAGATTTTTTTTCCCTTTGGGTAATGACTAATAAAACTAATGAGAAATAGGGACTGGAAGCTGTCTCAGAACAATTAATTTCCTAGACTTTCAACAGGTCTGTTTTTCTAATTCAAATTCGGATTTTCAAATTTTGAACAAATTAATTGAACGTTCATCTTAAATTATTAGAATTGTTTTCAACTGATTAGTTTTGGGCAAAATCATGTAATAGGGTGATTTTACACAGAATTAAAAAAAAAATTGTCTATTAAAGTAAGCATTATCTAAGAAAATATGGTGCGATACTCCCATTTTCTTGCACAACGAGAGACTGTTAGATGGCAGCAGGCCAAACATCAGGTGTTCCTTTAACATCCTCTTTGCGGATATTTTGACAATTAAAATCTTCTAAATTTTCTATGTCACTTTTATCTAATCTCCTATCTCACTATCTAATAAATTGACAAAATTCTTTTGAAATATAATTTTGAGTTTTAGTAATGGGATAGAGATTAAAATAAGGAGGGATAAAAAGTCCTTTTATCTTTTGGACTCGCATGTGATTTTTAATGGTCTAAGTCACTGGTCTTAAGAGGGTAAAATTATTGATTTTTGAACTATAGTAAAATTTTCTTTCTTTATATAACGAGTAGTATATGCAAATTAAAACTTTGAAGAAAATAAACGAAAACAACAATATTGACATGAAAAAAATTGTTATTATCCCTTGAGATTTTCTGCTTGTCATCCATTTCTATCCTCTCATTTCGAGATGACAAATAATATTCCCAAAAAAATTACGTTCGGTTCCTAGTTGTACTGAAATGTCATATTCATATTGTTTGCTTACAAGCAACACTTCAATTCCATTTGTTGCTAGTATTATATATATGCATTTTCTTGCTTTACAAACTTATTGAAGAAATTCATTGGAGTTTTAATTAAAACATAAATGGATAGAACCAAAAACTTAGCTTAGTTTATTTTGTAATGTAACCAAATTAGTTACACAGCTAAAGTTACATCTGGTAAAATAACTAGCTTAATCACTCAGAGATTACTTTAATTGAGTGAACAAGTGATTAGATGTGGATTGAATCACTAAGTAGTGTTTGGTTTATGGGTATGAGGGGTAGGAATGTGAATCAATATTAATGATACTCATAAATATTATTTGGTTAATAGTACACTATTGGAATAAAAATATTAGAAAATATACACTTTCATTGTCCACCTTCAAATTGATTAATTAATCAATATAATGAAATTCATGTCTTATTTAAACCAAACAAATAATAGGAAATGACATAAAACATATTGATAGTGGAGTTATTTCGATTTGTCATAAAATTCTCTATCCCACTTTCTATCCCACACTCTATTCCGCTACATAATGAACTATCAAGATTCATTTTCAATACAATTATAATTTTCAGTGGAGAAATTTTAATAGTTCATTTGATAATAAAATAAGTAGTGAGATCGGACGTGGGATAGAGGATCTTTAGCATTGTGATTTACCAAACATCTCCTAAATATTATTTTAATTAATTGTGTGATCGAAACGCAGGAGTAAACAAGGATGGCCAAATCCGTCACTTCTTCCACAGGCCTTCAAAGGCATACACAACTGGAACAAGAAAAAGAAGAAAGGTGCACACAGAAACAGATGCTGATGGTGGTGGCGCGCGAAACAAGATGGCACAAAACAGGCAAAACTAGGCCAGTTTTCGTAGGCGGGTCTTTAAAAGGGTACAAGAAAATACTAGTCCTCTACACAAATTACGGCAGGCAAAAGAAGCCAGAAAAGACAAATTGGGTAATGCATCAGTACCATTTAGGCCATAATGAGGAGGAAAAAGATGGCGAATTGGTGGCTTCAAAAGTTTTCTATCAAACACAGCCAAGACAATGCGGCAGTTCCTCCTCAAGCATCAAAGAAATCGACAAAATTAGCTCAAGATCTTTAAGCCATAGCCAATTGGTTGAGAGTACGAATAATTTTATGGCGTATTACAATCCTCCTCCTCTTCCTCCTCCTCCGTACAATATTTCGTACAATGTTGCGAGCCAAAGTAGAGATAGCCCACCTCAGTTAATGCCAAATCAGGTTGTCCATGGTGATGGTTCATCCTTTATCCATCTGCCTTCAAGTGCAAGCAAAGGAAAATAATTATGGATATCAAAATTGTATATAGGGGGAATATTTGGTCATTCTATTAAGTTAACAGAGACAATGATACTTTTTATGTGGTGCATGATTGTTACTTGTTTTCTAGGTGTGTAGCATAACTTATTGAGTAGCCAAACAAAAATGTTGTTCTATCTTTTTCTTGGAGAGTTGTTTTAGCTATTGTTCTGAGATGATTGACGGTATGCTATAGGTAAGAATTCTTAACTTTGGTAGATTTGTTTTCAGAAAGAATATGTATTTAGTGATTGGTTGAAATATATGTTATGTACATTTCTCTGGATTATGCATTTTTAGGCAAAAACACTTCTGTTTCTCAAAGACAAATTAAAGGTCAATTACATGCATTTCATACTTGCTGTTTTGTTTTTTAACTAAAAAGTTGAATAAGTTTTTCTTTGAGTATACTACAAGCAATGCCGTTTTGATGATTTAGTTACATTTATGAAGTAATTGAATCTTAGACTTGGCAAACTGCACTTCGATAGTTTTTTTGTTGACAAGGATACTTGTTTTTTTATTTAGAAATAAATGAAGGCTTAAAAATAAAATTTGAAATTTATTTTAAAAATCAAAACAATTAATAATTCAGTTTTATATATAAATGCCTTCAAATAATTTATAAAAAAAATAAACTTTTACCATTTGATTAAAAAATTTTATGTTGCATTAAAATTTGAAAATTCTCACATC
This sequence comes from Cinchona pubescens, assembly GCA_025175665.1. Classification (NCBI taxonomy): domain Eukaryota; kingdom Viridiplantae; phylum Streptophyta; class Magnoliopsida; order Gentianales; family Rubiaceae; genus Cinchona; species Cinchona pubescens. The sequence continues at coordinate 3,988,303 of JANKKI010000107.1, read as the reverse complement.
ATTCAAATGTGACATATAATTTCAACATTGAAACTTTATGGGAATGAATTGATTATTGAATATAATGATGTATTCGATGAGACTAAACTAAAGACATGTTCAGATTACTTTCGTAAATTTTAATTATATAAATATAGCTAAATATAATGAATTCAAATCTTTTTTCATTTGTCGCCTTAGTCCAACTGTAACAGATTTCGACAATTCGTGGATTCAATTAATGGTTGGACTTAAGCAACAAATTAAAAAAATTAAGGTCCAAAATATCCAAAAAAAATCGAACTACAACGTGGGAATTAGTAACAAATTAAGGGGTATAAAGAGAAATTAATCCAAAGAAATTGGATTTTCATCGAAACAAATGAGGATGATCCCTTCAAAAGATGGTGCACATCTGTTTTGGGTAAATGACATCAATGGTCCTTACTTTTGCCAATTTCTTATTTAGTCCTCAACTTTTAAAATTGTCTATTAGATTCCTAAACTAACTGATTCCAAATGGTACGTCTAGGCCAAATCCAAGTACAATAATTTTTGCTTTGCCCTCTTAAGGTTTTGATTTAGTACATTTTGCGCTCCAAGTTTAACATTAAGGCAAATAACTACTTATAAATCTTGTGATTATTTAAAAAATCACATGATGCGGTCAGATAACTGATGTCATCTGACATCAGACGATTCTTTTTATACTTGTAGTTAATAAGTAACTTTATCTAAAAAGAGATTTTTCGTTTATTTATTTTTAAATTCATTCATCAAAGACAATGTTTGTCTAATGTATAAATTGTGTTAAATAGCTTCTTTTGTTTAGTGATAAAATATTAATAAAAGTAATTTTATAGTTAATGAAGATGTTATCATTAAATGTGAGCATTTATTTTAGTAAATATAGTACTTTATATATGTGAGAGATAATGATGAGAAGATTATCTCCTTCATAATTTATGAAGGGTTTATTCTACTTTGCATTCTTAACTTGTACACGATTCTCGTTTTGCACCCTATACTTATTTTTTGGACATATTGCACTATGAACTCTCATATTTATCATTTAGTCTAATTTTTAACATCGTTACCAAAATTAACGAATGTTTCAACTGTGCACACCACTCACCTAAAGTGGAACATTCATTAAATTTTTTAGCACTATTAAAAACTAGACCAAAGTGGGACAAATCTAAGAGTTAAAGTGCAATGTGTCTACAAAATTTAGAATTTGAGGTGCAATGTGAGAATTGATCATAAGTTATGGGTACAAAATAGAATTATTTATGATTACTTCCATTGATGCAATACACCCCTAAATGGAAAAAAACACAAGAGTTCAAGGGCTGCGATATATCCAAAAATTAAGTATAAGGTGCAAAATGAGAATCAAGTATAAGTTAAGAGGTGTAAAGCGGAGTATGGCCATTATAAAAGATAAAATAAATTTATTTTACTACGACCGGAGAAAAATAAAAATATTAAATAAACATTTTAAATTTCATAATAAAGAAGGAACGGATTCATAATGAACTTTAGTATCACATTTAATTCAACATTCGCTTAGATAAATGAAGGTGATAAATAATAACTGAAAAATAAGTCCGTGTATAACCGTCTAAATACGTATTAGATAAATGTGCAAACTTCTAAATAGGTATAAAATAATTATAATCATATAATTTTACTAATTAATCTATATTTATCTTGAATTATTGGATGATGATATTTTCATTATATTTTTATTAGTTTTTGTTTAAATACCTTGAAGTATTATACTAGAACTAAATTGAATTAGGCCATTATGGACGACAAAGACAAGATAAGTAATATAATAATCATATGAATTCACGATTAAACCCATTCTATTTAAATAATCATTTTTTTCATAAAAAGAAAGTTTTGTTGAAAAAAAAATCCTTAAAATCAACTCTAACTGAATCGTGAACATCTCTAACATGTCCCATGTGACTTTTTAAATAGTTATAAGATATATGAGTGGTCCGTAAACTAAACCGACTTAAAGTATTTTTGTATATATACTTTTTGCCAACAATTTGTCATACTAGTCAGTGGTGTAGCCATCTTTTAGATATAAGTAAAATGAAAACAAAAGCCAGGATTCAGATATAGGTGGGATGAAGACAGGTGGTAATTTGAATACAACGTCAAAATAGCGATTAAAATTGAGTATTATCAATTTCGAGATTTTAATAGGCGGACAAAAAGATTAGATTAGGATTAAGCTTTATTTCTTAGTCATTTTTTTTTAAAGAAAATTTATTATGAATCTCCACCTACCTCTTAGTGACTCGAACTATGACCTAATTTAGAAGGAAGCGTAATCTTACTATTTGTGAGAAGCACTAAATATTAAAGTAGGCTTAAAACAAGAAAGAAGAGAAGTTATTTTGATATCTATGGACATAAAAAAAAAAAAATTATTAATTGAGATTACAAATGAACAATATCGGTTAATTTTAGGTCGATTTAAACCAAGGCTTTAAGCCTGTGTTTCAAAATTAGTACAATAAAATGACTAGTTAAATTCACGTCTCTTCCTAATTGGGCCAAACATGAAGATTAAACCCATAAAAGATTCTTAACCTAACATGCTAAATGTTCTATAATCAATTAAGAGATAAAATCTCTTTAATTGAGAAAATTAAAGAAATTAATCATACTAATTATGGGAATAATTCACCTTAATAGAATTAATTGATTGATTTTACTAAATTAAAGCACTCATAGCATTGTGTTACCCTTAATTTTGATAGCCTTCTGTTAGATAACATTACAAAGGATAGAAAATGCAAGAGGTGGTTGTAATTTTAATTTCACATTATAACCCATCATTGGTCAGAAATTTGTACCAAGAATATGATTTGGTCCCAAAGATGCTTTTGGCCTAATTAAAAGACATTTGTGTTATGAAGTTCTTAATATCTTGTATTATTGGTATTATGTGTTTTCTTTTTCTTTTTTTTTTCTTTTTTTTCTTTTTTTAGCTCCACTTAAAAACTTTTTCTAATGGAAGTCCAGGTATAGTTTGTGTAGATCAGATTTCTTTGTTATACATGACAATTTCTTGCTAAAAAAAAAGTGGAAGTAGATTGTAGGGGTAGCAATTTCGGACACAACACGAATACGACACGAAATTAACAGGTTTAAACACGACTCGAATTTAATTGGGTTACTAACGGGTAGACCTGTTAATGACCCGAAATTAAACGGGTTGTGTTGTGTCAACCCACGGGTTGACCCGATAACCCGTTATCTTATCAGGTAACACGACACGACCCGTTTAACCTATTAAGATATCAGGTAACTTGATTGACCCGTTAATTAATTGGAGTATTTATGAAAATTTGACATGACACAATAATACATTCTTTAATGGCATATCGTGTCATTCGAGTCAACGGGTTAATTGTGGGTGATTGTGTTATCCGGGTAAACTAAGTAACTTTTGTTTTAATGTTTAAAGATTAACGGGTTAATGGGTCGTATAGGGTCAACCCGTAAATAATACACTCTCTAGTGGCATATCGTGTCATTTGGGTCAACGGGTAAATTGTGGGTTATCATGTCATCCGGATAAATTAAGTAACTTTTGTATTAGTATTTAAAACTTAAGGGGTTAACGGGCCGTGTCGGGTCAACCCGTTAATAAACGGGTCATGACATGACACGACACGAATGCTTAATGGGTCGTATCCGGATTGAGGTTTTTTGACTGGAACTCGATAAGACCCACTGACACCCCTAGTAGATTGGCTTTGTTTAGATAGTGAAAAATTTTCATTATTCTTTAAATAATATTTATAATAACACAAGTTTTCTAACCACGTTTTTATCAATTAATATCATAATTGATTGACTGTTTTCCAAGCAGCTTAACAGTTTGAAGAGCAAAACCTCTGCACGTAGAAGATCAACAAGCGTGACAATAGTATGCCGTATCTTCTACACCAATAACAAGTCAAGTTTTTTTTATAGTTCAAGCAGTTCAATACTTCAAAGTGCAAGACTTCAGCAACGTAGGAGATCAATAAGCACGAGAAACTAAGTAACGTATCATTTACGACAATTAAAGTTCGTGTTCTTTAACACATTTTTAGTTGAGATCAAGTTTCAAGCTTTCAGTGCATCATCCTCCATCGATTTCTTCCATGAGATATTAAAGGAATTCAAAAGTTTGAGATAGAGTCTACTATGGCTCTCAAATTATTGTCAACATATCGACGTTTCAAGATCAAACCTATCTTAACTGTTAGATTGTCGCTAGATTTGTAGTTGAATCAAAGGAATGATAACTAAAGATTGTATTCTTCATCAACTCTATTCAACTGGGATTAAGTTTCATATCCTCGGTTTCAATTATTAGGAAGCTGAAATCTTGATTAAATAGACATATATACCAATGAATCTAAAATTTTGAAATAATTTTTGTTCTTTAAATTTATTTGTACCCAATTAGAATATAAAAATTATAATTTGAAAGAAGAAAGAAAAGAGAATGTATTAGTTTGATAATGTGGTGTTGGTAGTGGTTAGTGGGATACTTTTACTTAGACGTAATCCTAGACTTCACTTATGGATCTTGAGCTTTAAATAGGATACACATAAGTTAAGTAATCTATGCTAATATAAAAATAAGACCTGGCTATTAATTTAACTAAAAGGTCTACAAGTAAGATCATAGACAGGGACCAAATAATAATTTTTGAAAGTTAGTAGAGAAATTTAGAGCAAATCAAGGCACAAATAGGATAAAATAAGGATAGAATATCAAAATGCTGAATTGGTACACAAGAAGGGGTTAAGTTCTCAAAAATTAACATTAGAGAATAAAGTGGTAGAGATTTTAAAGTTTAAGGGGTAAAGTGCAAACCAACCCAAGGGAGTATTTGTCCATTTTGCCAATTTTGAACGACCCATTTAAGTTGACCATTAGTCAAGGGATTTTAGTGCTCAACAGATAATGTTAGAGATTAAAGTGATAGTGAAACTAAAGTTTAAGGGGGTAAAGTGTAATTAATCCAAAGTTAAATAACTAGATTAGTTTGATATCATCAATATAAGGGAAATCACCTTTTTAGTCCCTGAACTTTTTTACCAAAACAAAAAAGGTCCCTAAACTTTAATTTGCACCTTTTTGTCCTTGAACTTTTTTATTTGCTAAGTTGGTCCCTAAACAGTGGTTCAACCCAAAAGTTGAACTTCCACCACCAGAAAAGGGGCAAAATGGGCAATTTAGTAGTGGGTAAATATAAAAAAATAGAAAATTCCTAAACTAAACGGCATTTCATTTGGGATGAGTGCCGAAATTAGTGCTCTGGCTTACAAGAGGCTTCAAGAGGATCAATAGTGGATGAAATTGTGCTTTGTCACTATGGTATAAAACAAATTCTGATATTTGGACATCACAAAGAGAAGCTAATCAAGTGAGAAAGTTTCATAAATACAGCAAATTCAAGGCGAAAACTTGATTTCATGGACTTAAGTAATGCTATAAATTTGTTTGTTTTCCTTTCGATTATGGACTGATTGAGAAAGAAAGAAGAAGATGCCTCATACTAGATTTCAGGGTCATTGAGCTCTTCAAAGGAGGACTTAATCGTTGATTTGGGTTCTTCAAATTTTGTGGGACAATTGTTTGTTCCAATAGAATTGCTAGTATCAGGTAGTGCTTAACAAAATTACTGCATATTGAGCAGATTTTTCGTCTATTATTTTTGCTTAGTTTGTTATTTTGTACAGCCTATAAAAGGCTATAATAGTTTGTCTACTTTTTTTTTTTTTTTTTGAGAAAATATCTCAGTAGACCCGATTTTTAATTTCATTTGTAAATTCTATGATAAGAATTAAATTTTAAATAATCTTACTTATATGAACTGATATCATAAAGTTTTTTAAAATTTAATCATCTGTTTATCTTACATATATTACATAAAAATATTGTTACAGTATTTTTTAAAATAATATTTCATGAATAATAACTTTTTAAATAAAGATAATAAATATATAGTAAAAAAGAAAATACTATATAAACTGATTAAACCACCTAAAATCGACTCAAATTGAGTGCAAATCAAGTGGTCACTTTTTTGCCTAAGAAGTTTGATTTTGATTTGAGATTTTAAAAAACCAATATCAAAAATTTTTGCAAAAAATCCTTGAAACCAATCTAAAACAAACCGTGCAGACAACCCTCCGCAGGTACTATTCTGTCAACCCATCGGACAATGTCTACATTTTTTTTTCTTAATTTTCTGAAGTAAAATAAAGATCAATAAAAAGAAAATAAAAACAGAACAGAAAATTTCAGTAAAAAATCTGGTAGTATTATGTCATAGCTAGCTGTTTTCCAATCCGACCGACTGACACAAAACCAGCCAACAATAAGGCTTGTATAACTCAAGCTCTCCAAAAACAGTGTACTATTGCTATAGTGTTAAAATTGCCACAACTTTCTAGCAGCTGAAATTGAAATCATCTAATTTAAGATGGAGAATTTAGTTGGTTTAGCAGATGCAAAAGAAGAAGAAGAAAACTCCATCTTAATAGAACAAAACGAAGATCCCTTCAAACGCTTGCCAGAAGAGGTTATCACATCCCAAATACTTGACAGAATCCACGAGGCCAAATCCCTCTGCTGCATTTCAATGGTCTCCAAGCATTTCTCGTGTCTTGTTTACAAAACCACCCAAGTAGTTTCCAACAAAATCCCTCTCAGTCAGCAACTCAATCCCGCAAACCAGTCAGTTTCTTTGGCTGGAAAAACCTTTCCTCTGTTTTCCAGTCCCTTTTTTCAGAGGGATAAGCCGCCGTCTTCAATCCCTGATGTGCAATTTTTCGTCCTTGTCGTCACCAAATTTATAAAGAATTTCAGGTCCATGAGATCACTCTTCGTGGAATTTGCCTGAAAATGCTGACCAGAAACGCCAGAACCAATTCTCACTAATCAAGTGGAAGTTAGACTCCAAACCTTCCGGCTTCATATCACTCACGTCCACAACTAGTACTGATGCTGATAGTGATGATAATGAAGAAGAAGGAAAAGCAGTCAGCTTTCTTTGCATAATAGTTTACGGACTTTCTACCGTTATCATTGAAGGAAGGCAAGCTTGTTTTTGGGGAAACTCATCTGGCTCAGATAAGGAATGGGAATGGCACTGGTAGTTTCTTGGATGGATCAGAAAGGCAAAGAATCTGGACTGCCCTTCTGCTTAAGTTGCCATTGTCAGGCCGTGTGATGAAGACTGTTATTATGTTTTTAATCAAAGATAAGGAGATTGGTGAGGATGAGGATGATAATGATGATTTCTTGATTGCTAAAGATGCTTTTGACGGGGAAGATGGAGAGGTTTGTGTTGAAGCTGCATTGGAGATAATGAAGAAGCAAAAAAATTACGAGGGAAGATCAAATACGAGGGAATTTGTCAGATTTCCCGCTGTTTTAGTTATTAGTAAAGGATAACTTACAGGGAAAATCGCTGAAATAGTCCTTCAACCTTTTACTTTAGCCGAAATAGTTCTTTAATTTTTTTTTGTAGCCAGAATGGTCCTTCAACTTTTATTTTTTAGCCAAGATAGTCCTTTTATATGAAATTTATCAAAAAAAATGTGTAAATTTTTTTTTATGGTGGCTCCACCATAAAAGGACTTTTTTAGCTAAAAAATAAAAGTTGAAGGATTATTCTGACTAAAAAAAGTTGAAAAACTATTTTGACTAAAATAAAAAAATTGAGGGACTATTTTGGAAATTTTCCCTAACTTACACTTTGCATTAGACTGAACAACTATTATGCTGCAATTAATTTTGTTGTGCATGAAATGTTGCTGTTGGTGATTTTGTCACTTTGTCTATGGTAGTATAAGTTACTGTAATTTACTCTCTGTTTTGGATTATGTTTATGTTTATGTGTTTATGCAACCAGAAGGTGGATACAAAGGAAGAAAAAGGCTGCTAGAGAAATTACTACGTCCTTTCATTAGATGTCACGCGAGTTCGTGATTTTCTTTCACCTTATTCTACCCTATACAAGTTCAATTATAAAATTTTTATTTTAATCATGATCAATTATTAAATATACTTATTAGTTAGTTTTGGATCACCGAAAACTTTCTATTTAAAATAAGGGCCTACTTATGTAAAAATCAACTTTTCATAATTTATAAATAAGTGAATTATTCATTTTATATGACAATTTTATATTGATTCAAGAACAATTAGTAGACATATCTAATAATTAGATATTAACCAAAGTAAAACTTTTCATCCAGTTGTGGACTTGTAATTATTTTTCTTGACTAAAGTTAAACTTCTCAGCAAGTTGTGCGGCCATAATTATTTTTGTGCAAAATGCAAATAACCTCTGCCTGATTTGGTAAAAAGTGTTTTATCTCAATAATTATTAAATATACATTTGACTCTTTTATAGATTTTTAATATTTTTTGCAAGCAAATAGAAACGGTCAAAATTAATACCTGAAATGTTATCTAAGTTCCTAACCAACTCAAGTGTTCCACAAAATTTTGGGATCGTATTAAAAATAAAAAATTGACAAAATTTTGGGGTTAAATTAAAGATAAAATAGGATCAAATTAAAAATAAAAACATCCAAACCTATTCTTTCTCCCTCCCCACACCACCTTATCTCGGCTCCCCAAGCCTAGCCACTACTACCCCTATCTAAGCCCAGCAACCATCAGCCCAGCTCTTCTCCTTCCTTCTTCTCCCACCCCTCTTCCCTCCTCCCTCCTCCCTCCCCAACCCCCTTTCCCGCCGCTGCCAACATGTTTACAGGCCTAATCACGTAGAATATTTTCTTTAGATAGTAAATGTACCACTAATTATGAAATCAACTATGACCACTTTTTCTTTCTTTTAGCTAAGAGACTCAACTATTACACACAACGTAATTGATGAGATAATTTTTTTTATACTGTAAGGAGAATAAAAATGATATACTATTAGTCTATTAAAGTAAACGTATTTCTTTCTTACCTCATGAGCTTCGTATTGCCCAATTAGTTGAAATTTAACCAACACAAAATGCATGCGATGTTTCTTTCACTATTACACGTACTATCAACCATGCACTTCCCTAAGAAAATTTTACTAACAATTGGTACCCTCCCTCACACTATATATAAGGCTTCCTTTTGTAGAGGAAGTGTCACTCAGATTATTGTAGTTTTTTTTATTTTTCTCTACAAAATGACAGCACAAAAATGGCCAGCTTACAAAGTCTTTGTGGCTATTCTGGGCTTAGCAATATGCACTGCCCACAGACTACAAGCTACTAGAACAACGGCAGAAAGAGGCGCTGATCATGAGCACAAAGCCCGCGTACTAGGTGGCATGGGCGGTGGGTTTGGTGGATGGCACGGTATCCATAAGTATGGGTGGCCATGGGGGGCATGGGATCATTATTACCCTGGCCCCGGAGGCGCCGTTGGTGGAGGCAGTAGCGGTTATGGACCTTATGGTAGCCCTTGGTATGGTGTCCCTGGTTATGGTTATGGTGGTGGTGGTGGTGGAGGCTTGCCTAATGGTCCTGGTTATGGCAGCCCGGGTTACGGTTACGGTTATGGTGGCGGTGGTGGTGGTGGTAGACTACCTTACCAATGCATACCACCTAGTACTTGCTCCATATGTCAATCATTTGAGATATTAGTAAATCATGATAATCACCCGACTCCAAGTGCTGGATCACAGGATCAATCTGGAAAATTCAACAAAAAAGCAACAGTTGATAATCGCCCAGCTGCCCCGGCACCTGAATGAATCCAACAAGGCTAGATATGGAGGCTTTAGCCACAGCTTAGTTGATTATTACACTACTTCCCTTAATAGTTCCTTCCAATAAATATCATGTTTCTTTCAAGAAACATGGACTTGCTATTAGTATAAAGCTTGCAAATGTATTGTCTACACGAATAAATGATTCACAGAGTGAAATTATGAATACTTGAAAAACTTCTTAAGTCCATGAGCTAAGTTTATGATGAGTTGATAGTTTTGGTTAGGTAGTGGTTCTAAAGTAAATTCCAACATATTAATGTGATATTCAGCATACTAGCTAGGGAGAGACAGTTAAGGTTGCAATGAAAATTTTTAAATTGATCGGATTCATTGTAAGTGTCAAGAATTCTTTGGTAGAATTTGGGGTACAGAATGAGAAATGATCATAAGTTAGGGGATAGAAAAGTGAAATTAGTTATAACTACTTCTATTGGTACACTATTCCCCTAAACAAACGCGTGGTATGCACTTAATTAACATATGTTTGCTTTGTTAGTAACATTAAAAATTAGATTGAAATGGAATAAATTTTAAAGTTCAGGATACAATATGTCCAAAAATTAAGTATAAGTGCCAATTTGACCACTATTAGTAAATAAAACGATTTCTTTCACTTCTGAATCAGATACAAGTTAAAGGGTGTAAAGTAGACTAAGACCTTATAATTCTATGTGAATCTAATTTAATCACCATCGGGAATTGTCACTAATTTATAACAAGTAAGATAAACTTTTATTTGTATATGTTTATAAAAAAAAACTATAACCAGATCTATCATGCATATACACAATATAGATAACTACGAAATAATCCATTTTCCCTTTCTGTTTTACACTTAATTTCTCCTGATTACGAGTTTACCACCAAAGGAGAAAAATGCACATTGCCAAAAAAAAAAAAAAAAAAAAAAAAAGGTTAATTATACTATTTTGGACTGACATCTCCTAATTATTTTAATTAGTCAATTTTCAAAGAATTTTAAGTCTGCAAATCAAAGAGTAATGGCATACAAGGATCCGCAGCACCATTTAGGAATTGGGTTAATTATATTTTACCCCTTAAATTTCAGCATTACCAATACTTTAATCTTTAAAGTTATTTTTTACAGTTGAAGTCCCTAGATCTAAAATTTTGACTAAATAGACAAATATACCACCTAGATTAATTACACTTTACCTCTCCAACTTTAGTGTCACTATCACTTTAATCTCTAATACTTTATTTTAAACACTTAACCCTTTATGTTATATCAACTTAGCGTTTTGATAATTCTATTCATATTTTATTCTACTTTTACATCCATTTTCTCTTCCCCTTAGTAACCACCATCATCACCAACAAAAAGTAATGAACTTTTTTCTTTTTTATTCTTTAATTTTTTTTTATTTATTATGATTGGCCCAAATAATTGTAAAGAGCAAAAATTAATCCAAAATTTCTAAACTTTTTGGTATATCTTTTCATTTACTCAAAATTTCACATAAACGAAGTCATTATAATCACAAGTCATGAAATCATTATAATTGATTACAAGTTATAATTATTTATACATAAAAATAATGACTATTAGATCTTTTTTATCCGCTCAATTAATCCTAACTATAAATGCCAACCATAATATCAAATTTAACTTTTTGACCTTTCTTCTCATCAAATTTTATAATTATGAATCAAGTTTTCTCTTTATGAAAAAAAAATTTATTTAGTAAGACAAAGAATAAATGAAAAACATATTATAATATAATAGGATCAAAATGATCAAAATATTTAGTTGACCTAATGGAAGGATCTTAAAAAAGTGACTTTTCATGTAGTTCTCAAAAATCAATGCAAGGACTAAAATATTAGTGACGGTAAAGTTTAAAGGATAAAAAGGATCAAGTGTAATTAATCCAATATATAATGGATATATTGACATGTATATTTTGTGAATATTGTACACAAAACATCGTTCATGTTTTATAATCCCAATCAAATACACCAAAAAAGTGAGTACTGTTGACTGTTAGATGATTGAAAAGTAATGAGATCTCTCACTTTTCAATCATTTCAACGGTTGTTATATCCACCACATTTACGGGATAAGTAATCAAGACTCACTCCAAATATACTTCAAATTGTCGATAAATTTCTTCTTCCACAAGCACACAATTAGCGTCCACTAAAGATTCTCCTATATGCCATAGCTCAGTAACCATGGTGATCGAGTTTACTTCATTTTTTCTGTTTTGGACTTTATCACGTTATTATCCATTTTGATTGATCAATCAGACAATCATTTTGTGTCATAAAATCTAATATAAAATTAAGCGTAACAAGGGAGAAATTTTTATATGGATCGAATCTGTGGTAAGTATCACGGATTTCTTATTCCATATTCAATCACATTAGTTCAAATGAATATTATAAACTTCTTAACGGTGATGTGGGTAATTTAGGTCACTACTATGAATCCGGTCCAATTAAAAATGTCAAGTATGTCTTGTATATTTTGTTTTGTCCCACATTCGTTTGGGAAGAGTATTTCTCTTCTACCCAATGTTATAAATTAAGGGCCTTAATTAAGGTTTTAAGTGCACCAAGTCAAGAGAGCTTTAGTGGGCTTTCAGGGTCTTTATGGCCATCCAGCTTTTTGTCTTATTTGGGCTCTCTTGTGCTTTTGTTATAATGGGATGTAGCTGCCTATGGCCCATTTTGTGGAGGTCTCTCCAGATTTGTAATCCTCTTTAATTAGTGGATGTTTTCCCCTTCGCCCGTGGATGTAGGTCATTTGATCGAACCACGTAAATCTTTGTGTCCTTTTTATTGTTATATTTCTCTTTATTTATATTCGTTATTATCTTCAAGGGCTTATCAAGTAATTTCTGCGAATATCTGGGGTTTCGATCCTAACAAATTGGTATCAGAGCCGGGGACCCGATTTAAGCCGATTTGATGGTAACGAAGTTTTGGGTTGAGAAATTTTGAATTATGGGTTACTCATTGGCAAGTAATTTCTTCTTGGTATTGGCCGTTTTGTTACTCTAGATGTGTATTGGATGTTTGAGCTTCCAAGTCGTCCGTTTGGTATTTGTGAAGAGTTTTGTTGGGCCTATTTTGTGAATGAAGAGTAGGCTTGCGTTGAGTACAAATTTGGGACTTTGTTGGAGAAGGTGGAGTTTGAATCTGGGTTATTGAGTTTTACAATATAGTGTGGAGAAGGTGGAGAATTTTGTTTTGTGAAGATTTACTATTTTACGAGGATTTGTTACGCGATACAAGTCAAGGTGGAGATTTGTTAAGTATGTGTTGCATCTTTTGTTTTGTCCCACATTCGTTTGGGAAGAGTATTTCTCTTCTACCCAATGTTATAAATTAAGGGCTTTAATTAAGGTTTTAAGTGCACCAAGCCAAGAGAGCTTTGGTGGGCTTTTAGGGCCTTTATGGCCATCCAGCCTTTTGTCTTATTTAGGCTCTCTTGTGCTTTTGTTATAATGGTGCCTATAGCCCATTTTGTGGAGGTCTCTCCAGATTTGTAATCCTCTTTAATTAGTGGATGTTTTCCCCTTCGCCCGTGGATGTAGGTCATTTGATCGAACCACGTAAATCTTTGTATCCCTTTTATTGTTATATTTCTCTTTATTTATATTCGTTATTATCTTCAAGGGCTTATTAAGTAATTTTTGCGAATATCTGGGGTTTCGATCCTAACAAAAAAATTTCTTCGTAGCAAGATACTGTTCACAATTCCTAAAGTTTTCTATTAGCTAATTATCACTAAGGTGAGTGGAATGAGCTTGATTGGATTCTTAAAGGGAACAGAGAAGAGAGTCAGAATGAAATTAGTGATCAAGCAAGGGGGAACGACAACGAGAACTTAACCTTAAGAGGAATCAAAATTTCAATTGCAACTAACAGAGTTATGCAGAAAGGAAAAGTGGGAATAGCTCTAGTGGCCACAACTGAACAGCTGAACATCAAAGCTAGTTAGGGCATGTATGAAGAAATTAAAAATTCACCAGAGATGGAAACAATAGAAAGCAATCAAGTATGCTTTAATCAAAGGGGCAAAATATGGGTGGAATGAAATTCAAATTGAAGCAGAGAACAAAACATCATTGGTAAACTGGCTACAAAGTGCTGCAAACACATTGAAGCAAAAACCCTGTTAGAGGATTCCATTTCTCTTATTTCTTGTTTCAAAGTTCATTAGTATAGAATAGGAATACTATCAGTAACAAAATTGTTGTTTTTGCTAAACACTTGATTCAAGACTTTGTTTAGCTGGATTGCTTTCCAGTTTAGATTAGCTGTGCTAATCAATTATAGTGGACGTAGTTATTCCTTTTGTAAAGTTTATTGATCAATATACATCTATTATCGTTTCCAAAAAAAAAAAAAAAACTAATGTCACTACATGCATTTCCAATAATGATAAAAATTTTAGTGCAAAAGTTGTTATTTGCCCAAGCATATATGTGACAGTTGTTGGAAAAAAAATGATGTTATTATTTTTAATTTTTGTTTAAATATAATTATATGGTATAAAATAAATCATCAAACGTATAAATACTTGATGAAAATGAACTCAATCAACACAAACTAATAAATATAATTGTTGTAAAAATTCAACCCTTTGTCCTTGTGGCATAATTACCTGTCATTTGGCACAAACGGATACTATACAATTGCCTCCCAAGATTTCAGTAACTCCACCCTTTTAAGTATTAGATGCACTATTTAACCAGATCTACAAACTTGTGGAATATTTCTCAACTTTCTCTCTCGAAACATGATTCTTAAAACTCTAGAGTAGGAGTAGAAGATCAAGAAAGATAGAATGAAAGGAAGACTCTTGACCTTAAATGAGAATATTGTTGGTTTATGTACTAAAGGCAACAGTGTTGGAATTAGAAATTATACTTATTGCCAACGTTAAATGAACCTAAAGGGTCACACACTAAGAGTAAGCATTGGGTTAAGTTAATTGTTGACTAAGTTCGTTGAATAAGAATTTGTGTCTAGATTCAATGAACGAGAATTATTTACTAATTACATTGGAGAGTAAGGTCTAACATGCGACTAACACACAGTCGGACGAAAAACCCTACGAAATAGTTCCGAAACACTGCTCTAGCAAGCAACACCCTAAAATCGGAAAAGCTACTCGTGTGGATACCCTAAAGAATCATATTCTATATTTCTGTCTCTTATACACAGTCTAGACTGTATAGAGTAGTCACATAAGATAACAGTCTCTGGACAGATCTTGATCATATTCTATATATAGCCTGTCTCTTATACACATCTAGATGTGTATATCGAGCATCAAAGGTATATTATCTAAACCCTAGACGATTTAATCGGAACGCATGGATCCTCTTATAGGGATTTCCGATGTTTTTTCCGCTGCGTTATTTTTATATTATGGCTAGGAAATCCCAACAGTGGTATCAGAGCCGCTTGCGTTTTCAATTAAACCGTTTCTGGATTGATGAAATAAAGAGAAATATAACCTGTCTCTTATACACATCTAGATGTGTATAAGAGACAGTCATTCGACAGAAAAATACATATATCATCTGTTTGATATCTTGATCTCAATACATACATATGATGTATGCAAAGATTCTATTCGATAGAAACCTGTTCTGTTCGATGATTCTATTTGATAGATTCTGTTGTTGAACTATATGTATATATGATATATGTATTTTTCTGTCGAATGATTTACATATATGATATGTGTATGTTCTGTTCGATGAATTTAATTCGCATCATGAAAAATTATGACAGCACACTCTAAATGAGTTACGATTACTCTTTAGCGGGACCGCCGTACTTTCTGTCATAGTGGCTTAAAATCGTTTTGGTTATAACATCGGATAAATAATAGTATGTTTTCTATTTTATGATGTGTTCATATGCATGGTGCATAGCATGGCCCTTTTGACCTACTAGAATAGTAATTTATTTCTATTTTGGGGTGTAATTATATAAATACGGCCTGCGTGTCGTTTTTCTTTCTTTTTTTTTTTTTTTAATTTTAAAGTTTTGTATTATTGTATTACAAAGCTTGTCAATAAAGGCAAGAGGAGCAACTTGGCGTCAATCAACAACAAGGTGTATTCCATGAAGATGGAAGAAATTTTGAAGTTGTAATTTGACCCTAGGATTGACCTTGATCTTCATATTGGCTTATGAAGATCACCATAGTTTAAGGGCCATGCTATGACACGTTTATCTTACTGTTATTTGTATATGTTTATGTGATGTTAAATGTTAAATATATGTGGTGCATGAAAACATATGATCAATTAACAAGTTCACATAACATGTTAAGCCCTCAATTAATCAGTATGCCACCAAATTTAAACACCTTCCAAAGATTTTGATCACTGATGTTCGTTTTTGCTAAAGTAAAAGTACATTAGTTTTGGCAGTCAGAAAGGATAAGTAATGGTGCTACTTATATGTTTAATTTGGCCAATAAATATTGGGCTATCAAACGGTTTTGGGCCCATAGGCATAAGATGAGATTAAACATGCCAGTACATGTGAACTATTGATCTCATCATATGTTTTAAGAGTTACATATGATGTAATTGGTAAAGAGTTACCTACCTAAATAACTTAATTTTAATTGTCATGCCAAAGCTGAGTTAAGGTTAAGTGAAATAAGGATCTTAACCCACTAAATACAAACTGTTGTGTATTCATTTATGAGGGTAATTGATTTAGTGGGAGTTTTATATTAATATCGAAATATTGTACTTTGCATAATTGTTGTAGATCGATGGCCGCTAATAACACTTCAACACTATCTTTGCGATCTATCCTTGAGAAGGACAAGCTGAATGGGACCAACTTCCTTGATCGGTTCGAGGTTTGAGAATTGTTCTCAAACAAGAAAGGAAGGTATGTTCGGATAATCTTATCCCGAACGACTGCGACCAATGCTCCAAGAGCAGAGAGATGCTTACGGAAGCATTCTAATGACTCGTTGATGTTGGATGCCTTATGCTTGCTACCATGAGCCCGACCTTCGGAAGGACTTGGAGCACTTGGAAGCTTTCGAGATGGAGGCATCTTTCAAGATCTCTATACAGATCTTTTCAATTTCTTTTCCAATGACCAAGTTTCCATTAAAAGTGACGCTGTTTTTCCATCCATTTGCCATAGTTCTGGTTCATAGTATGCTGTTTGGCAATAAGAGGGCTTCTTCTTATAAGCCGAATTCTCTTCCCGAGAGTTATAGCCGTTTGTTATGAACTTCAACATGAACAACATGGAGAAATCTATTTCGAGTGCATTCGATGCTTTTAACTGAGCATAATATCAAAAAATTGCCTGGCCAAGTTTTAATGGTTCATAAAGGTAAGGGGATGAAAACGAAAGGAAGGTCAAATAAGGCTTATAAGAAGAAGCCCTATACACAAAACAAGCCCAACAACCAGAACTAGCCTAAGCCTCCAAATGAAGGAGTTTGTCACTTTTGCAATGAGCCTGGTCATTGTCTAAGAAATTGCAAACTCTATTTGGATCTTCTTCTCTAAAGAAGAAGAAGAGTAGTGAGACTACTACTTCAGGTATTTATGTATGACCACGTTAATCTTACTACTGTCTATTTCCTCGTCATGGGTATTAGATACTGGATGTGGATAAACATTTGTGTTAATGTGAAGGATCTGAAAAGAAGTAGTCGATTAAAGAAAGGTGAAGTGGAAATGCTGGTTGGAAATAAAGCAAGAGTTGCTGCTCTAGCCGTAGGAACATGTGAACTCCTTTTACCTCCCGGGCTGATTTTAACTTTGAATAATTGTTATTATGTACCTGCTTTAAGCAGTAACATTGTTTCTGTTTCTTGTTTAGACAATGATGGATTTGATTTCTTTATTAAGAATAAAAAACATACATGTTTCCTGTTTATAACTGTTATCTGATGTTCTTAATCAGACCACATGAATAATCTGTTTATCATCTATATGTGTTCTGATTATCAGTACACATTAGATGTTATTAAGATTCTGTCTTAGACATGTGATTATGGCATTGTCGCCTTTGTCACATAAATGAGAAGCGCATATCAAAACTCCATAAAGATGGGCTTTTGAATCAATTTGATCTTGAATCTTATGATATCTGCGAATCTTGTTTGTTGGGAAAGATGACTAAAGCTCCTTTTACTGGACACAGTGAACGAGCCAATGATTTATTGGGCCTAATACATACAGATGTATGTGGTCCATTAAATACTGTTGCCAGAGGAGGTTACCAGTACTTCATTACTTTCTCAGATGATTTCAGTAGATATGGATATGTCTATCTAATGAAACATAAATCGAGTCATTGTCTAAACAAGAAACAGAAACAATGTTACTGCTTAAAGCAGGTACATAATAACAATTATTCAAAGTTAAAATCAGCCCGGGAGGTAAATATCTGAGTTCACATGTTCCTACGGCTCATCTCTTAGAAATTCTAGAATTGTTTATTAACTCCACTGGAACACCACATCTAGATGTGTATAAGAGACAGAATCAAAATCATACTAGACAGGTATGATAGTAACCAGTTATAGTTCCTTACGAATTATAGGGAATTTAGAATAATAAATTATTCATGGATTCTAATATTAAAACATGCAATAATAAATCTAAAGCGTAGAAAAGACACCATATGAGATGTGGACTGGTAAAAGCCTTGTTTGTCTTTTCTTAAGATTTGGGGCTGTGAGGCTTATGTCAAACGGCTGTCTCGGATAAGTTAGCTCCCAAGTCGATAAGTGTTTGTTTGTGGGGTATCCTAAAGAAACTAAAGGATACTACTTCTACAATCCCTCCGAAAACAAAGTGTTTGTTGCCGAAATGGGATATTTTTGGAAAAGAGTTTCTTTCCAAAAGAACTAGTGGGAGTAGAGTACATCTTGAAGAATTTCAAGATCCACAAGACAACACTCTCTTCTGTGCAATCTCATCAAGAATCACAATTAGTTGTTGGTTCGAATGAGACAACACAATTGGAACATGGGAATGACTCACAATCAGTTGTTGAGCTTCCATGACATGAAACACAAGGACTCCGTAGAAGCTGTTAGAGCTAGAAATATGCCATCTAGAGATATGGATTTCTTATTACACATACAACCTGTTTGTGATTACCATCATGGATTTGTATGAGCCCACTAGCTACCAAGATGCTATGACTAGTCCAGACTCTGAGGAATGGCAAAGTGCCATGAAATCTGAGATGCAATCCATGTTTGACAATCAAGTTTGGACTTTGATTGATCCACCGGATGGTATAATAACTATTGGGTGTAAATGGGTTTTCAAGAAGAAAACTGACATGGATGGCAATCTACATACCTTCAAAGCACGATTGGTTGCAAAAGGTTTCAAACAAACTTATGGTATAGACTATGATGAAACCTTTTCACCAGTTGCTATGCTTAAATCCATAAGGATTCTTATTGCCATTGCAGCATACTATGATTATTTAGATATGGCAAATGGATGTCAAAACAGCGTTTCTTAATGGAATCTTACTCGTAGGATGTGTATATGACACAGAGTGAATAAACATATACAAATAACAGTAAGATAATACACATAGAGATGTGTATAAGAGACAGCTCATCAAATACAAAACTGTGCTATGATTTGAATCCTGCATGACATCGCTCATTGGAAATGACATTCCTACCTTGCGAAAGTCAAGTCTTGGTTAGGAAAGTGTTTCTCAATGAAGGATTTGGGCGAAGCACAATGAGCTCTTGAAACAGATTTCTCCATCTATAGAGATAGATCTCAAAAGCTCATTGGCCTGAGTCAAAGTAGATGTATAGATAAAGTACTAAAGAGGTTATAGTATAAGAGATGGGAAATAGGATTCTTGTTAATGTCGCATGGCATAAGTACTTTGACTCAGGCCAATGAGCTTTTGAGATCTATCTCTATAGATCTCGCATGAGTGAGATTCCATATGCATGTGTCTTATACACATCTATCAGCTATAGGATCCATCATGTATGCGATGTTATGTACTCGACCGGATGTCTCATATGCTTTGAGCATAACGAGTCATCATACCAATCGGATCTGGTGAGAGTCATGGACAGCGATCACATTAACACAAAGTAGCTTGAGAAGAATCTAAAGATGTATAAGAGGTTTATGGAGGACTGTAAGAAGAGCTTGTAGTAACATAAATACCTGAAGTAGTAGTCTCACTACTCTTCTTCTTCTTTAGATCCTGTCTCTTATACACAAGACGTTATCATCTCATTCGTGAGATTATCAACCATGTCATGAAAAATAGCTAACATACAACGTTGAAATGTACTTGATCCATTAACTAAACCACTACCACAACCAAAACATGATCGCCATGTTCGGTCAATAGGTCTTAGACATATGTATGATTGGACCTAATTGTTTAATTGGGAGACTTTTAATGGATAATTTTAAAACGAATATTGTCATCATGATATTTTATTTATAAAGAGATTTATTATTGCATGTTTTAATATTAGAATCCATGAATAATTTATTATTCTAAATGTCCCTAGTTATTCAATATAGTGGGAACTGTGTTGATTTAAGACTAGTATGATTTTGATTGATAATCATATGATGATTATGGATATATGGATATAATAAAAATCATGGGTATTTGTTGGCGAACAAAGTACTGGATTGACCCGTTATGAGAATACAACATGGTTTTATGTCATTGGTAATTCTCATTATGAACATGTTGTTCATATCCTTAGACCTGAGATCACCATAGTTTCCTACATAAGAACTTATGTGTTTTGACACAATCAAACGTTGTCTTTAACCGGATGATTATAAAGATTGTGATTGAATATGTAGAAATTATGCGGAGGAAAATGAGTGATTAAGATGGAATTTGTCCCTCTTATTATGAGAGAGATGTCTTTGGGCCCCTCGATTAGTAGGAATGTAAAATGCATGGCCGTGCTCAAATGGATTGATAAGGTGATCAAATTCATTTGTTTTATCATTCTACTTCGAGATCGAGAAATCAAATAGTTGGACACAAATAGAGATGACATTGTCCATGCTCTATGTCCAACTAAGACATCGTGAGACAAAAGGATTAAGACATGGGTTATTTGATCAGGTTATGTCAGATCAATGATCTTCATTTAACTTGGGTGGTCATGATGCCTTGCTAGAGGCCAATCTTGATCTATGAGTATAATCTGTTAATGATAAATTAAAGGTGTTTAATTTATTCAATATCCAAAACTTCCTGGCTAATTGTCTTTAGTCCAAGTGGGAGTATTGTTGGTTTATGTACTAAAGGCAACAGTGTTGGAATTAGAAATTATACTTATTGCCAACGTTAAATGAACCTAAAGGGTCACACACTAAGAGTAAGCATTGGGTTAAGTTAATTGTTGACTAAGTTCGTTGAATAAGAATTTGTGTCTAGATTCAATGAACGAGAATTATTTACTGAATTATATTGATATTGGATTGTCCAGTTAAATAGTAATTATAATAATTCGTAAGGAACTATATCTGGTTACTATCATACGCGTTTATATACCTAATACGTGTGATAGAAGAATTCTAATCAAAGAGGAGTTCTTTGAATTTAGGTTAACCGCTATATATAGAATATGATTCTTTAGGGTTCGTAAGGTCTAACATGCGACTAACACACAGTCGGACGAAAAACCCTACGAAATAGTTCCGAAACACTGCTCTAGCAAGCAACACCCTAAAATCGGAAAAGCTACATCGTGTGGATACCTGTAGAGGGCGTTCGTTCAATCCAGAGCAGCGCCTAAGGTCTGACGTGTTCTACGAATAGTTCGTGGTTGCCGTGGTGTCCAAATAGTGACCGTGGTGTTCAGATCGTGAAAGGTTCAGATCGCAACCAGGGTTTTGCTATCGAGCATCAAAGGTATATATATCTAAACCCTAGACGATTTAATCGGAACGCATGGATCCTCTTATAGGGATTTCCGGTGTTTTTCCGCTGCGTTATTTTTATATTATGGCTAGGAAATCCCAACAAATATGTTCTACAACTTCTTTACACAACCCCTATTTGTAGAATTTTTTTGGAGCTAATGAATAGATACAACATTAATACATAAAAGAACATTCGTAGTTCATGTTCATGAATGAACATTTCTATTTCATGAATACAACATCAATGACATATTAGTGAATCTTCAGAATTAATGAACACGCCATTAATTGTCTATGGATGTAAATTCACAATTTATAAATATATCTAATGAATACATCATTAATAACTTCATAATCCATGAATGTATACAATACTAATTATGCACGGATGAATATCATTCAATTGATGTTAAACATAATTCATGAACACAAATTAGTTCACTAAACACTCTAATGTCATTCATGTTTATCATTTTGAATTAATGTCTAATTCATGTATAGGAAGGTAGCTAATCAGGCAGGGACTAAAGTGGTAACTTTGTCATTAATGTCTAAGTCATTGAAGCAATTTCTTATTCACCAATTCCAACAGTCTCCCACATGAATGGAAATTGTCTGATCAATACAAAGATGCAAAGAATTCATAGAGAGAATTGAATTGAAGATCACTACATCGGGAGAGGTAACTTTTGGTTTTAAACCTTCCTTAGTGAAATATTACTGGATTTACTCGGCTAATTAGTGAATATGAAGTCTTAAACTATTTAGCTTTTTGTGTAAGTCAAGACAATAGTACTCACATAACTCTCTTCTTAAATATTCAATTAAAACGTTCTTATAGTTGTATTCATTTTGGCCATGAACAACTCCTGGTTTCATGAATGATTTAGAAAATTAAGCCTTTTTGAAATTCTCAATGAAATGGCCACATTTGTCATTCATATAGGTGATTTCTCATTAAAAGTATGCTGCGTATACCCCATTTGAAAATTACCAAGCTATGAGAATCATTAAGAGTTTAGCTTACCCCTATATCATTGCAGCTAGCATTCCTGTCATCATAGGAATAGGCAGGAAATAAAATTTCTCGAGTGCTGTTAAGAATGCAATATGACTTAGTTGTCCTTTTGAATTTAGATCTTGGGATTTCCAGTCAACTAGGTAGGATTACCATCACAATACTCTTTTGTCTTTTAAATCTTTAAACCCATTATTTTCGATGATTTATACACAAGCTCTCTCATCAAACCTTTGGTTAGCGAATCCACAATATTTTCTTTTGACTTCACATAGCTAATGAAAATAATTCTATTCGAGAGCAAGTGTTTAATGGTAAGTATTGTGTTTACGACGCATATGTCTAGCTTACCATTATAAATGTTGTACCCTTCCAATTGCTGATTGATTGTCAAAAGAGACACAAATTGCTAGCATTGACTTTGGCCAACATGAAACATCCTCTAAGAAATTTCGAAGCCACTCAACTTCTTCTCTTACTTTATCAAGAGTAATAAACTCTGATTCCATTATGGATCTTACGATACACGTTTGCTTAGAGGATTTCCAAAATACAGCTGCACCACCGAGTATAAAGATATATCTATTGTGGATTTCGAATCCTTAATATTGGATATCCTATTTGCATCATTAGAGCCCTCCAACACTATCAGGTATCCAGTATAGTGTAGGCCATAATCTAAGGAGTATCTCAAATACTTAAGTACCCTCTTGATAACTTTCCAATAATTCTCACCAGGATTATTAGTAAACCTATTTAGTTTACTAACAGAGTATGCTATATCTGGTTATGTGCAATTCATAACATACATCAAGCTACTAATGATTTTACTAAGATAGCAGACCAGTGAAAGAAGAGTACTCTCGTACCCATATTTAAAAATAAAGGAGATATATAAAATTGTGCGAATTACAGAGGTATTAAGTTAATGAGCTATACAATGAAACTTTGGGAGAAGGTGATAGAAAGAAGGTTAAGAAATGAGACTAAGGTGTCAAATAATCAGTTTGCTTTTATGATAGGAAGATCGACTATTGAAGCCACACATCTCTTAAGGAGACTTACCGAGAGATACCAGGATAAAGAAAAGGATTTACATATAATTTTTATTGATCTTGAACAGGCATACGATAGAGTCCCTAGAGAAGTTATGTGGAGAGTTTTAGAAAAAAGAGGAGTTAGAACAGCATATATAGAATCAATAAAGGAGATGTATAGGGATGTGGTTACAAGTGTGAGAACAGTAGGAGGGTTGACACGAGAGTTCCTTATAAATATAGGTTTACACCAAGGTTAAATTCTAAATCCTTATCTATTTGCATTGGTCATAGATGAACTTTAATACAAGGCATATACAGGAGGAAATACCATGGTGTAGTTATTTGCAGATAACATTGTGTTAGTAGATGAAACAAAAGATGGGGTTAATGCTAAACTTGAGATTTGGATAGAGACACTTGAGGCAAAATGGTTTAAAATTAGTAGATCAAAAACAGAATATATGGATTTAAGTTTAGCAAGAATGCACATAAGAATGGAATAGGGGTTAGTGTCGGAGATCAAGAGATACCCATAAGTGAAAATTTCAAATATCTAGGATTAATTATTCAGAATAATGGTGGTATAGATCGAGATGCTACACATCGGATACAAGCGGGATGGACTAAATGGAGAATGACATCGTGAATATTATGTGACCCCAAATTTTTTATGATTTAGGGGTAAATTTTATAGAACGACAATTAGGCCAGTGATGCTCTATGGATCTAAGTGTTGGACAGTGAATCACACACATGAGCAAAAGATGAGAGTAGCAGCAATGCGAATGTTAAGATGGATGTGTGGGTGCACTAGGATGGATAAGATACAGAATGAGCATATCCCTGAGAAGATTGGAGTAGCATTTATTGATGAAAAGATGAGAGAAACACGCTTAAAGTGGTTAGGTAAGGTGTTAAGACGACCAGTAGATGCGCCTGTCAGGCGAGTAGATTTTAGAGAGAGTAGTCAACATAAGAGGGATAGAGGAAGACTGAAAAAGACTTGGCGGATAACTTGTAAGAAAGATATTGCTCATCTAGGAAATGAGGAAGATATGGTCCATGACATAGCGCAATGGCGTAGCAGAATTCATGCAACCGAATCTACTTAGTGGGATTAAAGTTTAGTTTGTTTGTTTTTGTTTGTGGTGTATCCCTTCTATTTTATTTTAGACAAATGTATACTCAAGTCCATTGGTATTTTAACAATGTTATTGTCAGCATTAGAAAATTTGTTGAGAATTTTCTCAAATAATGAGATTGGGATAATATCAATCCTTCAAATGTCCTTGAAATTTTAAATCCCAAGATATGACATCCACAATATCCAAGTCTTTCATTTCAAACCTTTTAGTTAACATGGCCTTTTTAGACTTGATCGTGTATTCATTGCTATCAAAAATCAACAAATCATCTATATATAGATATACTATGGTATAACCCTTATTAGTGCTCTTTACATAGACACGCTTATCAATCTCGTTGATTTTGACTTCATTTGACAATATAACTTTATCAAAATTTTCATGCCATTGTTTAAGAGTTTGTTTCAATCCATAAAACGACTTAACAAGTTTACATACTTTATGTTCTTTCCCTTTAATAACAAACCCCTCGGGTTGTTGTATGTAAACCTCTTCATCAAGGTCACCATTTAGGAAAGCTATTTTTATATCAATTTGATGTATTTCCAATTTATTAATAACTGCAATTGCTATTAATGTTTGTATGGATGTTATTTTTAAAACAAGTGAGTATGTATCAAAATAATTCACACCTTCTTGTTGCTTGTAACCTTTAACAATAAGTCTTCCAGCTTTGTATTTGTCAATAGTTCCATCAGTTTTCATCTTCCTTTAGAAGATCCATTTACAACTTAATGGTTTACTTCTAGGAGAAAGATTCACTAGTTCTCATGTGTGATTTTGCATGATGAACTCAATTTTATTATTGACTGCTTCCTTCCCAAAAGAAACTTTAGAGCAAGACATAGCCTAGGTAAAAGTTCGAGATTCATTTACTAACAAGTTAAAAAATTAGGACCAAACGATTTCATTATTTTAGCTCTCTTGCTCCTTCTTGGTTCAAATTCATCAACTTCTAATTGTTGATTTCTACTTGAACTTGCCTCGTTCATTCTTTTGAGTGAACAACTTCTCGTGCCTCTTTAAAAGGAAATACATTCTCAAAGAATGTAGCATTCCTTAATTCCAAAATGGTATTAGGATGAATATCCTAAATGCTAGATTTATGCACAAGAAAGCGATATGTACTACTATTATGTGCATATCCAATGAACACACAATCTACTGTCTTACACAGGTCTTATCTTGAGCGTTTTAGGATCAAGGATTGCCAGTTTTGTAAGACACCTCCACATTTTGAAATATTTGATAGACAGTCTCCTTCCTTTCTACAATTCATACGGTGTCTTTTTCAACTTCTTGTGAGGGACTTTATTCAGTATATGGTTGGAAAATAGAATTGCCACTCTCCCACAACTTCTGAAGTGTTCCTGAACTTATTAATATGGCATTCATTATTTCTTTTAGAGTTTGGTTCTTATGCTCAGCAATGCCATTTTATTCAGATGAATAAGGAGCAGTAGTTTGGTAGATAATACCGTGTTGGGTATAAAATTTACCAAATGGTGCCTTATATTCTCCGCCTCTATCACTTCTAATCACCTTTATCTTTTTACCAAATTGATTTTCAATCTCAGTCTTGTAGTGTTTGAACATTTCAAGAGCGTCATCTTTGCTTTTAAGCAAATAAGTATAATAATACCTCGTGCAATAATATATAAAAACAATAAGATACTTTTTACTTTTCACTTCTAGTTTGCACATATTTTAGATCACTAATATCTGATTGAATTAAATCTAGAGGTTCATTACTTCTTTCAACCGAATAAAAAGAAGTTTTTGTGAATTTCGATTCTATACAAATTTCACACTTATGGTTTTTATCAAAAGTCATATTAGGTAATAAAACTTGATTTATTAACTTTTGTATAGAATTGTAATTAACATGTCTAATTCTGTCATGCCACACATCACAAGATTCAAGCAAGAAGAAGATGCATTATTATTCTCATCTTTGGTTACAATGGTCATTACATTTAATTTAAAGAGGCCATCACAAAGATACCTCTTCCAAAAACATACCATTCTTAGTAAGTACAAATTTATTACTTTTAAAGATCAATTTAAAACTATTTTTGCTCACTATTGAGCTAAGCACTAAATTCTTTCTAATGTCAGCTACATGAAATACATTGTTGAAGGTAAAAAGTTTTCTAGAAGTCATTTTCAGAATAATCTTTCCAATGCCACAGTATCCTGGCTTTTTCATGTTGAGTTATATTTTTGCAATCCTTGGCTAGATCTCCAAGCTTGTTGCAAGAATAGCATTTGCCTTTGAACTTTTTTGCAATGCCTTTTTCCCTTCACATCAAGCTTCTTCTTATGGTTCTTTTTGTAGGATCTCTTCACTTGTTCAATCATATTTGCTTTTGCATCAAAAGATAAAGGGCTTGCTTTCCTTTCGAGCACTTTGTTGTCCTCTTTTATCCTTAACCTTAAATGTAAGATTTTCAACTCATTTTCTTACATTTATGTTTAAGGTAGTTTTTAAATTCTTTTTAAGATGGTGGTAATTTTTCAATGATTGTAGCCACTTACAAAGATTCACTAAGAACCATACCTTCTACATGAATATCATGTAAGATGAGTTGAAATTCTTCAACTTGTCTTACTACAACTATTAAATCAATCATTCTAAAGTTGAGAAATTTGCCGACTATGAATTCAAACTAGCACCAGCCTTGTACTTTCAATCATATTGATTACATACCAAAACTTCTCATAGTGCCCTAGCACTAGGAATGGACCCATGCACATCATAAAGTATATTGTCCGAACTATTCAAAATATAGTTCTTGTACACGAAATCATTGTTATTCCATGCATCCACAGCAGTAGCCACAACATCGAAATCGGATTCCTCTCCCGAGAGCTTAGGTGCATTCTTAGTCAAGAACTTAGCCAAGATTAAGGTAATCAGATAGAACAACATCTTTTGTCCACACCGCTTGAAATTCAACATATTGAACTTATAGATTTCTCACTATGCACCATGGAAGGTGTAGGTGAAATTCTCACCTTAGAAAAGGCAGATGCCGAAACATTTACAATAGTTGCCATTTAAAACCGATATATAACAAATAAATGTTGGTTACAAAAGGAGTTTTAAAAAAGAGTAGATATATTGGCAATCACTAATATTTTTAACAGATAAAAATATTGGTTTACAATATACAAATGATTAATAACTAAAACAAATAATAAAAAATTATATGCTTAAGATTGTTGGAGAAACAATGATATTATTATTTGTAATATTTATTTAAATATAATTATAGGCTCTAAAATAAATCATAAAATATATAAATATTTACTTGATGAAGATGATCGATCAACATGAACTAATAAATATAGTTATTGCCAGGAATTCAACCTTTTATCCTTAAGGCGTAATTGCCAGTCACTTGCTGCAAACGCATACTATGCAATTGCCTCCCAAGATGTCTACAATTCTACCCTTATAAGTTATATTACTTAACAAAATCTACGAATTTGTGAAATATTGCTCTACTTTCTCTCTACAAAATACGATTCTTAAAATTCTAGAATAGGAGTAGAAGGTCAAGAAAGATAAAATAAAACGAAGACTCTTGAACTTGAATGAGAATGTGTTCTACAACTTCTTTACGCCATCCCTATTTATAGGTTTTTTCTGGGAGCTAATGAATAGATACAACATTAATACATGAATGAACATTCATAATTCATGTTCATGAATGTCTAACATTCCTAGTTCGTGAATACGTATAATTCATGAATACAACATTAATGACATATGAATGAATCTTCATAATTAATGAATACATCATTAATGGTGTAAATCCACAATTCACGAATATATTAATGAACACATCATTAATATGTCCACAATTCATGAATGTATACAACATTAATTACACATGGATGAGTGATCATCCAATTAATGTTATAGATAGTTCATGAATACAAATTAGTTCATTGAATACTCTAATATCATTAATATTTATCACTTTGAATTTATGTTTAATTCATGTATAGGAAGGTAGCTAATTAGACAGACACTAAAGTGGTAAATAAATTACCATTCAAAGGTCATTGAGAGTAATTTTTTATTCACCAATTCCAACAATAGCTAGCTAGTTGTCCCACATTTCTTACACAAAACAAACTGAGGTGTGAGAGACATTACTATATATACTTGGGCAACAAGAAAGCTAAAATATATAAACAGTTGGAGTAAAATTAGAATATTGGTTAGGAATTAAGCAAGAAAAAAGTTTTAATTAGTTAATTGAAGAAAAGTATAAAAATGGATAATTCAAAAAAAGCTAAGAAAGATGTTGACAATGGAGCTGAAGATCCCTTCAAACAGTTACCAAATGAGTTGATAATATCCCTAATTTTTGTCAGAATCTATTAGGATCGTGAGGCCAAATCCCTCTGCAGGATTGCATTTGTTTCCAATTATTTCTCTTCTCTTATTTACAAAACAAAAATTGTTTCCATCAAAATCCCATTCGGAAAACTTGCCGATGAGGCTAATGATGAGCAGCAGCAATAGCAGGTGCTACTTGATGTTAATTACTTTACCAGATGGGTGCGTGGGTTCATTCTATAGTTATCAGAAATACGATACGTTAGAAAATACGTATGAGTATGGAAATGCGATTCACCACTTTTTAAAGTATTAGATATGTTGGGATATGTTTAGTTGATATGTCATAGTATTCCATCTCTTAAAACAAGTTGCTACATTATATAACAGGATAAGAAGGTAAATGGCAGTAGATAGTATTAAATTTTAATAAATGTTGATTTTTTAGTGACCAGAGAAAAGAAAATACTCAATTTTCAAGGACTATTATCCTTTATCCAATGCTACATAATTTTAAGGGTTAATAATACTTTGCCCCCCCCTAAACTACTCGGGTAATTACACTTTGCTCCATAAACTATAGAAATATACACTTTGTCTCCCATTCACATTATTTATCCTTTAAATATTTTATAATATAAAGAAAATCTAATTAAATGACTAAAATACCCCTAGTATGATATTTTAATTTTTTTATGTATTTAATTGATTTTCGATAGTTATAAAAGAATTAGAAAAAAATAAAATATAATAACACATTGATATCTTTGACTTTAGGGAACGAAAAAGTGAGAAAATGTTGAATTATATTATATCTGACATCACAATTTACACAGATTAAGTCAAATATTAAAAGTGTAAAATACTAAGAGACATAAAAAAAATCACAAAATTTTATATGAAAATATATTTTCATACAATACCTTTAAAAATTTTTTAATAGAAAATAAGGCCATTTAGAAATTGTTCTACAACTCTTAAACTTGAATGAGATTGTGTTCTACAACTCCTTTACACCACCCCTATTTATAGGCCTTTTTTTTTTTTTTTTTGGAGCTAATAAATAGATACAACATTAATGCATGAATGAACATTCCTAGTTCATAAATACACATAATTCATGAATACAACATTAATAACATATGAATGAATCTTCATAATTAATGAACACATCATTAATTATCTGTGAATATAAATCTGCAATCCATGAATATATTAATGAACACATCATTAATAAGTTCACAATTTAAGGATGTGTACAACATTAATTACACATGGATGAGTGATTATCCAATTAATGTTGTATGTAGTTTATGAATACAAATTAGTTCATTGAACACTTTGATGTCATTCATATCTATCACTTTGAATTAATGTTTAATTCATGTATAGGAAGGTAACTGTGTCATCAGACAAGGACTAAAGTGATAAACAAATTACCATTCAAAAGTCATTGAGAGCAATTTCTCATTCAATAGCTAGTAAGTTGCCCTCTCTTACACAAAATAAACTGAGGTACGAGAGACAGTACTATATATACTTGGGCAACAAGAAGGCTAAAATCTATAAACATTTGAAATAAAATTATCAGGAATTAAGCAAGAAAAAGTTTTAATTATTTAGTCCATGAAAAGCAGAAAAATGGAGAATTCCGAAAAAGCTAAGAAAGATATTGACAATGGAGCTGAAGATCCCTTCAAACAGTAACCAAATGAGTTGATCCCAAATTTTTGTTAGAATCTATTGGGATCATGAGGCCAAATCCCTCCACAGAATTGCATTAGTGTCCAAATATATCTCTTCTCTTATTGACAAAACAAAAATTGTTTCCATCAAAATCCCACTCGGAAAACTTGCTGATGAGGCTAATAATGAGCAGCAGCAGTAGCAGAAGCTACTTGATGTTAATTGCTTTACCACATGGGTGCATGGCTTCATTCTACACTTATCAGAAATACCATACGTTAAAAAATACGGTACAAGTGTGGGGACGCAATTCATCACTCTTTAAAGTAGTATATCATTTCTTAGAAAAAATTGCTACAATATATGGATAAGAAGGTAAATGATAGTAAATAGTATTAAATTTTAATAAATGTTGAATTTTTAATGACCAGAGAAAAGAAAATGCTCAATTTTCATGGACCATTATCCTCCATCAAATGCAAAATTGTTTTAAGATTTAATAACACTTTGCCTCCTAAACTATGTGGGTAATTATATTTTGCCTCTAAACTATAAAAATATACACTTTGTCCCCTATTCACATTATTTATTCTTTAAAATTTTTATAATATTAAGAAAATTTAATTAAATTACTGAAATACCCTTAATATTATATTTTAATTTTTTTTGTATTGATTTTCAATAGTTATAAAAGAATTAGGAAAAAAATATAACACATTGATATCTTTGAATTTAGATTTGGGTGTGAAAAAGTAAGAAAATGTTGAATTATATTATATCCGACATCACAATTTGTATAGATTAAGTCAAATATTAAAAGTATAAATTACTAAGAGACATAAAAAAAATCACAAAGTTTTATAGAAAATATATTTTCATACAATACCTTTAAAATATTTTTCAATAGAAAATAAACCGATTTAGAAATTGTTCTACTATTATAGTTAAATATTTATATTCGAAATAATATACAATAAAATCCAAAAATTTTAAAATTTTGACTAAGAAATATAATGATATAGATTATATTAAAATTTTATATATTATTTTTTCTTATTTTTAAATAATTATTACATCACTATCGAAATTTAAATACATAAAATATTAAAATATGGTAGCAAGGGAATTTTAATCATTTAACTGGATTATTTTAATAATTTTAATATTGGTAATAGATGAATAGTGTCAATGGGGGGCAAAGTATATATTTCTATAGTTAAGAGGTAGTTTAGGGAGATAAAGTGTTATAACTATTAACCCTAATTTTAATTAGGTAAATTTAAAGAGTATTTTCTCATTTTTTTCAATAAGCAAAAAATAAAGAAACATGTAGAAAAAAATGAAACAAAGCATCTTTATCTTAATAAAGATTCGTTACCTTTTATATTTTGAAATATGATCACTACGTTTCGAAATACTAATGAATCGTATTTCGATACACATGAATTGGTACGCACTTCGTTGGGTTTCAGTTACTATGGTCCATTCCGTCTTCCTGCTCGAGTCAGTTTCTGAATTCCTGATGCTAAATATTTAATCCAAGCTTCCCAATTCATGCAGAATTTCACTTCTATGAAATCCCTCTACGTGGAATTCGATTATCCAGGTTTGGATTTTAAAAAAATAGTACAAGTCAAATTGATGTGCGAGTGTGATGACTCCTCCTCCAAATCAACCAGATTTATACTACTTGACTCTAAAACTCTTGATTTAGCTTCTTCTGATGATGATATTGTTGTTAAAGAAAATCATGTGGCTATTAATACTGATGTTAGTGATAATGGTCTAGCTTGTATGTACGATTATTATTATTTGTCGGGTGCTTCTCAAAGGTTCTTTCTGATGGATCTGGTTGTTCCTTTATATATTGCGGTCATAGACTCGAAGAAAGAAGGCGGGCTTACTTTTCAGGAAACTCATCTTGTCGAGATGATGAATATTGATAAGTTTTGGGAAGCTATTGGTTATTAATTTATAGTGTCGTTTAGTCTAATCTTCTTCTTCTTCTTCTTCTTTTTTTCCTTCAAGGCATTTTGTATACTCTATTTGCAATATAACTTAATGACAAGGTCTATTAGATCCGGTGACATAAAAATATGAATCTCATATATGAATCAAAAATATGAGTCTCACATGTGAGTCATACACGTGGAGGTCATATATACATATAAAGGAGAATTTTACGGTTCTTTTGAGAATTATTGTCCTAACTTTAAAATGTTGTACGTTATAAGTTTTTAAAGCACATAGTACTGTACTGTACAAGTATTTACAAAGCACAAGGAAATGATTCCCTAAAAAAAACTGTAGAAATTTTCATATATATATATATAAGACTATGTCTATCTAAGTCATTATTAAGTTAATTTATGTCATGTTTAAGTTTAAGCAACGGGGAGATAAGGCTTATGATCCGGTTTTTGACAAGCTAGTTCTCGACACATTTAAAATAGAGGCATTTTAGGTGTGGCTCGCTTTCAAAGCTTTCAAGTGCAACATTCTCAACATACAATTTTAATCGGACTCCAAGGTGAGTTCGAGCGGGCTCAAGGTCTCTTTGCCACTTCAATGTTTTACTTTTATCTTTATAATTTATTAAAAAAACAAAAGCTAATTCTTGTACAAAAAATTAGTATTTTCTCTATAACCTAAACAAGTTTTGATTATATGAATCAAATTGCATGATTGAGTTATTTAACAAAAATAAATGTAATTAATATTTTTTGAGTAGTTGAGTATAAATAATAGGATAATTCCATGACATAAAATAACATATCGTTGTTTTAGGACTTTAAATATTTGTACAATATAATATTATAGTTTTTGTGAGTAGTATTGGGAATGAAACTAGTAAGTTCAGACTAAATATATAACCACTAAATTTTATAAGATCCAGACCCAAATTCAAATCTTAATGGGTTTAAGGGAGGAAAACCAAACCCAAATCCATATATTATCGTGTCAACAAAAATTAAAGGTTGTATTTAGATCGATGAATTTGATAAATGATTTGAAATTTACCTATTTGGTGGAACTATTTGTAAGACCAAAATAGATTAATTTCAAATATACCAAATTAAAAAGTGTGAAATAAATACTTTCAAACAACTTCCTAATTTATGCGGATTTAAAATTCATCTATTTTGACTTTATAAATCCCTCTAACAAATAGATGAATTTTCAATCCTTCTCCAAATTTAATGATCCAAACACAATGAAAAGAATTTCTAAATCATACTGTAGGTACTAAATTAAAACTATGAAAGTACATACAATTATAAGGAAAATCTGATTGACAAAATCTCAAATTTAAAATTATTTGGCAAAGTCATTCAACGTGCCAAAATTATATCCAATCATCAACTATTAATTTTATATATTTGATCGAATTTCATTCATTCTATCTCGAATTTAATAACAAATTAGTGATTTTGTCACTTCGTTACTTTGTATTAATACATTACGGTTATAATTCTATGTAATTGTAATTTAACTACCGCTGAGAAATGTCAGTAGTTCATTTGTAACAAGAGAAATTATCGGTTAATATGTATGCTGTGTATGTTTTTGAGTATACACATCAATAGTGCAGGTACCAACTACATATATTGGATAGATTTACACCTCTATTGTCTACTTGTGGATGTTGGATACATAACATATGTTATGGGGAATTTTCATTTTCTTTTGTTTAAAACTCAATTGACTTATTTTGATGCCAATAGAGGTTGCTGCATTTGGTAAGAAGCGTGCAGTTTTCTCACAAAGATCGCGAGTTCGACTCTTTTTGTTGACGTACGAGAACTTCGTAAGTGCGTAATTTGTAAGAATCCTATAAGTGTCCATAGGACTCGGAAGCCTGCCCTAACCCTGGTGGAAACCGGCATCTAAATCACTTAAACTTTTAAATGCCAAAAAAAACTTATTTTGATCTTTGGACTTTTACTACCAAAGGATCAACATGCAAGATGCCCAAAAAAAAAAAAAAAAAGAAAAAATGAAAAGCCTATGTTAGATATATGACTAAAATCTCCCGTTCATTTAGAATTTAGGATTAAATTTGGTTTTTGTTATACTTGAATCAAATAGATTTTTACCTTTGTATCTTCTTGTTCTACTCTTTCAATGTAAACGGTGATAAAGTAGGATTCCTAAAACCTTCTAGAGATATTAGGGAAGAAGGCTCCTTTCCCATACCTGTTTATCATGTGTACTGTTGCTTTCTCTAATCTTAACCAATCTTGTAGGGAAAAAGATTTGACAGGTCTAAAAATCTGTAGAAATGATCTTGCAATTTTCTATCTTTTATTATGCTGATAACTCTGTTGTTTTTTGTGAAGCTAATAGTTTGGAAGCTCTCAAAGTCATGGATATCCTGCAGGAATATGAAGTAGCTATTGGTCAATTGGTGAATTTAGATAAATCCTCAATTTTCTTCAGTAAGAACACCAACTCTGAGATTCAAGACAAGATCTGTGCTATTCAAGGGAATGTGCAGAAAGTGTCTCAAGTGAAGTATCTAGGACTGCCCATGATAATTTTTAGATCCAAGAGTCAGGTGTTTGGGGCAATGAAGGACAGAGTGGCAAGCAAAGTTCAAGGGTGGAAAAGCAAAAATCTTAGTCTGGCAGGTAAAGTACTTCTCAAGTCTGTCTGCCTGGCTATACCTGTGTATGCCATGTCTTGCTTTAAGTTTCCAAACAAATTATGCAAAGAAATCAACAGTAGACAAAATAGAGCAAACTTTCTGAAGCTAAGTATGTTGGAGGATTGGGCTTTAGAGGCATACAATTTTTAGTGAAGCTCTTCTATTTAAACATATTTGGAGGTTAAAACTTACTCAGCTTGATTTGTTGATTACGAGAGTTCTCAAGGCTAGATATTTTCACAATACATCATTACTTTTAGCTGTAATACCCAGAGAAGCATCATGGTTTTGGCAAAGCATTACTGGCGTTAAGGAAAGATAGAAGTGGACTTGGGAAGAAGGTAGGTGATGGCTACACAGTTAACATCTGGGAGGACATGTGGATTCCTGGTAACGTAGATAGAAAGGTCACTGGCACCAAACCTGGCAATTGTAACCTGCACATAGTGGCACAACTGATTCAAGACACAAGGTGGAATAAAGATCTGTTAAACTCAGTATTTTGTCCAGCTGATATTACTGAGATTTTTAAAATTCCCATTTCTATTTTTATGAGACAAGATAGATGGTATTCATCACAATCTACATCTGAGCTATTTACAATAGAATCTGGTTATAAGTTCTTTAAACAGGATGCAAGGTCAGACTTCTAATCAGATTGAAAGAAGAGAGACAAGGAGAATTAGTACACCGGCCAACTTATGATTTGTGGAATTTCACTTGGAACTTGGAGGTCAAACATAAAATAAAACATTTTCTTTGGAAGTGAATTAACAGAATTTTCCCTTCCAATGAAAATATTCATAGTAGAACTGGTATATGATCCTTAAAATGTGAAAGATGTGGGGGGCAACCTGAAACTATCTAACATATCCTTTTTTTTTTTTTTTTGTGGTGAACATGCTAGAGAAGTTTGGAAAGCTACTCCAGTTCAATGGGATGGGATACTTGATGCTAGATGTGATTTTTGGAGATGATGGGAACTAGTTATACAAGCTTCTGAAACTAGAGAAGATCAGAATGGAGCTGCCTAGAGAAGATCATAATGGAGCTGCTCGGATTTTGAAGCAAATGAATAAATAAGTGTTTTGCAAGGAAAGCTACTTATTTGGGGATAACATTAGGAAAACTACTGAGAAATGGAGTGAATTTCAAGACTTGAAGTTGCCAAACCAAGAGGGGAGCTCTTCAAGAACAAATATACTCCCACAAGAATGTTTTACAGAAGGATTCTTCTCCAGGAAGCACAGAACATTAACATATCTGTTTGTGCTAATTTTGCAACTGGTAAAATTGCATAGGTTTGGTTTCTATGAATGATAATGGAAAATTAAGAAGGGCATGGGCTTATAACCAGGAAGGGTATCAAACTTTTGTGGACCTAGAGGCAGAAGCCATCAGAGCTGCTATTACGAATGCTAGAATTGCTAGGTAGAATCATGTGCAAATTCTTTCTGCTAACAAAACCATTGTGGAGAAGGGTCAGTCAAAAAACTGATGATGTGAGATTAGCTACTCTTTTACATGACCCTATTGTGTTGAGTGAATTATTTTCTAGGTGCTCCTTTTCTTGGATTCCAAAAGCTAGTAATCTTATGGCTAGTAATTTAGCCAAGTTTACTGTGAAGTTGAGATCACTGGTGGTCTGGGAAGACTATTTCCCCAGGTGGTTGAATCAAGCCACAGGAATGTAATGGAGTAGTTACTCTAATTATACTTGTATAGTTACTCTTTTGTTGATATTACATTTATAAAATCCTTTTTTGCCGTAGAAAAAAAAAAAAAAAAAAAACTAGATAAGGATTTTGTGTGCTAAAATCAAATATAAAAGATGCTTAGCACCATTTAAGCTATGTGATTAGACTGTAATTTGGAAAAGAAAACCAGCTTTGTTTATAGGGTAAAAACTTCAGTTAAATAAGTGCTTTGCCCAAGCATGCATGTGACATCTATCACTATTATCTAATAACAAAACAAACCAAAGGAGCGATTGTCAGCACTAACATAATATTGAGTTTTATCCAATAACCAAGAGCTAAAAAGAAAAAGAAGCGTAAATTCAAACATCCCAAGAATGAAATCTTACCTGAAGATGTCGACCACCCCTCTGAAATCTCGGTCCACATCAGCCTCCTTACCATCCCTCTTACCTGAATACTTTTATCTATGAGATACCTCTGCGGAAAAATCAGAGCTAACGGTGCCTCAAAAGCCCAAATCCTATCTTAACACGGTGCCACACGAGTGTTGCGTGTCTTTCCTCAAGTGGGGACCACAAGCTAAGACTCCCAAACTAAAAACAAAAAGGAAAACAAAACCAAATAGACTTTATTGTACGGAAGTTTTTGAGCAAAAAAAAAAAAAAAAAACGCGTGCCTAGCTTTATAAAAAGGGATATAAGGCTGACTTTTCAGCTTTGGGATTACTTGAGTTTTAAAAAAAGAGGACAGTAGCGGTTCTAATATTTAGGGGAGAAAATCAGCAAGTTCTTGTTTTGATTCGACGGCGAATTTTGCTCCGTTTGTAGTGAGATTTGAGTATATTGTTCTGGAAAGTGTGGGCTACATTTTGTGCAGTCAGATAGTTATTTTCTCTTGTCTAATGGTTGGATTTTTATACTTGTGATTTGAGTTATTATGTACTGTTTTATTTCACTTTTGGTAGTGAGTAGGGGCGTGTTTGAGTTCCAGATGTTCACTGGAGGCTCGTTTTACTGTACTCATGATCTGTTGATAGTGAAATATTTCTGGACTAGGTCCCATCAGTGTTTTTTACTCTTCACATTGAAGAGATTTTTCACGTAAAAATCCTATATGTTCTGTGTTGGTTGATTTTATTTGTTTATTTATTTACTATTTGAGTTTGTACTACCATTTATTCAAGTGGTGGAAAAATTTTCTTGGGTAGTTATTTCATTGCGTTATTCCGATTTTTTCCCCAACAAGTGGTATAAAAAGCCAGACTATATCTGTTCAAATTTTTTTTACTTGAATAAATATGGAATCCAATTACAGTAGGATGATCAGTTTGAATGACCCTAACTATCATAAATGGAAGGTCAAGATGAAGAAGATAGTATTTGTGAAGAAGTTACACTTACTGGTATTTTCTGATGAGAAAACTGAATTCATGTCTGATTCGGATTGGGCTTTTGAGCACGAAATGGTTTGTGAATTTATTCGGCAGTGGGTAGACGATAATGTTTTGAATCACATAGCCAATGAAAAACATGCTAAAACCCTGTGAGAAATGCTTGAGTCCTTATATGATTGTACAAAATCTGACAATAACAAGTTGCTCTTTCCTAAACAAGCAATGAATTTGAAGTACAAAGAAGGATGCGCTATTTTTGACCATGTGAATGAGTTTCAAGTGTGTTTTGACCAGCTGTCAGGCATGGTGTGTCAGATTTGAGGATGAGATTATGGGGCTTTGGTTGCTGAATACTCTACCTGATTCTTGGGAGAATTTCTGTGTCA